>NC_069412.1:48781459-48936459 GCF_026875155.1 Cherax quadricarinatus
CATCCATCACCTGGACGTCTGTCACCTCCGTCTCCAGTACAGTACAATGTCACACCACAACATCCATCACCTGGACGTCTGTCACCTCCGTCTCCAGTACAGTACAGTGTCACAACCACAACATCCATCACCTGGACGTCTGTCACCTCCGTCTCCAGTACAGTACAGTGTCACACCACAACATTCATCACCTGGACGTCTGTCACCTCCGTCTCCAGTATAGTACAATGTCACACCACAACATTCATCACCTGGACGTCTGTCACCTCCGTCTCCAGCACAGTACAATGTCACACCACAACATCCATCACCTGGACGTCTGTCACCTCCGTCTCCAGTATAGTACAATGTCACACCACAACATCCATCACCTGGACGTCTGTCACCTCCGTCTCCAGCACAGTACAGTGTCACACCACAACATCCATCACCTGGACGTCTGTCACCTCCGTCTCCAGCACAGTACAATGTCACACCACAACATCCATCACCTGGACGTCTGTCACCTCCGTCTCCAGTATAGTACAATGTCACACCACAACATCCATCACCTGGACGTCTGTCACCTCCGTCTCCAGTACAGTACAATGTCACACCACACATCCATCCCCTGGACGTGTGTCACTCCGTCTCCAGTACAGTACAATGTCACACCACAACATCCATCACCTGGACGTCTGTCACCTCCGTCTCCAGTACAGTACAGTGTCACACCACAACATCCATCACCTGGACGTCTGTCACCTCCGTCTCCAGTACAGTACAGTGTCACACCACAACATCCATCACCTGGACGTCTGTCACCTCCGTCTCCAGTACAGTACAATGTCACACCACAACATCCATCACCTGGACGTGTGTCACCTCCGTCTCCAGTACAGTACAATGTCACACCACAACATCCATCACCTGGACGTCTGTCACCTCCGTCTCCAGTACAGTACAGTGTCACACCACAACATCCATCACCTGGACGTCTGTCACCTCCGTCTCCAGTACAGTACAGTGTCACACCACAACATCCATCACCTGGACGTCTGTCACCTCCGTCTCCAGTACAGTACAATGTCACACCACAACATCCATCACCTGGACGTGTGTCACCTCCGTCTCCAGTACAGTACAATGTCACACCACAACATCCATCACCTGGACGTCTGTCACCTCCGTCTCCAGTACAGTACAGTGTCACACCACAACATCCATCACCTGGACGTCTGTCACCTCCGTCTCCAGTACAGTACAGTGTCACACCACAACATCCATCACCTGGACGTCTGTCACCTCCGTCTCCAGTACAGTACAGTGTCACACCACAAACATCCATCACCTGGACGTCTGTCACCTCGTCTCCAGTACAGTACAATGTCACACCACAACATCCATCACCTGGACGTGTGTCACCTCCGTCTCCAGTACAGTACAGTGTCACACCACAACATCCATCACCTGGACGTCTGTCACCTCCGTCTCCAGTACAGTACAATGGATTTCAAATTCTGTCACCAAATTGACTTTGGTCTCGGCCTTACGACGTGAAGCTTAATATATTTTGTGTAGACATAGCCACTTGGAGACTGCCTTCTCTCCTCTCCGTTCTCCCTCGCCACTCCCTCACCAGTGAAGAGGCGGGGCCAGGAGCTACGAATCGACCCTTGCAACCACAATTAGGTGAGTACAATATTTTATTCAACCCTTACAAAGCTGGCGCTTTGACGGAGGCTGTAGTCCTCACAATACCATTGTATCCTGACTGTAGTATGTAAGTCTGGGGACTGATTACCCCGAACTTCTCCTCTTCTTCCACCGTTCTTCTTTATACTGGACTGAAGAAGCCACTGGCTGGCGAAACGTTTCCTCCTCAATAAACATTTCCAAATGTGCAGGGGTCGTCAGGAGTTATGCAGGGGTCGTCAGGAGTTATGCAGGGGTAGTCTGGAGTCATGCAGGGGTCGTCAGGAGTTATGCAGGGGTAGTCTGGAGTCATGCAGGGGTCGTCAGGAGTTATGCAGGGGTCATCAGGAGTTATGCAGGGGTCGTCAGGAGTTATGCAGGGGTAGTCTGGAGTCATGCAGGGGTCGTCAGGAGTTATGCAGGGGTCGTCAGGAGTTATGCAGGGGTCGTCAGGAGTTATGCAGGGGTAGTCTAGTCATACAGGGGTCGTCAGGAGTCATGCAGGGGTCGTCAGGAGTTATGCAGGGGTAGTCTGGAGTCACGCAGGGGTCGTCAGGAGTCACAAAAGGATGGTATCAAGGACTCTTGTTCCTGCAGGTGTGTACAGGGAGAGAGAGCAGAGAGGGAAGAGATAAGACACACAAATGGTAATGAGTATGATAAACTGGAAGAGATAAGAGGGAAGACAAATAGGGAGAAGGAGAGAGAGATAACACGGATCGGACACAACCTGCGTTGAATTCCCGGGAATGGCAAGACGTGGATGGGAGTGTGCTTGCAGTAGGTGACCTTGTAACCAGTAGTCTACCTGGATGTTAGTACACCTCTGAGAGAGAGAGAGAGAGAGAGAGAGAACAGGACTATTAAGACAAGTTAGGCTAACCACATTTTATATCAGTATAACCTGGAAGAAAAGGAGGAGATATGACCACGACATACAGGGTGCTCAAAGTGTCAATACCACAATTAAAAAAAAGACAATTTAAATGGGAAGAAATAAACCTAGGGAACGCATAAAAATTAAAAATATTTATATAAACTAGACTCAATAGTCTGGGTTCAAATATCTACACAATACTTACAAGTTCAAAGTTACACACACACACACACACACACACACACACACACACATATGAGTCAAAGGGATGTTAGGAAGTATTTCTTCAGTCATAGAGTCAGGCAGTGGAATAGCCTAGAAAGTGACGTAGTGGAGGCGGGAACCATACATAGTTTTAAAACGAGGTTTGATAAAGCTCATGGAGCAGGGAGAACGAGGACCTAGTAGCAATCAGTGAAGAGGTGGGACCAGGAGCTGTGAGTCGACCCCTGCAACCACAAATAGGCGAGTACGCAACCCTGCAATCCGACCTTTTCTAGGTGCGACCAGCGAAGAGGCGGGGAAAAGAGCTGTGCCTCAGCCCCAGCAACCACAAATAGGTGAGGACAAACACACACACACCTACACACACACACACACACCTACACACACCTACACACACACACCTACACACACACACACACACACCTACACACACACACACCTGCACACGCGCGCGCACGCGCACACACACACACTGGGGGTGAGCATAACACCGAGCATATCTCCTGAGGCGCGCATCAATCAGATGGCTGCTGCAGCATGCGGGCGCCTGGCAGACCTACGGATAGCGTTCCGATACCTGAGTAGGGATTCGTTTGGGACTCTGTATACCGTTTACGTCGGGCCCGTGCTGGAGTGTGCGGCGCCAGTTCGGAATCCACACCTAGTCAAGCACGTCAAGAAATTGGAGAGAGTGCAGAGGTTTGCAACAAGACTAGTCCCAGAGCTGCGGGGATTGTCCTGCGAAGAGAGGTTGAGGGAAGTCGGCACTGGGGGACGGGAGGGTCAGGGGAGACATGATGACGACATATAGGATGCTGCGCGGAATGGGCAAGGTGGGCAAGGACGGGATGTTCCAGAGAAGGGACACAGACACATGGGGTCGCAGTTGGAAGTTGGGGACTCGGGTGAGTCAGGGGGATGTTGGGAAGTGTTTCTTCAGTCATAGAGTGGTCAGGCCGTGGAATAGCCTAGAGAGTGACGTAGTGCAGGCGGGAACCATGCATAGTTTTGGGGCGGGGTGTGATAGAGCTAGTGGGCCAGGGAGAGAGGGGACCTGGTGGCGGTCGGCGGGGGGGCGGGGCCGGGGGCTGTGACTCGGCCCCTGCAGCCACAAATGGGTGAGTACAAATAGGTGAGTACACACGCACGCACACACACACAGGAGCTAAGACTCGACCCCTGCAACCACAAATAGGTGAGTACACATACACACACACACACGACCCCTGCAACCTCAACTAGGCGAGTACGTACGTACACACACACACACACACACACACACACACACACACACACACACACACACACACACACACACACACACACACCACACACACACACACACTACACACACACTACACACACTACACACACACACTACACACACACACTACACACACACACTACACACACACACACTACACACACACACACTACACATACACACACCACACACACACACACACACACACCACACACACACACACACACGCACCACTCACACAAACCACACACACACCACACACACACACACACACACACACACACACCACACACACCACACACTACACACACACTACACACACACTCACACACACACACTACACACACACACACTACACACACACACACTACACACACACACTACACACACACACACTCACACACACACACACACACACACACACACACACACCACACACACACCACACACACCCACACCACACACACACCACACACACACACACACACACACACACACACACACACACCACACACACTACACACACACTACACACACACACTACACACACACACTACACACACACACAACACACACACACTACACACACACACTACACACACACACACACACACACACACTACACACACACACTACACACACACACTACACACACACACACTACACACACACACTACACACACACACACACAAACATACACACAACACTACACACAAACTACACAACTACACACACACACACACACACACACACACACACACACACACACACAACACACACACACACACACACACACTCACACACACTCACACACACACACAACAGGCCTAGTGTCTAATCGACATGTGCCTAGGACAAAAGGGTAACTAACTAACACAACAGGCCTAGTGTCTAATCGACATGTGCCTAGGACAAAATGGTAACTAACACACACACACACACACACACTCACTCACTCACTCACTCACTCACTCACTCTCATATACAACAGGCCAAGTATCTAATCGACGTGCCTAGGAAAAAATGGTAACTAACACACACACACACACACACACACACACACACACACACACACACACACACACACACACAGGGACTGAAGGCAAGAACATGTCAATGGAAGGAAATAAAATGCCTCAGAGGAAGCAGATGGAGACTCATTGGGAGGAGGAAAGGGCGAGGTCAGTTTTTATGTACGGGCTCCAAGAAGCCAAGGGGGCCAACTTTGAAGAAATAAAACAGGAGGAGAAAAAAATGATTGAAGGCATCATGAAAACAATAGGGGAGGGCAATATGACCCAGGTGACAAATTTTCAGAGAATTGGGTGGTTTGCGAGTGGAAGGATACGGCCTGTCAGAGTAACTTTCAAGGAAGAATCAGTTCGAACCAGGATTCTGCAAGAGAAAGCAAGACTGAGGGACAAAGAGGGGTACCAGAGAGTATACCTCGACCGCGACAGAACACAAGAAGAAAGGGACTACACTGAAAGAGAGGGTACAGAGACGCAAGGAGGAACGAGAAGCAATGAAAATGAGCAGGACCAGACACAGGAGGAAGGGCAAACACACCCCACAGAATCTCCCACCAAAAGACTCCACCCGCGACATTCCCAACGCAACTGAGCAACCTATACTACACCCACTCATTGTTCCCTCTGCCACCAACCCCCATATCACAAACCTCACCCCAACAGCTGTCCCTTATGGGCACTCTGACCTACCCCCATCAACACAAACCCACCTACACCACATCCCCATATAGGCCCCCACCAAGGCTCTCGCTCCCCAACCCAATATTCTTGCATGACCACAATGATAGAAAAGAAACTAAAGGTTTGGTACACAAACGCGGATGGAATAACGAATAAACATGAGGAGTGGAATGAAAGAATCAGTGAAAAATCCCCAGACATCATAGCAGTCACAGAAACAAAACTCGCTGAGACAATAACAGACACAATCTTCCAACAGGATATCAGATCCTGAGGAAAGATAGAAGGAGTAGAGGGGGAGGAGGGGTTGCACTGCTCATAAAACACCAATGGGGATTTGAGGAAATGGAAGGCATGGACATGATTGGAGAAAGAGACTACATTGTAGGTACAATTCAGTCCGGAGAACATAAAGTAGTCATTGGAGTGATGTATAACCCACCACAGAACTGCAGGAGGCCAAGAGAGGAGTACGAAGAAAACAACAGGGTGAGGTGGACACACTGGCTGAGGTGGCAAGAAGAGCTCACTCGAGCAGAGCAAAGTTACTGGTAATGGGCGATTTCAACCACAGGGAGATCGACTGGGAAAACCTGGAGCCACATGGGGGTCCCGAAACATGGAGAGCCAAGAGTGATGGATGTGGTACTTGAAAACCTCATGCATCAAATGTCAGGGACACAACCAGAGAGAGAGGGGAGGATGAGCCAGCAAGACTGGATCTTGTGTTCACCCTGAGCAGTTCAGACATTGAGGACATCACTTACGAGAGGCCCCTTGGAGCTAGCGATCATGTGGTTCTGAGTTTTGACTATATAGTAGAGTTACAAGTGGAGAAGGTAACAGGAACTGAAGGGGACAGGCCAAAACTATAAAAGGGGGGACTACACAGGTATGAGAAACTTCCTGCAGGAGGTTCATTGGGACAGAGAAATGGTAGGAAAATCAGTAAACGAGATGATGGAATATGTGGCAACAAAGTGCAAGGAGGCAGAGTTAAGTTTTGTTCCCAAGGGAAACAGAAATAATAGGAAGACCAAAACGAGTCCGGGTTTTTACCCGAAGGTGTAGGGAGGCAAAAAAACTAAGTGCAACAGAGAATGGAAAAGGTACAGGAGGCATAGGACCCAGGAAAACAAGGAGATTAGTAGAAGAGCCAGAAACGAGTAAGCGCAGATAAGGAGGGAGGCCCAGCGACAACAGTCAAGGACCAGGTGATAAGGCTGAGGAAAGAAGGTGGAGAACTCACAAGAAACGATCAAGAGGTATGTGAGGAGCTCAACACGAGATTTAAGGAAGTATTTACAGTAGAGACAGGAAGGACTCTGGGGGGACAGACCAGATGGGGACACCAGCAAGGAATACACCAACAAGTGTTGGACGACATACATACAGATGAGGAGGAGGTGAAGAAACTGCTAAGGGAAATCGATACCTCAAAGGCAATGGGACCGGACAACATCTCTCCATGGATCCTTAGGGAGGAGCAGATATGTTTTTTTTGCGTGCCACTTACCACAATTTTTCAACACATCCCTGGAAACTGGGCAAAATACCTGAGGTATGGAAGGACGGCAAAATGTAGTTCCCATTTTCAAAAAAGGAGACAGAAAAGAGGCATCTAAATATAGACCTGTGTCATTGACGTGTATAGTATGCAAAATTATGGAGAAGATTATCAGGAGGAGAGTGGTGGAGCACCCGGAACGGAACAGGAGTATAAATGCCAACCAGCACGGATTCACGGGAAAGGCAAACCCTTTTGGAGTTTTATGATAAAAAAAACCCGAAGTAAGACAAGAGAGAGAGGGGTGGGTTGATTGCATCTTCTTGGACTGCAAGAAGGCCTTTGACACAGTTCCTCACAAAAGATTAGTGCAGAAGCTAGAGATCAGGCGCATAAACAGGGAAAGGGGACTGCAATGGATCAGAGAATACCTGACAGGGAGGCAACAACGAGTCATGGTACGTAATGATGTATCACAGTGGGCACCTGTGACGAGCGGGGGTCCCCAGGGGTCGGTCCTAGGACCAGTGCTATTTTTGGTATATGTGAACGACATGACGGAAGGGTTAGACTCAGAAGTGTCCCTGTTTGCAGATGATGTGAAGTTAATGAGGAGAATTAAATCTGATGAGGAAACCCGGCAGGACTTCAAAGAGACCTGGACAGACTGGACACCTGGTCCAGCAAATGGCTTCTCGAATTTAATCCTGCCAAATGCAAAGTCATGAAGATAGGGGAAGGGCACAGAAGACCACAGACAGAGTATAGGCTAGGTGGCCAAAAACTGCAAACCTCACTCAAGGAGAAAGATCTTGGGGTGAGTATAACACCGAGCATGTCTCCCGAAGCACACATCAATCAGATAACTGCTGCAGCATATGGGCGCCTGGCAAACCTGAGAACAGCATTCCGATACCTTAGTAAGGAATCATTCAAGACACTGTACACCGTGTATGTCAGGCCCATACTGGAGTATGCAGCACCTGTTTGGAACCCGCACTTGATAAAGCACGTCAAGAAACTAGAGAAAGTACAAAGGTTTGCGACAAGGTTAGTTCCAGAGCTAAGGGGAATGTCCTATGAAGAAAGATTAAGGGAAATCGGCCTGACGACACTGGAGGACAGGAGGGTCAGGGGAGACATGATAACGACATATAAAATACTGCGTGGAATAGACAAGGTGGACAAAGACAGGATGTTCCAGGGAGGGGACACAGAAACAAGAGGCCACAATTGGAAGTTGAAGACACAAATGAGTCAGAGAGATAGTAGGAAGTATTTCTTCAGTCATAGAGTTGTAAGGCAGTGGAATAGCCTAGAAAATGACGTAGTGGAGGCAGGAACCATACACAGTTTTAAGACGAGGTTTGATAAAGCTCATGGAGCGGGGAGAGAGAGGGCCTAGTAGCAACCGGTGAAGAGGCGGGGCCAGGAGCTAGGACTCGACCCCTGCAACCACAAATAGGTGAGTACAAATAGGTGAGTACTCTTATATACAACAGGCCAAGTGTCTAATTGACATGTGCCTAGGACAAAATGGTAACTAACACACACACACACACACACACCTGAGTGATTCTATCTGGAGTTCAGGTACTGTGCTGAATTCTGATAGGTTACATAACACAAGTTCACTGATACACAGTAATGTTGTTCACATTATGGGATGTAATAAACGAACGTGTGTGTGTGTGTGTGTGTGTGTGTGTGTGTGTGTGTGTGTGTGTGTGTGTGTTTTGAAAACAGAATCTTTAATTTAAAACATGATTCATGATTCATGACTAAGAATTCACGAGTCACCACGTTATGTGGCGAGGACATACAACGCCTGTGTAAACACCCGCGGCCTGGGTGGCAACGCTCTCGCCTCACATACTGTTCGTGGTTCAATCCCCGGCACGGGTGGAAAATTGGGCGTGTTTCCTTACACCTGTGTCCCTGTTCACCTAACAATAAGTGTTAGTCACATTATACCTGCTGTCCCTGTTCACCTAGCAGTAAGTAGGTACCTGGGTGTTAGATGACTGGTGTGGGTGGCATCCTGGGGGACAAGATTGAAGGATCACAATGGAAATAAGACAGACAGTCCTCGATGACGCACTGACTTTCTTGGGTTATCCTGGGTGGCTAACCCTCCTGGGTTAAAAACCCAATAAAATCTCATCTATCTTATCTTACCCATATAAACACCCATGTACACACCCATGTACACACCCATGTACACACCCATGTACACACCCATGTACACACCCATGTACACACCCATGCACACACCCATGTACACACCCATGCACACACCCATGTACACACCCATGTACACACCCATGCACACACCCATGTACATATCCATGCACACACCCATGTACACACCCATGCACACACCCATGTACACACCCATGCACACACCCATGCACACACCCATGCACACACCCATGTACACACCCATGTACACACCCATGTACACACCCACGTACACACCCATGTACACACCCATGTACACACCCACGTACACACCCATGTACACACCCATGTACACACCCATGTACACACCCATGCACACACCCATGTACACACCCATGTACACACCCACGCACACACCCATGTACACATCCATGTACACACCCACGTACACACCCATGTACACACCCTATATACAGTAAATCTTCTAAATCCCATTACATAATTAACAAGTCAATTACACCAGCCACCTTTCATTCTGGTGAAGGGCTCATGATCCAGGTCAATGGAGCCAGCTTCCCCTCCCATTCCAAAGGCGATGCATTACCCTGACGGGTTTACAGCTTCCCCACCAATCTACTAACGACACCAGGAACGTATTCTAGAGTTGAACGAACGAGTGAACGTGCTAGTAGATTCACCTGTTTTTCTGTTCAATGGAAGATTCTAAGACAAAGATTCTGTTTAAACAGGAGAAGATTCTGTTTAAACAGGAGAAGATTCTGTTGAAACAGGAGAAGATTGTTTAAACAGGAGAAGATTCTGTTTAAACAGGCGAAGATTCTATTTAAACAGGAGAAGATTCTGTTTAAACAGAAGATTCTGTTGAAACAGGCGAAGATTCTGTTTAAACAGGGGAAGATTCTGTTTGAACAGGAGAAGATTCTGTTTAAACAGGCAAAGATTCTGTTTAAACAGGCGAAAATTCTGTTTAAACAGGAGAAGATTCTGTTTAAACAGAAGATTCTGTTGAAACAGGAGAAGATTTTGTTGAAACAGGCGAAGATTCTGTTTGAACAGGAGAAGATTCTGTCTAAACAGGAGAAGATTCTGTTTAAACAGGAGAAGATTCTGTTTAAACAGGAAAAGATTCTGTTTAAACAGAAGATTCTGTTGAAACAGGAGAAAATTTTGTTGAAACATGCGAAGATTTTGTTTAAACAGGAGAAGATTCTGTCTAAACAGGCGAAGATTGTCTAAAACAAACGAAGTTCTGTTTAAACAGACGAAAATTATGTTTAAACAGGTGAAGATTGTTTCAACAGACGAAGATTGTTTAAACAGGCGAAGATTCTGTTTAAACAGGAGAAGATTCTGTTTAAACAGGCGAAGATTCTGTTTAAACAGGCGAAGATTCTGTTTAAATAGGAGAAGATTTAATACTTTTAATGAATATTCAGTTTTCTGTTGAAAAAGATAAATATTTAATGTTATGAGAATATTCCATTTACTGTTTAAACAGAAGTCGATATAATCTGTCAAGGGAATATGATTCAGTTTACCGTTTAAACAGGTAAATAACGGAGGTATGTTCTCTATGTTCTCCAGGTGACTATCTTGATCCACACCTGGAGTATTCACAGTAAGAGTCATACAGGTGCAGGTCACACACACCTGTGTAATGTGTATAGTCATGTGTCACTTAACGACGTTCTGAGACATGCGTCGTTATGCGAACGTCACAGACTAGTGTACTCACACAAACCTGGATGGCATAGCCTACTACACACCTAGGCTATATTGTTCGCTTTTTTTTCATCATAGTTGTGCCTGTAAGCAGATAATGATCCATGAACATTCCTATCAGTGTTGAGGCTCGTGTTTTCAAACATTTTAAGGAGTTTGTTGAGGTCTACAAAGGCTCCCGCTAAACCCTTCACTCTGAATTTTCTTCGGGGTTCTGCCTTTTCTTCTCCCGCAACGGTTATGAAGAAAACAAAAAATTAAATCCAGCACAAGGGATAAATGATGCTATCAAGAGACGCGGTAAATGTACGAGGCTACTGACGGCGTACCACCCCATACTGTTTTACACTAAATTTCTTTTTATAAGCAGAAAGAGTACACTGTAGATTCTAGAATAACGATAAAAACTTCAGCATAGTAAATACATGTTGATAAATTAGACACATGTGCAACTCTTGGGTATCTTTATTGAGGAAACGTTTCGCCACACGTTTCCTCAATAAAGATACCCAAGAGTTGCACATGTGTCTAATTTATCAACATGTCGGTTCTCTGAACCATTCATCTACAAAAATACAGTAAATACATAAACCAGTAACATAGTTGTTTATTATCAAATATTATGTACTTCATATAATTATGTGGTATATGTGGTGTCCCGCTGTTTGACTGCTAGTGCACTCAGCTCGCACACTGAGGTCCGTGGTTTGATCCCCGGTACGAGTGGAAACATTAAGACGTGTCCTTAAGGCACCTGCTGTCCATGTTCACCCATCAGTATAAAATGGGTACCTGGGTGTTAGTTGACTGGTGTGGGTCGCATCCTGGTACAAAATTTACCTAATTTGCCACTGTTGTCAGATAGGCCTGTATACCTTGTACATGTACTTGTAGAAATAAAGATTATTACTTTTATACGTCTGGCAGCGCATGAGACCACCGTCGTATATGCGGTCCGTCATTGATCGAAACGTCATTATGCGGCGCATGGCTGTATCTCTATGTACGTATGTTGTGAGCTGACGTTAATCCATGATTTAGTGTCCTTAACTGGTGGTGAACAGATCAGGGGCGGCCTTAATGATCATCGTACAGTAGACAAGCTTTCAACCCACCAAGTAACCACAGAAGATTTCTGAAACCCTCTGTGACTGGTAAAAACTGGGGTTTCAGATGTACAAATCTTACCCGTGAGAATATTCCTCTTCTGCCCACCAGCAGATATTTCCCTGTCGATATTCCACCTCAGGTATTTCCTAAATACTTGAAGTGTTGGTGAGAGTTCAGATATGAGAGAGTGAATGGACCAGATAGGAAGCGTGTGGTCTGTCCTGGAGATAGTGAAGGTAGAGGATGGAAGGGAGAAGCAGTGAGGGTGGGTGGGAGAAGACAGGGAGGAGCGAGGGTGGGTGAGAGAAGACAGGGAGAAGGAGCGAGGGTGGGTGAGAGATGGCAGGGAGGGGTGAGGGTGGACGAGAGAAGACAGGGAGAAGGAGCGAGGGTGGGTGAGAGAAGACAGGGAGAAGGAGTGAGGGTGGGTGAGAGAAGACAGGGAGAAGGAGTGAGGGTGGGTGAGAGATGGCAGGGAGAAGGAGCGAGGGTGGGTGAGAGAAGACAGGGAGAAGGAGCGAGGGTGGGTGAGATGGCAGGGAGGAGGAGGAGCGAGGGTGGGTGAGAGATGGCAGGAGGAGGAGTGAGGGTGGTGAGAGAAGACAGGGAGAAGGAGTGAGGGTGAGTGAGAGAAGACAGGGAGGAGTGAGGGTGGGTGAGAGAAGACAGGGAGAAGGAGTGAGGGTGGGTGAGAGATGGCAGGGAGAAGGAGCGAGGGTGGGTGAGAGAAGACAGGGAGAAGGAGCGAGGGTGGGTGAGATGGCAGGGAGGAGGAGGAGCGAGGGTGGGTGAGAGATGGCAGGGAGGAGGAGTGAGGGTGGGTGAGAGAAGACAGGGAGAAGGAGCGAGGTGGTGAGAGATGACAGGGAGAAGGAGTGAGGGTGGGTGAGAGAAGACAGGGAGAAGGAGTGAGGGTGAGTGAGAGAAGACAGGGAGAAGGAGTGAGGGTGGTGAGAGAAGACAGGGAGAAGGAGTGAGGGTGGGTGAGAGATGGCAGGAGAAGGAGCGAGGGTGGGTGAGAGAAGACAGGGAGAAGGAGTGAGGGTGGGTGAGATGGCAGGGAGGAGGAGCGAGGGTGGTGAGATATGCAGGGAGGAGGAATGAGGGTGGGTGAGAGAAGACAGGAGAAGGAGCGAGGGTGGGTGAGAGATGGCAGAGAGGAGGAGCGAGGGTGGGTGAGAGAAGACAGGGAGAAGGAGCGAGGGTGGGTGAGAGATGGCAGGGAGGAGGAGCGAGGGTGGGTGAGAGATGGCAGGGAGGAGGAGTGAGGGTGGGTGAGAGAAGACAGGGAGAAGGAGCGAGGGTGGGTGAGAGATGGCAGAGAGGAGGAGTGAGGGTGGGTGAGAGAAGACAGGGAGAAGGAGCGAGGGTGGGTGAGAGATGGCAGGGAGGAGGAGTGAAGGTGGGTGAGAGAAGACAGGGAGAAGGAGCGAGAGTGGGTGGGAGAAGACAGGGAGAAGGAGCGAGGGTGGGTGAGAGAAGACAGGGAGAAGGAGCGAGGGTGGGTGAGAGAAGACAGGGAGAAGGAGCGAGGGTGGTGAGAGATGCAGGGAGGAGGAGTGATGGTGGGTGAGAGAAGACAGGGAGAAGGAGCGAGGGTGGGTGAGAGATGGCAGGGAGGAGGAGTGAAGGTGGGTGAGAGAAGACAGGGAGAAGGAGCGAGAGTGGGTGAGAGAAGACAGGGAGAAGGAGCGAGGGTGGGTGAGAGAAGACAGGGAGAAGGAGCGAGGGTGGGTGAGAGAAGACAGGGAGAAGGAGCGAGAGTGGGGTGAGAGATGGCAGGAGAAGGAGTGAGGGTGGACGAGAGAAGACAGGAGAAGGAGCGAGGGTGGTGAGAGAAGACAGGGAGAAGGAGTGAGGGTGGGTGAGAGATGGCAGGGAGGAGGAGCGAGGGTGGGTGAGAGAAGACAGTGAGAAGGAGCGAGGGTGGGTGAGAGATGGCAGGGAGGAGGAGCGAGGGTGGGTGAGAGATGGCAGGGAGAGGAGTGAGGGTGGGTGAGAGAAGACAGGGAGAAGGAGCGAGGGTGGGTGAGAGATGGCAGAGAGGAGAGCGAGGGTGGGTGAGAGAAGACAGGGAGAAGAAGCGAGGGTGGGTGAGAGATGGCAGGGAGGAGGAGTGAAGGTGGGTGAGAGAAGACAGGGAGAAGGAGCGAGAGTGGGTGAGAGAAGACAGGGAGAAGGAGCGAGGGTGGGTGAGAGAAGACAGGAGAAGGAGCGAGGGTGGGTGAGAGAAGACAGGAGAAGGAGCGAGAGTGGGTGAGAGATGGCAGGGAGAAGGAGTGAGGTGGGACGAGAGAAGAACAGGGAGAAGGAGCGAGGGTGGGTGAGAGAAGACAGGGAGAAGGAGTGAGGGTGGGTGAGAGAAGACAGGGAGAAGGAGCGAGGGTGGGTGAGAGAAGACAGGGAGAAGGAGCGAGGTGGGTGAGAGATGGCAGGAGGAGGAGTGATGGTGGGTGAGAGAAGACAGGGAGAAGGAGCGAGGGTGGGTGAGAGATGGCAGGGAGGAGGAGTGAAGGTGGGTGAGAGAAGACAGGGAGAAGGAGCGAGAGTGGGTGAGAGAAGACAGGGAGAAGGAGCGAGGGTGGGTGAGAGAAGACAGGGAGAAGGAGCGAGGGTGGGTGAGAGAAGACAGGGAGGAGGAGCGAGGTGGGTGAGAGAAGACAGGGAGAAGGAGCGAGAGTGGGTGAGAGAAGACAGGGAGAAGGAGCGAGGTGGGTGAGAGATGCAGGGAGGAGGAGCGAGGGTGGGTGAGAGATGGCAGGGAGGAGGAGTGAGGGTGGGTGAGAGAAGACAGGGAGAAGGAGTGAGGGTGGGTGAGAGAAGACAGGGAGAAGGAGCGAGAGTGGGTGAGAGAAGACAGGGAGAAGGAGCGAGGGTGGGTGAGAGAAGACAGGAGAAGGAGCGAGGGTGGGTGAGAGAAGACAGGGAGGAGGAGCGAGGGTGGGTGAGAGAAGACAGGGAGAAGGAGCGAGAGTGGGTGAGAGAAGACAGGGAGAAGGAGCGAGGGTGGGTGAGAGAAGACAGGAGAAGGACCGAGGGTGGGTGAGAGAAGACAGGGAGAAGGAGCGAGAGTGGGTGAGAGATGGCAGGGAGAAGGAGTGAGGGTGGATGAGAGAAGACAGGGAGAAAGAGCGAGGGTGGGTGAGAGAAGACAGGGAGAAGGAGTGAGGGTGGGTGAGAGAAGACAGGGAGAAGAGTGAGGGTGGGTGAGAAAAACAGGGAGAAGGAGTGAGGGTGGTGAGAGAAGACAGGGAGAAAGGAGCGAGGGTGGGTGAGAGATGGCAGGAGGAGGAGCGAGGGTGGGTGAGAGATGGCAGGGAGGAGGAGTGAGGGTGGGTGAGAGAGACAGGGAGAAAGGAGTGAGGGTGGGTGAGAGATGGCAGGGAGGAGGAGCGAGGGTGGTGAGAGATGGCAGGGAGAGGAGCGAGGGTGGGTGAGAGATGGCAGGGAGGAGGAGTGAGGGTGGGTGAGAGAAGACAGGGAGAAGGAGTGAGGGTGGGTGAGAGATGGCAGGGAGGAGGAGCGAGGGTGGGTGAGAGAAGACAGGGAGAAGAAGCGAGTGGGTGGAGAGATGGCAGGGAGGAGGAGCGAGGGTGGGTGAGAAGAAGACAGGGAGAAGAAGCGAGGGTGGGTGAGAGAT
Organism: Cherax quadricarinatus; assembly: GCF_026875155.1. NCBI lineage: Eukaryota > Metazoa > Arthropoda > Malacostraca > Decapoda > Parastacidae > Cherax > Cherax quadricarinatus. Next base: position 48,797,394 of record NC_069412.1, read on the forward strand.
GGCAGGGAGGAGGAGCGAGGGTGGGTGAGAGATGGCAGGAGGAGGAGTGAGGGTGGGTGAGAGAAGACAGGGAGAAGGAGCGAGGGTGGGTGAGAGAAGACAGGGAGAAGGAGCGAGGGTGGGTGAGAGATGGCAGGGAGGAGGAGTGAGGTGGGTGAGAGAGACAGGGAGAAGGAGCGAGGTGGTGAGAGAAGACAGGGAGGAGGAGTGAGGGTGGGTGAGAGAAGACAGGGAGAAGGAGCGAGGGTGGGTGAGAGATGGCAGGGAGAGAGTGAGGGTGGGTGAGAGAAGACAGGGAGAAGGACGAGGTGGGTGAGAGAAGACAGGGAGAAGGAGCGAGGGTGGGTGAGAGATGGCAGGGAGGAGGAGTGAGGGTGGGTGAGAGAAGACAGGGAGAAGGAGCGAGGGTGGGTGAGAGAAGACAGGGAGAAGGAGCGAGGGTGGGTGAGAGAAGACAGGGAGGAGGAGTGAGGGTGGGTGAGAGAAGACAGGGAGAAGGAGCGAGGGTGGGTGAGAGATGGCAGGGAGGAGAGTGAGGTGGGTGAGAGAAGACAGGGAGAAGGAGCGAGGGTGGGTGAGAGAAGACAGGGAGAAGGAGCGAGGTGGTGAGAGATGGCAGGAGGAGGAGCGAGGGTGGGTGAGAGATGGCAGGGAGGAGGAGTTGAGGGTGGGTGAGAGAAGACAGGGAGAAGGAGCGAGGGTGAGTGAGAGATGGCAGGGAGGAGTGAGGGTAGTGAGAGAAGACAGGGAGAAGGAGCGAGGGTGAGTGAGAGATGGCAGGGAGGAGGAGTGAGGGTGGGTGAGAGAAGACAGGGAGAAGGAGCGAGGGTGAGTGAGAGATGGCAGGGAGGAGGAGTGAGGTGGGTGAGAGAAGACAGGGAGAAGGAGTGAGGGTGGGTGAGAGAAGACAGGAGAAGGAGCGAGGGTGGGTGAGAGAAGACAGGGAGAAGGAGCGAGGGTGGGTGAGAGATGGCAGGGAGGAGGAGTGAGGGTGGTGAGAGAAGACAGGGAGAAGGAGCGAGGGTGGGTGAGAGAAGACAGGGAGAAGGAGCGAGGGTGGGTGAGAGATGGCAGGGAGGAGAGTGAGGGGGGTGAGAGAAGACAGGGAGAAGGAGCGAGGGTGGGTGAGAGAAGACAGGGAGAAGGAGCGAGGGTGGGTGAGAGATGGCAGGGAGGAGGAGCGAGGTGGGTGAGAGATGGCAGGGAGGAGGAGTGAGGGTGGGTGAGAGAAGACAGGGAGAAGGAGCGAGGGTGAGTGAGAGATGGCAGGGAGGAGTGAGGGTAGGTGAGAGAAGACAGGGAGAAGGAGCGAGGGTGAGTGAGAGATGGCAGGGAGGAGGAGTGAGGGTGGGTGAGAGAAGACAGGGAGAAGGAGCGAGGGTGGGTGAGAGATGGCAGGGAGGAGGAGTGAGGGTGGGTGAGAGAAGACAGGGAGAAGGAGTGAGGGTGGGTGAGAGAAGACAGGCAGGAAGAGCGAGGGTGGGTGAGAGAAGACAGGGAGGAGGAGCGAGGGTGGGTGAGAGAAGACAGGGAGAAGGAGCGGGGTGGGTGAGAGAAGACAGGGAGAAGGAGCGGGGGTGGGTGAGAGATGACAGGGAGGAGGAGCGAGGGTGGGTGAGAGATGGCAGGGAGGAGGAGTGAGGGTGGGGTGAGAGAAGACAGGGAGAAGGAGCGAGGGTGGGTGAGAGAAGACAGGGAGAAGGAGCGGGGTGGGTGAGAGATGACAGGGAGGAGGAGCGAGGTGGGTAGAGAAGACAGGGAGAAGGAGCGAGGTGTGGGTGAGAGAAGACAGGGAGAAGGAGCGAGGGTGGGTGAGAGAAGACAGGGAGAAGGAGCGAGGGTGGGTGAGAGATGAGACAGGGAGGAGGAACGAGGGTGGGTGAGAGAAGACAGGGAGAAGGAGGAGGGTGGGTGAGAGAAGACAGGGAGAAGGAGCGGGGGTGGGTGAGAGATGACAGGGAGGAGGAGCGAGGGTGGGTGAGAGATGGCAGGGGAGGAGGAGTGAGGGTGGGTGAGAGAAGAAGCAGGGAGAAGGAGCGAGGGTGAGTGAGAGATGGCAGGAGGAGAGTGAGGGTGGGTGAGAGATGGCAGGGAGGAGGAGTGAGGGTGGGTGAGAGAAGACAGGGAGAAGGAGCAGGGTGAGTGAGAGATGGCAGGGAGGAGGAGTGAGGGTGGGTGAGAGAAGACAGGAGAAGGAGTGAGGGTGGGTGAGAGATGGCAGGAGGAGGAGTGAGGGTGGGTGAGAGATGGCAGGGAGGAGGAGTGAGGGTGGGTGAGAGAAGACAGGGAGAAGGAGCGAGGGTGGGTGAGAGATGGCAGGGAGGAGGAGTGAGGGTGGGTGGAGAGAGGGAGAGGAGTGAGGTGGGGAGAGATGAAGGAGAGGAGAGGTGGGTGAGAGATGGCAGGGGGAGGAGTGAGAGGGTGAGGGGTGAAGAGATGGCAGGGAGGAGGAGTGAGTGAGAGATGGCAGGAGGAGGAGAGGGTGTGAGAGAGACAGGAAAGGAGTGAGGTGAGTGAAGATGGCAGGAGGAGGAGAGGGTGGGTGAGAGAAGACAGGGAAAGAGTGAGGGTGGGTGAGAGATGGCAGAGAGGAGGAACGAGGGTGGGTGAGAGAAGACAGGGAGAAGGAGTGAGAGGTGGGTGAGAGAAGACAGGGAAGGAGTGAGGTGGGTGAGAGAAGACAGGGAGAAGAGTGAGGGTGGGTGAGAGAAGACAGGGAGAGGAGTGAGGGTGGGTGAGAGAAGACAGGGAGAAGGAGTGAGGGTGGGTGAGAGAAGACAGGGAGGAGTGAGGGTGGGTGAGAGAAGACAGGGAGAGGATGAGGGTGGGTGAGAGAAGACAGGCAGAAGAGCGAGGGTGGGTGAGAGAAGACAGGGAGAGGAACGGGGTGGGTGAGAGAAGACAGGGAGAAGGAGCGGGGTGGGTGAGAGAAGACAGGGAGAGGAGCGGGGTGGGTGAGAGATGACAGGGAGGAGAGCGAGGTGGGTGAGAGATGGCAGGGAGGAGGAGTGAGGGTGGGTGAGAGAAGCAGGGAGAAGAGCGAGGGTAAGTGAGAGATGCAGGGAGAGGAGTGAGGGTGGTGAGAGATGGCAGGGAGGAGGAGTGAGGGTGGGTGAGAGAAGACAGGGAGAAGGAGCGAGGTGGATGAGAGATGGCAGGGAGGAGGAGAGGGTGGGTGAGAGAAGACAGGGAGAAGGAGCGAGGGTGGGCGAGAGATGGCAGGGAGGAGGAGCGAGGTGGGTGAGAGAAGACAGGGAGAAGGAGTGAGGGTGGGTGAAGAGATGGCAGGGAGGAGGAGTGAGGGTGGGTGAGAGAAGACAGGGAGAAGGAGTGAGGGTGGGTGAGAGATGGCAGGGAGGAGGATGCGAGGTGGGTGAGAGATGGCAGGGAGGAGGAGTGAGGGTGGGTGAGAGAAGACAGGGAGAAGGAGCGAGGGTGGGTGAGAGATGGCAGGGAGGAGGAGTGAGGGTGGGTGAGAGAAGCAGGGAGAAGGATGAGGGTGGGTGAGAGATGAGCAGGGAGGAGGAGTGAGGTGGGTGAGAGATGGCAGGGAGGAGGAGTGAGGGTGGGTGAGAGAAGACAGGAGGAAGGAGCGAGGGTGAGTGAGAGATGGCAGGGAGGAGGAGTGAGGGTGGTTGAGAGAAGACAGGGAGAAGGAGTGAGGGTGGGTGAGAGATGCAGAGAGGAGGACGAGGGTGGGTGAGAGAAGACAGGGGAGAAGGAGTGAGGGTGGGTGAGAGAAGACAGGGAGAAGGAGTGAGGGTGGGTGAGAGAAGACAGGGAGAAGGAGTAGGGTGGGTGAGAGAAGACAGGGAGAGGAGTGAGGGTGGGTGAGAGAAGACAGGGAGAAGGAGTGAGGGTGGGTGAGAGAAGACAGGGAGAAGGAGTGAGGGTGGGTGAGAGAAGACAGGGAGAAGGAGTGAGGGTGGGTGAGAGAAGACAGGGAGAAGGAGTGAGGGTGGGTGAGAGAAGACAGGGAGAAGGAGTGAGGGTGGGTGAGAGAAGACAGGGAGAAGGAGTGAGGGTGGGTGAGAGAAGACAGGGAGAAGGAGTGAGGGTGGGTGAGAGAAGACAGGGAGGAGTGAGGGTGGGTGAGAGAAGACAGGGAGAAGGAGTGAGGGTGGGTGAGAGAAGACAGGGAGAAGGAGTGAGGGTGGGTGAGAGAAGACAGGGAGAAGGAGTAGGGTGGGTGAGAGAAGACAGGGAGAAGAGTGAGGGTGGGTGAGAGAAGACAGGGAGAAGGAGTGAGGGTGGGTGAGAGAAGACAGGGAGAAGGAGTGAGGGTGGGTGAGAGAAGACAGGGAGAAGGAGTGAGGGTGGGTGAGAGAAGACAGGAGAAGGAGTGAGGGTGGGTGAGAGAAGACAGGGAGAAGGAGTGAGGGTGGGTGAGAGAAGACAGGGGAAGAAGGAGTGAGGGTGGGTGAGAGAAGACAGGGAGAAGGAGTGAGGGTGGGTGAGAGAAGACAGGGAGACAGACGAGGAGGAACAAAGGAGGGAGAAACTGACCCATCATTTCTTCTATATTTTGCAATTTCTATTTAGAGAACTGGATCTAAAACTTTCTTAAAACCTGGAGATACACAATGTAATTATAAATTTAGATCTATAATAAAACACTCTAACCACAGTAACAAAGTGGTTCATAATCTGATGGTTATAATCATAAAGGCATGAAGGGGTAAGCCAGCGGAAGGCATCGGTCAGATGACCAAAAGCTCCAGTAGCGAGTCATCATATGACTAAGACCCGCGTCAGGAAACACCTTTCCTAACCTAACAGTGAAAATCAATATTATTCCAAGAGCTTTCACGATTTCTTACTGTTACTTTGATAATGTTAGAAATCAGGAAATCCCTTGGACTACCACCGCTAGTACTACTACTAATAATAATTTTCACTATTTCATCGCCTCTTCCTCTACAATTTTTTGTAATACTTTAATAAGGTTCATTAGCGAGACAGGCCTATAGTTTAATGGGCCTTCCTTATCACCTTTTATTAAATATGGCCACAATTCTCCAACATATTAATCAGATATCTTAAATTTTCTTAAAGTAGATAGGACAAGTGTGAATATAAATCCAGATGTACTCCTGTTAGCCATTTTGGGGCCTAGTTCATAGGCCTTTTATTAATCCACATGTTCTTGTGTGACCGTCCACAGAATGGATATGGGTTGTACAATAAACTAGCCACTACCGTCCACAGAATGGATACGGGTTGTACAATAAACTAGCCACTACCGTCCACAGAAAGGATATGGGTTGTACAATAAACTAGCCACTACCGTCCACAGAAAGGATACGGGTTGTACAATAAACTAGCCACTACCGTCCACAGAATCAATGGATACAGGGCGCACGATAAGCTAGCCACTTCGGCGGTAAAATCAAATTAATTCAAAGATCTCAGAGTGCATTTTTAAATCTACACTACATACCACTGTCATATGCCTGAAATACGTGTCCTCACAACCAGTGTTGTATGCCTCATACATAAATGTGGCCTCACAACCAGTGTAAATAAATAATACCTTCTCATAAATATTTGAATAATTTCCTAATCGTAAATTCTAATTATTATCCCATACTCTGTAACAAGAGTGGCTTATAATACTCACTTGACTGACTACTGTCTGAGAAGGCGCTGGAGCAGTGTGAAAACACTTGTCAAACTCTGGATTAGTGTGGAAGGTTAAGAAGATGTACAGTACGATCCAGATTAGTGTGGAAGGTTAAGTTGTAGAATACAATCCAGATTAGTGTGGAAGGTTAAGTTGTAGAATACAATCCAGATTAGTGTGGAAGGTTAAGTTGTAGAATACAATCCAGATTAGTGTGGAAGGTTAAGTTGTAGAATATAATCCAGATTAGTGTGGAAGGTTAAGAAGAAGTAGAGAATGCAATCCAGAATAGTGTGGAAGGTAGAGAGTACGTAGACTATAATCCAGAACAGAACAGTGAGCGCCTGGATGAACACACGCTACAAACACACTCACGACCAACACGCAACTGAGCACCCACCTGCCGTTTTCTACACGGCCCCGCCTCTTCCCCTAGCCTCCAGCCACAACAAAATGTCAAAAGGTGCAAGAGGACACAGCACAGGATATATACACCGACTGGTGTGCGTGTATATATATCTCAAGAGTGTGTATGTACACCGTAATCCTGAAGGCTACGATGCTCTTCACCAACTCCAAGACTGAGGGACTGTTTACCTCATCTTTTGTATATATTTCTACATTCTTCACATTATGTCCTTGTATTGATAAAGCCACTGGATGGCGAAACATCTACAAATATGTTCAGATGTTGCACATGTGTCTAATTCCGCATTTTGTCGGTATTATACACCATTCATATACAAAGTATTCTTGACTGGTGGTGTACAGGTGATATGCAGCCTTAATGACTCTTGTGTAGTGGATAGGCTTTAAAACCCATTAACTAATTTACTAAGAGAGACGCCTCGTGTATCATCAGCACCATCTTTCGGGAGGGGGATGATTTATTTCCAACATACTGTTGCCAGTTCATGCAATGTGCAAGTTATGTTGCTAAAGTGTCATGTGTTACGCGGCCAAGATTTACTTACCTCATAATGTTTCCATCTCAGTTATTATTATGGAAGTTGTGGGATGTTAGTGCCATCTGTTGAGTGGGAGCAGAGTTGTTTATAATCTTGATCGTGTATTGGCGTGCTTTGTCAGGGCCATCTGTTGAGTAGGAGGTGAGTTATTCCTGTCATTATGTATTGCAAACTCATGTATATGTGTGTGTGTGTGTGTGTGTGTGTGTGTGTGTGTGTGTGTGTGTGTGTGTGTGTGTGTACGCATGCGCGCAGTTCTCCAACTCATGCCACTTGCTTACCATCCTAAGAACGAAGAAATCTTGTACCATATCCGGCTGACTTACCTATGGTAGTAGCTATCATTTCTGTTCCTTCGACCAGTACCTGTCACTGTCTCTTCTATCAAATCCTCCGAGTATCTTCTACGTCATTATCATGTCTTCCCTGGTCTCTCTCTTCCAAGGTTATGTATACAAACTTGAGCTTCTCAGATTCGAACGCAGTCAAGTTGTGAACCTCTGAACCTTCTCCAGCTTCTGAGCGTAGCCCTCTAAGTGGTACTGCATATTCTAACATCCGGCATGTACAGTGTCTTCGAGAAGTCTTTATTGTGGTATTTGAAGGTAATTCTATGATTTACTAGTTTTGTTTATGCAGTTAATATGCCCTTCTTGCGATATATTCGATGTAATGTTTACTTTCAGACCCTTCTCATTAACTGATTTTTGCAGTTTCCTTCCTCCCAGTTTATACACTCTACATTGTCTTCCTGAACACACTCAGATTTGCACGAACCTGCACTTGTTTGTATTAATCTCCAATAAACACTTGCCTGACCACTCGTGGCATCTGTCCAAGTCTTTTATCTAGCTTATATATTCTCCTGTTCTTATTCTCCTCATTAGTTTCATGTCATCAGCAAATAGCAATAACTAATATTTTGTTCCCTCTGGCAGGGAGATGTAAGGGCCCTAACACTGACCCTTGACGGACCCTCGACTGGTACTCTCACCCATCTATTCGTTTTGTACTTATGTACTCTGAGCATTTTTTTCCTTGTGCCCAAGCCAAGTCTTTCAGTTAGTGGCGTACTTTGTAGTGTTATATTGCGATGACTGTCTTAGTAAAGTTAACCCATTCTTTTCCCTCTCTTGTTTCATTTACGTTATTCTATCATGTAATTTCAGAAGGTTCGTGAGATATATTATAAATGGTAAACAATACCGACACGTTGATGAGCAAGACACATGCAACAATGGCTGTCTATACTGACCAAATATTTCGCCTTCACTGTCTTCATCAGTCGATTACAAGAATGAATTACGATCCAGGAGACAATAGACGAAGTGGAGAATACAAATTACAACAAACTTACGTCATAAAAGTGCTCAGAAACGTCGAAATCTGCAATGATAACATAAATTTTTATGGATTTTTTTTTATTTTTTTTTTAATCCAAAAAATATATAAAAAAAATATAGAAAAATGTATTTAACCATATAAAAATAAAAGTTATTTTACTTTAACACTTAAACACCTTTCTAGAAATATTTTCAAGTGACTTCATAGAAACATCTGTGACCTTCACGCTGCCAGAGTTGTCTATGTAAACACAAGACATCGGGTAACATAATAACGTAAGAAAGGAGGAACACTGCAGCAGGCCTACTGGCCCATACTAGGGAAGTCCTTTCTCAGACCCAAACCCACTAAAAAATATTTGCCCAACCCCTTTTCGAATGCTCCTTACATCTGCTGCTGCTCTTCACTGTAGATACCCGGGAGTTAGCTGACTGTTATGGCTGGCATCCTGGCCAGGTGGTACTGTATGTATTAAGACAGGAGCAGACTCTGGTATGATCTAAGGTAGAAAAACAGCTACAGAGAGGAAACTTTGCTGTGACGTTTCGCCTGTAGATCAGGCTCCTTCATCTGTTTTTGTGGGTGGCATTCTGGGGAAGGTGAAGACAGAATACCTAACATAAGAATATAAAAAAGGAGGAACACTGCAGCAGGCCTACTGGCCCATACTTGACAGGTCCTTGTCGAACCAAAACCTACTAACAAAATAATTCGCCAAACCCATTATTAATGTTACCCAAGAAATAAGCTTCGAAATGTGCTTAAGTAAATTCAATGACGTATGAACACAACACAAATCTGAGAAGAAGAACGTGAAGAACGTAATTCAAAGATGCGTCTCCAACTTCGTATAACATAACCAGTGACACACATGACGAATATCACATTCTCAACGATATTATAAAAGGCAGTGAACTCAGTACCAACATACGTGGGGATGACAAGCCTGCACTATACAGTCTCAATATACAGGGAACAACAAGCCTGCTACTGCACTATACAGTCTCAATATACAGGGAACAACAAGCCTGCTACTGCACTATACAGTCTCAATATACAGGGAACAACAAGCCTGCTACTGCACTATACAGTCTCAATATACAGGGAACAACAAGCCTGCTACTGCACTATACAGTCTCAATATACAGGGAACAACAAGCCTGCTACTGCACTATACAGTCTCAATATACAGGGAACAACAAGCCTGCTACTGCACTATACAGTCTCAATATACAGGGAACAACAAGCCTGCTACTGCACTATACAGTCTCAATATACAGGGAACAACAAGCCTGCTACTGCACTATACAGTCTCAATATACAGGGAACAACAATCCTACAACTGCAGAATACAATCTCATATATTAACGTCTTGAGAACCAACACATGAATATACACAGACATTTTAAACAAGATATTTCACACGACTGACTCCTTTGTTGCCATCAGGTAATATACAACGAGAGGTATATATCTGTGTGTACATGCACAGCTTATTTTAATTCCTCTTCTTGGCTGGTGGTTAACAGGTGACGTGTATAGTTACTGGGCCGTGTGCAGGTGACGTGTAGTTACCGAGCCTCGTGCAGGTGACGTGTAGAGTTACTGAGCCTTGTGCAGGTGACGTGTAGAGTTACTGAGCCTTGTGCAGGTGACGTGTAGAGTTACTGAGCCTTGTGCAGGTGACGTGTAGAGTTACTGAGCCGTGTGCAGGTGACGTGTAGAGTTACTGAGCCTTGTGCAGGTGACGTGTAGAGTTACTGAGCCTTGTGCAGGTGACGTGTAGAGTTACTGAGCCGTGTGCAGGTGACGTGTAGAGTTACTGAGCCTTGTGCAGGTGACGTGTAGAGTTACTGAGCCGTGTGCAGGTGACGTGTAGTTGCCGAGCCTCGTGCAGATGACGTGTATAGTTACTGAGCCTCGTGCAGGTGACGTGTAGAGTTACTGAGCCTTGTGCAGGTGACGTATAGTTACCGAGCCTCGTGCAGGTGACGTGTAGAGTTACTGAGCCTCGTGCAGGTGACGTGTAGTTACCGAGCCTCGTGCAGGTGACGTGTAGAGTTACTGAGCCTTGTGCAGGTGACGTATAGTTACCGAGCCTCGTGCAGGTGACGTGTAGAGTTACTGAGCCTTGTGCAGGTGACGTGTAGTTACCGAGCCTCGTGCAGGTGACGTGTAGAGTTACTGAGCCTTGTGCAGGTGACGTGTAGAGTTACTGAGCCTCGTGCAGGTGACGTGTAGAGTTACTGAGCCTTGTGCAGGTGACGTGTAGTTACCGAGCCTCGTGCAGGTGACGTGTAGAGTTACTGAGCCTTGTGCAGGTGACGTGTAGTTACCGAGCCTCGTGCTGGTGACGTGTAGTTACCGAGCCTCGTGCAGGTGACGTATAGTTACCGAGCCTCGTGCAGGTGACGTGTAGAGTTACTGAGCCGTGTGCAGGTGACGTGTAGTTACCGAGCCTCGTGCAGGTGACGTGTAGTTACCGAGCCTCGTGCAGGTGACGTGTAGTTACCGAGCCTCGTGGAGGTGACGTGTAGAGTTACTGAGCCTTGTGCAGGTGACGTATAGTTACTGAGCCTCGTGATGGTGACGTACAGTTACTGAGCCTCGTGCTGGTGACGTACAGTTACTGAGCCTCGTGCTGGTGACGTACAGTTACTGAGCCTGGTGCTGGTGACGTACAGTTACTGAGCCTCGTGCTGGTGACGTACAGTTACTGAGCCTCGTGCTGGTGACGTACAGTTACTGAGCCTCGTGCTGGTGACGTACAGTTACTGAGCCTCGTGCTGGTGACGTACAGTTACTGAGCCTCGTGCTGGTGACGTACAGTTACTGAGCCTCGTGCTGGTGACGTACAGTTACTGAGCCTCGTGCTGGTGACGTACAGTTACTGAGCCTCGTGCTGGTGACGTACAGTTACTGAGCCTCGTGCTGGTGACGTACAGTTACTGAGCCTCGTGCTGGTGACGTACAGTTACTGAGCCTGGTGCTGGTGACGTACAGTTACTGAGCCTCGTGCTGGTGACGTACAGTTACTGGGCCTCGTGCTGGTGACGTACAGTTACTGAGCCTCGTGCTGGTGACGTACAGTTACTGAGCCTCGTGCTGGTGACGTACAGTTACTGAGCCTCGTGCTGGTGACGTACAGTTACTGAGCCTCGTGCTGGTGACGTACAGTTACTGAGCCTCGTGCTGATGACGTACAGTTACTGAGCCTCGTGCTGGTGACGTACAGTTACTGAGCCTCGTGCTGGTGACGTACAGATACTGAGCCTCGTGCTGGTGACGTACAGTTACTGAGCCTCGTGCTGGTGACGTACAGTTACTGAGCCTGGTGCTGGTGACGTACAGTTACTGAGCCTCGTGCTGGTGACGTACAGTTACTGAGCCTCGTGCAGGTGACGTGTAGAGTTACTGAGCCTTGTGCAGGTGACGTGTAGTTACCGAGCCTCGTGCAGGTGACGTGTAGAGTTACTGAGCCTTGTGCAGGTGACGTGTAGAGTTACTGAGCCTCGTGCAGGTGACGTGTAGAGTTACTGAGCCTTGTGCAGGTGACGTGTAGTTACCGAGCCTCGTGCAGGTGACGTATAGTTACCGAGCCTCGTGCAGGTGACGTGTAGAGTTACTGAGCCGTGTGCAGGTGACGTGTAGTTACCGAGCCTCGTGCTGGTGACGTGTAGTTACCGAGCCTCGTGCAGGTGACGTGTAGAGTTACTGAGCCGAGTGCAGGTGACGTATAGTTACCGAGCCTCGTGCAGGTGACGTGTAGAGTTACTGAGCCGTGTGCAGGTGACGTGTAGTTACCGAGCCTCGTGCAGGTGACGTGTAGTTACCGAGCCTCGTGCAGGTGACGTGTAGAGTTACTGAGCCTTGTGCAGGTGACGTATAGTTACTGAGCCTCGTGATGGTGACGTACAGTTACTGAGCCTCGTGCTGGTGACGTACAGTTACTGAGCCTCGTGCTGGTGACGTACAGTTACTGAGCCTGGTGCTGGTGACGTACAGTTACTGAGCCTCGTGCTGGTGACGTACAGTTACTGAGCCTCGTGCTGGTGACGTACAGTTACTGAGCCTCGTGCTGGTGACGTACAGTTACTGAGCCTGGTGCTGGTGACGTACAGTTACTGAGCCTCGTGCTGGTGACGTACAGTTACTGGGCCTCGTGCTGGTGACGTACAGTTACTGAGCCTCGTGCTGGTGAAGTACAGTTACTGAGCCTCGTGCTGGTGACGTACAGTTACTGAGCCTGGTGCTGGTGACGTACAGTTACTGAGCCTCGTGCTGGTGACGTACAGTTACTGGGCCTCGTGCTGGTGACGTACAGTTACTGAGCCTCGTGCTGGTGACGTACAGTTACTGAGCCTCGTGCTGGTGACGTACAGTTACTGAGCCTCGTGCTGGTGACGTACAGTTACTGAGCCTCGTGCTGGTGACGTACAGTTACTGAGCCTCGTGCTGGTGACGTACAGTTACTGAGCCTCGTGCTGGTGACGTACAGTTACTGAGCCTCGTGCTGGTGACGTACAGATACTGAGCCTCGTGCTGGTGACGTACAGTTACTGAGCCTCGTGCTGGTGACGTACAGTTACTGAGCCTGGTGCTGGTGACGTACAGTTACTGAGCCTCGTGCTGGTGACGTACAGTTACTGAGCCTCGTGCTGGTGACGTACAGTTACTGAGCCTCGTGCTGGTGACGTACAGTTACTGAGCCTGGTGCTGGTGACGTACAGTTACTGAGCCTCGTGCTGGTGACGTACAGTTACTGAGCCTCGTGCTGGTGACGTACAGTTACTGAGCCTCGTGCTGGTGACGTACAGTTACTGAGCCTGGTGCTGGTGACGTACAGTTACTGAGCCTCGTGCTGGTGACGTACAGTTACTGAGCCTCGTGCTGGTGACGTACAGTTACTGAGCCTCGTGCTGGTGACGTACAGTTACTGAGCCTCGTGCTGGTGACGTACAGTTACTGAGCCTCGTGCTGGTGACGTACAGTTACTGAGCCTCGTGCTGGTGACGTACAGTTACTGAGCCTCGTGCTGGTGACGTACAGATACTGAGCCTCGTGCTGGTGACGTACAGTTACTGAGCCTCGTGCTGGTGACGTACAGTTACTGAGCCTGGTGCTGGTGACGTACAGTTACTGAGCCTCGTGCTGGTGACGTACAGTTACTGAGCCTCGTGCTGGTGACGTACAGTTACTGAGCCTCGTGCTGGTGACGTACAGTTACTGAGCCTCGTGCTGGTGACGTACAGTTACTGAGCCTGGTGCTGGTGACGTACAGTTACTGAGCCTCGTGCTGGTGACGTACAGTTACTGGGCCTCGTGCTGGTGACGTACAGTTACTGAGCCTCGTGCTGGTGACGTACAGTTACTGGGCCTCGTGCTGGTGACGTACAGTTACTGAGCCTCGTGCTGGTGACGTACAGTTACTGGGCCTCGTGCTGGTGACGTACAGTTACTGAGCCTCGTGCTGGTGACGTACAGTTACTGAGCCTGGTGCTGGTGACGTACAGTTACTGAGCCTCGTGCTGGTGACGTACAGTTACTGAGCCTCGTGCTGGTGACGTACAGTTACTGAGCCTCGTGCTGGTGACGTACAGTTACTGAGCCTCGTGCTGGTGACGTACAGTTACTGAGCCTCGTGCTGGTGACGTACAGTTACTGAGCCTGGTGCTGGTGACGTACAGTTACTGAGCCTCGTGCTGGTGACGTACAGTTACTGAGCCTCGTGCTGGTGACGTACAGTTACTGAGCCTCGTGCTGGTGACGTACAGTTACTGAGCCTCGTGCTGGTGACGTACAGTTACTGAGCCTCGTGCTGGTGACGTACAGTTACTGAGCCTCGTGCTGGTGACGTACAGTTACTGAGCCTCGTGCTGGTGACGTACAGTTACTGAGCCTCGTGCTGGTGACGTACAGTTACTGAGCCTCGTGCTGGTGACGTACAGTTACTGAGCCTCGTGCTGGTGACGTACAGTTACTGAGCCTCGTGCTGGTGACGTACAGTTACTGAGCCTCGTGCTGGTGACGTACAGTTACTGAGCCTCGTGCTGGTGACGTACAGTTACTGAGCCTCGTGCTGGTGACGTACAGTTACTGAGCCTCGTGCTGGTGACGTACAGTTACTGAGCCTCGTGTTGGTGACGTACAGTTACTGAGCCTCGTGTAGTACCGTACGTTAAGTACGTTAAGTACCGTAGTGTTCCAGCACATCACTTTAAGAGATGAAGACTTCAGTTTGGTTGAGTTTTAGTTTATCACGGACAATGAATGAGAGAGAACTATCTCACTCTCCAGTAATAAACAGTCATGATTCTCTCTCTCTCTCTCTCTCTCTCTCTCTCTCTCTCACACACACACACACACACACAGACACACACACACACACACACACACCATAAACACAACTCTCATTCAACACTAGAGCGTCAAGTGTTTTCGGTTACCATGAGGCTGGTGAAAGCAGCATGGGTTCGACTCCTTGGCTAGTGCAGAGTTATATATATATATATATATATATATATATATATATATATATATATATATATATATATATATATATATCAATTTGTTATTAACTTTAAAAGCAGATCATGATGTGGAGAATAAAATAGAGTTGTAATAAAATGCTTCACAGGTTAAAATAATGACTCCACCATAAGGTTTTATTATTCAAATAACATTAATATTAATATCCATGTTAAAAAGTTGTAATCAGAGCTTTATTACCTTCCCCTGTGCTTAATACTTATGATGGGGGAGGAGGGTGGGGGGTGGAGGGGTTGGGTGGAGGGGTGGGTGGAGGGGTGGGTGGAGGGGTGGGTGGATGGATGGGTGGGTGGAGGGTTGGGTGGAGGGGTGGGTGTGGTTGGGTGTAGAAGGCTGGCACTAAATAAGCTGTCCATACCAATGGTTTATATAAATGGTAATTAACACAGAGGCTGGTAATTAACATAGAGGGGCGGACACAGTTTGGTTTGAAGAGTAACGTTCATAATTACGTTCATTATAACGAAGCGCACACACTACATGGCTCTGCTCAATGTGAACACATTTGAATGCCAATAATATTGCAAAATAAGTAGACGAGGTCAGATTATTATTACACTTTCTAAGAATTACTTCCTTTCTCTTACTAAACTTGATGCACAACATAGTGCCTGATAAGTGGAAAATGGCAAATGTAATACCTATTTACAAGGCAGGTGATAGGTCCTTAGCTTCGAACTACAGACCAATAAGCCTTACCTCCATACTGGGAAAATTTATGGAATCAATAATTGCCGAAGGAATTCCTAGCCATCTTGATAGGCATAAATTGATTAATAAATCTCAACACGGCTTTACAAAGGGGCGTTCCTGTCTTACGAATTTACTAACATTTTTTACTAAGGTAATGGTAATGAATATGATATTCTGCATATGGACTTCAGTAAGGCTTTCGATAGAGTTCCACACCAGAGGCTATTGAGGAAACTTAAGGCACACGGAATAGGAGAAATTTTTTCCTGGGTAGAGGCATGGTTGACAAACAGGCAGCAGAGAGTTTGTAGATAAATGATTCAGAGAACCGAGTTTGCATAAATGGGGAAAAATCAGAGTGGGGGCACGTTACAAGCGGTGTTCGTCAGGGGTCAGTGTTGGGCCCTTTGTTGTTCACAATTTACATAAATGATATAGATGAGGGAATAAATAGCGACATAAGCAAATTTGCTGATGACACCAATATAGGCCGTTCAATTTATTCTAATGAGGACTATAGAGCACTTTAGGATGATTTGAATAGACTGATGCAATGGTCGGAGATGTTGCAGATGCAGTTTAATATAGACAAATGCAAAGTTCTAAATGATGGACAGTTAAATAACCATGCCACATATAAACTAAATAATGTAGATCTTAATACTACTGATTGCAAAAAGGATTTACGAGTTCTGGTTAGCAGTAATCTAAAACCAAGACAACAGTGCATTAGTGTTCGCAATAAAGCTAACAGAATTCTTGACTTCATATCTAGAAGTATAAATAATAGAAGTCCTCAGGCTGTTCTTCAACTCCATATATCTTTGGTTAGGCATCATTTAGATTATGCTGCTCAGTTCTGGTCACCGTATACAGAATGGATAAAAAATGCTCTGGAAAACTTACAAAAGGAGGATGACAAAATGATCCCATGTATCAGAAACCTTCCCTATGAGGATAGACTGAGGGGCCCCGAATCTGCACTCTCTCGAAAAGGGCGTAGAATTAGGGGGATATGATCGAGGTGTATAAATGGAAAACAGGAATAAATAAAGGGGATGCAAATAGCTTGCTGAAAATTTCCAGCCAAGACAGGACTCGCAGCAATGGTTTCAAGTTGGAAAAATTCAGATTCAGGAAGGATATAGGAAAGCACTGGTTTGGTAATAGAGTTGTGGATGAGTGGAACAAACTCACGAGTACAGTTATTCAGGCTAAAACGTTGTGTAGCTTTAAAAATAGGTTAGATAAATACATGAGTGGGTGTGAGTGGGTGTGAGTTGGACCTGACTAGCTTGTGCTTCTAGGTCTGATGCGGTGCTCTTTCCTTAAGTGGAAGTGACCTGATTAGGTGGGTCATTGGGCTAATCCGGGGGGGTGGACATGGACCTGCTTCGCATGGGTCCGTAGACCTGCTGCAGTGTTCCTTCTTTCTTATGTTCTTATGTTCTTATATTTCAAATTTGAGTTCCAGTATCTGCAAACTTAACAACGGGAAAATTTCAAAACTTTTTGTAACTAGGAAAATCTACTGCTTCATATTAACACACCGGCCGCCTCCCACCAAGGCAGGGTGACCTGAAAAAGAAACCCTTTCACCATCAGCTTTATAAAATTTTTATTATATTTAGTAATTTATACAGGAGAAGGGGTTACTAGCCCCTTGCTCCCGGCATTTAAGTCGCCTCTTACGACACGCATGGCTTACGGAGGAATGATTCTTTTCCGCTTTCCCGTGGAGATGAAAGGAAATAGATAAGAGCAATAACTATTAAGAAAACTAGAAGAAAATTCAGATAGATGTGTACACATGTGCGTGTACATGTATATGTAGTGTGACTATAAGTTTAGTATCCCTGCTCTGCTATCCCAGTATATTTCACCACAACCCTTGAAGACTATCACAAACTTACTGGTCAGGTGCTGGCACGAGAAAATTGGCGGACTTTCCCATGAGAAATTTCTACTTTCTCTCTGGCAATATATATGATGTCTGCTGTTAGCACGTCAGTGTGGAAAGAGATTTTTGTACAGTCCAGGATATTCATTAGAGGCAACGGTTCGCCACGAATAGCTTCTTCAGAAATGAAGAAGCCACTAGTGCCGAAACGTTTCCTTTAATGTCCTAAACTACGTTTCTCTTTCCATATCTTGTAGGTATTACATCAACCGTTTCCAGGTCAAGGAGTCTCGGCCGCCACGGATGTGCTCTCTTAACTGAACTTAAAATATTCTTGCTTTACAGTGGGTGTATCCTACACTGTCTGCCATGTTCTCACTCCGAGTAAACTTACACCAGTGTGCAGACTGTGGACGGGGTCCTCGTGTATCATTCTTCGCAGAGAGAACAATCAAAATGTTTTGAGGCGTTGAGTATCTTTATTGTTGAAATGTTTCGCCTACACAGTAGGCGTCTTCAGTCAAATACTGAAGCAGCTGGTGTAGTAGTGATGCAATCAGTCCAGCAACTTTGGACAAATATTTGAGGTGGTCAGTCCCTCAGCCTGGTGAAGAGTTCATCTCTATGGAGACGAACTCTTCTCCAGGCTGAGGGACTGACCACCTCAAATACTTTTTCTCCAAGGTTGATGGACTGATTACATCATTTCACTACTACACCAGCTGCCTCTGTATTTGACTGAAGAAGTCAAATGATGTAGTGATTGTCTGTGGGCAGTAAACCTGGATACATTATCCAGCTCAGCTCTCCTTCCTGTCTTGACCAGCGCTCTCACCATGCAATATTAGTCTTGGGTGTCAGCACCCGGATCTATGGTGGCTTGTCAGCACATGGCTGTACGGTGGCTTGTCAGCACATGGCTGTACGGTGGCTTGTCAGCACATGGCTGTACGGTGGCTTGTCAGCACATGGCTGTACGGTGGCTTGTCAGCACATGGCTGTACGGTGGCTTGTCAGCACATGGCAGTACGGTGGCTTGTCAGCACATGGCTGTACAGTGGCTTGTCAGCACATGGCTGTATGGTGGCTTGTCAGCACATGGCTGTACGGTGGCTTGTCAGCACATGGCTGTACGGTGGCTTGTCAGCACATGGCTGTACGGTGGCTTCTCAGCACATGGCTGTACGGTGGCTTCTCAGCACACGACTGAACGGTGGCTGTCAGCACACGGCTGTACGGTGGCTGTCGACACACGGCTGTACGGTGGCTGTCGACACACGGCTGTACGGTGGCTGTCAACACACGACTGAACGGTGGCTGTCAGCACACGGCTGTGCGGTGGCTGTCAGCACACGACTGTACGGTGGCTGTCAACACACGACTGTACGGTTGCTGTCGACACACGGCTGTACGGTGGCTGTCAGCACACGACTGAACGGTGGCTGTCAGCACACGGCTGTACGGTGGCTGTCAGCACACGACTGAACGGTGGCTGTCAACACACGGTGGTACGGTGGCTGTCAGCACACGGCTCTAAGCTCTAAAAACACCATCATCTGCCCACCAGCTAAAAATATCTCCCCAGAGAGGGAATTACCCTAAATAAATTTTTACGCCTCACTACGATGAGCAGAATGTATCGTAACTTGTTCACCCCCACGACCCTCCTCCCACGACCACGACCCTCCTCCCACCCCACTACCCTCCTCCCCACCCCCACTACCCTCCTCCCACCCCCACAACCCTCCTCCCACCCCACTACCCTCCTCCCACCCCCACAACCCTCCTCCCACCCCACTACCCTCCTCCCACCCCCACTACCCTCCTCCCACCCCACTAAACCCCCCTCCCACCCCCACTACCCTCCTCCCACCCCCACTACCCTCCTCCCACCCCACAACCCTCCTCCCACCCCCGCTACCCTCCTCCCACCCCACTACCCTCCTCCCACCCCCACTACCCTCCTCCCACCCCCACTACCCTCCTCCCACCCCCACTACCCTCCTCCCACCCCCACTACCCTCCTCCCATCTCCACTACCCTCCTCCCACCCCACTACCCTCCTCCCATCTCCACTACCCTCCTCCCACCCCACTACCCTCCTCCCACCTCCACTACCCTCCTCCCACCCCACTACCCCTCCTCCCACCCCCACTACCCTCCTCCCACCCCCACTACCCTCCTCCCACCCCACAAACCCTCCTCCCACCTCCACTACCCTCCTCCCACCCCACTACCCTCCTCCCACCCCACTACCGTCTCCACCCCACAACCCTCCTCCCACCCCACTACCCCTCCCACCCCCACCTCCCCTCCTCCCCACCCCCACTACCCTCCTCCCACCCCCACTAACCCTCCTCCCACCCCACTACCCCCTCCCACCCCCACACCCTCCTCCCACCCCCACTACCCTCCTCCCACCTCCACTACCCTCCTCCCACCCCACTACCCTCCTCCCACCCTCACTACCCTCCTCCCACCCCCACAAACCCTCCTCCCACCCCCACTACCCTTCCTCCCAACCCCACTACCCTACTCCCACCCCCACTACCCTCCTCCATCCCCCACTACCCTATTCCCAACCCCACTACCCTCCTCCCCACCCCCACTAACCCTCCTCCCACCCCACCACTACCCTATTCCAACCCCACTACCCTCCCCCACCCCTCTACCCTCCTCCCACCCCCACTACCCTATTCCCAACCCCACTACCCTCCTCCCAACCCCACTACCCTCCTCCATCCCCACTACCCTCCTCCCACCCCCACTACCCTCCTCCCACCCCCACTACCCTATTCCCAACCCACAACCCTCCTCCCACCCCCACTACCCTATTCCCAACCCCACTACCCTCCTCCCACCCCCACTACCCTCCTCCCACCCCCACTACCCTCTTCCCAACCCCACAAACCCTCCTCCCACCCCCACTACCCTCTTCCCAACCCCACTACCCTCCTCCCACCCCCACTACCCTCCTCCCACCCCCACTACCCTCCTCCCAACCCCACTACCCTCCTCCCACCCCAATACCCTCCTCCCAACCCCACTACCTCCTCCCCCCCCCACTACCCTCCTCCAACCCCACTACCCTCCTCCCACCCCCACTACCCTCCTCCCAACCCCACTACCCTCCTCCCAACCCCACTACCCTCCTCCCACCCCACTACCCTCCTCCCACCCCCACAAACCCTCCTCCCAACCCCACTACCCTCCTCACTACCCTCTTCCCACCCCCACTACCCTCTCCCAACCCCACTACCCTCCTCCCACCCTCCCCTACCCTCTTCCCACCCCCACTACCCTCCTCCCACCCCCACTACCCTCCTCCCAACCCCACTACCCTCCTCCCACCCCCACTACCCTCCTCCCAACCCCACTACCCCCTCCCCCCCCACTACCCTCCCACCCACCCCACTACCCTCCTCCCAACCCCACTACTCCCTCCTCACTACCCTCTTCCCACCCCCACTACCGTCCTCCCAACCCCACTACCCTCCTCCCACCCTCACTACCCTTTTCCCCAAACCCCCACTACCCTATTCCCAACCCCACTACCCTCCTCCCACCCTCACTACCCTCCTCCCCCCCCACTACCCTCCTCCCAACCCCACTACCCTCCTCCCACCCTCACTACCCTCCTCCCACCCTCACTACCCTCCTCCCACCCTCACTACCCTCCTCCCACCCTCACTACCCTCTTCCCACCCCAAGTACCTTCCATGCAACTCCCGTCTCGTTGAAAATTGCATAAAATACCGACAAGTTGATTGAGACACATGTGCAACAGTTGGGGATCTGTATTGTTGAAACGTTTCGCCTACACAGTAGACTTCTTCAGTCAAATACAGAGGCAGAAGGTGTAGTAGTGACATGAAGATGTAATCAGTCCATCAACCTTGGAGAAAAAGTATTTGAGGTGGTCAGTCCCTCAGTCTGGAGAAGAGTTCAGCTGGGGCCCACGCTAGGGGCCACACTAGGGACCACTCTTGGGGCCATGCTAGGAGCTAATCTGGGGGCCACACTAGGGGACACACCTAGGGCCACACTAAAGGCCACGCTGGGGGCCACGCTAGGGGCCACGCTGGGGGCCACGCTGGGGGCCACGCTAGGGGCCACACTAGAGGGCCGCTCCACGTATGTTGGACTGAACATCAGACACTTTGTGCAAGTCTAAAATCTTTAGCGTTTCAATTAAGAGAAAAATAGCTGAGGGGAGAGGTTGTGAGGGGAGAGGTTGTGAGGGGAGAGGCTGTGAGGGGAGAAGCTGTCAGGGGAGAAGCTGTGAGGGGAGAAGCTGTGAGGGGAGAGGTTGTGAGGGGAGAGGTTATGAGAGGTGAGAGGAGAGGTTATGAGGAGAGGTTGTGAGGGGAGAAGTTGTGAGGGGAGAGGTTGTGAGGGGAGAGGCTGTGAGGGGAGAGGCTGTGAGGGGAGACGCTGTGAGGAGAGAAGCTGTGAGAGGAGAAGCTGTGAGGGGAGAGGTTGTGAAGGGAGAGGTTATGAGAGGTGAGGGGAGAGGTTATGAGGAGAGGTGAGGGGAGAAGTTGTGAGGGGAGAGGGTGTGAGGGGAGGCTGTGAGGGGAGAAGTTGTGAGGGGAGAGGGTGTGAGGGGAGGCTGTGAGGGGAGAGGTTGTGAGGGAAAAGGTTGTGAAGGGAGATGTGAGGGGAGATGTTATGAGGGGAGAGGTTGTGAGGGGAGAGGTTGAGGGGAGAGGTTGTGAGGGGAGAGGTTGAGGGGAGAGGTGGGAAGTTGTGTGAACGCCAACCCTCACTCTGCTTGTTACTGTACTCTAGGTATGACTCTGCTTGTTACTGTACTCTAGGTATGACTCTGCTTGTTACTGTACTCTAGGTATGACTCTGCTTGTTGCTGTACTCTAGGTATGACTGCTTGTTACTGTACACTAGGTATGACTGTTACTGTACTCTAGGTATGACTCTGCTTGTTACTGTACTCTAGGTATGACTCTGCTTGTTACTGTACTCTAGGTATGACTCTGCTTGTTATTGTACTCTAGGTATGACTCTGCTTGTTACTGTACTCTAGGTATGACTCTGCTTGTTACTGTACACTAGGTATGACTGTTACTGTACTCTAGGTATGACTCCGCTTGTTACTGTACTCTAGATATGATTCTGCTTGTTACTGTACTCTAGATATGACTCTGCTTGTTACTGTACTCTAGGTATGACTCTGCTTGTTACTGTACTCTAGATATGACTCTGCTTGTTACTGTACTCTAGATATGACTCTACTTGTTACTGTACTCTAGGTATGACTCCGCTTGTTACTGTACTCTAGATATGACTCTGCTTGTTACTGTACTCTAGATATGACTCTGCTTGTTACTGTACTCTAGATATGACTCTGCTTGTTACTGTACTCTAGGTATGACTCCGCTTGTTACTGTACTCTAGATATGACTCTGCTTGTTACTGTACTCTAGATATGACTGCTTGTTACTGTACTCTAGATATGACTCTGCTTGTTACTGTACTCTAGGCATGACTCTGCTTGTTACTGTACTCTAGGTATGACTCTGCTTGTTGCTGTACTCTAGGTATGACTGTTGCTGTACTCTAGGTATGACTCTGCTTGTTACTGTACTCTAGATATGACTGCTTGTTACTGTACTCTAGGTATGACTCTGCTTGTTACTGTACTCTAGGTATGACTCCGCTTGTTACTGTACTCTAGATATGACTCTGCTTGTTACTGTACTCTAGGTATGACTCTGCTTGTTACTGTACTCTAGATATGACTCTGCTTGTTACTGTACTCTAGGTATGACTCTGCTTGTTACTGTACTTTAGATATGACTCTGCTTGTTACTGTACTCTAGATATGACTGCTTGTTACTGTACTCTAGATATGACTCTGCTTGTTACTGTACTCTAGGCATGACTCTGCTTGTTACTGTACTCTAGGTATGACTCTGCTTGTTGCTGTACTCTAGGTATGACTGTTGCTGTACTCTAGGTATGACTCTGCTTGTTACTGTACTCTAGATATGACTGCTTGTTACTGTACTCTAGGTATGACTCTGCTTGTTACTGTACTCTAGGTATGACTCTGCTTGTTACTGTACTCTAGGTATGACTCTGCTTGTTACTGTACTCTAGGTATGACTGCTTGTTACTGTACTCTAGGTATGACTCTGCTTGTTACTGTACTCTAGGTATGACTCTACTTGTTACTGTGCTCTAGGTATGGCTCTGTTGTTGTACCCTAGGTATGACTCTGCTTGTTGCTGTACTCTAGGTATGACTGTTTGTTGCTGTACTCTAGGTATGACTCTGCTTGTTACTGTACTCTAGGTATGACTCTGCTTGTTACTGCACTCTAGGTATGACTCTGCTTGTTACTGTACTCTAGGTATGACTGTTGCTGTACTCTAGGTATGACTCTGCTTGTTGCTGTACTCTAGGTATGACTCTGCTTGTTGCTGTACTCTTGGTATGACTATTACTGTACTCTAGGTATGACTCTGCTTGTTACTGTACTCTAGGTATGACTCTGCTTGTTACTGTACTCTAGATATGACTCTGCTTGTTGCTGTACTCTAGGTATGACTCTGCTTGTTGCTGTACTCTTGGTATGACTATTACTGTACTCTAGGTATGACTCCGCTTGTTACTGAACTCTAGGTATGACTCTGCTTGTTACTGTACTCTAGGTATGACTGTTGCTGTACTCTAGGTATGACTCTGCTTGTTGCTGTACTCTAGGTATGACTCTGCTTGTTGCTGTACTCTAGGTATGACTCTGCTTGTTGCTGTACTCTTGGTATGACTATTACTGTACTCTAGGTATGACTCCGCTTGTTACTGAACTCTAGGTATGACTCCGCTTGTTACTGAACTCTAGGTATGACTGCTTATTGCTGTACTCTAGGTATGACTCTGCCTGTTACTGTACTCTAGGTATGACTCTGCTTGTTGCTGTACTCTAGGTATGACTCTGCTTGTTGCTGTACTCTAGGTATGACTCTTTGTTGCTGTACTCTAGGTATGACTCTGCTTGTTGCTGTACTCTAGGTATGACTCTACTTGTTGCTGTACTCTAGGTATGACTCTGCCTGTTACTGTACTCTAGGTATGACTCTGCTTGTTACTGTACTCTAGGTATGACTCTGCTTGTTACTGTACTCTAGGTATGACTCTGCTTGTTACTGCACTCTAGGTATAACTGTTGCTGTACTCTTGGTATAACTGTTACTGTACTCTAGGTATGACTCTGCTTGTTACTGTACTCTAGGTATGACTATTACTGTACTCTAGGTATGACTCCGCTTGTTACTGAACTCTAGGTATGACTGCTTATTGCTGTACTCTAGGTATGACTCTGCTTGTTACTGTACTCTAGGTATGACTCTACTTGTTACTGTACTCTACGTATGACTCTGCTTGTTACTGTACTCTAGGTATGACTATTACTGTACTCTAGGTATGACTCCGCTTGTTACTGAACTCTAGGTATGACTGCTTATTGCTGTACTCTAGGTATGACTCTGCTTGTTACTGTACTCTAGGTATGACTCTACTTGTTACTGTACTCTACGTATGACTCTGCTTGTTACTGTACTCTAGGTATGACTCGCTGAAGCTCTGCCTAGAGCGGACAGCTTGTACCTAGACAGACTACTATAGTTTGTTGACGCTACCTGCGATCCTTACGTCATCTTCCATGACACCTGCATCAACGCTACAACACCTGCATCAACGCTACAACACCTGCATCAACGCTACAACACCTGCGTCTGTACTACAACGCCTACATCAACACTACAACACCTGCATCAACGCTACAACACCTGCATCAACACTACAACACCTGCGTCTGTACTACAACACCTGCATCAACACTACAACACGTGCATCAACACTACAACACCTGCGTCTGTACTACAACACCTGCATCAACACTACAACACCTGCATCAACACTACAACACCTGCGTCTGTACTACAACACCTACATCAACACTACAACACCTGCGTTTGTACTACAACACCTGCATCAACACAACACCTGCATCAACACTACAACACCTGCATCAACACTACAACACCTGTGTCTGTACTACAACACCTGCATCAACACTGCAACACCTGCATCAACACTACAACACCTGCGTCTGTACTACAACACCTGCATCAACACTACAACACCTGCGTTTGTTATACAACACCTGCATCAACACTTCAACACCTGCGTCTGTACTACAACGCCTACATCAACACTACAACACATGCATCAACACTACAACACCTGCGTCTGCACTACAACATCTGCATCAACACTACAACACCTGCATCTGTACAAAACCTGCCTCAACACTACAACACCTGCATCAACACTACAACACCTGTGTCTGTACTACTACACCTGCATCAACACTACAACACCTGCATCAACACTACAACACCTGCCTCTGTACTAAAACACCTGCATCAACACTACAACACGTGCATCAACACTACAACACCTGCGTCTGTACTACAACACCTGCATCAACACTACAACACCTGCGTTTGTACTACAACACCTGCATCAACACTACAACACCTGCATCAACACTACAACACCTGCATCAACACTACAACACCTGTGTCTGTACTACAACACCTGCGTCTGTACTACAACACCTGCGTCTGTACTACAACACCTGCATCAACACTACAACACCTGTGTCTGTTCTACAACACCTGCATCAACATTTCAACACCTGCGTCTGTACTACAACGCCTACATCAACACTACAACACCTGCATCAACACTACAACACCTGCGTCTGCACTACAACATCTGCATCTGTACAAAACCTGCCTCAACACTACAACACCTGCATCAACACTACAACACCTGTGTCTGTACTACTACACCTGCATCAACACTACAACACCTGCATCAACACTACAACACCTGCCTCTGTACTACAACACCTGCATCAACACTACAACACCTGCCTCTGTACTACAACACCTGCATCAACACTACAACACCTGCGTCTGTACTACAACACCTGCATCAACACTACAACACCTGCATCAACACTACAACACCTGCGTCTGTACTACAACACCTGCATCAACACTTCAACAGCTGTAATAAAGTTGGTAGAATTACCGACAATATGTAAAGTAAAAGGACACAAGTGCAACTAATGTGACATTTATTGTGGCAACGTTTCGCTCTCCAGGAGCTTTATCAAGCCATTACAAACAATACATGGACACAGAGGGTATATAAAGGCTCAGAGTGAGGTGAATACTAGTGAGGTACCATTTCGATGTTCACTAGAGGTAGTAGTAGTAGTAGTAGTAGTAGTAGTAGTAGTAGTAGTGGTAGTGACAAAAGTAATACAATATGGTAGAGCAATTAATTCGTACATGAGTAAAAGGATATAAAAGGTATTACTTGGGTAACATAAAAATAGGTTGGACAAATATAAACTGGAATGAGGCAGGTTGTTTCAGTGTTCACTCTCTGTGCTTTGTGTAGTATAACAGGAGAGACTATGTGATGGCAGGGTTTACTGTTTTCAGGAGGATTCTTGCTAAGACTTCGGAGATGGTGAAGCTGCCGTTGTTTTGTTTAATTGTATTCGAAACAGCGATCAGTGCTGATTCGAGGCACTTGCGTCTGCGGAAATTAATTTCTTTGATCACTAATTGGGCGTCTCTGAATTTCATGAGATGATTGGTGGAATTTCGGTGTTGTACACAGGCGTTGTTCCTTTTACTTTACTTCAACAGCTGCGTGAATACTACAACACCTGCGTCAACATTACAACACTTGCGTCAACACTACAACACCTGTGTGAACAGTACAACAACACACAATAATCCAGTAAGAAAAACAAATATATTCTGGATTACATCTGGCAAGCCAGACTGATGTTAAGCATCCCTTACTGTTCTGACCCTGGCAGAGTGAGAGGGGAGGGGAGGGGAGGGGAGGGGGAGAAGGGAGAGGAGAGGCGAGAAGAGAGGTAGGGAAAAGGGAGAGAGGAAGGAAGGTAGGAAAGACAGAGGAGACAGGAAGGAGAGATGGAGAGGACGAAGAGAGGAGGGAGAGAGGGAGGAGAGAGAGGAGTGAGGGAGGAGGTGGAGGGAAAGGGGAGAGAGGAGGAGGGAGAGAGGGATGAGAGGAAGAGGAGGAGGGAGAAAGAAGAGGGGTAAGGAGAAGGAGAGGGGGAGGAGAGAGGCGAGGAGAGGAAGACAATAGAGGAAGGTAGGGGATAAGATAGGAGAGACAAAAGATAGGGGATAGGGTAGAAGAGAAAACAGGCAGATAAGGTATAAAACACCAAAGGCAAGAGAGAAGAGAAAATGGAAGATAAACAAGGCATGGAGAAACGCGATAGTGGAGTGGAGAACAAAGAGGAGAAGGGGAAGAGAAGTGAGAAAGAGGGGAGGGGAAATAAAGAGGAAGAGTAGAGAGGGAAAGAGTATCATCATGACAACCTCCCAGTCATCATAACACTGATCTGTAATCATTGTAACTTTGTCAACCTGACTTTAAACTTTCCGTCATAACTTCTTGTAGTCATCACAACTTTAAAAACTTATAAAGATAACTTTAAACTCACGTCATGATAACTGCTGTCATGATAACTGCTAGCTGTCATGATAACTGCTGTCATGATAACTGCTAGCTGCCATGATAATTGCTGTCATGATAACTGCTAGCTGTCATGATAACTGCTGTCATGATAACTGCTAGCTGTCATGATAATTGCTAGCTGTCATGATAACTGCTAGCTGTCATGATAACTGCTGTCATGATAACTGCTAGCTGTCATGATAATTGCTAGCTGTCATGATAACTGCTAGCTGTCATGATAACTGCTGTCATGATAACTGCTAGCTGTCATGATAATTGCTAGCTGTCATGATAACTGCTAACTGTCATGATAACTGCTAGCTGTCATGATAACTGCTAGCTGTCATGATAACTGCTGTCATGATAACTGCTAGCTGTCATGATAATTGCTAGCTGTCATGATAATTGCTAGCTGTCATAATTGCTAGCTGTCATGATAACTGCTAGCTGTCATGATAATTGCTAGCTGTCATGATAACTGCTGTCATGATAACTGCTGTCATGATAACTGCTAGCTGTCATGATAACTGCTAGCTGTCATGATAATTGCTAGCTGTCATGATAATTGCTAGCTGTCATGATAATTGCTAGCTGTCATGATAACTGCTAGCTGTCATGATAACTGCTAGCTGTCATGATAACTGCTAGCTGTCATGATAATTGCTAGCTGTCATGATAATTGCTAGCTGTCATGATAATTGCTAGCTGTCATGATAACTGCTAGCTGTCATGATAATTGCTAGCTGTCATGATAACTGCTAGCTGTCATGATAATTGCTAGCTGTCATGATAACTGCTAGCTGTCATGATAACTGCTAGCTGTCATGATAATTGCTAGCTGTCATGATAATTGCTAGCTGTCATAATTGCTAGCTGTCATGATAACTGCTAGCTGTCATGATAATTGCTAGCTGTCATGATAACTGCTGTCATGATAACTGCTAGCTGTCATGATAACTGCTAGCTGTCATGATAATTGCTAGCTGTCATGATAATTGCTAGCTGTCATGATAATTGCTAGCTGTCATGATAACTGCTAGCTGTCATGATAACTGCTAGCTGTCATGATGACTGCTAGCTGTCATGATAATTGCTAGCTGTCATGATAATTGCTAGCTGTCATGATAACTGCTAGCTGTCATGATAATTGCTAGCTGTCATGATAACTGCTAGCTGTCATGATAATTGCTAGCTGTCATGATAACTGCTAGCTGTCATGATAATTGCTAGCTGTCATGATAACTGCTAGCTGTCATGATAATTGCTAGCTGTCATGATAATTGCTAGCTGTCATGATAATTGCTAGCTGTCATGATAACTGCTAGCTGTCATGATAACTGCTAGCTGTCATGATAACTGCTAGCTGTCATGATAATTGCTAGCTGTCATGATAATTGCTAGCTGTCATAACTGCTAGCTGTCATGATAATTGCTAGCTGTCATGATAATTGCTAGCTGTCATAACTGCTAGCTGTCATGATAATTGCTAGCTGTCATGATATTTGCTAGCTGTCATGATAATTGCTAGCTGTCATGATAACTGCTAGCTGTCATGATAATTGCTAGCTGTCATGATAATTGCTAGCTGTCATGATAACTGCTAGCTGTCATGATAACTACTAGCTGTCACCGTGATAAGTAAGGTGTGGGGCAGGCAGTGTGTGGGAACCTCGGCTCTGCAGCAGCTGCCGTGATAGCAACCAAACTTACACACCAAGGCTTTCTTTATTAATTTTTTTTAATCTCAGGGGAAACCATTAGTATCGGAATATTGATCATTGATGTTGTAGACAGCAGAGGCCAGATCTGTATTATAAGTTATCATGCGTGTGTGTGTGTGTGTGTGTGTGTGTGTGTGTGTGTGTGTGTGTGTGTGTGTGTGTGTGTGTGTGTGTGTGTGTGTGTGTGTGTGTGTGTGTGTGTCTGTGTCTGTCCGTCTTTACACTATTAACAACACGACGCTTTACTCAATTATATTTGCTATAATAATGGATTACAATACTGACCAGAAGATTAGTACGACAGTTCTTACATTATTTCTACTAGTGGATCAGTCTCCCGAGTACGACAGTTCTTACATTATTTCTACTAGTGGATCAGTCTCCCGAGTACGACAGTTCTTACATTATTTCTACTAGTGGATCAGTCTCCCGAGTACGACAGTTCTTACGTTATTTCTTATTCTACTAGTGGATCAGTCTCCCGAGTACGACAGTTCTTACGTTATTTCTACTAGTGGATCAGTCTCCCGAGTACGACAGTTTTTACATTATTTCTACTAGTGGATCAGTCTCCCGAGTACGACAGTTCTTACGTTATTTCTACTAGTGGATCAGTCTCCCGAGTACGACAGTTTTTACATTATTTCTACTAGTGGATCAGTCTCCCGAGTACGACAGTTCTTCCTTTGCAGATGACACCCGAATCTGCATGACAGTGTCTTCCATTGCAGACACTGCAAAGCTCCAGGCAGACATCAGCCAAATCTTTCAGTGGGCTGCAGAAAACAATATGAAGTTCAACGATGAGAAATTTCAATTACTCAGATATGGTAAACATGAGGAAATTAAATCTTCATCAGAGTACAAAACAAATTCTGGCCACAAAATAGAGCGAAACACCAACGTCAAAGACCTGGGAGTGATCATGTCGGAGGATCTCACCTTCAAGGACCATAACATTGTATCAATCGCATCTGCTAGAAAAATGACAGGATGGATAATGAGAACCTTCAAAACTAGGGAGGCCAAGCCCATGATGACACTCTTCAGGTCACTTGTTCTATCTAGGCTGGAATATTGCTGCACACTAACAGCACCTTTCAAGGCAGGTGAAATTGCCGACCTAGAAAATGTACAGAGAACTTTCACGGCGCGCATAACGGAGATAAAACACCTCAATTATTGGGAGCGCTTGAGGTTCCTAAACCTGTATTCCCTGAACGCAGGAGGGAGAGATACATGATTATATACACCTGGAAAATCCTAGAGGGACTAGTACCGAACTTGCACACGAAATCACCCACTACGAAAGCAAAAGACTTGGCAGACGATGCACCATCCCCCCAATGAAAAGCAGGGGTGTCACTAGCACGTTAAGAGACCATACAATAAGTGTCAGGGGCCCGAGACTGTTCAACTGCCTCCCAGCACACATAAGGGGGATTACCAACAGACCCCTGGCAGTCTTCAAGCTGGCACTGGACAAGCACCTAAAGTCAGTTCCGGATCAGCCGGGCTGTGGCTCGTATGTTGGTTTGCGTGCAGCCAGCAGCAACAGCCTGGTTGATCAGGCTCTGATCCACCAGGAGGCCTGGTCTCAGACCGGGCCGCGGGGGCGTTGACCCCCGGAACTCTCTCCAGGTAAACTAGTGGATCAGTCTCCCGAGTACGACAGTTCTTACATTATTTCTACTAGTGGATCAGTCTCCCGAGTACGACAGTTCTTACATTATTTCTACTAGTGGATCAGTCTCCCGAGTACGACAGTTCTTACATTATTTCTACTAGTGGATCAGTCTCCCGAGTAAGACAGTTCTTGCGTTCGTGAACCAGCCTACTGTAGCGTTATCTAGACTTTCCGCTCCTGTAGCAGTATAGTAGACTTTATCCTCAAGTTTCAGCTTAACATTGTTCAAGACTAAGGAACTGAACTCTCTTTCAGGCTGAGGGACTGACCACCTCGTTTCAACTTCAAAATTGAGGGACTGATCGCATCATCTTCCTCCCCCACCGTTTCTGTTGTCTCCTCTAAATTCGACTGAAGAAGTCTACTGTGTAGACGACACGTTTCGGTGATAAAGGTACCCAACTGCTGCACACGTGTCTTATATAAATTAGTTGAATTTAAGGAAGAACAGTGTGCAATATCAACTTATAAGTTATCAACATTATTATCAGTAATAACCTACAAGAGGACAGATATTTCGACCCCCTTCTAGGATCTTCTTCAGCTGAAGAGGATCCCAGAAGGGGGTCGAAATATAGAAATCAATTAATATCCTGAGCTTCTGTCTCCATTTGAGTTATTAATGAGCACTGACAAGTGATCATTACACTTCAGTTTTCCACATCAACATGTTTACACAGCGATGCTAAATTACTTCAAAGCAGGTGAATACAACGAAGAAAAGCTGAGAAAATAAAGAAATAATTCATAATTGACAAAAAAGAAACTATGGGTGCAGATGAGGACTTGACGGGGACTTTAACCATTGCAAAACCACTCATCCACACTACACTAATGGTAGACGATAATGGTGTTGAACGGTATTCCACTCCTGCAGAACCACTCGTTCACACTACAGTACTGGTAGACGATGGTGTTGAACGGTATTCCACTCCTGCAGAACCACTCATCCACACTACAGTACTGGTAGACGATGGTGTTGAACGGTATTCCACTCCTGCAGAACCACTCATCCACACTACAGTACTGGTAGACGATGGTGTTGAACGGTATTTCACTCCTGCAGAACCACTCATCCACACTATACTACTGGTAGACGATGGTGTTGAACGGTATTCCACTCCTGCAGAACCACTCATCCACACTATAACTACTGGTAGACGATGGTGTTGAACGGTATTCCACTCCTGCAGAACCACTCATCCACACTACAGTACTGGTAGACGATGGTGTTGAACGGTATTCCACTCCTGCAGAACCACTCATCCACACTATACTACTGGTAGACGATGGTGTTGAACGGTATTCCACTCCTGCAGAACCACTCATCCACACTACAGTACTGGTAGACGATGGTGTTGAACGGTATTCCACTCCTGCAGAACCACTAGTCCACACTACAGTACTGGTAGACGATGGTGTTGAACGGTATTCCACTCCTGCAGAACCACTCATCCACACTACAGTACTGGTAGACGATGGTGTTGAACGGTATTCCACTCCTGCAGAACCACTCATCCACACTACAGTACTGGTAGACGATGGTGTTGAACGGTATTTCACTCCTGCAGAACCACTCATCCACACTATACTACTGGTAGACGATGGTGTTGAACGGTATTCCACTCCTGCAGAACCACTCATCCACACTATACTACTGGTAGACGATGGTGTTGAACGGTATTCCACTCCTGCAGAACCACTCATCCACACTATACTACTGGTAGACGATGGTGTTGAACGGTATTCCACTCCTGCAGAACCACTCATCCACACTACAGTACTGGTAGACGATGGTGTTGAACGGTATTCCACTCCTGCAGAACCACTCATCCACACTATACTACTGGTAGACGATGGTGTTGAACGGTATTCCACTCCTGCAGAACCACTCGTCCACACTACAGTACTGGTAGACGATGGTGTTGAACGGTATTCCACTCCTGCAGAACCACTCGTCCACACTACAGTACTGGTAGACGATGGTGTTGAACGGTATTCCACTCCTGCAGAACCACTAGTCCACACTACAGTACTGGTAGACGATGGTGTTGAACGGTATTCCACTCCTGCAGAACCACTCGTCCACACTATACTACTGGTAGACGATGGTGTTGAACGGTATTCCACTCCTGCAGAACTACTCATCCACACTACAGTACTTGTATATGATGATGGTGTATTCTGCAGATACACAGATCGTCTCACTAACAGTGTGTCACCTGTACTTTCCTCTCACCTACTTCATTTTCAACGTCCCACTGCCCACTCTGCAACGTAGACTTCTTATACTTATCTGCATTTTTCCTGTCTCCTGGTCCAACCATCCCTTTACCACAGGTTTACTGGATTTTCTAGTGTCTCTCTTCTCTCTCTCTAACACACAGTGGGAGTTGTCACAGTTGCTTTTTGCTGATAACACTGTGCTTTTGGGAGATTCTGAAGAGAAGTTGTAGAGGCTGGTGGATGAGTTTGATAGGGTATGTAAAAGAAGGAAATTAAAAGTGAACATAGGAAAGAGTAAGTTGATAAGGATAACAAAAAAAAACTGGGTAATGAAAGACTGGATATCAGACTGGAGGGACGGAGTATAGCGGAAGTTAATGCATTCAGATATTTAGGAGTGGACTTGTTCAACAGATGGGTCTATGAAAGATGAGGTGAATTATAAAATTGAGGGGGAAAAAGGTGAAAGATGCACTGAGGAGTCTGTGGAGACAAAGAACGTTATCTATAGAAGCAAAGAGGGGAATGTATGAGAGTATAGTTATATCACCGCTCTTATATGGGTGTGCAACATGGGTGGTGAATGTTGCAAAAAGGAGAAGGCTGGAGGCAGTGGAGATGTAGTGTCTGAGGGCAATGTGTGGTGTGAATATAATGCAGAGAATCCGTAGTTTGGAAATTAGGAAGAGGTGCAGGTTACTAAAAGTCTTATCCAGAATGCTGAGGAGGGGTTGAGATCGTTCGGACATGAAGAGAGGAACAAAATAGAATATTAGAGTATAAATTTATAATGGAGGGAAGGCAGGGTAGGGGTCGGCCAAGGAAAGGTTGGAGGGAGGGGGTAAAGGAGGTTTTGTGTGCGAGGGGCTTGGACTTCCAGCAAGCGTGTTAGAGAAGAGTGAGTATAGACAAATTGATTTTATGACTTGACGTGCTGTTGGAGTGTGAGCAAAGCATAATTTATGAAGGTATTCAGGGAAACTGGTTAGCCGGACTTGAGTCCTGGAGATGGGAAGTACAGTGTCTGCACTCTGAAGGAGGGGTGTTAATGTTGCAGTTTTATAACTGTAGTGTAAGCGCGCCTCTGGTAAGACAGTGATGGAGTGAATGATGATGAAGTGCTTCCTCCTCGTTTCACCCTGTCTGATGCCAGGTGCAACAACAATTTCCATCTTTTATTACAACAAATGAGAACTTCCGAGGCACTCTTGCTCCAGAAATTCCCATCCTGGCACAAAAAGTTTTGAACTCACAGTTAATATCTACACTGAACACAAGCTTTTATTAAGGGTAACTTCTTTCACAAGGGGTAACTTCTTTCACAAGGGGTAACTTCTTTCACAAGGGGTAACTTCTGTCGCTACGGATAATTACTATCATTAGTGTTCATTACTACATGGGTCAATACAAGTGCTCATTACAACACGGTTCCATTTCTCCTGTGTATGGGATATACCATGGTAATAGATGGTAGTTGTCAAGTGACAGTCACTGCAGCTGTGCTGGAAGGTGTCGTAGCTGATGAACCTTTAATGGAATACTGGACGATATCCTCACTGACCTACCGAAGTCTGCCACCTCGGACTGACATCTTAATAGTGTGACCCATCCTGTGTGATGGAATATGACAGTGAAACACCATCCTGTGTGATGGAATATGACAGTGAAACACCATCCTGTGTGATGGAATATAACAGTGAAACAAAGACAGTTTCCGTGTCCGCTATGTAACTATAAACACACTGCTATTATATCCTATTTTGGTAAATAATAAACTAAGGAAATCACGCTGTGTCTTACCATTTCTCCTGCTCCTTCTCTTACTCCTCCTCCTCCTTCTCTTACTCCTCCTCCTCCTTCTCTTACTCCTCCTCCTCCTCCCTTTCTCCTCTTCCTCCAACACTCAGTATTAAACAAGATTAAAGTGGTGTCGGGGCGGAAGATCAACAAATACTAAAAACATCGTAAAAACTGAGATAAAGTTTGAGAGAGAGAGAGAGAGAGAGAGAGAGAGAGAGAGTGTGTGTGTGTGTGTGTGTGTGTGTGTGTGTGTGTGTGTGTGTGTGAAATAAATAACGATAGACAAAGAGAGAGAGAGAGAGAGAGAGAGAGAGAGAGAGAGAAAGAGAGAGAGTTAATTTGAGTTACTACGAGTGCGTCACTTTGAGAGTACTGAAAAAGGTTGTACAAAATTTTTGGCTTACACAACCGAACACTTCGACCTACAGACTCAGGGCTGCACCTTGGAATTAAAAGCAACTAGGCCTACGATGGGACTGCGAGATGAGAGTCAAACATCAAATATTTTAGTCAGCCTAAAAATGACAATTAGTACCCTGCCTCTCCTTTATCAACAAAATAAGACCAGTCTGACACACACATTTTTCTTTTCAAAAACGTGATAACAATTTTTGTTATGTTGGTCTCTGCGCCTCAATATTTTCACCTCAACCAAATTAATCACCATTCCATTATCATGATTAATACATTAACTTTTGTTTCTGATAATAATAGTCACAGAGGTTTTTTGACATTGTTTTTGACTGTAGACATTTTTTTTATATTGTTTTTGGATATTTACTGTTTTTGACTTTTTTTGACTTTGTTGTTGACTTCGCTTGACATTTTTTTGAATGACATTTATCTTTGACATTCCTTTTTTTTTCTTTTACTTTTTTTTTCATTATATTTTTGACCTAGACATTGTTTTTTTTACCATTTTTTGACGCTGTTTTTGACACAGTTTCTGATATTTTTAATATTTTCCAAAAATTATTTAGTTTTACTTTCATAAAATTAACATTAATATAGAATATTTTTCATTAGTGACGCTATTGTTATAATGAAGTTAATAAAAGTAACTAAAGTTGTTACTGTTGTTATAATGAAGTTAATAAAAGTAACTAAAGTTGTTACTGTTGTTATAATGAAGTTAATAAAAGTAACTAAAGTTGTTACTGTTGTTATAATGAAGTTAATAAAAGTAACTAAGGTTGTTACTGTTGTTATAATGAAGTTAATAAAAGTAACTAAGGTTGTTACTGTTGTTATAATGAAGTTAATAAAAGTAACTAAGGTTGTTACTGTTGTTATAATGAAGGTAATAAAAGTAACTGAGGCTGTTATTGTTGTTATAATGAAGTTAATAAAAGTAACTAAAGTTGTTACTGTTGTTATAATGAAGTTAATAAAAGTAACTAAGGTTGTTACTGTTGTTATAATGAAGTTAATAAAAGTAACTAAGGTTGTTACTGTTGTTATAATGAAGTTAATAAAAGTAACTAAGGTTGTTATTGTTGTTATAATGAAGGTAATAAAAGTAACTGAGGCTGTTATTGTTGTTATAATGAAGTTAATAAAAGTAACTAAAGTTGTTACTGTTGTTATAATGAAGTTAATAAAAGTAACTAAGGTTGTTACTGTTGTTATAATGAAGTTAATAAAAGTAACTAAGGTTGTTACTGTTGTTATAATGAAGTTAATAAAAGTAACTAAGGTTGTTACTGTTGTTATAATGAAGTTAATAAAAGTAACTAAGGTTGTTATTGTTGTTATAATGAAGGTAATAAAAGTAACTGAGGCTGTTATTGTTCTTATAATGAAGGTAATAAAAGTAACTAAGGTTGTTATTGTTGTTATAATGAAGGTAATAAAAGTAACTGAGGCTGTTATTGTTCTTATAATGAAGGTAATAAATGTAACTGAGGCTGTTATTGTTCTTATAATGAAGGTAATAAAAGTAACTGGGGTTATTGTTCTTATAATGAAGGTAATAAAAGTAACTGGGGTTATTGTTCTTATAATGAAGGTAATAAAAGCCACTGGGGTTATTGTTCTTATAATGATGGTAATAAAAGCCACTGGGGTTATTGTTCTTATAATGAAGGTAATAAAAGCCACTGGGGTTATTGTTCTTATAATGATGGTAATAAAAGCCACTGGGGTTATTGTTCTTATAATGATGGTAATAAAAGCCACTGGGGTTATTGTTCTTATAATGATGGTAATAAAAGCCACTGGGGTTATTGTTCTTATAATGAAGGTAATAAAAGCCACTGGGGTTATTGTTCTTATAATGATGGTAATAAAAGCCACTGGGGTTATTGTTCTTATAATGATGGTAATAAAAGCCATGGGGTTATTGTTCTTATAATGATGGTAATAAAAGCCACTGGGGTTATTGTTCTTATAATGATGGTAATAAAAGCCACTGGGGTTATTGTTCTTATAATGATGGTAATAAAAGCCATGGGGTTATTGTTCTTATAATGATGGTAATAAAAGCCACTGGGGGTTTTTGTTCTTATAATGATGGTTAATAAAAGCCACTGGGGTTATTGTTCTTATAATGAAGGTAAATAAAAGCCACTGGGGTTATTGTCTTATAATGAAGGTAATAAAAGCCACTGGGGTTATTGTTCTTATAATGAAGGTAATAAAAGCCACTGGGGTTATTGTTCTTTTTAATGATGGTAATAAAAGCCACTGGGGTTATTGTTCTTATAATGATGGTAAAAAAGCCACTGGGGTTATTGTTCTTATAATGATGGTAATAAAAGCCACTGGGGTTATTGTTCTTATAATGAAGGTAATAAAAGCCACTGGGTTATTGTTCTTATAATGATGGTAATAAAAGCCACTGGGTTATTGTTCTTATAATGAAGTAATAAAAGCCACTGGGGTTATTGTTCTTATAAATGAAGGTAATAAAAGCCACTGGGGTTATTGTTCTTATAATGATGGTAATAAAAAGCCACTGGGGTTATTGTTCTTATAATGATGGTAATAAAAGCCACTGGGGTTATTGTTCATTTTAATGATGGTAATAAAAGCCACTGGGTTATTGTTCTTATAATGATGGTAATAAAAGCCACGGGGTTATTGTTCTTATAATGAAGGTAATAAAAGCCACTGGGGTTATTGTTCTTATAATGATGGTAATAAAGCCACTGGGGTTAATGTTCTTATAATGAAGGTAAATAAAAGCCACTGGGGTTATTGTCTTATAATGATGGTAATAAAAGCCACTGGGGTTATTGTTCTTATAATGATGGTAATAAAAGCCACTGGGGTTATTGTTCTTATAATGATGGTAATAAAAGCCACTGGGGTTATTGTTCTTATAATGATTTGGGAATAAAAGCCACTGGGGTTATTGTTCTTATAATGATGGTAATAAAAGCCACTGGGGTTATTGTTCTTATAATGATGGTAATAAAAGCCACTGGGGTTATTGTTCTTATAATGATGGTAATAAAAGCCACTGGGGTTATTGTTCTTATAATAAAGGTAATAAAAGCCACTGGGGTAGTTTTTGCCTTATATTGAAGGGAAGAAAGGCTGAAGGGGGGGGGGTTCTTGCCCCTGTAGTGGAGAGAGGGAGAGTCTTTGCCCACGTAATAAGGGCCTAACAACCAACATTTCCCACTTAGCGTACTCATTTCCCCTCAGTGGTGATGCCCTCAGTGATGACCTGAGATGAAGTGAGATAACTGGGCGAGGTGAGGGGAGGAGGCTGACACTTCCGCTACACTGCTGACATCACTCACTGTAAACCTGACAGTCTGCTTTACTTCCCCTCACTTACGGGGAAAAAAGTGGTGTGCCTACACGTCAGAGGGACGAGACGGCGAAGGAGGGGAAGATTGGAGGGGAAAAATATGAAGGAGGAACGATGAAGTGTGTACTCACCTATTTGTGGTTGCAGGGGTCGAGTCACAGCTCCTGGCCCCGCCTCTTCGCTGATTGCTACTAGGTCCTCTCTCTCCCTGCCCCATGAGCTCTATCATACCTCGCCTTAAAACTATGTATGGTTCCTGCCTCCACCACATCACTTTCTAGGCTATTCCATGGCCTGACTACTCTATGACTGAAGAAATACTTCCTAACATCCCTTTGATTCATCTGAGTCTTCAACTTCCAATTGTGACCTCTTGTGTCTGTGTCCCATCTCTGGAACATCCCGTCTTTGTCCACCTCGTCTATTCCGCGCAGTATTTTATATGTCGTTATCATGTCTCCCCTGACCCTCCTGGCGTCCAGTGTCGTCAGGCCAATTTCCCTCAACCTTTCTTCATAGGACAATCCCCGTAGCTCTGGGACTAGTCTTGTTGCAAACCTTTGCACTTTCTCTAATTTCTTGACGTGCTTGACTAGGTGTGGATTCCAAACTGGTGCTGCATACTCCAGTATGGGCCTGACGTAGATGGTATACAGAGTCTTAAACGAATCCTTACTGAGGTATCGGAACGCTAACCGTAGGTTTGCCAGGCGCCCGTATGCTGCAGCAGTTATCTAATTGATGTGCGCCTCAGGAGATATGCTCGGTGTTATACTCACCCCCAGATCTTTTTCCTTGAGTGAGGTTTGCAGTCTTTGGCCATCTAAACTATATTGTGTCTGCGGTCTTCTTTGCCCTTCCCCAATCTTCATGACTTTGCATTTGGCAGGGTTAAATTCAAGGAGCCAGTTGCTGGACCACGCTTGTAGCCTGTCCAGGTCTCTTTGTAGTCCTGCCTGATCCTCGTCCGATTCGATTCTTCTCATTAACTTCACATCATCTGCAAACAAGGACACTTCTGAGTCTATCCCTTCCGTTATGTCGTTCACGT
Source organism: Cherax quadricarinatus (assembly GCF_026875155.1). Taxonomy (NCBI): domain Eukaryota; kingdom Metazoa; phylum Arthropoda; class Malacostraca; order Decapoda; family Parastacidae; genus Cherax; species Cherax quadricarinatus. Next base: position 48,837,321 of record NC_069412.1, read on the forward strand.
ATACCAAGAACAGCACAGGTCCTAGGACCTGTGCTGTGTGTGTGTGCTCACCTATGTGTGGTTGCAGGGAACGTGCCATAGCTCATGGCCCCGTCTCTTCACTGACCGATACTAAGTCATTCTCTCCCTGCTCCATGAGGTTTATTATACCTCTTCTTAAAGCTGTGTATGGAACGTGCCTCCACTACTTCACTTTCCAGATTATTCCACATCCTGACAACTCTAAGGCTAAAGAAATACATCTTAATATCCCTATGACTCATCTGGGTTTTCAGCTTCCAATTGTGTCCCCTTGTTACTTTGTCCCATTTATGAAACATTCGAGCCCTGTCCACCTTCTCAATTCCTCTCAGTATTTTATACTCGTTTATGCCCCCTACCTATGTATCATCGGTTGATTTCCCCTTAACCTCTCTCGTAAGACTTTCCCCCTAGTTCGGGATTATTTCTTGTTGCAACTTTTACCTTTCTCAATTTCTTGACGTTTTTGATAGGGTGGGCTCCATATGGTGCTGCATCTAAAAGTATGGGGCCTTGGACGTTCCCCACGGTTACATGTCGGAATGATTTTACTAAGATGTCGAAGCTATCCAATTTTCCAAGGTTTTTTGCGCTTATGTGTTGGGGGGACTCGGGGCTTTGTTTAAAATTTTCCCCAAGATCCTTTTTTAAATAAAATTTTTGCAGCTTTGATCCGTCCCTGTTTTTAGTCTGGGGTTTTCTTTTTTCCTTCCCCATTTCTGACTTTACCTTATTTTTAAAAAACCCAGGGGGCCTTTGTAAACCAATTGACTTTTTCCAAACCCCTTGAATTTTACGTTCCACCTTGTTTCCCATCAGTTTCCATCATGCGAACCCCTACTACTGAAATCATTTTTGTCAGTCTTCAAATTTAAAAGAAACAACCAAGGTCCCCTTGGAAAACCCCCTTCGCTTTTCCCCTTACTTTATCAGTAAAACAAGTTTTTTCCCCCTTCGTATTCCGGTTTGGTTTTTTTTGGTTTGATTTAAAATTTTGGAAAGGGTCTTGTGGTAGGGGTAAAAGCTTTTTTCAATCCAAAATCAAATTCCCATTTTTCCCTTCTGTTTTAAAATTCCTTACCCCCGTAAATTTCAAGTAATTTGGAACAGGTTTTTAAATCTTGGGGGCCGTCCTTTTGTGTTTTCTTTTGGTGGTTGGTGGGTGTTTTCTGTGGGTTTTTTATTGGTGAGAGAGAGGAAAAAGGTGGCAGGTAAAAGGGGGTTTTTTGGATCCGGGTGAAGTTTCCAGGGTTTGAAGTTTCCTGTGCCAAGTCCGGTGCAAGATCCATGGTCCCCAAAGAACAATTACCAAGTAAAACCGGTCCATGGTATAAGCCCCTTTGGTGAAAATTTTCCCGGGTGCCAAATTACCATGGTTTCCCAACCACGTGCCATATACCCAAGTCCAAGGTACCGGGAAAGAAATGGTGGGGCCAATTTGAAGATTTTTTAAGATACCGGTGTGAAGTTTACCTTTTTTGAAATTCCCCCGGGGGGGAAGGGGGATTAACCTGTCCAAAAAGGGTCCCCAATTCGTTTTTGACCGTTCCCTTCAAACCGTTCCAGTAAAGTTGTACCAGTAGTGGCTCCTTAACCCGGGGATCATTCCCTTTTAAATTTTGTCTCCATTGAGGTTTTAAAACACCCCTCCCGTAGGGCACTTGAGTCGTCTTAGTTGGCACGGGAAAAGAAAGGCGCTTGTCTCTTTCCAATTTTTCCGGTTTTTAATTTTCTATACCGCCTATTTTTTTTACCATCCAGTTCGGAAAAAACCCCTTTGAAAAATGGTGGCTGGGGTGGGGATTGCCCCTGCCCCCAAGGGGATGGCCCTTTTTTGGGCCTGTTACTTTTCCCTGTTATAAGGAAGTGTACCGGACCATTCAGTTGCTTTTTCCGGGGGACCTACAACTTATGGTAAAATCTTTTTCCCGTTGGGGAGAAAAGACAAGTTTTGGGATTCCGGGGGAAGTAAAACGTTTGTTACTGTTGAAAAAACCCTTTGTAAAAAGATTGTTTTAACCAGGTGGAAAGTTGGGTAAAACAACTTTTTGTCCCACATATTTCCATGAAAACCGGGTACAGATTTTTCCTGTAAGAATGTCTTTCCCCAAAAGTTGTGTGAGAAAGAATTGATCAAAATTTGATGGGGGGTTTTTATAGGCAATTCACTTGGAATGGTTGATTTTTTCCAAAAAGGTTTTGGTCTGGGCCCCCCAGGAGGGGACTTTTGGAGTTAAATCAAAAAACTATAAATCGTTTTTTTAGGGGTATTTTTAAATGGAGAAAAAAAAGTTTTTTTTAAACCCTGGTTGTTAAAGGGTTTTGGCAAGCCCTTTTCAGGGCCACCCCAAGAGCTAATGCTTTTCCCCACCCTACAGGTCTTATCTTCCCTCCGTATGGTGTTTGGATTCGATCCTCCCTAATCAGGTTCTAAAGGCTGGACTAATATCTTTAGAGGCTCAAGGTTTTTGCACTTATGGTTTTTTTTATTAGATGAGTAATCGTCATGTCTAAAGACGTGGAACACCTTGAAAAGACTGTTTGTAGTACTTGGTAAGCTTGAAGAAGCCAATTTAGGAAAAAAATTTTCTATATGTAAAATTTTTCAAATCAGAAAATTTTAAGTTTTTGGTCACTAGTCACCCTAGAGGGGGTTTACGGGGACCAAAGAAAAAAGTAACTGCAGACTAAATTTTCCAACCCCAAAAAACGCTGATGCGTAAATCCTTTTGTGGGTTAGAGGTTTTTTTTGGATCTTTCTTTGCCAATTTTTTTCCTTGCTTGCCCCTTAACTGGTTGTTTTAAGAAAGATGTCCTTTTGTTTGGACCTTCGTCAAGAAAGAGATTCCAAAACTCTAAAAAAAAAGTAACATCGCCCAAAATTTTGAAATTTCCAGATTTTTCTAAGCCCTTCTTTGACTACGTGGTTCTATTGGATGGTGTCGTACTAGCTCAGAAGACGAGGCAAGTTTTCATGCAGTTGTTTTTGTGCCGAAGGTTCCTTTAAAAGGCTGAACGTTTAATTATACAGAATGAGCAAGAAGTTTAGCAATGTTGGTCTCAAAAAAACACCCAAGAATTATTTATCAGCTCTGTTCATGTCTTGAAGGCCCATGCTCCATGATCTTTTTTCCCAGAACAAAAACCTACTGGAGGGTTACCCAGATGGACCTTTGACTACCCAGAGTTCAATCCCCCCTTTGAACACTTCCCTGGCAGTCAAATGTAGTCGCAGATGCCTTTTTTCGTGAAATTTTAGTATAGTAACTGCAGACCCCCCCATTTAGTGTGGGTGTAAAGAATGCTAAACGAAACAGATCCCATGTGGCTGGTGTGTTTCTTTTTCCGCTCAGGAAGATCTTTTCTGATGTGAAGCCACCAGCCCCATCGTGACTTTATCATAAAACAAGAATTTACTGTATCGAACACCCCGAGTTGGGTACCCCTAGCAAGAAAAGTATCCCAGTTAGTAATTCCACAGTCATGTGAATGTAGCCTTACAGTAGTTCCGATTTTTTACCCGGTGTTCGACCCTGGGATGGATGTTCAGAAAAAAAAAGCCAGAAATTTAAAAAATTTTGGCCCTCGTAGGCAAAAAGTTTTTTTCTGGTATGTTTGAAATGTGTGTTGCATGCAACAAAAGGTAATCTTTAAAGGTCCTAACCAAACCAAAATGTATTCAACCCCCCAAACGAAAAAATGGGAAAAGTTGCGCTTAATTTTTTTAAAAAAATTTCATGTTCCCTCCAGGGCAACAAAAATCTAGGGTTAGGAGACTTTTTCCGAGATTTGTGGTTAGTTCCATTGAGATAAGACTGCCGAGACAGTAGCTAAAGCGTTTTAAAAAACGCATTATCTGCAGGCCCCTACCCCCCCTTGTCCCTGTTAAAAAGTAAGGGGGTGAATTTTGTAAGGATTTTTGGAAAAAAATTTGTGTACCCTTTTACAAAATCCTTAAATCCACCATTGTTCCTCATCATCCCGCCCGCAATGGGTTTGCGGAAAAATACCCAAAAAGAAAGTATTTTATGTTTTAGAAACCTTCAATCCCAAAAAAATGAAAAATTTGGGCGAAGTTATACCCGTTTTGCAGTGTGCTAAATTCGCTTTCAAGTTTTTAGGTGACACTCCCCGTTATGCTTGTATGGGGGTGTAAAAATTTGCCTTATGGTTTTCTATATTTTTAAACCGAAAAAACCCAAATTACAAACCCCGATGTTTCATAGCAAATTACCAGCTTAGCCAAAAATGTTTTTTTGAAGAATCCGTGGTTTTAAAAACTTCATAAATCAAAAGTTTGAATTTAAAGAGTCGCAACAAAAAACTCGAGGAAGCATCCAAAAATCAAGTGGTTTTGAGAGTTAGGGCGACTAACTTTAAAAAAAAACGTTTGCAATGCCTAAGCTTGATCAAAAAATTTGTTGGTCCTTTTCGAGTGTTGAAATTCATGGTAATAAGTTAAGGTTAGAGGAATTAGTATGGTCGTATAAAGAATCGATTTGATCTTGAAGTTAGTATGTGATGATAATGATGTACCAACCCAGATAATGTGAAAGACTGACAATCCTCCCGATCCGTATTTTCTTCCTTGATACTCGTCAGCGATCATCCTGAAAGTCGTTATTCCACGTGCAAAGACAGATATTGAGAAATCCCCAAGTATCATTTGTTTTCCAATTTAGATTTTTCCTCAAATACGCATGAGTTAGCCAGTGCAACGAGTTTGATCCTCCCCGAGAAGGGGAAACCCCTTGCTTGTCAATCTTACCCTAGCAGAGTTGGGGTTAAATGTAAATAACCCGTATAGATGAAATAATTTTAGTAAACAATTATCGTGTTTTAAAATTTTTTTTTTTGTTCCGTTCTCTCCGAATTTGGAAATTAACAGCTAGATTTGATGCACCGAATTGCTTTTGTTAAACACTTCTTTCTTTGTATATATTCCTTCCTCGGGAAACCTTTAGTACTGGTTACGGATCGACGATCAAATTTTTTTTTTTTCATTTTTGTGTAATCCCCCGTTGAGTTTTCATTCGTGGTGTTTGCTTATCCTTTTATTGCATTTTAAATTTTTTTAGTTTAAATTATGAAGCTTCCATTCCCAAAAATTCTCTTATGTATGTTATAATGTTCAAGTTGTGTTCTTGAATTGTATGGAAAGCCCCAAGCGTAACCTGCTGTCTTGTTTTTATTTGTTGTATGTCGGGACATTTCGGGAGGTCGCCGAGCTCCATAGTAGTAACCCGTCTAGCAAAAAGTTACCGTAACCCGGTTTTCCAGAGATGCTCCCCTACCAAACGTCTGTGTGAAAACATTGCTGTATTCATATTTTGCTGCCACAGAGGATTTTTAAAAAACCCCCCCCCGTAGGCCTATGAGTCAGTCTTTTGTTAGGGGGCAGAGGGAGAAGGTGGTGTTGGCGCTTTCCATTTTTTCCGTTATATTTATACGTACACCGCCCACGTGAGTATTTTTACCCATCCACATATCGAAAACCCACTGACACAGATACCCCCTGTGCCAAAATACCACTGTGCCCAAAAACCGGGCCAAAGTTTTCCCTTTTGCCAAGATTTTTGATCCAATATACCACTGTGCCAAGTTACCCTTGTGCCAAGTTACCACTGTGCAAAGTACCAAGTTCCCCGATGCCTGGTGCCCAGGTAAATGTCCAAGTTACCACTGTCCAAGATTTCTTGGTTTTCCCAAGTAATGGTGCCCAGATTCCCTGTGCCAAGGCCTGGTGCCCAAAAAACCACTGTGCTAAAAATACCCATGGTGCCCCCAAAATTTCCCCTGTGCCGGGTAATGAGCCAAAATACCACGGCAAGATCCTGGTGCCAGATACCCTTTGCCAGATTCCCTGTGCCAAGATTCCATGGGGCCAAAATACCATTGTGCCAAGATACCATGGTGCTAAGATACCATGGTGCCAAGTTACCATGGTGGCAAGATACCATGGTGCCAAGAAACCACTGTGCCAAGATACTATGGTGCCAAGATACCACTGTGCCAAGATACCACGGTGCCAAGATGCCATGGTGCCAAGATACCACTGTGCCAAGATACCAGGGTGCCAAGATACCACTGTGCCAAGTTATCACTGTGCCAAGATAAAATGGTGCCCAGATGCCACTGTGCCAAGATACAACTGTGCCAAGATAACCATGGTGCCAAGATACCACTGTGCCAAGCTACCACTGTGCGAAGATACCACTGTGCCAAGATACCGCTGTGCCAAGATACCAATGTGCCAAGATACCATGGTGCCCAGATACCACTGTGCCAAAATACCATGGTGCCCAGATACCATGGTGCCCAGATACCATGGTGCCAAGGTACCATGGTGCCCAGGTACCACTGTGCCAATATACAATGGTGACAAGATACCATGATGTCAAAATACCACTGTGATAAGATACCACTGTGCCAAGATACCATAGTACCAAGATACCATGGTGACAAAATACCACTGTGCCAAGATACCATTGTGCCAAGATACCATTGTGCCAAGATACCATGGTGCCAAGATACCATGATGCCAAGATACCATGATGCCAAGATACCACTGTGCCAAGATACCATTGTGCCAAGATACCACTGTGCCAAGATACCATGGTGAAAAGATACCATGGTGACAAGATACCATGGTGCCAAGATACCATGGTGCCAACATACCATGGTGCCAAGATACCATGATGCCAAGATACCACTGTGCCAAGATACCATGGTGCTAAGATACCATGGTGCCAAGATACCATGGAGGTAAGATACCATGGTGCCAAGATACCACTGTGCCAAGATACCACTGTGCCAAGTTATCACTGTGCCAAGATAAAATGGTGCCCAGATGCCACTGTGCCAAGATACAACTGTGCCAAGATAACCATGGTGCCAAGATACCACTGTGCCAAGCTACCACTGTGCGAAGATACCACTGTGCCAAGATACCATGGTGCCAAGATACCGCTGTGCCAAGATACCAATGTGCCAAGATACCATGGTGCCCAGATACCACTGTGCCAAAATACCATGGTGCCCAGATACCATGGTGCCCAGATACCATGGTGCCAAGGTACCATGGTGCCCAGGTACCACTGTGCCAATATACAATGGTGACAAGATACCATGATGTCAAAATACCACTGTGATAAGATACCACTGTGCCAAGATACCATAGTACCAAGATACCATGGTGCCAAATACCACTGTGCCAAGATACCATTGTGCCAAGATACCATTGTGCCAAGATACCATTGTGCCAAGATACCATGGTGCCAAGATACCATGATGCCAAGATACCACTTTGCCAAGATACCACTGCGCCAAGATACCATGGTGCCAAGATACCACTGTGCCAAGATACCATGGTGCCAAGATACCATGGTGACAAGATACCATGATGCCAAGATACCATGATGCCAAGATACCATGGTGCCAAGATACCATGGTGCCAACATACCATGGTGCCAAGATACCATGATGCCAAGATACCACTGTGCCAAGATACCATGGTGCTAAGATACCATGGTGCCAAGATACCATGGTGGCAAGATACCATGGTGCCAAGATACCACTGTGCCAAGATACCACGGTGCCAAGATGCCATGGTGCCAATATAACACTGTGCCAAGATACCATGGTACCAAGATACCACTGCGCCAAGTTATCACTGTGCCAAGATAAAATGGTGCCCAGATGCCACTGTGCCAAGATACAACTGTGCCAAGATAACCATGGTGCCAAGATACCGCTGTGCCAAGCTACCACGGTGCCAAGATACCACTGTGCCAAGATACAAATGTGCCAACATACCATGGTGCCCAGATACCACTGTGCCAACATACCATGGTGCCCAGATACCACTGTGCCAAAATACCATGGTGCACAGATACGATAGTGCCCAGATACCATGGTGCCAAGATACCATGGTGCCCAGATACCACTGTGCCAAAATACCATGGTGACATGATACCATGATGCCAAAATACCACTGTGCCAAGATACCACTGTGCCAAGATACCATGGTACCAAGATACCATGGTGCCAAAATACCACTGTTCCAAGATAACATGGTGCCAAGATACCATTGTGCCAAGATACCATGGTGCCAAGATACCATGATGCCAAGATACCACTGTGCCAAGATATCACTGTGCAAAGATACCATGGTGCCAAGATACCACTGTGCCAAGATACCATGGTGCCAAGATACCATGATGCCAAGATACCACTGTGCCAAGATCCCATGGTGCTAAGATACCATGGTGCCAAGATACCATGGTGCCAAGATACCATAGTGCCAAGATACCACTGTGCCAAGCTACCACGGTGCCAAGATACCATGGTGCCAAGATACCACTGTGCCAAGATACCATGGTGCCAATATGCCACTGTACCAAGATACACGTTTCGAAGATACCATGGTACCAAGATACACTGTGCCCAAAATACCACTGTGCAAAGTACATGGTGCCAAAGATACCCCTGTGCCAAGATACCATGGTGCCAAGATACCATGATGCCAAGATACCACTGTGCCAAGATACCATGGTGCTAAGATACCATGGTGCCAAGATACCATGGTGCCAAGATACCATAGTGCCAAGATACCACTGTGCCAAGCTACCACGGTGACAAGATACCATTGTGCCAAGATACCACTGTGCCAAGATACCATGGTGCCAAGATACCACTGTGCCAAGATACCATGGTGCCAATATGCCACTGTACCAAGATACCACTGTTCGAAGATACCATGGTACCAAGATACCACTGTGCCAAGATATCACTGTGCAAAGATACCATGGTGCCAAGATACCACTGTGCCAAGATGCCATGGTGCCAAGATACCATGATGCCAAGATACCACTGTGCCAAGATACCATGGTGCTAAGATACCATGGTGCCAAGATACCATGGTGCCAAGATACCATAGTGCCAAGATACCACTGTGCCAAGCTACCACGGTGACAAGATACCATTGTGCCAAGATACCACTGTGCCAAGATACCATGGTGCCAATATGCCACTGTACCAAGATAACACTGTTCGAAGATACCATGATACCAAGATACCACTGTGCCAAGATACCACAGTGCCAAGATACCATGGTGCCCAGATGCCACTGTACCAAGATACCATGGTGCCAAGATACCACTGTGCCATGATACCATGGTGCCAAGATACCGCTCTGCCAAGTTACCACTGTGCCAAGATACCAGGGTGCCCAGATGCCACTGTGCCAAGATACCATAGTGCTCAGATGCCACTGTGCCAAGATACCATGGTGCCCAGATGCCCCTGTGCAAGATACCATTTGTGCTCAGATGCCACTGTGCCAAGATACCATGGTGCCCAGATGCCACTGTGCCAAGATACCATGGTGCCCAGATGCCACTGTGCGAAAATACCATAGTGCCCAAATGCCACTGTGCCAAGATACCATGGTGCCCAGATACTACTGTGCCAAGATACCATGGTGCCCAGATGCCACTGTGCCAAGATACCATGGTGCCCAGATGCCTGTGCCAAGATACCATGGTGCCCAGATACCACTGTGCCAAGATGCCACGGTGCCCAGATGCCACTGTGCCAAGATACCATGGCGCCAAGATACCATGGCGCCAAGATACCACTGTGCCAAGATACCATGGTGCCAAGATACCATGGTGCCAAAATACCACTGTGTTGTTGTGTCAAATAGGTATCATATTACTGAGCTTTAAAATAGTGACAAGTTGATAAATAAGACACATGAACAGTACTTAGGTACCTTGAATAACACCTGCACTGCTGACTTCATCAGATACACAGGTGATTGCAATAACAAAGATAGAAGTGAAGGTGATTACAATAACAATGATAGAAGTGAAGGTGATTGCAATAACAAAGATAGTAGAAGTGAAGGTGATTACAATAACAAAGATAGTAGAAGTGAAGGTGATTACAATAACAAAGATAGTAGAAGTGAAGGTGATTACAATAACAAAGATAGTAGAAGTGAAGGTGATTACAATAACAAAGATCGTAGAAGTGAAGGTGATTACAATATCAAAGATAGTAGAAGTGAAGGTGATTACAATAACAAAGATAGTAGAAGTGAAGGTGATTACAATAACAAAGATAGTAGAAGTGAAGGTGATTACAATAACAAAGATAGTAGAAGTGAAGGTGATTACAATAACAAAGATAGTAGAAGTGAAGGTGATTACAATAACAAAAGATCGTAGAAGTGAAGGTGATTACAATAACAAAGATAGTAGAAGTGAAGGTGATTACAATAACAAAGATAGTAGAAGTGAAGGTGATTACAATAACAAAGATAGTAGAAGTGAAGGTGATTACAATAACAAAGATAGTAGAAGTGAAGGTGATTACAATAACAAAGATAGTAGAAGTGAAGGTGATTACAATAACAAAGATAGTAGAAGTGAAGGTGATTACAATAACAAAGATAGTAGAAGTGAAGGTGATTACAATAACAAAGATAGTAGAAGTGAAGGTGATTACAATAACAAAGATAGTAGAAGTGAAGGTGATTACAATAACAAAGATAGTAGAAGTGAAGGTGATTACAATAACAAAGATTGTAGAAGTGAAGGTGATTACAATAACAAAGATAGTAGAAGTGAAGGTGATTACAATAACAATGATAGTAGAAGTGAAGGTGATTACAATAACAATGATAGTAGAAGTGAAGGTGATTACAATAACAAAGATAGTAGAAGTGAAGGTGATTACAATAACAAAGATAGTAGAAGTGAAGGTGATTACAATAACAAAGATAGTAGAAGTGAAGGTGATTACAATAACAAAGATAGTAGAAGTGAAGGTGATTACAATAACAAAGATAGTAGAAGTGAAGGTGATTACATTAACAAAGATAGAAGTGAAGGTGATTACAATAACAAAGATAGTAGAAGTGAAGGTGATTACAATAACAAAGATAGTAGAAGTGAAGGTGATTACAATATTAAAGATAGTAGAAGTGAAGGTGATTACAATATTAAAGATAGTGGAAGTGAAGGTGATTACAATAACAAAAATAGTAGAAGTGCAGGTGATTACAATAACAAAGATAGTAGAAGTGAAGGTGATTACAATAACAAAGATAGAAGTGAAGGTGATTACAATATTAAAGATAGTAGAAGTGAAGGTGATTACAATATTAAAGATAGTAGAAGTGAAGGTGATTACAATAACAAAGATAGAAGTGAAGGTGATTACAATAACAAAGACAGTAGAAGTGAAGGTGATTACAATAACAAAGATAGAAGTGAAGGTGATTACAATATTAAAGATAGTAGAAGTGAAGGTGATTACAATAACAAAGATAGAAGTGAAGGTGATTACAATAACAAAGATAGTAGAAGTGAAGGTGATTACAATATTAAAGATAGTAGAAGTGAAGGTGATTACAATAACAAAGATAGTACAAGTGAAGGTGATTACAATAACAAAGATAGCAGAAGTGAAGGTGTTTACAGTAACAAAGATAGTAGAAGTGAAGGTGATTACAATATCAAAGATAGAAGTGAAGGTGATTACAATAACAAAAATAGTAGAAGTGAAGGTGATTACAATAACAAAGATAGAAGTGAAGGTGTTTTACAATATTAAAGATAGTAGAAGTGAAGGTGATTACAATAACAAAGATTGTAGAAGTGAAGGTGATTACAATAACAAAGATACTAGAAGTGAAGGTGATTACAATAACAAAGATAGTAGAAGTGAAGGTGATTACAATAACAAAGATAGTAGAAGTGAAGGTGATTACAATAACAAAGATAGGAGAAGTGAAGGTGATTACAATAACAAAGATAGTAGAAGTGAAGGTGATTACAATAACAAAGATAGTAGAAGTGAAGGTGATTACAATAACAAAGATAGTAGAAGTGAAGGTGATTACAATAACAAAGATAGTAGAAGTGAAGGTGATTACAATAACAAAGATAGTAGAAGTGAAGGTGATTACAATAACAATGATAGTAGAAGTGAAGGTGATTACAATAACAATGATAGTAGAAGTGAAGGTGATTACAATAACAAAGATAGTAGAAGTGAAGGTGATTACAATAACAAAGATAGTAGAAGTGAAGGTGATTACAATAACAAAGATAGTAGAAGTGAAGGTGATTACAATAACAAAGATAGTAGAAGTGAAGGTGATTACAATAACAAAGATAGTAGAAGTGAAGGTGATTACATTAACAAAGATAGAAGTGAAGGTGATTACAATAACAAAGATAGTAGAAGCGAAGGTGATTACAATAACAAAGATAGTAGAAGTGAAGGTGATTACAATATTAAAGATAGTAGAAGTGAAGGTGATTACAATATTAAAGATAGTGGAAGTGAAGGTGATTACAATAACAAAGATAGTAGAAGTGAAGGTGATTACAATAACAAAGATAGAAGTGAAGGTGATTACAATATTAAAGATAGTAGAAGTGAAGGTGATTACAATAACAAAGATAGAAGTGAAGGTGATTACAATAACAAAGATAGTAGAAGTGAAGGTGATTACAATATTAAAGATAGTAGAAGTGAAGGTGATTACAATAACAAAGATAGTACAAGTGAAGGTGATTACAATAACAAAGATAGCAGAAGTGAAGGTGTTTACAGTAACAAAGATAGTAGAAGTGAAGGTGATTACAATATCAAAGATAGAAGTGAAGGTGATTACAATAACAAAAATAGTAGAAGTGAAGGTGATTACAATAACAAAGATAGAAGTGAAGGTGATTACAATATTAAAGATAGTAGAAGTGAAGGTGATTACAATAACAAAGATAGTAGAAGTGAAGGTGATTACAATAACAAAGATACTAGAAGTGAAGGTGATTACAATAACAAAGATAGTAGAAGCGAAGGTGATTACAATAACAAAGATAGTAGAAGTGAAGGTGATTACAATAACAACGATAGGAGAAGTGAAGGTGATTACAATAACAAAGATAGTAGAAGTGAAGGTGATTACAATAACAAAGATAGTAGAAGTGAAGGTGATTACAATAACAAAGATAGTAGAAGTGAAGGTGATTACAATAACAAAGATAGAAGTGAAGGTGATTACAATATTAAAGATAGTAGAAGTGAAGGTGATTACAATAACAAAGATAGAAGTGAAGGTGATTGCAATAACAAAGATAGTAGAAGTGAAGGTGATTACAATAACAAAGATAGTAGAAGTGAAGGTGATTACAATAACAAAGATAGAAGTGAAGGTGATTACAATAACAAAGATAGTAGAAGTGAAGGTGATTACAATAACAAAGATAGTAGAAGTGAAGGTGATTACAATAACAAAGATCGAAGAAGTGAAGGTGATTACAATAACAAAGACAGTAGAAGTGAAGGTGATTACAATAACAAAGATAGAAGTGAAGGTGATTACAATATTAAAGATAGTAGAAGTGAAGGTGATTGCAATAACAAAGATAGTAGAAGTGAAGGTGATTACAATAACAAAGATAGTAGAAGTGAAGGTGATTACAATAACAAAGATAGTAGAAGTGAAGGTGATTACAATAACAAAGATAGTAGAAGTGAAGGTGATTACAATAACAAAGATAGTATAAGTGAAGGTGATTACAATAACAAAGATAGAAGTGAAGGTGATTACAATATTGAAGATAGTAGAAGTGAAGGTGATTACAGTAAGAAAGATAGAAGTGAAGGTGATTACAATAACAAAGATAGTACAAGTGAAGGTGATTACAATAACAAAGATAGTAGAAGTGAAGCTGATTACAATAACAAAGATAGCAGAAGTGAAGGTGATTACAATAACAAAGATAGTAGAAGTGAAGGTGATTACAATAACAAAGATAGAAGTGAAGGTGATTACAATATTAAAGATAGTAGAAGTGAAGGTGATTACAATAACAAAGATAGTAGAAGTTAAGGTGATTGCAATAACAAAGATAGTAGAAGTGAAGGTGATTACAATAACAAAGATAGTAGAAGTGAAGGTGATTACAATAACAAAGATAGTAGAAGTGAAGGTGATTACAATAACAAAGATAGAAGTGAAGGTGATTACAATATTAAAGATAGTAGAAGTGAAGGTGATTACAATAACAAAGTAGAAGTGAAGGTGATTGCAATAACAAAGATAGTAGAAGTGAAGGTGATTACAAAAACAAAGATAGTAGAAGTGAAGGTGATTACAATAACAAAGATAGTAGAAGTGAAGGTGATTACAATAACAAAGATAGAAGTGAAGGTGATTACAATATTAAAGATAGTAGAAGTGAAGGTGATTACAATAACAAAGATAGTAGAAGTGAAGGTGATTGCAATAACAAAGATAGTAGAAGTGAAGGTGATTACAAAAACAAAGATAGTAGAAGTGAAGGTGATTACAATAACAAAGATAGTAGAAGTGAAGGTGATTACAATGCTAGACAGTAGAAGTGAAGGTAATTACAATGCTAGAGACAATAGAAGTGAAGGTGATTACAATATTTGAGACAGAAGTGAAGGTGATTACAATACCAGAGACAGTAGAAGTAGACAGTCAGTTAGAGTTTGACACTCGCAAACAGTACGAGGAGAGAGTTGTTGTTGAGACAGTGTGTATAACCTCAACAGTCACTGTTATCATACAGTTACACTGACGGTGTGACAAGTGACCAACACTGCTGCACTTGGTAATAAGTGGTAGTGCTTGTTGTGTGAGGAAGACTGCAACCTGGTTGAGTGTTGCATCAAGGCGCAACACCTACATCACTCTACAGCACGTTAGACCCTCCTCTCACCCCTCCATCCATCTTTCTTTCCCTCTCTAATCTCTCTCTCTCTCCGCGTCTCAGTTCGTCTCTGCCAAGACATCTTTATTAAATTCCTTCAACAATAACCTCTATTGAAACTTTTCAATATCTTCTTTTTAATATTTGTTGCAGTCGGCACAAGTTCATCACACATTATCCTCCCGACAATGACAAAATATTTTAAGTCACAAATAAACGCCTTCCATCACAACAATCTGATGACGCTTCAACATTCTATATTTATGTTTCACGTAATATAAATATTATTTCGTACAATATAACTAAGACAGATTCACATCTCCCTATTTCAGGCGTCCAAGGGATCGAACCCCATCAGCACACCTATCAGGTGGAATAATATTTGGGGTCACCAGAGAGAGTAAACAGCATTTCAACAGACATTTAATACAGTAGTAATACAGTGGGGTCTGCTTTAACGAATCTAATTGGTTCTAGACCCTCGTTCGTTATACCGTTCGTTCGTTATAGGCCCAATCCGTTCCAGGTTCCAATTAACAATGAAAAATATAATATTAAATTGTAAAAATGTGGATAAATGTGCATCTAAACTCCTAAAACAAAAAATATAATTAATATTTGTAATAAAAAATAATTAATTAGTACAAAAATAGTGTAGTTTATCCTGGCTTAGTATTGTTGATGATGCAAGACAGGAGGCAGAGGAGGAAACAAATACCAGTCCTTACGTAAATATTCGTTATATAAACGGTTCGTTATGTGATGGTTAAGGCGGTATTGTGTTCTATAATGAAGGACTGGGGTTCGATCCCGGGGCGAGTGGAAAACTTGGGCATGTACCTTGACACTTGCTGCCCCTGTGCATCTAGTGGTAAGTAGGTACCTGGGTGTTATGAAAGTGTTGTGGGTTTGACTCCCAGGAAGGAGGACTGAAGAACACCAATGGAGATAAGCCTGTGTGAGGATATGACTTCACTGGGTTATTCCTGAATACTAACCCTCTGGGTTAATAATCCAAGCTGTTAATAATCGTGGCTGTCATAGCTGGCTAACTTTGGCTTGTGAGTTACAACAATATTAACTGACCATAACAGTACATGAATAAACAGAACGGTGGACGAGGTGTTTGAACCGGGGTCCGTAGAGTGACGGCCCGCTCGGTGAATATGGTGAGTGGTTATAAGACTTGCCCATACGTCTCGCCCTGCCCAGGATGCTACCCACAACGCTCGATTAACACCCAGGAAGCCTGCTAAGCAAAGTGGTGACCTGAAGGTCTAACTGCTGGAGGAGGGTAGTGTATATTAGGTGGAATAAGGGGGAGCCAGGAGCTAGTGCCCAGCTTCAACACACACTGAAAGGCACATTGCAGTCCCGTAGAGTTTAGAATAAAATTTCAGCCAGTTGCAGCTAACCTCGTTTACATGACCACCTTCACTCGAGGTCTACCTCAGAAGCCGCACGCCTGGGCCCCTCGCCTGGCCCCTCGCCTGGGCCCACGCCTGGCCCCTCGCCTGGGCCCCACGCCTGGCCCCTCGCCTGGCCCCTCGCCTGGGCCCACGCCTGGCCCCTCGCCTGGGCCCCACGCCTGGCCCCTCGCCTGGCCCCTCGCCTGGGCCCCACGCCTGGGCCCACGCCTGGGCCCCTCGCCTGGGCCCCTCGCCTGGGCCCCACGCCTGGCCCCTCGCCTGGGCCCCTCGCCTGGGCCCCACGCCTGGCCCCTCGCCTGGGCCCCTCGCCTGGGCCCCACGCCTGGGCCCATGCCTGGCCCCTCGACCATGAAAGAAAGAGCTACGTCAGTGATACAAGAGTTGGCACTGAAGAGTTCAGATGAAAAATTCAGATCTACTGAAACTACCCTTAGTTCTTCTTGTTTTTTTATGTTCACATCAGTGTACTTGTCCCTTTCTCTCTCTCTCTCTCTCTCTCTCTCTCTCTCTCTCTGTGTCTCCCTCCCTCTCTCTCTCTCTCTCTCTCTCTCTCTCTGTGTCTCCCTCCCTCTCTCTCTCTCTCTCTCTCTCTGTGTCTCCCTCCCTCTCTCTCTCTCTCTCTGTGTCTCCCTCCCTCTCTCTCTAAATGCCTCGCTTCCGTCTCCCTATTCATTACACTTTCTATACTTATTCCATAAGCCTTCCTTTGCTTTCTCTATCGTATTAATCTCCTCTACTGGGTGTTCAATCCTCCCTATTCTCTCCCTTCCCTCTATTCTCTCCCTTCCCTCTATTTCCTCCCTTCCATTTAGGATGTAGTATCTTCCACACCCAGGTGAAGCACCTTCAAAATTATCCTTACTGTCCCCTCTCCTGGGTGTTCTATCCTTACATGTACTTTCACCTCATGTCTTCCATTCCTTGTCCTCCATTCTTCTCCCCTCATGTCTTCCATCTTCCCCTTCCTCCCCCGGGTGATTTAATCAGTGTTACCAATGATGGTCATGGTGGTGGCAGTAATACCAGAGTGAGAGACAATGTTACCCCTACTCTGTCTCATACGTCAGTCAGTCTCTCCACCTGACACAGACCAAAGACCAGGTCTGCCACACTACACTCTCTCCCCGCACATTATTGCATCGACCATCCAACCTCAACCACTAATATATATATATATATATATATATATATATATATATATATATATATATATATATATATATATATATATTATATATATATAATATATATATATATATATATAATATATATATATATATATATATATATATATATATATATACGCGCATGTGCATGCGTGTTTATGTGTATGGATATTCATGTGTGTGTGTGCATGTGTGCACACTCACCTATTTGTGGTTGCATGGGTCGAGACATAGCTCCTGGCCTCGCCTCTTCCCTGATAGCTACTAAGACCTCTCTCTCTCCCTGCTCCATGAGCTTTATCATATCTCGTGTTATACCTTCTTACTACGTAACTTAAATAAAAAGTTCTGGCTCCTAAAGGGTAAATCCCGGTATGTTTAAGGTCATGTATATTACACTGAAAAAGCAACCACTCCAGGACCAGCATGTACCTTCATACTAATTATGAATCATAACTTTAAACAATGTAATATAAGGAAGGACACAAAAACTCACCTACAGAAAAATATAATAAATATATATTAATCATAAAGCATATACAACGTACAATCTACTCTACGACCATCAACATCACCACACTCCAGTTCACCTTTACCCAGTACTCACATTACCTCACTAGAACACTGCTACTACTAAGTAAAACAAAATATATAAACATTTACAAGCGAGGAGGCTCCATGACCCCCCCCCCCCTTCGTTCTGCCAATCTGTCTACCAGCAGACAAAAACACCAGACGAGTACTCTCCCAAAGCTTAATCAGGCCTCTGCACATTAGGGCCTTACAGGTTAACATGCCCATACGAGTACTCTCCCAAAACTTAATCAGGCCTCTGCACACTAGGGCCTTACAGGTTAACATGCCCATACGAGTACTCTCCCAAAACTTAATCAGGCCTCTGCACACTAGGGCCTTACAGGTTACCATGCCCATACGAGTACTCTCCCAAAACTTAATCAGGCCTCTGCACACTAGGGCCTGACAGGTTAACATGCCCATACGAGTACTCTCCCAAAACTTAATCAGGCCTCTGCACACTAGGGCCTGACAGGTTAACATGCGAGCACTTTCATAAAATAACCTATGGTATAAACTTTTAAACAAAAAAGAACACCCCGACCTACATAAACCAACGCCAAACCATGACGACTTCTCCCAGCTGCAGCCCTTCTTGTACTAACTCACAAACATCTCACCTGCTCCTGTCTCCTGGCTACTCTGCCTCACCAGGAATAATATACGTCTGAACATTAAAATTGTATAAAATACCGACAGGTTGTAAGGTAAGACACATATGCAACAGTTAGGTATCTTTATTTCGAAACGTTTCGCCTACACAGTAGGCTTCTTCAGTCGAGTACAGAAAAGTTGATAGAAGCAGAAGATACTCGATTGAAGAAGCCTACTGTGTAGGCGAAACGTTTAGAAATAAAGATACCTAACTGTCGCATATGTGTCTTACCTTACAACCTGTCGGTATTTTATACCATTTTAGTGTTCACTCTGTCAGACACTGCAACACAAGGGTATCTTGGTACAGACCTGAAATCAACTTTGTCAACTTCTACTAGTGAGAATGGCTGGATTTGAGAGGGACCTGACCTTCCAACGATAACATTCTTACCTCTACTAGTGACCTACGTCTCACCTCCTGGCGCTATATAAGGCTCCATCCTGTCACTTCAACTCCATATTGTTTCAGACTTTGGAACAATGCTCTTCTCCAGACTGAGGGACTGACCACCTCAAAACTTCAAGGGTGATGGACTGATTACATCGTCTTCAAGTATCTTCTGCTTCTATCAACTTTTCTGTACTCGACTGAAGAAGCCTACTGTGTAGGCGAAACGTTTCGAAATAAAGATACCTAACTGTTGCATATGTGTCTTACCTTACAACAATATACGTCTGTAGATGAATGGTTCAGAGAACCGACATGTTGATAAATTAGACACATGTGCAACTCTTGGGTATCTTTATTGAGGAAACGTTTCGCCACACAGTGGCGGTTCTCTGAACCATTCATCTACAAACCTGTCAGACAACTTCTTGGGATCTTAATACTTGGGAATTCTTCGCTTGCCTAATTCTTGGGCACGACCTACTTCAACATTGAACAAATGTTACACGACCTATGACTGCTGCACCTCTCCTGCCATACGGTTTATAAGCTCCTTCTCCGCACGTATGCCGTATTCTATTCAAGATTGATGTACTGACCACATCGACTCAAGGTTGAGGGACTGATTACCTCATTCTCCTCCTGTTCTTCAAGATTCTCCTTTGTATGGACTGATGAAGCCACTGTGTGGCTAAACGTTTCCTCAATAAAGATACCCAAGAGTTGCACATGTGTCTAATTTATCAATATACGTCTGGTTTCAGAACATATTCCGGAAAATGACATAATATATGGAGCGTTTTTATTAAACCATCTTTTTACTGTAGCACAATGCATAATACCTCGTCTTAAAACTATGTATGGTTCCTGCCTCCACTACGTCACTTGCCAGATTATTCCAGTTCCTGACAACTCAAAGACTAAAAAAATACTTCCTAACATTTCTTCGACTCATCTGAGTCTTCAACTTCCAATTGTGACCCCTTGTTTCTGTGTCCCATCTCTGGAACATCCTGTCTCTGTCCACCTTATCTATTCCACGCAGTATTTTGTATGTCGTTATCATGTCTCCCCTGACCCTCCTGTCCTCCAATGTTGTCAATCCGATTTCCCTCAACCTTTCTTCGTAGGACATACTCTTGAGCTCCGGAACTAGCCTTGTTGGAAACCTTTGCACTTTCTCTAATTTCTTGACGTGCTTGTCCATGTGAGGGTTCCAAACTGGTGCTGCATACTCCATTATGGGCCTGATGTACACAGTGTACAGTGTCCTGTACGATTCCTTACTAAGGTATCGGAACGCTATTCTCAGGTTTGCCAGGCGCTCATATGCTGCAGCAGTTATCTGGTTGATGTGTGCCTCCGGAGACATGCTCTGTGTTATGGTCACCCCAAGATCTTTCTCTTTGAGCGAGGTTTGCAGTCTTTGGCCACTTAGCCTATACTCTGTCTGCGGTCTTCTTTGCCCTTCTACGATCTTCATGACTTTGCATTTGGCAGGGTTGAACTCAAGAAGCCAGTTACTGGACCACGTGTCCATCCTGTCCAGGTCTCTCTGAAGTCCTGCCTGATCCTCATCTGATTTAATTCTCCTCATTAACTTCACATCATCTGCGAACAGGGACACCTCTGAGTCTATCCCTTCCATCATGTCATTCACATATACCAAAAATAGCACTGGTCCTAGGACCGACCCCTGTGGGACCCCGCTCGTCACAGGTGCCCACTGTGATACCTCATCCCGTACCACGACTCGTTGTTGCCTCCCTGTCAGGTATTCTCTGATCCATTGCAGTGCCCTTCCTGTTATACGCGCCTGATCCTCTAGTTTCTGCACTAGTCTCTTGTGAGGAACTGTGTCGAAGGCCTTCTTGCAGTCCAAGAAGATGCAATCAACCCACCCCTCTCTCTCGTGTCTTACCTCCGTAACTCTGTTATTAAACTCCAGAAGGTTTGTGACACAGGATTTGCCTTCCATGAATCCGTGCTGGTTATCGTTTATAATCTTGTTCCTTTCCAGGTGCTCCACCATTCTCCTCCTGATAATCTTCTCCATGACTTTGCATACTATACACGTCAGTGACACTGGTCTGTAATTTAGTGCCTCTTTTCTGTCTCCTTTTTTAAAAATGGGAACTACATTTGCGGTCTTCCATACCTCAGGTAGTTGCCTAGTTTCAAGGGATGTGTTGAAGATTGTGGTAAATGGCACACACACAGTATATCTGCTCCCTCCCGGAGGACCCACGGGGAGGTGTCCGGTCCCATTGCCTTTGAGGTATCAAGGTCACTTAGCAGCTTCTTCACCTCCTCATCAGTTGTGTGTATGTCATCCAGCACTTGTTGGTGTATTCCCTGTTGGTGTCCCCTTCTGTCCTGTCTTCCCAGAGTCCTTCCTGTCTCCATTGTGAATACTTCCTTAAATCTCGTGTTGAGCTCTTCGCATATCTCCTGATCGTTTCTTGTGAGTTCCCCACCTTTCCTCAGCCTGATCACCTGGTCTTTGACTGTTGTCTTTCTCCTAATGTGGCTAAACAGGAGTTTCGGGTCAGATTTGACTTTCGATGCTATGTCATTTTCGTACTGTCGCTGGGTCTCCCTCCTTACATGTGCATATTCGTTTCTGGCTCTTCTACTAATCTCCTTGTTTTCCTGGGTCCTTTGCCTTCTTTACCTCTTCCATTCTCAAATACACTTAGTTTTTGCCTCATTACACCTTCGGGTATACCAAGGACTCGCTTTGTTTTTCCCACTGTTTCTGTTGCCCTTGGGAACAAACTTTTCCTCTGCCTCCTTGCATTTTGTTGCTACATATTCCATCATTGCATTTATTGACTTTCCTACCATTTCTCTGTCCCACTGCACCTCCCGCAGGAAGTTCCTCATGTGTGTACTCACCTATTTGTACTCACCTATTTGTGGTTGCAGGGGTCGAGTCACAGCTCCTGGCCCCGCCTCTTCGCTGATTGCTACTAGGTCCTCTCTCTCCCTGCCCCATGAGCTCTATCATACCTCGCCTTAAAACTATGTATGGTTAACGCCTCCACTACGTCACTTTCTAGGCTATTCCACGGCCTGACTATATGACTGAAGAAATACTTCCTAACATCCCTTTGATTCATCTGAGTCTTCAACTTCCAATTGTGACCTCTTGTGTCTGTGTCCCTTCTCTGGAACATCCCGTCTTTGTCCACCTTGTCTATTCCGCGCAGTATTTTATATGTCGTTATCATGTCTCCCCTGACCCTCCTGTCCTCGAGTGTCGTCAGGCCGATTTCCCTCAACCTTTCTTCGTAGGACAATCCCCGTAGCTCTGGGACTAGTCTTGTTGCAAACCTTTGCACTTTCTCTAATTTCTTGACGTGCTTGACTAGGTGTGGATTCCAAACTGGTGCTGCATACTCCAGTATGGGCCTGACGTAAATGGTATACAGAGTCTTAAACGAATCCTTACTGAGGTATCGGAACGCTATCCGTAGGTTTGCCAGGCGCCCGTATGCTGCAGCAGTTATCTGATTGATGTGCGCCTCAGGAGATATGCTCGGTGTTATGCTTACCCCCAGATCTTTTTCCTTGAGTGAGGTTTGCAGTCTTTGGCCATCTAAACTATATTGTGTCTGCGGTCTTCTTTGCCCTTCCCCAATCTTCATGACTTTGCATTTGGCAGGGTTAAATTCAAGGAGCCAGTTGCTGGACCAGGCTTGTAGCCTGTCCAGGTCTCTTTGTAGTCCTGCCTGATCCTCGTCCGATTTGATTCTTCTCATTAACTTCGCATCATCTGCAAACAAGGACACTTCTGAGTCTATCCCTTCCGTTATGTCGTTCACATATACCAAGAACAGCACAGGTCCTAGGACTGACCCCTGTGGAACCCCGCTTGTCACAGGCGCCCACTCTGACACCTCGTCGCGTACCATGACACGTTGTTGCCTCCCTGTCAGGTATTCTCTGATCCATTGCAGTGCCTTTCCTGTTATGTGTGCCTGATCCTCTAGCTTTTGCAGTAACCTCTTGTGAGGAACTGTGTCGAAGGCCTTCTTGCAGTCCAAAAATATGCAGTCGATCCACCCCTCTCTCTCTTGTCTTACTTCTGTCACCTTGTCATAAAACTCTAGTAGGTTTGTGACACAGGATTTTCCTTCCCTGAAACCGTGCTGGTTGTCAATTATACACTTGTTTCTTTCCAGGTGCCCCACCACTCTCCTCCTGATGATCTTCTCCATGACCTTGCATACTATACACGTTAGTGATACAGATCTGTAGTTTAGTGCCTCATGTCTGTCTCCCTTTTTAAAAATTGGGACTACATTTGCCATTTTCCATACCTCAGGGAGTTGCCCAGTTTCAAATGATGTGTTGAAGATCTTTGTTAATGGCTCACACAATGTCTCTGCTCCCTCTTTAAGGAACCATGGAGAGATGTTGTCTGGTCCCACCGCCTTTGAGGTGTCAAGTTCGCATAGCAGCTTCTTCACCTCCTCCTTGGTTATATGTACCTCATCCAGCACTTGCTGGTGTGCCCCCCTGTTCTGATTTCCTGGAGTGCTACTGCTTTCCACTGAAAATACCTCTTTAAATCTTGTGTTGAGCTCCTGACATACCTCTTGGTCGTTTCTTGTGAATTCCCCATCACCCTTCCTCAGTCTGATTACCTGGTCCTTGACTGTTGTTTTCCTCCTGATGTGGCTGTACAACAGCTTCGGGTCAGTCTTTACTTTTGATGCTATGTCATTTTCATATTGTCTCTGAGCCTCCCTTCTTATCTGTGCATATTCGTTTCTGGCTCTTCGGCTGATTTCTTTATTTTCCTGAGTTCTCTGTCTTCTGTACCTTATCCATTCTCTAGTACACCTAGTTTTTGCCACCCTACACCTTTGGGTGAACCAAGGACTCGTTCTGTTCTTCCCATTATTTCTGTTTCCCTTGGGAACAAACCTCTCCTCTGCCTCCTTGCATTTTGTTGCTACATAGTCCATCATTTCTTGTACTGGTTTTCCTGTCAGTTCCCTCTCCCACTGAATGTCTTGAAGGAAGTTCCTCATGCCTGAGTAGTTCCCCCTTTTGTAGTTTGGTTTTTCCCAGCCTATTCCTGCTACTCTCTCCACTTGGAGCTCAACTATGTAGTCGAAGCACAGAACCACATGATCACTAGCTCCCAGGGGCCTTTCATACATGATACCCTCGATGTCCGAACTACTCATGGTGAATACAAGGTCCAGCCTTGCTGGTTCATCCTCTCCTCTCTCTCTCTGGTAGTGTCTCTAACATGTTGATGCATGAGGTTTTCCAGTATCACATCCATCATCTTGGCTCTCCATGTTTCGGGACCCCCATGGGGCTCCAGGTTTTCCCAGTCAATCTCCTTGTGATTGAAATCACCCATAACTAGTAACTTTGCTCCCCCATGTGTGCTCTCCTGGCCACCTCGGCTAGTGTGTCGATCATTGCTCTGTTGCTCTCATCGTATTCTTCTCTTGGCCTCCTGCAGTTCTGTGGTGGGTTGTACATTACTGCAATTATCACCTTATGTCCCTCAGACTGGATTGTTCCTACTAAGTAGTCCCTTTCGCCCATGCCATCCATTCCTTCCATTTTCTCAAAATCCCACTGGTAATGAGCAGTGCAACTCCTCCTCCCCCTCTCCTCCCTCTGTCTTTCCTGAGGATTTGGTATCCGGATGGAAAGATTGAATCTGTTATTATTCTGGTGAGTTTTGTTTCTGTGAGTGCTATTATATCTGGGGATGTCTCTTTGATTCTTTCGTGCCACTCCTCATACTTGTTTGTCATTCCATCTGCATTTGTATACCACACCTTCAACTTCTTTTCTAAGACTGTGGTCTGGGAGGTATATTGGGGTTGGGGAAGTGGGAGACCTGGTAAGGAACTATGGGTTGTTGCTGTGGGGGTGGAGTTTGTAATGTAGTGGGTGGGGGCATTGGATGTGGCATGGGTGTTTTGATTTAGAATGTTTGGTTGCACTGGGGTTGACCTGGTTGAGAGGCTTCTATAGGAAGTTGTGAGGGAGGCTGTATTGATCTTCTTCCTGGGTCTGGGATCTCCTGTCTGTCTTCTCATCCCCTCTCTTTCCTCCTTTCGCCTTTGTACCATCTCTCTCAGTTTCTGCCTTTCTTTTTGTGTTCTGTCGCAGTCGAGATACACCTTCCTGTATGCCGGCATGTGTGTATGTGTGTGTGTGTGTGTGTGTGTGTGTGTGTGTGTATGTGTGTGTGTGTGTGTGTGTGTGTGTGTATGTGTGTGTGTGTGTATGTGTGTGTGTGTGTATGTGTGTGTGTGTGTGTGTGTGTGTGTGTGTGTGTGTGTGTGTGTGTGTGTGTGTGTGTGTGTGTGTGTGTGAATATATTAACATTTGTATGTATACTGTTGGGTCTTACGTTCATATAAATTGGTATCTGTGTGTACAGATATTAGTCTATGTTTATACATTTTGGTATAAGCTCAGCCATGTCATAATGAACGACTTTCACTGAATAAACAGAACACGGATGGGGACTATAACAGCGAGTGTGACACGAACCAGATTCACCGCTCTCTATGTATGTATGTATGTATGTATGTGGTGTGAGGCTGAGCGGTGAGTGTACCCTGAGGCAGCTGGAGACCCATTCTGTCACCCTCTCAAGTAGAAACTACACAACTTTTCTTCAGTCTCTCCTGAACTTTTCACCGAGCCCACCAACACACGACCACATCCCTCCCTTTCTTACCAAGGCCCACTCAACCACCCACCCACTCCAACACTCACTCAACCACCACCCACTCCACCACCAACACCCCCTCCACTTCAACCACCCACCCACTCCAACACTCACTCAACCACCCACCCACTCCAACACTCACTCAACCACCCACCCACTCCAACACTCACTCAACCACCCACCCACTCCAACACTCACTCAACCACCCACCCACTCCAACACTCACTCAACCACCCACCCACTCCAACACTCACTCAACCACCCACCCACTCCAACACTCACTCAACCACCCACCCACTCCAACACTCACTCAACCACCCACCCACTCCAACACTCACTCAACCACCCACCCACTCCAACACTCACTCAACCACCCACCCACTCCAACACTCACTCAACCACCCACCCACTCCAACACTCACTCAACCACCCACCCACTCCAACACTCACTCAACCACCCACCCACTCCAACACTCACTCAACCACCCACCCACCTCCAACACTCACTCAACCACCCACCCACTCCAACACTCACTCAACCACCCACCCACTCCAACACTCACTCAACCACCCACCCACTCCAACACTCACTCAACCACCCACCCACTCCAACACTCACTCAACCACCCACCCACTCCAACACTCACTCAACCACCCACCCACTCCAACACTCACTCAACCACCCACCCACTCAACACTCACTCAACCACCCCACTCCAACACTCACTCAACACCCACACTCCAACACTCACTCAACCACCCACCCACTCCAACACTCACTCAACCACCCACCCACTCCAACACTCACTCAACCACCCACCCACTCCAACACTCACTCAACCACCCACCCACTCCAACACTCACTCAACCACACCCACTCCAACACTTCACCACCCACCCACTCAACACCAACCCCCCCACTCCAACACTCACTCAACCACCCACCCACTCCAACACTCACTCAACCCCCCACCCAACCCCTAACCACCAACCACTCCCCCTCACCAACCACCCACCCACTCCAACACTCACTCA
The DNA here is from genome assembly GCF_026875155.1 of Cherax quadricarinatus. Lineage (NCBI taxonomy): Eukaryota > Metazoa > Arthropoda > Malacostraca > Decapoda > Parastacidae > Cherax > Cherax quadricarinatus. The sequence goes on from NC_069412.1 coordinate 48,864,071, forward strand.
ACCACCCACCCACTCCAACACTCACTCAACCACCCACCCACTCACTCACTCACACCCACTCACTCAACACCCACCCACCCACTCCAACACTCACTCACCACCCACAACCACCCACCCCACCCACCCACCCACTCACATCAACCACCCACCCACTCCCAACACTCACACAACCACCCCACCAACACAAACCCACACCACTGCAACAACCACCCACCCACTCAACACAACCACCTCACCACTGCAACACAACCACCCACCCACTCCAACACTCACCACCCACACACCCACACCACCCAACCACTCACTCAACCACCCACCCACTCCACACACAACCACCCCACGCAACACAACCACCCCCACTGCAAACAAACCCCCCCACTCAACACAACCACCCACCACTGCAACACAACCACCCACCCACTCCAACACTCACTCAAACCAAACCCCCCCACTCCAACACTCACTCAACCACCCACCCACTCCAACACACCACCCTCAACCACCCCACCCACAACCACCACCACTGCAACACAACCACCCACCCACTCCAACACTCACTCAACCACCCACCCACTCCAACACTTCACTCAACCACCACCCACTGCAACACAACCACCCCCCACTGCAACACAACCACCCACCCACTGCAACACAACCACCCACCCACTGCAACACAACCACCCACCCACTGCAACACAACCACCCACCCACTGCAACACAACCACCCACCCACTGCAACACAACCACCCACCCACTCCAACACTCACTCAACCACCCACCCACTCCAACATTCACTCAACCACCCACCCACTCCAACATTCACTCAACCACCCGCTCACTGCAACACAACCACCCACCCACTGCAACACAACCACCCACCCACTGCAACACAACCACCCACCCACTGCAACACAACCACCCACCCACTCCAACACTCACTCAACCACCCACCCACTCCAACATTCACTCAACCACCCGCTCACTGCAACACAACCACCCACCTAGGTAACCTCTGGTTCGTGTCGGTCCTCACACACATATATCATAGCTCTTCCTATGTCCTCTTCATTAACTTCCTTTCCGCCTCATTCCTCCAGTTTATTGCCTCGTTCTCTCTCTTATTATCCGCCTTGCTTCTCCCTCGTCCCAGTGTAACTTTAGTGCACACTTTCTCCAGAGCTTTCATATTCCCCTTACCTTAGTCACCTTCACTTGGTCGTGCTTTACATGCTCTTACCTCACTTTCACTCAACACAACCTCAATGTTTTCCCCTTGCCACTTTCCCACATCTCTCTCTCTCTCTCTCTCTCTCTCTCTCTCTCTCTCCACACAATGGTATTATAAGGTCAAGCGAGGATCTTCCTACCATACTTACTGGTTAACAGTTCTTAACTACATCACCTCATTTAAAATCCCAACTTAATACTGTTTAAATTAAAATCGTTACAGTTATGAAACATACAGCTATCATACAGTTATGAATCATACATCATACAATTATGAATCATACAACTATCATAAAGCTATGAATCATGCAGCTATCATATAGTTAAGAATCATACAGCTATCGTATTTATGAATCATACAGCTATCATACAGTTATGAATCATACAGCTATCATAGTTATGAATCATACAGCTATCATACAGTTATGAATCATACAGCTATCATATAGTTATGAATCATACAGCTATCATACAGTTATGAATCATACAGCTATCATACAGTTATGAATCATGCAGCTATCATATAGTTAAGAATCATACAGCTATCGTATTTATGAATCATACAGCTATCATACAGTTATGAATCATACAGCTATCATACAGTTATGAATCATGCAGCTATCATACAGTTATGAATCATACAGCTATCATACAGTTATGAATCATACAGCTATCATATAGTTATGAATCATACAGCTATCATACAGTTATAAATCATACAGCATCATATAGTTATGAATCATACAGCTATCATACAGTTATGAATCATACAGCTATCATATAGTTATGAATCATACAACTATCATACAGTTATGAATCATACAACTATCATACAGTTATGAATCATACAGCTATCATACAGTTATGAATCATACAGCTATCATACAGTTATGAATCATACAACTATCATACAGTTAAGAATCATACAACTATCATACAGTTAAGAATCATACAACTATCATACAGTTAAGAATCATACAACTATCATACAGTTATGAATCATACAGCTATCATACAGTTATGAATCATACAACTATCATACAGTTAAGAATCATACAGCTATCATACAGTTAAGAATCATACAGCTATCATAGTTAAGAATCATACAGCTATCATACAGTTATGAATCATACAGCTATCATATAGTTAAGAATCATACAGCTATCATATAGTTATGAATCATACAGCTATCATACAGTTACGAATCATACAACTATCATACAGTTATGAATCATACAGCTATCATATAGTTAAGAATCATACAGCTATCATATAGTTATGAAACATACAGCTATCATACAGTTATGAATCATACAACTATCATACAGTTAAGAATCAAAGAACTATCATACAGTTAAGAATCATACAACTATCATACAGTTAAGAATCATACAACTATTATACAGTTATGAATCATACAGCTATCATACAGTTATGAATCATACAGCTATCATACATTATGAATCATATAGCTATCATAGTTATGAATCATACAGCTATCATACAGTTATGAATCATACAACTATCATACAGTTAAGAATCATACAACTGTCATACAGTTATGAATCATACAGCTATCATACAGTTATGAATCATACAGCTATCATACAGTTATGAATCATATAGCTATCATACAGTTAAGAATCATACAACTATCATACAGTTATGAATCATACAACTATCATACAGTTATGAATCATACAGCTATCATACAGTTAAGAATCATACAGCTATCATACAGTTATGAATCATACAACTATCATACAGTTATGAATCATACAGCTATCATACAGTTATGAATCATACAACTATCATACAGTTAAGAATCATACAGCTATCATACAGTTATGAATCATACAACTATCATACAGTTATGACTCATACAACTATCATACAGTTAAGAATCATACAGCTATCATACAGTTATGAATCATACAACTATCATACAGTTAAGAATCATACAGCTATCATACAGTTAAGAATCATACAGCTATCATACAGTTAAGAATCATACAACTATCATACAGTTAAGAATCATACAACTATCATACAGTTATGAATCATACAACTATCATACAGTTATGAATCATACAACTATCATACAGTTAAGAATCATACAGCTATCATACAGTTATGAATCATACAACTATCATACAGTTAAGAATCATACAACTATCATACAGTTAAGAATCATACAGCTATCATACAGTTATGAATCATACAACTGTCATACAGTTATGAATCATAAAACTATCATACAGTTAAGAATCATACAGCTATCATACAGTTAAGAATCATACAGTTAAGAATCATACAGCTATCATACAGTTAAGAATCATACAACTGTCATACAGTTATGAATCATACAACTATCATACAGTTATGAATCATACAACTATCATACAGTTAAGAATCATACAGCTATCATACAGTTATGAATCATACAACTGTCATACAGTTAAGAATCATACAACTATCATACAGTTATGAATCATACAGCTATCATACAGTTGTGAATCATACAACTGTCATACAGTTGTGAATCATACAACTATCATACAGTTAAGAATCATACAGCTATCATACAGTTAAGAATCATACAACTATCATACAGTTAAGAATCATACAGCTATCATACAGTTAAGAATCATACAACTATCATACAGTTAAGAATCATACAGCTATCATACAGTTATGAATCATACAACTGTCATACAGTTATGAATCATACAACTATCATACAGTTAAGAATCATACAGCTATCATACAGTTAAGAATCATACAACTATCATACAGTTAAGAATCATGCAACTATCATACAGTTAAGAATCATACAGCTATCATACAGTTATGAGATATAGGGAACAGAATGTAGTATCTCTCAAAATATTCACTTGTTTTCAATTTCCTCTGTCAATTCCTTGGAACTAGAGCCTAGAACTTACTATAAACCTGATTATTAATATTCACGAGAAGCGCTAAATCCGAACGAGTTATACAGCATCTGGGGAAAGGGAGGTAAGCTCAGATTCCTTCATCAAGAAATGGATTATGAGATTTAAAAAGAAGCGCTAAATCCGAATGGCCACAACTCGAAAACACAGTTTTCCAGGTGTTTCCTGTTTTCCAGGTGTTCTTAAGAGCCCCAGTCCCCCAGGTCCTTAAAGACTATTTTACAGGTCATTCTCAGAGTTCCAGGCCCCCAGGTCCTTAAAGACTATTTTCCAGGTCTTTCACAAAGTTCCAGTTCCCCAGGTCCTTAAAGACCATTTTCCAGGTCATTCTCAGAGTTCCAGGCCCCCAGGTCCTTAAAGACTATTTTCCAGGTCTTTCACAAAGTTCCAGTTCCCCAGGTCCTTCAAAGCTATCTTCCAGGTATGACCCGACACAAAATATCCTGGCGTACTAACGATCGCCCATTCCAGGACGATGTCCTAAAGGCGACTCTCAGAATCCCACCAGATTGCTCTTGTATCAGGAACAGCAATATTCAGCTTAACCACCACCATCACCATCTATCAATGTACCATCATCTCTCGTGGGAGTCAACATAACAGCCTCTTGCCTATTTTCATCACAGTGAGTCGTAAAGAATACGTTTAATATCGTAGTGACTGAACTAATTCCCAAAATAAGATACATGGAGGAACTCCATGGAAGAACCGTAAACACCAATGGAAGTAAGTCACTCTTCGTGACTTTTTTGGCTTATCCTAGGTAATATACTCTATATATGATATTTGTATTTATTTGTACCTGTGCCTAAATAAACTTACTTGATTACCAAGTCGACCCACTTGAAGGTGGAATAGCGTTTACACAAGTGTTCTGGGGGGGTTATAGAACCCACTGTCAGAACCATAGCTCTACTGGGGTAAATACCTATGTTGCAGGAAATTAACCTATTATTAATAATATCTAGTTATAGTGAACTGTGTGGGTACATCTGGCTTGATTCTGGCATAAAAATTAATCACTCTTGTGGGTAGGGAGCTGTCGTGTTAGCCCTGCATTTCAAGAGAATATAGTTCACTGGTAACCAGAAAATAAATAATTTATAATAATTATATTGTATCAGTAGTAGTTTAAAGGAGTATTATTATTATTATTATTATGTTTAAAGGAGTTGTAGAGTTAGGGGAAGAAAGCAGAAGAGTATTAATCCAAAAGTTGAGAATAGCTGTGCATGCTGTGATGCTTTTTTGTTAACTTGGTGCGGGTGTGAGGGCGCCACTGGTTGCCTCTTCCTCATTATCCTGGAAGCCATGCTGGGAGAATCACTCCTCTGGGCAACATTTAAGTTGCCCAGGAGGTAAGACCTATGTCAGAGTTGACGTACAGGGAATTGTGTCCCCAGGCTTGCTACAGTCTATCAAAACACTGGGTTAAGGTGACCAGGAAGAAAATATGGAGTCACAGACCCGGCCGCAGGGGCGTCGACTCCTGAAACCCTCAAAAGAATAAAAGGTACAATACCGTGACTGGAACAATACACAAAATAACCCACATATAGGAGACAGGAGCTTACGACGACGTTTCAGTCCGTCTTGGAGCATTTACCTCTCCAGGTATGTGACTGGAACCCAGGCTTCTGGAGTGGTTCAGAACACCATGCCAGAAGGTTGCGTATTCAATGTTGCTAATGTGACGACTAATTGTCATATGTACATTCTGTAAATACTTATCCACCGAATATACAGTTATTGTTTCTATACAGGTGTTTTAAATTTAACCTTTTGTCTGACCTGAGATCAGGATAAGATTCAGAGGATGAGTTGGTTTTCTTATAAATATAAGCATTACTCTAGACCTTTCTGGCTACTAGTGAACTATACTAGACCAGAACTTATAGTGGGGGGGACCTTAAACAACGTAACAAAGTTGAATGTAGTAAAGATAACAACGTAACAAGGTTGAATGTAGTAAAGATAACAACGTAACAAGGTTGAATGTAGTAAAGATAGCAACACAAGGTTGACTGATAACAATGGAACTACAGTAAGACTGAAGATTATCATGAAACAGGTCAAACCTATGCAGTAAGTGGAGACACAGAAATCAACAACTCATCTACCAATCAAAGCCGCTGTTACAATACTCTGTGTCCACGCCTGTTCATTCATAACCAAACTGTTGATTACTGGGGCAGTAGTTACCTAATTAGTCTCAACTTCTGAGTGGCCAACTGTATGTCAGGACTCAAATGAAAGTTTATAATTAATTAGTGAAGGTTATCACTAGTAGGCAGGTGTGTATAAGGGGAGACGGTGACGATCTAAAACTGGAAAATGGAGATCAAAACGTTTAACAATAAACGTCAAAAATAAACATATGGAAAACGCTGAACAAGATATGAGACGTCAAAGAACAACAAACCATACCCCCGGCCGGGATTGAACCCGCGGTCATAGAGTCTCAAAACTCCAGCCCGTCGCGTTAGCCACAATCGTGTCATTACGATTTCTTGAGTCATGTTGACGGCAGTGAAGGGACTTGAGCTAGAGTTCGTCACGGCCACGCTAGCTGGAGATTCGTCTGTAAAAACTTGCATTTGTGGTCACAGTGGTGCCTGTGCTAACCTTCCTATGGTGTAGAAATATACCTAGTTGGATGAATCTTATTGTGGCTAGCTGGTCTAGTGGCTAACGCGACGGGCTGGAGTTTTGAGACTCTATGACCGCGGGTTCAATCCCGGCCGGGGGTATGGTTTGTTTGCAATCGTGTCATTACGATTTCTTGAGTCAAAGAACAACAACTCAGGGGAACGGCTTCAGCTTGAGCCGTTCCCCTGAACGAATTTACATGGGCTTCCTACTCATTTCTGCAACATTACAAGACCCTGAAGATGTGTTGATTTTAACAGGAAAGGCCTAGAGCTATCATTCAACTCCTCCCTGTGGTTGTTTTTGCATTTTTTATCGCTTGTTCGCTTGATCATTTAGGTACAGGTACACATAACTCCAATGATCATACATAGTGTAAATTATGTAAGATAACCCAAAATAGTCAGACAAGGTGACCTTTCTCCATCGGGGTACTTTGTTAATGTGGTTTCAAGCCTATCGACTACTCGAAGGTCATGTAACTTGAAGATTACGACACATGTGCAACAGTTGGGTATCTTTATTGATGAAATGTTTCGCCTACACAGCAGACTTCTTCAGTCAAATACAGAGGCAGCAGGTGTAATAAGGAAATAAAGATACCCAACTGTTGCACATGTGTCTTAATCTTCAACTTGTCGGTATTTTATACCATTGTCAACACTGTATGTAACCTGTTCACCATCAGTCAACTATTAACCAAGAGAGATGTTTGAAGGCGAAGGTACAACACAACACCAGCCACTACAAGAACGCCCAACAACGGAGATGAACAAGCAAACTTGGCAACGATTATTGAACAAGTCGAAAGAACACACACGAACACCGAACCAAGATTATAAACACTTGTTTGTTTTGTGTGTGTTCTTTTAAGCCTCTAGATTAAAAACCATGAAGCCGGATACTGTGAACGAACACTTCGGAGAATAACGTGGAAGCTGCGTTAAGACGCCAGCTGATTATGGCCAAGATTCACAATGTATCAGTGAGTATATGAACTTTGTGGCCAGAGAATATCTTGTGACTCACAATATTGTTACTGTGTCCTTAGTCATCAGACTTACTCTTCCCTTACCTCCACCCCTTCCCTTACCTCCACCCCTTCCCTTACTGCACACTTTCTCTACCCACCCCTTCCCTTACATCCACCCCTTCCCTTACCTCCACCCCTTCCCTTACCTCCACCCCTTCCCTTACTTCACCCCCTTCCCTTACCTCCGCCCCTTCCCTTACCTCCCTAGTAGTAGTAGTAGTAGTAACAGAAGCAGCATCACAGGTGTGGTGAAGCCTTGGGGAAGTCTTTTCGACAAGAGTGGCGTAACAACTGAAAAAACACTTGGGGTGCTTAATGTTTAAAATATGTGTGGGGGACCTGTTGTGTTTCAAAGGTGCAGTGAGGGTTTTCCAAAGTGTAGTGTTTCATGGTTTAAATGATGTTTTTCCCGAAGTGTAGTGTTTCATGGTGCAGTGATGTTATCAAAAGTGTAGTGTTTTTTATGGGCAAATGGGTGTTTTTCCAGAAGGTAGTGTTTTTTAGGTGCAGTGATGTTATCCGAAGTGTAATGTTTTTTTATGGTGCCGTGATGTTTTTCCAGAAAATGTAGTGTTTTTTTGGTGAAGTGATGTTTTTCCCGAAGGGGTAATGTTTCATGGTGGGAGTGATGTTTTTCCGGGAAAGGGGGTTTTTCATGGTGCAGTGTTTTTTATCCAGAAAATGTAGTGTTTTATGGGGGCAGTGTTGTTTTTTCCGAAGGTTGGGTTTTATGGTGCAGTGATGTTTTTTTCCGAAGTGTAGTGTTTCATGGTGCAGTGTTTTTATCCAAAAGTGTTGTTTCAAAGGGGCAGTGTTTTTTATCCGAAGGGTTTGTGTTTCATGGTCAGTTATGTTATCCAGAAGTGTAGTGTTTTCAAGGTGCATTTATGTTATTCCCGAAGTGTAGTGTTTTATGGGGCAGTGATGTTTTTTCCCGAATGTTGTGTTTTCATGGTGCGGATGTTATCCCCGAAGTGTTGTGTTTCATGGTGCATTTATGTTATTTCCCGAAGTGTAAATGTTTTTATGGTTCATTTCTTTTTATCCCGGGAAATGTAGTGTTTATGGTCAGTGGGTGTTATCCGAAGTGAGGTTTCATGGTGCGTGAAAGTTATCCAGAAGTGTAGTGGGTTTTATGGGGCGTGATGTTATCCAGGGAAATGTAGTGTTTATGGTGCAGTGATTTTTATTCCAGAAGTTTTATTGGGTTTTATGGTGCAGGGGCTGTTTATCCAGAAGTGTAGGTTTTCCTGGGGCAGGCTTTTTTACCAAAGAGTTGTGTTTCATTTTTGCAGTGATGTTATCCCGAATGGGAGTTTTTTAAAGGGGCAGTGATGTTATCCGAAGTGTTGTTAACCCTGGTACAGTGTTGTTTTCCCCGTAAAAAGTTGTACCAAGGGGGCAGTGTTTTTATCCAGAAGGTAGTGTTTTTATGGTGGGAGTTTTTGTTATCCCGAAGTGTATTTTTTCATGGTGCCAGGATGTTTTCCAGGGGTGTAGTGTTTTTCCTGTTAGTGTTTTTATCCAGAAGTGAGTGTTTTCATGGTGGCGTTATGTTATCCCAAAATGTGTGTTTCAAAGGTTCATGATGTTATCCAGAAGTTTAGGGTTTCAAAGGGCAGTGATGTTATCCGAAGTGTAGTGTTTCATGGGGGGCAGGGATGGTTTTCCAGAAGTGTTTTTGTTTCATGGTGCAGTGGGTGTTATCCAGAAATGTAGTTTTTTATGGTTCAGTGCTGTTTTCCAAGGGAAATGTAGTGTTTCTGGGCAGTGCTGTTTTCCAGAAGTGTGTGTTTCATGGTGCAGTGATGTTACCCGAAGTGTAGGGGGTTTCATGGTTTCAGTGATGTTATTCCCGGAAAATGTAGTGTTTCATGGTGCAGTGATTTTTTTTTCCAGAAGTGTGTGTTTCATGGTTTCAGTGGGTGTTATCCAGAAGTTTTATTTTTCATGGTGGGAGTGTTTTTATCCCGAAGTGTAGTGGGGTTTTATGGGTGCAAATGATGTTTTTCCAAAGTGTATTTTTTTCATTTTGGGGGTGATGGGTTTTCCAGAAATGGGAGTGTTTTCATGGTGTGTTGTTTTTTTCCCCGAAATGTAGTGTTTCAAGGGGGCGTGGGGTTACCCCCAAAATGTGTGTTTCTTTTTTTCAGTGATGTTTTTCCCGATTGTAGTGTTTCATGGTCAGTGGAAAGTTAACCAGAAGTGAGTGTTTCATGGTGCAGTGTGTTTTCCAAAATGTATTTTTTTTCATGGTGCAGTGATGTTATCCCCGAAATGTAGGGGTTTCATGGTTTCCCGTGGGTGTTATCCAGAATTTTAGTGTTTTATGGTGCAGTGCTGTTATCCAAAGGGGTGAAATGTTTTTTTTTATGGTGGGGTGCTGTTAAACCCCGAAGTGTAGTGATTTATGGTGCAAATGTGTTATCCCCCGAAGTGTAGTGTTTTTAAGGGGCGTGATGTTATCCAGAAGTGTTGGTTTCATGGTGCAGTGATGTTACCGAAGTGTAGTGTTTCCTGGTGCAGTGATTTAACCAGAAGGTAGTGTTTCATGGGCAGTGCTGTTACCCAAAGGGGGGGTGTTTTCATGGGGCAGTGCTGTTATCCCGAATTTTTGTGTTTCATGGGGGCGTGATGTTTTCCCCGAAGTGTAGTGTTTTTATGGTGCAGTGATGTTATCCCCGAAGTGTAGTGTTTCATGGTGCGTGATGTTATCCAGAAAATGTAGTGTTTCAGGTGCAGTGAGTTACCAAAGTGTAGTGTTTTTAAAGGGGCAGTGATGTTATCCATAAGTGTAGTGTTTTATGGGGCAGTGTTGTTATCCAGAAGTGTAGTGTTTCCCTGGTTCCCGTGTTTTTTTCCCCGTACAGTTTGTGTACCACGGTGCAGGGGTTGTTATCCAAAGTGTATGTTTCATGGTGGGAGCGATGTTATCCAGAATGTGTGTTTCATGGGGCAGTGTTTTTATCCAGAAGTTTTAGTGTTTCATGGGGGCAGTGATTTTTTTTCCAGAAGTGTAGTGTTTCATGGTCGTGATGTTATCCAAAATGTTGGTTTATGGTGCCGGGTGTTATCCAGGGGTGTTTTTGTACCAAAGGTACAGTTTTGTTTCCCCGTTTCAGTGTGTACCCCGGTGCAAATGTTGTTTTTTCCAAAGTTTATGTTTCATGGTGCAGTGGGAATTTGGGTTTTTTTTCCAGAAGTGTAAAGGGTTTTATGGTGCAGTGATTTAAACCATAAAAATTTTAGTGGTTTTATGGGCCGTGTTGTTTATCCAGAAGTGTTTGTGTACCATGGTACGTGTTGTTTCCCCGTTAAAAGTTGGTACCCCCGGGGCGTGGGTTGTTTTAAAAAGGGGGTGTTTCATGGTTCAGTGATGTTATCCCAAAAAGTGTAGTTTTCATGGCCAGATGTTTAAACCAAAGTGTAGGTTTCATGGGTTCAGTGATGTTATCCGAAGTGTAGTGTTTAATGGGGCAGTGATGTTACCGAGGGGTAGTGTACCATTGGGGACAGTGTTTTTTTCCCAGTACCAGTTGGGTACCCACCCTTTCAGTTTTTGGGTTTTTCCCGAAGTGGGAGTGTTCATGGGGCAGTGTTTTTATCCAGAAGTGTTGTGTTTTTATGGTGGGAGTGAAATTTTTTTCCAGAAGTGTTTGTTTTTCAAGGTCATGAAATTTATCCAGAAGTGTTGTGTTTTTAAGGGGGCAGTGATTTATCCAAAGTGAGTGTTTTTTGGGGTTTAGTGATGTTATTTCCGAAGTGTAGTGTTTTTTTATGGGCGTGTTTTTTATCCAGAAAATGTAGTGGTTTTATGGTGCAGGATGTTTTTCCCAAAAGGGGGTGTTTTTATGGTTTCCCCGTGCTGGGTTTTCCAGAAGGGGATGTTTTTAGGTGCCGTGATGTTATCCAAAATGTAGTGGTTTTAGGGGCAGTGATGTTATCCAAATTTTAGTGTTTTTATGGGTCCGTGGGTGTTTTTCCCGAAAGTGTAGTGTTTCATGGTTTATGATGTTATCCAGAAGTGGAGTGTTTCATGGGGGCAGTGCTGGGTTATCCCCGAATTTTAGTTTTTCATGGTGCAGTGATTTATCCAAAGGGGTTTGTGTTTCCAAAAATGGGAGTGATGTTATCCAGAAAAAGGGGTGGGTTTTAGGGGGGGAGTGAGGGTTTTCCAAAAATTAGGTTTATGGTGCGGTTTTTATCCAGGGAAGGGGATTTTTTCATGGGGCAGGAGGGTTTTCCATAAGTGGGTTTTGCGGGGGGGGTTTTTTTTTGTTTTTGTTTTTTTTGTTTTTTTTTTTTCCAGAAGTTTTTTTAGTGTTTTTTCCTGGTTTTCAAAATGTTGTTTTTCCCATACCCGTAGTTTTTACCACGGTGCAGGGGTTTTTTTATCCAGAAGTGTAGTGTTTTAAAGGTGCAGCGATGTTATCCAAAGTGTAGTGTTTCATGGTGCAGTGCGGGTTTTCCAGAATTTTAGTGTTTTTATGGGCCTGATGTTATCAAGAAGTGTGGGGTTTTTTATTGGGGGCAGGGGATTTTTATCCAGAATTTTAGTGTTTCCATGGTTGGGGGATGTTATCCCAAAGTGTAAATGGTTTTTATTGGGCGTGATGTTATCCCAAAATGTGGGTTTCATGGTGGGAGCGTTTTTTCCAGAAGTGTAGTGTTTCATGGTGCAGTGCGGTTTTCCCCGAAATGGTGTTTCATGGTGCAGTTTATGTTTTCCAGAAGGGAGTTTTTCATGGTGCCGTTTTTTTTATCCAGAAATGTAGTGTTTCTGGTTTCGTGATGTTATCCAGAAGTGTAGTGTTTCTGGGCAAATTTATGTTATCCCGAAGGTTTGTTTCATGGTTTCGTGAAGTTAACCCGAAGTGTAGTGTTTCATTTTGGGGCAGTGATGTTATCCAGAAATTTAAAATGTTTCATTTGGTTTTCAAATGATGTTATCCAGAAGTGAGTGTTTTTATGGTGCAGTGCTGTTATCCAGAAAATGTAGTGTTTCATGGGGCAGTGCTGTTTTTCCAAAGTGTATTTTTTCATGGTGCAGTGATGTTATCCAGAAGTGTAGTGTTTCATGGTGCAGTGATGTTATCCAGAAGTGTAGTGTTTCATGGTGCAGTGATGTTATCCAGAAGTGTAGTGTTTCATGGTGCAGTGATGTTATCCAGAAGTGTAGTGTTTCATGGTGCAGTGATGTTATCCAGAAGTGTAGTGTTTCATGGTGCAGTGATGTTATCCAGAAGTGTAGTGTTTCATGGTGCAGTGATGTTATCCAGAAGTGTAGTGTACCATGGTACAGTGTTGTTTCCCAGTACAGTAGTGTACCAAGGTGCAGTGTTGTTATCCAGAAGTGTAGTGTTTCATGGTGCAGTGATGTTATCCAGAAGTGTAGTGTTTCATGGTGCAGTGATGTTATCCAGAAGTGTAGTGTTTCATGGTGCAGTGATGTTATCCAGAAGGTTGTGTTTCATGGGGCGTGTGTTATCCCTAAGTGTAGTGTTCATGGTGGGGGGTTTTTGTTATCCGAAGTGTGTGGACCCTGGTCAGTGTTGTTTCCAGACGTAGTGTACCACGGTGCAGTGTTTTTATCCGAAGTGTGTTTTCATGGTGCAGGATGTTATCCAGAAGTGTAGGGGTTTCATGGGGCAGTGCGTTATCCAGAAGTGTGTGTTCATGGTGCAGTGATGTTTCAGAAGTGTGTGTTTCATGGGCGGATGTTATCCCGAAATGTAGTGTTTCTGGTGCGTGTTTTACCAGAAATGTAGTGTCCATGGTCAGTGTTGTTTCCCCTTTCGTAGTGTCCCCCGGTGCGGTTGTTATCCAGAAATGTAGTGTTTCATGGTGGTGATGTTATCCAGAATGTTAGTGTTTCATGGCGCAGTGAGTTATCCAGAAATGTAGGTTTCATGGTGCGTGGTTATCCAGAAGGTAGTGTTTCATGGTGCAGTGGGTGTTATCCAGAAGTGTGTGTTTATGGTGCGTGATGTTTCAGAGTGTAAGTTCATGGTGCAGTGATGTTATCCGAAATGTAGTGTTTCATGGGCGTGATGTTATCCAGAGTGTCGTGTTTATGGTTTCAGTGATGTTTCCCGAAGTTAGGTTTCATTTTGCAGTGTGTTATCCGAAAGTGTAGTGTTTTATGGTGCAGTGCTGTTATCCGAAAATGTAGTGTTTCATGGTGCGTGATGTTTCAGAAGTGTGTGTTTCATGGTGCAGTGTGTTATCCCCAAGTGTAGTGTTCATGGGGCGTGATGTTATCCGAAGTGTAGTGTTTCATGGTGCGTGTGTTACCAAAGTGTAGTGTTTTTGGTGATGTGTTATCCAGAAGTGTAGTGTTTTTGGTGCAGTGTGTTATAGAAGGTAGGTTTCATGTGCAATAGGTTTTCCAGAGTGTAGTGTTTCATGGGCATGAGTTTTCCAGAAGTGTAGTGTTTCATGTGCGTGATGTTATCCCGAAGTGTAGTGTTTTGGTGCAGTGGTTACCGAAGTGTTTGGTTTCTGTGCGTGTGTTATCCGAGTGTGTGTTCATGGTGCGTGGTTATCCGAAATGTAGGTTTCATGGTGCGTTGTTATCAGAAGTGTAGTGTTTCGGTTTTTTCCCAGTAATGTTACAGGGGGTGTTTTTTCCGGGGAGGGTTTATGGGGCGTGATTTATCCAGAAGTGTTTTTTCTGGGGCAATGTGTTTTCCCCGAAGGGAGTGTTTCGGGGGTGTGTTATCCAGAAATGTAGTGTTTCTGGGCATGTGTTACCAGAAGTGTAGTGTTTATGGTGCAGTGGTTATCCCCAAGTGTGTGTTTCATGGGCAGTGTGTTATCCAGAAGTGTAGTGTTTCTGTGGTGTGTTATCGAAGGTGTGTTTCGGTCAAGGGTGTTATCCCGAAGTGTGTGTTTTATGGGGCGTGATGTTATCCAGAAGTGTAGTGTTTCATGGTCAGTGATTTATCGAAATGTTTGTTTTTTGGTGCAGTGTGTTTCCAGAAGGTTTGGTTTTTGGTGCAGTGCTGTTTTTCCCGAAGTGAAATGTTTTATGGGGCAGTGTGTTATCCAGGGGGTTTTTCCTTTTTTCCCGAAGTTTTGTTTCCCTGGTCAGTGTTTTTATCAGAGTTTTCCCCGGTTTCAAGTGTTGTTATCCAGAAAATGTAGTGTTTCATTGTGCAGTGAGTTTTCCAGAAAGTGTTGGTTTCATGGTGCGTGATGTTATCCAGAAGTGTTAGTGTTTTTATGGTGCCCGTGTGTTTCCAGAAGGTGTGTTTCATGGGCAGTGATGTTATCCCGAATGTAGGTTTCTGGTCGTGATGTTATCAGAAGTGTAGTGTTTCTGGTGCGTGATGTTTTCCGAAGTGTGTGTTTCATGGTGCAGTGATGTTATCCGAAGTGTAGTTTTCATGGGGGAGTGATGTTTCCAGAAAAGGGAGTGTTTTATGGGCAGTGGTTATCCAGAAGGTAGTGTTTTATGGGCAGTGTGTTATCCGAAGTGTAGTGTTTTTATGGTGCGTGTGTTATCCCGAAAATGTAGTGTTTCATGGGGCGTGTGTTTCCAGAAGGAGGTTTTATTTCGTGTGTTTCCCGAAATGTAGGTTTCTGGTGCAGTGAGTTATCCGAAGTGTAGTGTTTCATGGTGCAGGTTTTTATCCCGAAATGAGGTTTTTATGGGGGAGTGATGTTATCCAGAATGTAGTGTTTCATGGTGCGGGTTATAGAAGTGTGTGTTTCATGGTGCAGTGTGTTTTCCCGGTGTGTGTTTCATGGTGAGGGGGTGTTATCCCGAAATGAGTGTTTCATGGTGCGTGATGTTTTCCGAATGTAGTGTTTTTTGGGGCAGTGTGTTTTCCCGAAGTGTGGGTTTTTGGTGCATGATGTTATCCGAGTGTGTGTTTCATGGTGAGTGTGTTACCCGAAGTGTAGTGTTTTTTGGGGCCCGTGTGTTATCCAAGTGTAGTGTTTTATGGTGCAGTGTGTTATCCGAAAGGGAGTGTTTCCTTTGGCGTGTGTTTCCGGTAGGTTTCAGGTGCAGTGTGTTATCAGAAGTGTAGTGTTTTATGTGCAGGATGTTTCCCAGAAAGTGTGTGTTTCTGGGGCAGGCTGTTATCCCGAAGTGTAGGTTTCTGGTGCAGTGTGTTTTCCCGAAATGTTGTTTTCTGGTGCAGGTGTTTCCGAAAGTGTTTGTGTTTCTGGCAGTGTGTTATCCCGAAGTGTAGTGTTTCTGGTGCAGTGGGTTTCCGAAGTGTTGGTTTCTGGTGCAGGAGTTTTCAGAAGTGTAGGTTTTATGGGCGTGTGTTATCCAGAAGTGTGGGGGTTTAGGGGGCGTGATGTTTTCCAAATTTTTTGGTGTTTTTTGGTGCAGGTTTTTTATCCCGAAGGGGGTGTTCCTTTTGGTGGGGTGTTTCGGGGTTGTGTCAGGTGCAGGGTTTCCGATGAGGTTTTATGGTGCAGCGTGTTTTCCGAAGGGGGGGCTGGTGAGGGTTACGTGGGGTAGGGGATGGGGGCAGGGTTTGAAGTGTGTGTTTATGGTGCAGGAGTTTCCCGAAAGGGGTGTCCCTGGTGCAGTGTGTTATCCCGAAATGTGTGTTTTATGGTTGCAGTTTGTTATCCCCGAAGTGGTGTTTCATGGTGCAGCGTGTTTCCAGAAGGGTGTGTTTCATGGTGCAGTGTGTTTCCCGAAGTGTAGTTTTATGGGCAGTGTGTTATCCAGAAGTGTATGTTTCTGGTGCAGTGTGTTATCCCGAGTGTGTGTTTATGGTGCAGTGTGTTTCCGAAGTGTAGTGTTTTATGGTGCAGTGTGTTACCGAAGGTAGGTTCATGTTTCAGGATGTTATCCCGAAGTGTAGTGTTTATGGGGGCGGTGTTTCCAGAAGGGGAGTGTTTCAGGGGCAGGTGTTATCCAGTTTTGTAGGTTTCTGGTGCAGGTGTTTCAGAAGTGTAGTGTTTCATGGTGCAGTGATGTTATCCAGAAGTGTAGTGTTTCATGGTGCAGTGCTGTTATCCAGAAGTGTAGTGTTTCATGGTGCAGTGATGTTATCCAGAAGTGTAGTGTTTCATGGTGCAGTGATGTTATCCAGAAGGTGTTCCTTTGGGCAGTGTTTTTTCCCCGTCGTAGTGTACCACGGGCAGTGTTGTTACCGAAATGTGTTTTATGGTGCAGGGGTTATCCCAAAATGTATGTTTTATGGGGCAGTGATTTTCCAGAAGGTTAGTGTTTTATGGTGCAGTGATGTTATCCGAGTGTAGTGTTTCAGGTGCAGTGATGTTTTTCAGAAGTGTAGGTTTCTTTTTTTCAGTGATGTTATCGAAGTTAGTGTTTCGGTGCTGTGTTTTCCCGTAGTAGTGTTCGGTGCGTGTTTTTATCCAGAAGGTTGTGTTTATGGTGCAGTGGTTTCAGAAAGGGAGTGTTTCATGGTGCTGATTTTATCCCGAAGTGTAGTGTTTCATGTGCAGTGAGTTTTCCCGAAAAGTAGTGTTTCGGGGCAGTGTTTTTTATCCCGAAGTGTAGTGTTTCTGGTGCAGTGATGTTTCCCGAAGTAGTGTTCCCCCGGTGCGTGTGTTATCAGAAAAGGGAGTGTTTCATGGTGCAGTGATGTTTTCCAGAAGTTAGGTTTCATGGTGCGGATGTTATCCAGAAAGTGTGTGTTTCTGGTGCAGTGAGTTATCCCGAAGTGTGTGTTTATGGTGCAGTTTATGTTATCAGTAAGTAGTGTACCCGGGTTGCGTGTTTTTTATCCCGAAAGGGTTTTGGTTTTTGGTGTTTCTGGTGCTTTGCGTGTGTTTTTCCAGAAAGTGTGTGTTTTTATGGGGCGTGAAGTTTTCCCGAGTGTAGTGTTTTATGGTGCAGCGATGTTATCCAGAAGTGTGTGTTTTGGTGCGTGAGTTATCCAGAAGTGTAGTGTTTCATTTTTGCAGTGATGTTATCCTGTTAAAAGTTTAGGTTTTTACCGGTTATTTTTGGGGGCTGGGTTATCCCCGAAGTGTAGTTTTCATGGGCAGTGATGATCCGAAAATGTAGGGGTTTTATGTGCAGGATGTTATCCGAGGTAGTGTTTTATGGTGCTGATGTTATCCCGAAGTGTAGTGTTTCATGGTGCAGTGGTTATCAGTAAGTGTGTCCCTGGGAGTGTTTTTATCCCAAAGTGTGTTTTTGGTGCAGTGATGTTATCCAGAAATGGTGTTTTATGGTGCAGTGTGTTATCCGAAATGGTGTTTTTATGGTGGGATGTTATCAGAAGTGTAGTGTTTCATGGTGCAGGTGGTTTTTCCCGAAATGTGTGTTTTTATGGTGCAGGAGTTATCCGAAGTGTGGTTTCATGGTGCGTGTGTTTTCCGAAGGTGTGTTTATGGTGCAGTGATGTTATCCGAAGTGTTGGTTCTGGGCGTGTGTATCAGAAATGTAGTGTTTCTGGTCGGTTGTTTCCAGAGTGTAGTGTTTCAGGTCAGTGTGTTATCCAGGAGTGTGTGTTTCAGGGGCAGTGTGTTATCCCGAAAATGTAGTGTTTTATGGTCTTGCCAAAAAATGGTTTTTTTTCGTGTGTTTAGAATTGTTTCATGGTCAGTGATGTTATCCCGAAGTGTAGTGTTTATGGGGCCTTTTTAAAATTTTTCCAGAAGTGTTTTTGTTTCAGTCAGTGATGTTATCCAGAGTGTGGTTTCATGGTGCGGATGTTATCCCGAAGTGTAGTGTTTCTGTGCAGTGAGTTACCCGAAGTGTAGTGTTTTATGGGCAGGTGTTACCCGAAATGTGTGTTTTATGGTCAGTGGTTATCCGAATGTGTGTTTCTGGTGCCCGGGTGTTTTCCGAAGTGTGGTTTCATGGTGCGGTGTTACCAGAAGGGGGTAGTGTTTCATGGGGCATGTTTTTTCAGAAGTGTGTGTTTCATGGTGCGGATGTTATCCAGAGTGAGGGTTTTATGGTGCAGTGATGTTTCCGAAGGTTTGGTTTCATGGTGCCCGTGTGTTATCCAGAAGTGTAGTGTTTCGGGGGCAGTGATGTTTCCGAAATGTAGTGTTTCATGGGCGTGGTTATCCCGAAGGTGTGTTTTTATGGTGCGCGAGTTTCGAAGGTTGGTTTCATGGTGGTGATGTTTCCAGAAGGTAGTGTTTCATGGGCAGTGGTTTTCAGAAATGTAGTGTTTTGGTGCAGGTGTTATCCAGAAGTGTAGGTTTTTTGGTGCAGGATGTTATCCCCAAGTGTAGTGTTTTTTGGTGGCAGTGTGTTTTCCCGAAGTGTAGTGTTTCATGGTGCGTGTTTTTATTTCCCGAGTGTAGTGTTTCTGGTGCAGTGATGTTTCCAGAAGGTAGTGTTTTTATGGGCAGTGTGTTATCCCCGAAGGTGTGTTTATGGTGCAGTGTGTTATAGAAAATGTAGTGTTTTCATGGTGCAGGATGTTATCCGAAAGGTGTGTTTCATGGTGCAGTGTGTTATCCCGAAGGTAGTGTTCATGGTGCATGCTGTTTTCCCGAAATGTAGGGGTTTCATGGTGCAGGATGTTATCCGAATTTTGTGTTTTTTTGGTGCGTGATGTTATCCCGAAGTGTGTGTTCATGGGCGTGATGTTACCAGAAGTGTGTTTTTCAGGTGCGGTGTTATCCAGAAGTGTAGTGTTCATGGTGCAGTGTGTTATTCAAAATGTGTGTTTCATGGGGGTGTGGTTTATAAAATGTGGTTTCGGGCGGGGTTGTTTCCAGAGTGTGTGTTTTGGTCAGTGGTGTTATCCAGAAATGTAGTGACCCCTGGGGACGTTGTTTCCCCGTTGTAGTGTCAGGGGGGCAGTGTTTTTATCCAGAAGGTTTGGTTTCTGGTGCAGTGATGTTATCAGAAATGTAGTGTTTATGGTGAGTGATGTTATCCGAAATGTAGGTTTCATGGTCAGTGTGTTTCCCAAAGTGTGTTTCGGTCGTGGTTAACCAAAGGGGTGTCCCGGTGCCGGTTTTACCAGAGTTGTGTTCGGTCAGTTGTTTTGGAAATGTAGTGTTTCGGGAGTGTTTTATCCGAAGGGGGGTTTCATGGTCAGGTTATTGAAATTTAGTGTTTGGGGGTTTTTTCCCAAAATTTTAGGGGTTTTTTTTGGGGGAGGTTTTATTTGGGGTAATTTAGGGGGTGTTTTAAAAGGGGTGTTGGTCAGTGTGTTTCCAGATGTTTTTTTGGGGTAGGTTTTGGGGTTTGTGTTTCAGGGGGAGTGTGTTATCCAGAAATTGGGGTTTCAGGGGGTTTTTTTATCCCAAAGGGGAGTTTCATGGTCGTGTGTTATCCAAATTTGGGTTTTTCATTGGGGTATTTCCAAGGAAAAAAATTTTTAAAATCTTTTAAGGAAATTTTAAAGTGTTTTCTTTAAAGTTTAAAAAAGGGGGTTTTTTTCGGGAAAAATTTTTTCCCGGGGTTTGGGAGGTTTTTGGGGGTTTTTTTAATATGTTTGGGGGCAAATTTTTTAAAAAGGTTTTGTTGGTAGGGGTTGAAAAGGTAATTTTTTTGGGTTTTTTCCAAAAAGAAATTTTTAAATTTTTTGAGTGGTTTTCCGGGAGTGTTTAAATTAGGGGCCAGGTGTGTTTTTCCCCGGGTATTTCCATGGTTTTTCAGGGGATGTTTAAAGTGTTTGTTTTTTGGTGCCCGTTTGGGATGGGTTTTCCAGTAGAGTAGTGTACCACGGTGCAGTGTTGTTATCCAGTAGTGTAGTGTACCATGGTACAGTGTTGTTATCCAGTAGTGTAGTGTACCATGGTACAGTGTTGTTATCCAGTAGTGTAGTGTACCATGGTACAGTGTTGTTATCCAGTAGTGTAGTGTACCATGGTACAGTGTTGTTATCCAGTAGTGTAGTGTACCATGGTACAGTGTTGTTATCCAGTAGTGTAGTGTACCATGCTACAGTGTTGTTATCCAGTAGTGTAGTGTACCATGGTACAGTGTTGTTATCCAGTAGTGTAGTGTACCATGGTACAGTGTTGTTATCCAGTAGTGTAGTGTACCATGGTACAGTGTTGTTATCCAGTAGTGTACCATGGTGAGATAAATGGTTTAAAAACCGACAAGTTGAAGACTGAGACACATATGCAACATATGGGAATCTTTATTGAGGAAACGTTTCGCCACACAGTGCCTTCATCAGTCCAATACTAAGTAGAAAGGTGTAAGGTGCAATTCGTAGCAATCTTTAAAGGCATAAATTGATTAATGAACCTCAACACGGTTTTACAAAGGGGCGTTCCTGCCGTACGAATTTACTAACTTTGTTCACTAAGGTATCTGAGGAGGTAGATCATGGTAATGAATGTGATATTGTGTATATGGACTTCGGTAAGGCTATTGAAAGAGCTCTACATCAGAGGCCATTGAGGAAAATTAAGACACATGGAATATGAGGAGAAATTTTTTCCTGGGTATAAGTGTGGTTGACAGGGAGTTTGCATCAATGGGGATAAATCAGAATGGGGGCATGTCACAAGCGGTGTTCCACAGGGGTCAGTGTTGGCCCATTGTTGTTCACAATTTATATAAACGACATAGATAAGGGAATAAATAGCGACATAAGCAAGTTTGCTGATGACACCAAAATAGGTCACCTAATTCATTCTAATGAGGACATTAGAGCACTTCAGGAAGATTCAAATAGACTGATGCAGTGGTTAGAGAAGTGACAGATGCAGTTTAATAAAGACAAATGCAAAAATTCTAAACATTTGACAAGAAAACAACCATGCCACATATAAACTAAATAACGTACATCTTAATATTACTAGTTCCGAAAAGGATTTGGGAGTTCTGGTTATTAGTAATCTAAAACCAAGACAACAGTGCATAAGTGTTCGCAATAAAGCGAACAGAATCCTTGGCTTCATATCAAGAAGCATAAATAATAGGAATCCTCAGGGTCTTCTTCAACTCTATATATCTTTAGTTAGGCATCATTTAGATTATGCTGCACAGATCTGGTCAACGTATTACAGAATGGATATAAATGCACTGGAAAACGTACAAAGGAGGATGGCAAAGCTGATCCCATGTACCAGAAATCTTCCCTACGAGGACAGATTAAGTGCCCTGAATCTGCACTCTCTAGAAAGGCGTAGAATTAAGGGGGAAATGTGAGGTGTATAAATGAAAAACTGGAATAAATAAAGGGAATGTATGTAAGTAGCGTGCTAAAAATATCTAGCCAAGACAGGACTCGCAACAATTGTTTTAAGTTGGAAAAAATAATATTCAGGAAGGACATAGGAAAGTACAGGTTTGGCAACAGAGTTGTGGGTGAGTGGAACAAACTCCCGAGTACCGCCATAGATGCTAAAACGTTGTGTAGTTTTAAAAAATGGGTTGGATAAATACATGAGTGGGTGTGGGTGGGTGTGAGTTGGACCTGACTAGCTTGTGCTACTAGGTCTAATGCCGTGCTCCATCCTTAAGTGGATGTGACATGACCTGACTAGGTGGGTCATTGGATTAAGCCGGAAGGTGACTTGGGCCTGCCTTGCATGGGTTAGTAGGCCTTCTGCAGTGTTCCTCCTTCCTCATGTAGGAAGGGTGGAAAGATGTAGGGAGGGTGACAAGATGTAGGGAGGGTGACAAGATGTAGGGAGGGTGACAAGATGTAGGGAGGTGACAAGATGTAGGGAGGTGACAAGATGTAGGGAGGGTGACAAGATGTAGGGAGGGTGACAAGATGTAGGGAGGTGACATGATGTAGGGAGGTGACAAGATGTAGGGAGGTGACAAGATGTAGGGAGGTGACAAGATGTAGGGAGGTGACAAGATGTAGGGAGGTGACAAGATGTAGGGAGGTGACAAGATGTAGGGAGGTGACAAGATGCAGGGAGGCGACAAGATGTAGGGAGGTGACAAGATGCAGGGAGGTGACAAGATGTAGGGAGGTGGCAAGATGTAGGGAGGTGACAAGATGTAGGGAGGTGACAAGATGTAGGGAGGTGACAAGATGTAGGGAGGTGACAAGATGCAGGGAGGTGACAAGATGTAGGGAGGTGACATGATGTAGGGAGGTGACAAGATGTAGGGAGGTGACAAGATGTAGGGAGGTGACAAGATGTAGGGAGGTGACAAGATGTAGGGAGGTGACAAGATGTAGGGAGGTGACAAGATGTAGAGAGGGTGACAAGATGTAGGGAGGTGACAAGATGTAGGGAGATGACAAGATGTAGGGAGGTGACAAGATGTAGGGAGGTGACAAGATGTAGGGAGGGTGACAAGATGTAGGGAGGTGACATGATGTAGGGAGGTGACAAGATGTAGGGAGGTGACAAGATGTAGGGAGGTGACAAGATGTAGGGAGGTGACAAGATGTAGGGAGGTGACAAGATGTAGAGAGGGTGACAAGATGTAGGGAGGTGACAAGATGTAGGGAGATGACAAGATGTAGGGAGGTGACAAGATGTAGGGAGGTGACAAGATGTAGGGAGGTGACAAGATGTAGCGAGGGTGACAAGATGTAGGGAGGGTGACAAGATGTAGGGAGGTGACAAGATGTAGGGAGGTGACAAGATGTAGGAAGGTGACAAGATGTAGGGAGGTGACAAGATGTAGAGAGGGTGACAAGATGTAGGGAGGTGACAAGATGTAGGGAGGTGATAAGATGTAGGGAGGTGATAAGATGTAGGGAGGTGACAAGATGCAGGGAGGTGACAAGATGTAGGGAGGGTGACAAGATGTAGGGAGGTGACAAGATGTAGGGAGGTGATAAGATGTAGGGAGGTGACAAGATGCAGGGAGGTGACAAGATGTAGGGAGGTGACAAGATGTAGGGAGGTGACAAGATGTAGGGAGGTGACAAGATGTAGGGAGGTGACAAGATGTAGGGAGGTGACAAGATGTAGGGAGGTGACAAGATGTAGGGAGGTGACAAGCTTTAGGGAGATGACAAGATGTAGGGAGGTGACAAGATGTAGGGAGGTGACAAGATGTAGGGAGGTGACAAGATGTAGGGAGGGTGACAAGATGTAGGGAGGTGATAATATGTAGGGAGGTGATAATATGTAGGGAGGTGACAAGATGTAGGGAGGTGACAAGATGTAGGGAGGTGACAAGATGTAGGGAGGTGACAAGATGTAGGGAGGGTGACAAGATGTAGGGAGGTGACAAGATGTAGGGAGGTGATAATATGTAGGGAGGTGACAAGATGTAGGGAGGTGACAAGCTTTAGGGAGATGACAAGATGTAGGGAGGTGACAAGATGTAGGGAGGTGACAAGATGTAGGGAGGTGACAAGATGTAGGGAGGTGATAATATGTAGGGAGGTGACAAGATGTAGGGAGGTGACAAGATGCAGGGAGGTGACAAGATGTAGGGAGGTGACAAGATGTAGGGAGGTGACAAACTTTAGGGAGATGACAAGATGTAGGGAGGTGACAAGATGTAGGGAGGTGACAAGATGTAGGGAGGTGATAATATGTAGGGAGGTGACAAGATGTAGACAGGGTGACAAGATGTAGGGAGGTGACAAGATGTAGGGAGGTGACAAGATGTAGGGAGGGTGACAAGATGCAGGGAGGTGATAATATGTAGGGAGGTGACAAGATGTAGGGAGGTGATAATATGTAGGGAGGTGACAAGATGTAGAGAGGGTGACAAGATGTAGGGAGGTGACAAGATGTAGGGAGGGTGACAAGATGCAGGGAGGTGATAATATGTAGGGAGGTGACAAGATGTAGAGAGGGTGACAAGATGTAGGGAGGGTGACAAGATGTAGGGAGGTGATAATATGTAGGGAGGTGACAAGATGTAGGGAGGTGACAAGATGTAGGGAGGTGATAATATGTAGGGAGGTGACAAGATGTAGGGAGGTGATAATATGTAGGGAGGTGACAAGATGTAGGGAGGTAACAAGATGTAGGGAGGTGACAAGATGTAGGGAGGTGATAATATGTAGAGAGGGTGACAAGATGTAGGGAGGTGACAAGATGTAGGGAGGTGACAAGATGTAGGGAGGTGATAATATGTAGGGAGGTGACAAGATGTAGGGAGGTGATAATATGTAGGGAGGTGACAAGATGTAGGGAGGTGACAAGATGTAGGGAGGTGATAATATGTAGGGAGGTGACAAGATGTAGGGAGGTGATAATATGTAGGGAGGTGACAAGATGTAGGGAGGTAACAAGATGTAGGGAGGTGACAAGCTTTAGGGAGATGACAAGATGTAGGGAGGTGACAAGATGTAGGAGGTGACAAGATGTAGGGAGGTGACAAGATGTAAGGAGGGTGACAAGATGTAGGGAGGTGACAAGATGTAGGGAGGTGATAATATGTAGGGAGGTGACAAGATGTAGGGAGGTGATAATATGTAGGGAGGTGACAAGATGTAGGGAGGTAACAAGATGTAGGGAGGTGACAAGATGTAGGGAGGTGATAATATGTAGAGAGGGTGACAAGATGTAGGGAGGTGACAAGATGTAGGGAGGTGATAATATGTAGGGAGGTGGCAAGATGTAGGGAGGTGATAATATGTAGGGAGGTGACAAGATGTAGGGAGGTGACAAGATGTAGGGAGGTGATAATATGTAGGGAGGTGACAAGATGTAGGGAGGTGATAATATGTAGGGAGGTGACAAGATGTAGGGAGGTAACAAGATGTAGGGAGGTGACAAGCTTTAGGGAGATGACAAGATGTAGGGAGGTGACAAGATGTAGGAGGTGACAAGATGTAGGGAGGTGACAAGATGTAAGGAGGGTGACAAGATGTAGGGAGGTGACAAGATGTAGGGAGGTGAGACGATGTAGGGAGGTGACAAGATGTAGGGAGGTGACAAGATGCAGGGAGGTGACAAGATGCAGGGAGGTGACAAGATGTAGGGAGGTGACAAGATGTAGGGAGGTGACAAGATGTAGGGAGGTGACAAGATGCAGGGAGGTGACAAGATGTAAGGAGGCGACAAGATGTAGGGAGGTGACAAGATGCAGGGAGGTGACAGGATGTAGGGAGGTGACAAGATGCAGGGAGGTGACAAGATGTAGGGAGGTGACAAGATGTAGGGAGATGACAAGATGTAGGGAGGTGACAAGATGCAGGGAGGTGACAGGATGTAGGGAGGTGACAAGATGCAGGGAGGTGACAGGATGTAGGGAGGTGACAAGATGCAGGGAGGTTACAAGATGAAGGGAGGTGACAAGATGTAGGGAGGTGACAAGATGCAGGGAGGTTACAAGATGAAGGGAGGTGACAAGATGCAGGGAGGTGACAAGATGCAGGGAGGTGACAAGATGCAGGGAGGTGACAAGATGCAGGGAGGTGACAAGATGCAGGGAGGTGACAAGATGTAGGGGGTGACAAGATGCAGGGAGGTGACAAGATGCAGGAGGGTGACAAGATGCAGGGAGGTTACAAGATGAAGGGAGGTGACAAGATGTAGGGAGGTGGCAAGATGCAGGGAGGTGACAAGATGCAGGGAGGTGACGAGATGTAGGGAGGTGACAAGATGCAGGGAGGTGACAAGATGCAGGGAGGTGACAAGATGTAGGGAGGTGACAAGATGCAGGGAGGTGACAAGATGCAGGGAGGTGACAAGATGTAGGGAGGTGACAAGATGCAGGGAGGTGACAAGATGCAGGGAGGTGACAAGATGCAGGGAGGTGACAAGATGCAGGGAGGTTACAAGATGTAGGGAGGTGACAAGATGCAGGGAGGTGACAAGATGCAGGGAGGTGACAAGATGCAGGGAGGTGACAAGATGTAGGGAGGTGACAAGATGTAGGGAGGTGACAAGATGCAGGGAGGTGACAAGCTTTAGGGAGATGACAAGATGTAGGGAGGTGACAAGATGTAGGGAGGTGACAAGATGCAGGGAGGTGACAAGATGTAGGGAAGTGACAAGATGTAGGGAGGTGACAAGATGTAGGGAAGTGACAAGATGTAGGGAGGTGGCAAGATGTAGGGAGGTGACAAGATGTAGGGAGGTGGCAAGATGTAGGGAGGTGACAAGATGTAGGGAGGTGACAAGATGTAGGGAGGTGACAAGATGTAGGGAAGTGACAAGATGTAGGGAGGTGACAAGATGTAGGGAGGTGACAAGATGTAGGGAGGTGACAAGATGTAGGGAAGTGACAAGATGTAGGGAGGTGACAAGATGTAGGGAGGTGACAAGATGTAGGGAGGTGACAAGATGTAGGGAGGTGACAAGATGTAGGGAGGTGACAAGATGTAGGGAAGTGACAAGATGTAGGGAGGTGGCAAGATGTAGGGAGGTGACAAGATGTAGGAAGGTGACAAGATGCAGGGAGGTGACAAGATGTAGGGAGGTGACAAGATGTAGGGAGGTGACAAGATGCAGGGAGGTGACAAGATGTAGGGAGGTGACAAGATGTAGGGAGGTGACAAGATGTAGGGAAGTGACAAGATGTAGGTAGGTGACAAGATGTAGGGAGGTGACAAGATGTAGGGAGGTGACAAGATGTAGGGAGGTGACAAGATGTAGGGAGGTGACAAGATGTAGGGAGAATTAAACGGGATGCGGCGAGAAATAAAATGGATGCAAGGAGCCAGAGGAATAGGAGAGAGAAGAGACATATAGAGGAGAGAGAGAGGGAGGTAGAGAGGGGAGACGAAGGGCAGGGCAGAGGGGAAGGGAAGGGCAGAGGGGAGGGGAAGGGTAGAGCAAAGGGGAGTGGCAGAGGGGAGGGGCAGAGGGGAAGGGAAGGGGGAGACACCACTACAGTTTCCATGCAAAAGCGGAAATATTTCAAGAGATTTGTGTGAGGCGGCCGCCTGTGTTTACACAGCATCCCCCCTCATTATCCCAGCACAGCAGGGGGGGGCACAGCATCCCCGCTAACCTGCTTCTCACCCCTCATTATCCCGGCACAGCAGGGGGGCACATACCCCCAGGATCCCCGCTAACCCACCTCTCACCCCTCATTATCCTGGCACAGCAGGGGGCAGAGACCCCCAGCACCCCCGCTAACCCATCTCTCACCCCTCATTATCCAGGCACAGCAGAGGGGCACAGACCCCTCAGCATCCCCGCTAACCCACCTCTCACTCATTATCCCGGCACAGCAGGGAAGCACAGACCCCTTAGCATCACCACTAACCCACATCTCACCCGTCATTATCTCGGCACAGCAGGGGAGCACAGACCCCTCAGCATCCCTGCTAACCCACCTCTCACCCTTCATTATCCCGGCACAGCAGGGGAGCACAGACCCATCAGCATCCCTGCTAACCCACCTCTCACCCCTCATTATCCCGGCACAGCAGGGGGCACAGACCCTTCAGCATCCCTAACCCACCTCTCACCCCTCATTATCTCAGCACAGCAGGGTGGCACAGGCACCTCAGCATCCCTGCTAACCCACATCTCACCCCTCATTATCCTAGCAGAGCAGAGCGGCACAGACCCTCAGCATCCCTGCTAACCCACATCTCACCCCTCATTATCCTAGCAGAGCAGAGCGGCACAGACCCTCAGCATCCCTGCTAACCCACATCTCACTCCTCATTATCCTAGCACAGCAAAGGGCACAGGCACTCAGCATCCCTGCTAACCCACAAATCACCCCTCATTTTCCTAGCACAGCAGGGGGCACAGATCTCCAGGACCCCCTGCTAACCCACCTCTCACCCATCATCATCCCGGCACAGCAGGGAGGCAAAGACCGCCAGCACCCCCTGCTAACGCACATCTCACCCCTCATTATCCTAGCACAGCAGGGGACACAGACTCCCAGCACCCCCAGCTAACCCACCTCTCACCCCTCATCATCCCAGCACAGCAGGGGGGCACAGACCCCCCAAGCACCCCCTGCTAACCCACATCTCACCCCTCATTATCCTGGCACAGCAGGGGGACACAGACCACCAGCACCCCCTGCTAGCCCACATCTCACCCCTCATTATCCTGGCACAGCAGGGGGCACTGACCCCCAGCACCCCCTAACCCACATCTCACCCCTCATTATCCTAGCACAGCAGAGGGCACAGACCCCCAGCACCCCCTGCTAACTCACATCTCACCCCTCATTATCCTAGCACAGCGGGGGGCACAGACCCCCAGCACCCCCTAACCCACATCTCACCCCTCATCCTAGCACAGCAGGGGACACAGACCCCCAGCACCCCCTGCTAACCCACATCTCACCCCTCATTATCCTAGCACAGCAGGGGGGCACAGTTCCCCAAGCACTCCCTGCTAACCCACATCTCACCCATCATTATCCTAGCACAGCAGGGGGCACAGACCCCCAAGCACCTACTGCTAACCCACATCTCACCCCTCTATCCTAGCACAGCAGGGGGCACAGACCCCCAGCACCCCCTGCTAACCCACATCTCACCCCTCATTATCTTAGCACAGCAGGGGACACAGACCCCCAGCACCCCTGCTAACCCACATCTCATCCCTCATTATCCTAGCACAGCAGGGGGCACAGACCCCCAGCACCCCCTGCTAACCCACATCTCACCCCTCATTATCCTAGCACAGCAGCGGGCACAGACCCCAACACCCCTTGCTAACCCACATCTCACCCCTCATTATCCTAGCACAGCAGGGGACACAGACCCCCAGCACCCCCTGCTAACCCACATCTCACCCCTCATTATCCTAGCACAGCAGAGGGCACAGACCCCCAGCACCCCCTGCTAACCCACATCTCACCCCTCATTATCCTAGCACAGCAGGGGGCACAGACCCCCAGCACCTCCTGCTAACCAACATCTCACCCCTCATTATCCTAGCACAGCAGGGGGCACAGACCCCCAGCACTTCCTGCTAACCCACATCTCACCCATCATTATCCTAGCACAGCAGGGGGCACAGACCCTCACCACCCTCTGCTAACCCACATCTCATTCCTCATTATCCTAGCACAGCAGGGGGCACAGACCCCAGCACCCCCTGCTAACCCACATCTCACCCGTCATTATCCTAGCACAGCAGGGGGCACAGACCCCAGCACCCTCTGCTAACCCACATCTCACCTCTCATTATCCTAGCACAGCAGGGGGCACAGACCCCCAGGACCCCCTGCCAACCCACATCTCACCCCTCATTATCCTAGCACAACAGGGGGCACAGACCCCCAGCACCCCCTGCTAACCCACATCTCACCCCTCATTATCCTAGCACAGCAGGGGACACAGAACCCCAGCACCCCCTGCTAAGCCACATCTCACCCCTCATTATCCTAGCACAGCAGGGGGAACAGACCCCCAGCACCCCCTGCTAAGCCACATCTCACCCCTCATTATCCTAGCACAGCAGGGGGCACAGACCCCCAGCACCCCCTGCTAACCCACATCTCACCTCTCATTATCCTGGCACAGCAGGGGGCACAGACCCAAAGCACTTCCTGCTAACCCACATCTCACCCCTCATTATCCTAGCACAGCAGAGGGCACAGACCCCCAGCACCCCCTGCTAACCCACATCTCACCTCTCATTATCCTAGCACAGCAGGGGACACAGACCCCCAGCACCCCCTGCTAACCCACATCTTAACCATCATTATCCTAGCACAGCAGGGGGCACAGACCCCCAGCACCCCCTGCTAACCCGTATCTCACCCCTCATTATCCTAGCACAGCAGGGGACACAGACCCCCAGCATCCCCTGCTAACCCACATCTCACCCATCATTATCCTAGCACAGCAGGGGGCACAGACCCCCAGCACCCTCTGCTAACTCACATCTCACCCCTCATTATCCTAGCACAGCAGGGGGCACAGACCCCAGCACCACCTGCTAACCCACATCTCACCCCTCATTATCCTAGCACAGCAGGGGGCACAGACCCCAGCACCCTCTGCTAACCCACATCTCACCCCTCATTATCCTAGCACAGCAGGGGGCACAGACCCCCAGCACCCCCTGCCAACCCACATCTCACCCCTCATTATCCTAGCACAACAGGGGGCACTGACCCCCAGCACCCCCTGCTAACCCACATCTCACCCCTCATTATCCTAGCACAGCAGGGGACACAGACCCCCAGCACCCCCTAACCCACATCTCACCCCTCATTATCCAGGCACAGCAGGGGGAACAGACCCCCAGTACCCCTTGCTAAGCCACATCTCACCCCTCATTATCCTAGCACAGCAGGGGGCACAGACCCCCAGCACCCCCTGCTAACCCACATCTCACCTCTCATTATCCTGGCACAGCAGGGGGCACAGACCCCCAGCACTTCCTGCTAACCCACATCTCACCCCTCATTATCCTAGCACAACAGGGGGCACAGACCCCCAGCACCCCCTGCTAACCCACATCTCACCCCTCATTATCCTAGCACAGCAGGGGACACAGACCCCCAGCACCCCCTGCTAACCCACATCTCAACCATCATTATCCTAGCACAGCAGGGGGCACAGACCCCCAGCACCCCCTGCTAACCCACATCTCACCCCTCATTATCCTAGCACAGCAAGGGGCACAGACCCCATCACCCCCTGCTAACCCACATCTCACCCCTCATTATCCTAGCACAGCAGGGGGCACAGACCCCCAGCACCCCCTGCTAACCCACATCTCACCCCTCATAATCCTAGCACAACAGGGGGCACAGACCCCCATCACCCCCTGCTAACCCACATCTCACCCCTCATTATCCTAGCACAACAGGGGGCACAGACCCCGAGCTCCCCCTGCTAATCCACACCTCACCCCTCATTATCCTAGCACAGCAGCGGGCACAGACCCCATCACCCCCTGCTAACCCACATCTCACCCCTCATTATCCTAGCACAACAGGGGGCACAGACCCCCAGCACCCCCTGCTAACCCACATCTCACCCCTCATTATCCTAGCACAGCAGGGGGCACAGACCCCCAGCACCCCCTGCTAACCCACATCTCACCCCTCATTATCCTGGCACAGCACGGGGCACAGACCCCCAGCACCCCCTGCTAACCCACATCTCACCCTTCATTATCCTGCCACAGCAGGGGGCACAGACCCCCAGCACCCCCTGCTAACCCACATCTCACCCCTCATTATCCTAGCACAGCAGGGGACATAGACCCCCAGCACCCCCTGCTAACCCACATATCACCCCTCATTATCCTGGCACAGCAGGGGGCACAGACCCCCAGCACCCCCTGCTAACCCACATATCACCCCTCATTATCCTGGCACAGCAGGGGGCACAGACCCCCAGCACCCCCTGCTAACCCACATCTCACCCCTCATTATCCTAGCACAACAGGGGACACAGACCCCCAGCATCCCCTGCTAACCCACATATCACCCCTCATTATCCTGGCACAGCAGGGGGCACAGACCCCCAGCACCCCCTGCTAACCCACATTTCACCCCTCATTATCCTAGCACAGCAGGGACACAGACCCCCCGCACCCCCTGCTAACCCACATATCACCCCTTATTATCCTGGCACAGCAGGGGGCACAGACCCCCAGCACCCTCTGCTAACCCACATCTCACCCCTCATTATCCTAGCACAGCAGGGGACACAGACCCCCAGCACCCCCTGCTAACCCACATATCACCCCTCATTATCCTGGCACAGCAGGGGGCACAGACCCCCAGCACCCCCTGCAAACCCACATCTCACCCCTCATTATCCTAGCACAACAGGGGGCACAGACCCCCAGCACCCCCTGCTAACCCACATCTCACCCTTCATTATCCTAGCACAACAGGGGGCACAGACCCCTAGCACCCCCTGCTAACCCACATCTCACCCTTCATTATCCTAGCACAACAGGGGGCACAGACCCCCAGCACCCCCTGCTAACCCACATCTCATCCCTCATTATCCTAGCACAGCAGGGGGCACAGACCCCCAGCACCTCCTGCTAACGCACATCTAACCCCTCATTATCCTAGCACAGCAGGGGGCACAGACCCCCAGCACCCCCTGCTAACCCACATCTCACCCCTCATTATCCTGGCACAGCAGGGGGCACAGACCCCCAGCACCCTCTGCTAACCCACATCTCACCCCTCATTATCCTGGCATAACAGGGGGCACAGACCCCCAGCCCCCCCCCACAGTAATGTACCGGGCAACATGTTGCTCAACATTTCCCGCCTCACTAAAAAATAATCAATACACATTTTTCCTACATAAAAAAAAAATCACTATTTTTCTCACTTGTCGCCTTTGTTAATTTTGACTTTTTTTGTTTTTAATATATTTATTTTCCCAGGAAGAGTAAGACCAGTGGGCATTTTGTGTTCACTATACTGGGTCCCACACTATACTGTGTTCACTATACTGGGTCCCACACTATACTGTGTTCACTATACTGGGTCCCTCACTATACTGTGTTCACTATACTGGGTACCACACTATACTGTGTTCACTATACTGGACCCCGCACTATACTGTGTTCACTATAATGGGTCCCACACTATACTGTGTTCACTATACTGGGTCCCATACTATACTGTGTTCACTATACTGGGTCCCACACTATACTGTGTTCACTATACTGTGTCCCATACTATACTGTGTTCACTATACTGGGTCCCACACTATACTGTGTTCCCTATAATGGGTCCCACACTATACTGTGTTCACTATACTGGGTCCCATACTATACTGTGTTCACTATAATGGGTCCCACACTATACTGTGTTCACTATAATGGGTCCCACACAATACTGTGTTCACTATACTGGGTCCCACACTATACTGTGTTAACTATAATGGGTCCCACACTATACTGTGTTCACTATAGTGGGTCCCATACTATACTGGGTCCCACACTATACTGTGTTCACTATACTGGGTCCCATACTATAATGTGTTCACTATACTGGGTCCCATACTATACTGTGTTCACTATACTGGGTCCCATACTATACTGTGTTCACTATACTGGGTACCATATTATACTGTGTTCACTATACTGGGTCCCATACTATACTGTGTTCACTATAGTGGGTCCCATACTACACTGTGTTCACTATACTGGGTCCCATACTATACTGTGTTCACTATACTGGGTCCCATACTATACTGTGTTCACTATACTGGGTCCCATACTATACTGTGTTCACTATACTGGGTCCCACACTATACTGTGTTCACTATACTGGGTCCCATACTATACTGTGTTCACTATACTGGGTCCCATACTATACTGTGTTCACTATACTGGGTCCCATACTATACTGTGTTCACTATACTGGGGCCCATACTACACTGCGTTCACTATACTGGGTCCCATACTGTACTGGGTCCCACA
The DNA here is from genome assembly GCF_026875155.1 of Cherax quadricarinatus. Lineage (NCBI taxonomy): Eukaryota > Metazoa > Arthropoda > Malacostraca > Decapoda > Parastacidae > Cherax > Cherax quadricarinatus. The sequence goes on from NC_069412.1 coordinate 48,898,076, forward strand.
CTATACTGTGTTCACTATACTGGGTCCCACACTATACTGTGTTCACTATACTGGGTCCCACACTATACTGTGTTCACTATACTTGGTCCCATACTATACCGTGTTCACTATACTGGGTCCCATACTATACTGTGTTCACTATACTAGGTCCCATACTAAACTGTGTTCACTATACTGGGTCCCATACTATACTGTGTTCACTATAATGGGTCCCATACTATACTGGGTCCCACACTATACTGTGTTCACTATACTGGGTCCCATACTATACTATGTTCACTATACTGGGTCCGATTCTATACTGTGTTCACTATACTGGGTCCCATACTATACTGTGTTCACTATACTGGGTCCCATACTATACTGTGTTCAGTATACTGGGTCCCATACTATACTGTGTTCACAATACTGGGTCCCACACTATACTGTGTTCACTATACTGGGTCCCATACTATACTATGTTCACTATACTGGTCCCACTCTATACTGTGTTCACTACACTGGGTCCCATACTATACTGTGTTCACTATACTGGGTCCCATACTATACTGTGTTCACTATACTGGGTCCCATACTATACTGTGTTCACTATACTGGGTCCCACACTATACTGTGTTCACTATACTGGGTCCCATACTATACTGTGTTCACTGTACTGGGTCCCATACCATACTGGGTCCCATACTATACTGTGTTCACTATACTGGGTCCCATACTATACTGTGTTCACTATAATGGGTCCCATACTATACTGGGTCATGTTCATTTATATGGGTCCCGCACCACACTTTTGATTTATACGGGGGCCCCGGCAACAAAACTTTTGACTATACGGGGTTCCCCCACCACAGGGTTGTTACGGGGTTTTCCCGCAAAACCCACTGTTGACAAATTACGGGGGCCCGCACCACACTGTTGGGACTATAGGGGTTTCCCGCACCCCCTGTTCACTATACTGGGCCCCCGCACCACACTTGTTGACTATACGGGGTTCCCGAAACCCACTTTCACTAACTGTGTCCCGCACAAAATTTTGACTATACGGGGCCCCGCACCCCCACTGTTGACTATACTGGGTGCCCCACATTTTCCCCTTTACTGGGCCCCGCACCACACTTTTTTACTATATGGGTCCCCGCAAAAAGGGTTCCCTATACGGGGGCCCCGCCCCCACATGTTCAATATCTGGGCCCCGCCCCACACTTTTTCACTAAAAGGGGCCCCGGGACCAAAAACTTTTCACTAATGGGTCCCGCCCCACACTTTTTCCCTATACGGGCCCCCGCCCCACATTTTCCCACTATACTGGGTCCCGCCCACACTTTTTGACTATACGGGGTCCCGCAACACTGTTCACTTTTACTGGGCCCGCACCCACTGTTGCCCTATACGGGGTTTCCCGCACCACACTGTTCACTATACGGGTCCGCAAAAATATGTTGATTATCGGGGTCCCCCACCACACTTTTTACTAAACTGGGCCCCGAACCACACTGTTGACAATACTGGGTCCCCGCACCCACTGTTGCCCTTAGGGGCCCCCGCCCACACTGTTTGACTTTTTGGGCCCCGAAACCACATGGACTATACGGGGTTTCCCGCCCCACACTTTTGGGGACTATCCCGGGGTCCCGCACCCCCACGGGTTCACTTTACGGGGGGTCCCGCCCCAAATTTTGGGAACAATACGGGGCCCCCGCCCCCAACTGTTGACTATCCCGGGTCCCGCCCACATGTTAAACTATACGGGGTCCCGCCCACACTTTTTGACTATACGGGCCCCGGGCCCCAAAACTGTTCCTTTACGGGGTTTCCCGCACCACATGTTCACTATGGGGGGCCCCCGCACCCATGTTGACTTTCTGGGTCCCGCACCACACTGTTAAATATCTGGGGTCCCCCACACTTTTTCATATACGGGGTCCCGACCACCCCGTTACTAAAAGGGGTCCCGCCCCACATGTTGACTTTTCCGGGGCCCCGCCCCCTAAAACTGTTGACTATATGGGCCCCGCCCCCCGGGGGACTAACTGGGTCCCCACCACCGTTGCCCAAACTGGGCCCTGAAACCACACGTTGACTATACGGGGTTTCCCGCCCCAAACCTGTTGTTATACTGGGCCCCGCCCCAAACACTGTTAACTATACTGGGTCCCGCCCCAAAAAAAAAAAAAAAACACTGTTGACTATACTGGGCCCCCGCACCACACTGTTGACTAAAACGGGGTCCCCACCACCTGTTGACTATACTGGGTCCCGCCCCACACTGTTGACAATACGGGGCCCCGCACCCCCTGTTCATTACTGGGTCCCGCCCCACATGTTCACTATATGGGTCCCGCCCACCTGTTCACTAAATGGGCCCCGCACCCACTTTTCATTTAAAACTGGGTCCACCCACCCACTGTTCCCCTTTACGGGGTCCCGAAACCACACTGTTGATTTCTGGGTCCCGCACCACACTGTTCCTAAAAGGGGGGGGTCCCGCACCCACTGTTGATTACTGGGTTCCCGCACCAACTGTTAAATTACGGGGTTTCCCGCACCACATTTGTTCACTAATGGGCCCGCACCCCCATTGTTAAATAAAAATGGGTCCCGCACCACACTTTTCACTATAGGGGCCCCCCGCACCACATGTTCACTATAGGGGGCCCGGGCACCACACGTTAAACTATATTTGGGTCCCGCACCACCTTTTCACTTACGGGGTCCCGCCCCACCTGTTGACTATATGGGCCCCGCACCACACTGTTGACTATACGGGGTCCCCGCCCCCACACTTTTTCACTATATTTGGGTTTCCCGCCCACACTTTTCCACTATACGGGCCCCGCCCCACATTTTTGGGACAAAAGGGGGTCCCGAAACCACACTGTTGAAAACGGGGTCCCGCACCACATTTGTTGACAACGGGTCCCGCACCACACTTTTTGACTATAGGGGTCCCGAAACCACACTTTTGACTTTTACGGGGGCCCGCCCCACACTTTTGATATACGGGGCCCCCGACCACACTTTTGACTATACTGGGTCCCGAAACCACATGTTCACTATACGGGCCCCGCCCCAAAACCCCGGGTTCACAAATACTGGGCCCCGCACACCTTTTTTGACTATACTGGGTCCCGACCACACTGTTGATAAAACTGGGCCCCGCACCCCCTGTTGACAAATACGGGGTCCCGCCCCACACTTTTGGGGACTTTTACTGGGTCCCGAAAACCACACTGTTCACTATACTGGGTCCCGCACCACATTTTTCACTTTTAACGGGTCCCGCCCCCACACTGTTGACTATACGGGGGTCCCGCAAAACACTTTTCACTATACTGGGTCCCGCCCCAACACTTTTTAACAAATACGGGGCCCCGAACCCACTGTTGACTATACTGGTCCCCCCCACCACACTGTTCACTTTTCGGGGGTCCCCACCCCCACGTTCACTATCTGGGTCCCGCACCACACTGTTGACTTTTCGGGGTCCCCCCCCCCCACTGTTGACAAAACGGGGTTCCCCACCACACTGTTACTTACGGGGCCCCCCGCACCAACTTTGGGACTATACGGGGTTTCCCGCACCACACTTTTGACTTTTCGGGGGTTCCCGCACCACCTTTTGGGACTAAGGGGTTCCCCACCCACATGTTGACTATATTTGGGTCCCCCACCACACTTTTAAATTATACTGGGTCCCGACCACACTGTTAAACTATACGGGCCCCGCACCACATTGTTCATATACTGGGTCCCGCCCCCCCCACAATTACTATATGGGTCCCCACCACACTTTTTCATTTATACGGGGCCCCGCACCACACTTTTTAAACAAATATGGGTCCCGACCACACGTTCACTATACGGGGGTCCCCCACCACACGGGTTGCTATACTGGGTCCCGCACCCCCACGGTTGACTTTTAGGGGGCCCGCACCAACTTTTTGTTGACTTTCTGGGCCCCGCACCAACTGTTGACTTTTAACTGGGCCCCGGCACCACACTGTTCATATACGGGCCCCCGCACCAAACTGTTCACTAAACGGGGCCCCCGCCCCACACTGTTGACTATCTGGGCCCGCACCCACTGTTAAATTTTACGGGTCCCGAAACCACACGTTCACTTTTGGGGGGCCCCCCGCCCCAAACACTGTTCCCCCTTTTACTGGGCCCCGCCCCAACACTGTTGATATACGGGTCCCGCCCCACACTGTTACTATACTGGGTCCCGCACCACATTTTGATTTATATGGGTCCCCCCCACCACCCTGTTGATATACTGGGCCCCGCCCCCACACTTTTGGACAATACTTTTTTCCCGCCCCACATGTTAAATATAGGGTCCCGCCCCCCCTGTTCAACTATCCGGGGCCCCGCCCCACCTTTTGACTTTTACGGGGTTTCCCGGCACCCCCACTGTTGTTTTAAAACGGGGTCCCGCACCACCCTGTTAAATATACGGGGTTCCCGCCCCCACACGGGTTGGGACTATATGGGTCCCGCCCCACCTTTTGACTATAGGGGTTCCCGCACCACACTGTTCACTATACGGGCCCCCGCACCAACGGGTTCCTAAAAGGTCCCCACCACACTTTTCCCAAATACGGGCCCCGCCCCACACTGTTCACTATCCCGGGGTCCCGCCCACATGTTGATTTAGGGGTCCCGCCCCACACGGGTTCACTATACTGGGTCCCGCCCAAACACGTTAAATAAACGGGGCCCCGCCCCCACACGTTCACATACTGGGCCCCGGCACCACCTGTTCACTATATGGGCCCCGGCACCACACTGTTCACTAAACGGGTCCCGCCCCACACTTTTTCACTATACGGGGTCCCGCACCACACTGTTCACTATAGGGGTTTCCCCGCCCACACTGTTCACTATATGGGCCCCCAAAACCAACTGTTCACTATATTTGGGTCCCGCCCCCACACTTTTGCTTACTGGCCCCGCACCAAAAAATTTTTGTTGGGGAAAATTTAAAACTGGGCCCCGGCCACCACACTTTTTTCACTTTTACGGGCCCCGCCCACACTGTTCACAAAAAATACTGGGCCCGCACCACCTGTTGACTATTTTGGGCCCGCCCCATTTTGACTATAGGGTCCGCACCACACGTTAAATATCGGGGGCCCCGCCCCCCCCCTGTTGACTATACTGGGCCCCCGCACCACACTTTGGACTATACGGGGGTCCCGCACCACATGTTGCTATATGGGCCCCGCCCCAACCTTTTCCCCATACTGGGCCCCGCACCACACTGTTGACTTAACGGGGTTTCCCGCACCACACGTTAAATATATTTGGGTCCCGCACCACACTGTTGATTTATACTGGGTCCCGCCCCCCCACACTGTTCACTTTTACGGGGTCCCCCCACACTTTTCCCATTTTAAACGGGGCCCCGCCCCACAGGTTCACTTACGGGCCCGCCCCACATGTTACTATACGGGTCCCGCACCACATTTTTGACTATTTTTTTGGGCCCCCGCACCACACTTTTTCACTAAAACGGGGCCCCCCGCCCCACAGTTCACTTTTACTGGGTCCCGCACCACACTGTTCCAAAACTGGGCCCCGAAACCACACTTTTGGCTTTTACGGGGCCCCCGCACCACCTCCCCCACTATACTGGGGGCCCCCCGCACCAACTGGTTACTTTATTTGGGTCCCGCACCACACTTTTGACAAAATGGGCCCCGCCCACACTGTTGACTAAACGGGGTTCCCGCACCACTGTTGACAAATAGGGGCCCCCGACCACACTTTTCCCCTATACGGGGCCCCGCACCACACGTTGACTATACTGGGTCCCGCACCACCCCGGTTGACTAGACGGGGGCCCCGGGCACCAAAACTGTTTGATATACTGGGTCCCGCACCACCGTTCACTATAGGGGGTTTCCCGCACCCATGTTCACAATACTGGGTCCCGCACCCCCCACTGTTCCCACTATACGGGGCCCCGCACACACTGTTCACAATATGGGTCCCGAAAACCACCCCCTTTTTGATTTTTACTGGGCCCCCCGCACCACACTGTTCACTTACGGGTCCCGCCCCCACACTTTGACTATACGGGTTCCCGAACCACACGTTCCTATAGGGGCCCCGCACCACACTTTTCCCATATACGGGGCCCGCCCAAAACTTTTGGGTTTAGGGGGTTCCCACCACATGTTCCACTATACTGGGTCCCCACCACACTTTTAAAACTAAACTGGGCCCCCGGCACCACACTTTTTGACTATACGGGTCCCCACCACCCCTTTTTCCCATAGGGGTTTCCCCCCACCCCCCTTTTTTGACTTTTCTGGGCCCCGCCCCACATGTTGACTTTTAGGGTTTCCCGCACCACACTTTTTCATATACTGGGTCCCGCACCACATTTGTTCACTATACGGGGTTTCCCGCACCACACTGTTGACTATACGGGGGTTCCCGCACCACACTGTTGACAAAAACTGCGTTCCCGAAACCCCCAGGGTGATATTATGGGGGCCCGCACCCAAATGTTGCCCTATACTGGTCCCGCCCCACACTGTTGACTTTTGGGCCCCGCACCCCCACTTTCACTATACTGGGGCCGCCCCCCACACTTTTGGACTATAACTGGGTCCCCGCACCACCTGTTGACTATACTGGGGTCCCGCACCACACGGTTGACTATAGGGGCCCCGCACCACACTGTTGACTATACGGGGGTCCCCACCCACACTTTTGACTATATGGGCCCCGCACCCCCATGTTTCCTATACTGGGTCCCGAACACACGTTGACTATACGGGGTCCCCACACACTTTTGACTATACGGGGGCCCGCACCACCCCTTTTTCCCCATACGGGGTCCCGCACCCACTGTTCACAAATACGGGGCCCCCCCGACCAAAATTTTGGGACTTACGGGGTCCAAAACTGTTGACTATAGGGGGGCCCCGGGCCCCACACTGTTGCTATACTGGGTCCCCCCCACACTGTTGACAAAAACTGGGCCCCGCACCACACTGTTGACTATACTGGGTCCCGCACCACACGGGTTCACTATATTTGGGTCCCCGCCCCCCACACGGGTTCACAAACGGGGCCCCCCAACCACACTGTTGACTAATGGGTCCCGCACCAAAACTGTTGGCATACTGGGTCCCGCCCCACACGGGTTCACTATACTGGGTCCCGCCCCCACTGTTGATTTATACGGGTCCCCACCACACTTTTGACTATACGGGTCCCCACCACCCTTTTGACTATAGGGGTCCCGCACCACCCGTTCATAAAACGGGGGCCCCGACCCACTGTGGATTTAAAAGGGCCCCGCACCACACTTTTTCCATATACGGGGTTCCCCGCTCACACGGGGACTAAGTCAAGGGGGTCAGTGTGAAGACAATGTTCATTTGCCACACACAAAAATTCAGGGGTTCCAAAATTTTTTTCATGGTACACACAATGTTCAGGGGAACACACAATATTCAGTGGTACCACAATGTTCAGGGGTTTCAACAAGTTCAGTGCTCCACACAATTTTCATTGCTACACACAATTTTTCATTTTTTTCAAATGTTCAGTGCTCCCGAATTTTTCAGTGCTACACAAAAATTTCGTGTACAACAATGTTCAGGGCAAAAACAAAAGGGTTCGGGCTACAAAACAATGTTCAGTGCTACACAATGTTCAGTGCTACACATAATTTTCGTGCTAACACAATTTTCAGTGCTAACACAATGTTCAGTGCTCCCACAATTTTTCAGTGCTAACACAATGTTCAGTGCTACAACAATTTTCATTTCTAACAATGTTCAGTGCTACACCAATGTTCAGTGCCCCAAAATTTTTCAGTGTACAAATGTTCAGTGTACACAATTTTCAGTGTTCACAATGTTCATGCTACCCAATTTTTAAATTTCTACACAATGTTTCGTGCTAAAAATGTCATGCTACCCCAAAATTTTTCAGTGCTACACACATTTTCAGGCTACACACAATGTTCGTGCAAAAACAAGTTCAGTGCTACACACAATGTTAAAGTGGTTTACAAAATGTTCCAGGGGCTAACACAATGTTCAGGGGCTAACAAAAAGTTCAGTGCTACACTTTTCATGCTCACACAATGTTCATTTGCTCCCAAAAGTTCAGTGCTACACCCAATTTTAAATGCTACACAAATTTTTCAGTGTACACACAATTTTTCAGTGCTACAAAATGTTCGTGCTAAACAAAAATGTTAGTGTACCCCAATTTTCCCTGCTAACAAAATGTTCAGGTACCAAATTTTCCCGGGCTACCCCAAATTTTAGTGCTACACAAATTTTTCAGTGCTAAAAAAAGTTCAGTGTACACACAATTTTAGTGCTACCCCAAAAAGGTTTCGTGCTACACACAATTTTTCAGGGGCAACACAATGTTCAGTGCAAACAAAATTGTTCTGTACACACAATGTTAGGGGTTTACAAAAATTTTTCCCGTGCTACAAAACAAGTTCAGTGCTACCAATGTTCAGTGTACCACAATGTTCAGTGTTTAACCCAACAATTTTTCAGTGCTACACACAATGTTCGTGTTTACAAAAATGTTCAGTCTACACAAGTTCAGTGCTACACCCCCCCAAGGGTCATTGCTACACAAAGTTCAGTGCCCACCCCAATTGTTCATTTGCTACACACAATTTCAGTGCTCCCCAAAATTTTTCGTGTTTACACACAATTCAGGGGGTACCCCAAATTTTTTCATGCTACACAATGTTCATTCCCTACACAAAATTTGTTCAGTGCTACACAATGTTCAGTGTACCAAAATTGTTCAGTGCTACCCAATGTTCGTGCAACACAAAATTGTTCAGTCAAACCCCCAAAAATTTTTCAGTGCTACACAATTTTCAGTGCTACACAATTTTTCAGTGCTACACAATGTTCCGTCACCACAATGTTAAAATGTACACAATTTTCCCCTTGCAAAAACCACAATGTTCAGTCCCACACAATGTTCATTGCTCACACAATTTTTCAGTGCTACAAAAATGTTCAGTGACCACAAGGGTTCAGGGGCTCCAAAAATGTTCAGTCCCACACATTGTTCAGTGCTCCCACAATGTTCAGGTTACACACAATGTTCAGTGTACCCCCAACAATTTTTCAGGGGTTTAACCAATTTTCATGCTACACCCCAATTTTTTTCAGTGCACACAATGTTCATTTGCTACACAAAAATGTTCGTTTACAAAAGGGTTTCAGTCCTACCCCAAAATTTTTTTCAGTGCTACACAATGTTCAGTGCAACACACAATTTTCAGTGCAACACACAATGTTCAGTGTTTACACAAGTTCATTTCTACACACAATTTCAGTGAACCAATGTTCAGTCCCACAAAAAGTTCATTGCTAACACAATTTTCATGCTACACACAATTTTCAGTGTACACACAATGTTCGTGCAACACCCCAATTTTTCAGTCTACACAATGTTCAGTGCTACACCCCAAGGGTTCAGGCTACCCAATGTTCAGTGCTACACAAATTTTCAGTGCTACACAATTTTCCCAGGGGTAAAAAATTAGGTTTACCCACAATGTTCAGTGCTACCCCAATGTTCTTTTGTACACACAAGGTTCGGGGCTACAAAATGTTCGTGTACACACAATGTTCATTGCAACACACAATTTTTCCAGTGCTACACAATTTTTCAGTTTTACACACAATTTTGGGGGGGTGCTACACAAATTTCATTTGTTTACAAAAAAATTTTTGGGGTTTTTGGGGCAAAACAATGTTCAGTGCTACACAAAAGGGGTTTCGTCCCTTACAACAATGTTCTGTTGTCCACACAATGTTCGGGTGTACAACAAGGGTTCCCAAGTCCCTAACAAAAAGTTAAAGGTACACAATTTTTCAGTGCAAAACACACAATGTTCAGTGCTACACAAATGTTCAGTGCTACAACAATTTTTCAGTGACTACAAAATTTTTTCGTGCTACACCACAATGTTAGGCTACACAATGTTCATTGTTAAAACAAATGTTCAGTGTACAAAAATTTTTCAGTGCTACACAAGGGTTCCAGTGCAAAAACAAGGGTTCAGTGTTTTCCCAAAATGTTCAGGGGTCCAAACAATGTTCATTGTACACAATGTTCGTGCTACCAAAAATGTTCAGTGTAACAAATTGGTTCAGGGGTACCCAAAATGTTCAGTGTACACAAAATTTTTCAGTGGTACACCCAATTTTTCAGTGGTACACCAAAAATGTTCATTTCCAACAAATGTTCGTGCAAACTCACAATTTTTCGGGGTTTACACACAATGTTCGGGTACCCCAAAAAGTTCAGTGCTAAACAATATTCAGGGTAAAACAATGTTCAGTGCCACACCAATGTTCAGTGCTACACCAATGTTCAGTGGTAACCAATGTTCGGGGGTTTACACACAATTTTCGTGGTACACCCCAATGTTCAGGGGCCCACAACCCCCAATTTTTTCAGTGGTACACACAATGTTCAGGGGTACAAAAATATATTCAGTGGTACACAAAATTGTTCAGTGTAACACAAAATTTTTTTAAGGGGTTAAAACACAATTTTCCCAGTGGTACACACAATGTTCAGTGGTACAACAATGTTCAGTGCTCACAAAATTTTCCGTGCTACACACAAGTTCAGTGCCCACACAATGTCAGTGCTACCCACAATGTTCAGTGTATGAAGCTCACACTTTTAAACTGAACCCTTTCCCAAAAAATTTTTCCCAAACCCATCTTTTGGGTACTGTTCCCTCAAAAATTTTCCCGGGTTTTCCGTACCCGTTTTGTAAACCGAAACCCTTTACACCGTACCCGTGTTTGCCCGGGTTGAAAATGATAAATCAACCTCGAATAGAGGGTCGTTAGGGATGGAAAGCCCCCAAAAACAAATTTTTCATTTTCCCCTTCCGTGACTTACTAAAACCAATTTTTGTCGTTTGTGTTAGGCGGGAACCCCCCAGGGTAACGAGGGATCAGGGGGGGTAGCTAGTTTTCCGGCGATGAGGGGGCCGGGAGTCGGGAATGGGACCCCCCTTTGCAAACCCCCAAATAGGGGAGAAACACCATATAATGCTGGTACTCCCCAAGGGTATCTCCTTATTTCCAGTATCCAGTACGTTTTTACTTGGTCAAATCCAGTCCCTTAAAATTTCCTAGCAACAATTCATAGATCTTAGGGGAAAGCGGTTCTTAGCCCTCACACTAAATGGCCCTAAAAAGGTTTTAGCGCTTCACAAAAAACAGTAAAAAAAATAATAAAAGATACTAATAGGAGAGGTTTATTTTATCACGTATGACCTTTGGTTAGCATAGGTAAGGGCAGATAATCCTATGCTGTAAAAATAAAAGGGCTAGGGGGTTTTAGACAGTGCTGTACACCTCACTATCGACCCCACCCTTTTAAAACGACATGCTAAAACCACTAGATAATAGACGACGGGGGAATAACAAGTAAAAGACGGGGGGGCAGGCCGGGGAAAGGGAAAACCCGGGGGAAAAATAGGAGGAAGGGCTGGGGGGAAAAAGTAGTGAGGAAGATGGGGGGGAAAAATTTGTGAGGAAGCTGGGGGGGGGCAAAATTTTTTGAGGGAAACGGGGGGAAAAGTAGGAGGGGAAAACTGGGGGGGAAAAAGTAGTGAGGAAGACTGGGGGGAAAAAAGTAGTGAGGAAGACTGGGGGAAAAAAGTTTTTGAGGAAGACTTTGGGGGGAACAAGTAGTGAGGGGAAAATGGGGGGAAAAAGTAGTGAGGAAAATGGGGGGAAAAAGTAGTGAGGAAGGGCTGGGGGGAAAAGTAGTGGGAAGACTGGGGGGGAACAAGTTGTGAGGAAGACTGGGGGGAAAAACTAGTAGGGGGATGGGGGGAAAAAGTATTTAGGAAAACTGGGGGGAAAAAGTAGTGAAGAAGACTTGGGGGGAAAAAGTTTGTGAGGAAGACTGGGGGGAAAAAGTAGTGAGGAAAAACTGGGGGGAAAAAGTAGTGAGGAAGGAAATGGGGGAAAAACTAGTGAGGGAGATGGGGGGACAAAATGTTCGGGAGATGGGGGGAAAAAAAAATAGGAAAGGGAAGACCTTTGGGGGGAAAAATTTGTGAGGAAACGGGGGAACAAGTTTAGGAAGACTGGGGGAAAACAAAATAAATGAGGGGGACTGAGGGAGGGTCCCCAAGTAGTGAGAAGGGAAAACTTTGGGGGAAAAAAGTAGTGAGGACGAACCCGGGGGGGAAAAAAGTTTTTTTAGGGGAAGGACTGGGGGGAAAAAATAGTTTTAAAGGGGAAAATGGGGGTAAATAAATGGGGGAAGAAGGGGGGGGAAAAAGGGAGTGAGGGGAAGGCCCGGGGGAAAAAAAGTAGTGAAAGACGGGGGAACAACCTTTAATGAGGAAGACTGGGGGAACAACTAGTGAGGAAAGTTGGGTGGGGAAAAAAAAGGTTTTGAGGAAACTGGGGGGAACAAGTAATTTTAGGAAGATGGGGGGAACAAAAATTTGTTTAGGAAATGGGGGGAAAAAGTAGTGAGGAAGACTGGGGGAACAAGTTTTGAGGAAGACTTTGGGGGGAAAAAAAAAAAATTTTGTGGGAAAAAATGGGGGGAAAAAGTTTTGAGGAAGACCTTTGGGGGAACAAGTTGGAGGAAGGCCTGGGGGAACAAGTTGTGAGGAAGACTGGGGGAAAATTAAAAAAATTTCCCTGTGTGTTAAAGGCAAAACAAAATTTAATTTAAAAAGACTAAAAGGAGGATTTGAAGGAAAAGGTCGGGGGGAGGAGGGGTATATCTGGGCCCGCTGACTGTCAAACTCCTGGACCCCCTGGCCAGATAAAATGTAACCCTAAAAAATAAAAAAACATAAAAAACGAAGGAAACTGCAGAAGGCCTTTCTGGGCCCTGCGAGGCCCGGTTCCCAAATCTCCACCCCGGGGGAAAACCCAAAGCACCCAACCCCGTCCCGGTCAGGTTTAAAATTGACTTAAAAAGGGAAGGAACACGGCAACCCACCTTTGGGAGCAAAGCTATCAGGGGCCCAAACCCTCTCACCCCCCCACACCCCTCATGAAATTTTTCCAACCCATTTTTAAAAACCTCCAACGTTTCTGGCCCCTATTAAAGGTTTCTTGGGAGTTTGTTCCCCTCATCCAAACTCTAATTTTCCCAAAACCAAATAATTTTCCCATATCCTTCCCGAATCTGAAAATTTTCCAACTTAAAACCCTTGTTTCGGGGCCCCCGTTAGGGTAGATAATTTTTACACACAAAATTTTCACCCCTTTTTTTATTCCTTTCTTTCCCCTTTAAAACACCCTTTTAAAAATTCCCCCCCAATTCTACTTCCCCTTTTTAAAAGTGCCCGGGGTTCCCGGGCCCTTAAATCTACCTATAGGGAAGGTTTCGAAACATTTGGTTTAATTTTTATCCTCCCTTTTACATTTTCCCCCAAAAATTTATATTTCCCTTTTGGGAAAAAGGTTTCCAAAACTGTGCAGATAAACTAAAAGACCCAAACCAAGGATGTTTAGATTGAAGAAAAACCTGGGACTCCCATTATTTATGCTTCTTGATATGAAGGGCCCAAAGGAAATTTTATTGGGTTTTTTGCGAACACTTATGCACTGTTGTCTTGGTTTTAAAAATTAAAAATTTTCTAACCCGAACTCCCCCAAATCTTTTTCGAATCCCTAAATTAAGATTACATTATTTAGTTTTTTATGTGGCATGGGGTTTTTGTCCTGTCCAACATTTAAACTTTGCATTTTTTCATATTAAACTGCATAGCCATTCTCCGACCCCTTTTTCTATTCAAATCTTTTGGGTGTCGAATTTTCCTCGTCAAAGAATTCGACGGCCCCCATTTTTGGGGTCATCGGCAAACTTTTCCGAATGTCGGGTCTTTATGCCCCATCAAAGTCTTTTTTTGTTTTATTGTGAACAGCAGGGGGCCCCAACCCCTGAACCCCCGGGAACACCGCTCGTACACTTCCCCACTCGGGTTTCTCCCCATTTATGCAAACTCTCTGGCCTAATTTTTCAACCATGCCCCTAACCAGGAAAAAATTTTTCCCCCCATTCCCTGTGCTTTTAAATTTTCCCCAAAAGTCCCCTGATGTGGGACCCTTTTCAAAAGGCCCCTTTCTGAAGTCCAAAAAAACACAATTCATATTTATTACCATTATCAACCCCTCAAATACCCCTTTTGAAAAAAAAAAATAAATTCGTAAGGGGGAACGCCCTTTGTAAAACCATGCTGAATTCGTTGATTAATTTATGCTTTTCAAGGTGGTACGAACTGCTCGGCAATTATTGATTCCATAAATTTTCCACTATGGAGGTTAGGCTTATTGGTCTATAGTTCGAAGCTAAGGACCTGTCACCTGTTTTGAAATAGGTATCACATTTGCCATTTTCCACTTATCTGGCACCATGCCAGTTTGTTGTGATATGTTGAAAAGATTAGCCAAAGGTGTGCTAAGCTCCTCTTTACATTCCTTTAGAACCCTTGCATACAGTTCATCAGGGCCTGGGGATTGTTAGGTTTTAATTTATCTATTTGCCTAAGGACCATGTCACTTGTGACCCTAATAGTGCACAGTTTATTATCGTCCTGTTCTACATAATTTATCATTACTGGATATCGCTGGTATCCTCCTGTGTAAAAACTGGAGGAAGTATGTGTTAAAAAATTCTACACATTTCCTTATCACTGTCAGTGAGCTGACCCGAGGAACTTTTGAGTGGGCCTATCTTGTCCCTGATCTTACTTCTGTATACCTGAAAGAATCCTTTTGGGTTAGTCTTCGATTCTCTTGCAACTTTAACCTCAATAATCTCTTTTTGCTTTTCTAATTCCCTTTTTTATTTCTCTCTTTAACTGAATATATCGATTTCTCAATTGCCCCTCTCCTCTTTTGATTTGCCTATATATGCCTCTCTTTTGACCAATCAGATATTTTAATCTATTGTTCATCCATTTAGGATCATTTTTGTTTGATCTGATTTCCCTATTTGGAACATAATTTGACTGAGCAGCTAGAATCTTGGCCCTGGAAAGCATCATATCGGCAACCATCACCACCTACCTGACCCTTAGTCAGGTCATTCCAGTTCAGCCCACCTAAGTAATTTTTCAGTCCTATGAAATCAGCCAAGCGAAAGTCAGGGACGGAGACTTGATTGCCATTATTAGGGGAATTCCATGATATATTAAAACTGAGTGATTTGTGATCACTTTCCCCAAGCTCATCATTAACCTCAAGATTATTAATTAGTGTTTCCCTACTGGCAAGAACCAAGTCAAGGAGGTTATTTCCCCTAGTTGGCTCTGTCACAAACTGTTTTAAAAAACAATCCTGGATCGTATCAAGAAAGTCACCTGACTCAACAGTACAAGCACTGTACTTCCCACCTCCAGGACTGTAACAGTCCCACCCATCCTTCAGAGTACAAGCACTGTACTTCCCACCTCCAGGACTGTAACAGTCCCACCCATCCTTCAGAGTACAAGCACTGTACTTCCCACCTCCAGGACTGTAACAGTCCACCATCCTTCAGAGTACAAGCACTGTACTTCCCTCCTCAGGACTGTAACAGTCCCACCCATCCTTCAGAGTACAAGCACTGTACTTCCCACCTCCAGGACTGTAACAGTCCCACCCATCCTTCAGAGTACAAGCACTGTACTTCCCACCTCCAGGACTGTAACAGTCCCACCCATCCTTCAGAGTACAAGCACTGTACTTCCCACCTCCAGGACTGTAACAGTCCCACCCATCCTTCAGAGTACAAGCACTGTATTTCCCACCTGCAGGACTGTAACAGTCCCACCCATCCTTCAGAGTACAAGCACTGTACTTCCCCACTCCAGGACTGTAACAGTCCACCCATCTTCAGAGTACAAGCACTGTATTTCCCACCTGCAGGACTGTAACAGTCCCACCCATCCTTCAGAGTACAAGCACTGTACTTCCCACCTCCAGGACTGTAACAGTCCCACCCATCCTTCAGAGTACAAGCACTGTATTTCCCACCTGCAGGACTGTAACAGTCCCACCCATCCTTCAGAGTACAAGCACTGTACTTCCCACCTACAGGACTGTAACAGTCCCACCCATCCTTCAGAGTACAAGCACTGTATTTCCCACCTGCAGGACTGTAACAGTCCCACCCATCCTTCAGAGTACAAGCACTGAACTTCCCACCTCCAGAAGTGTAACATCCCCAGCAAGCAACTAGTGACAACGATGGTTTGTATTAACAAGGATAGCTTGTGCTACCAGGTCGGTTGCTGTGTTCCTCCCTTAAGTCAGTGTGACCTGACCTGACTAGGTTGGGTGCATTGGCTTAAGCCGGAAGGAGACTTGGACCTGCCTCGCATGGGCCAGTAGGCCTTCTGCAGTGTTCCATCGTTCTTATGTTCTTATCAGTTGTTTTAATAGTAACATGTACTACGAACTGTATCGTGTAGAACAAAGAGCAGTACTAACTTACCCTGTAAAACCGGGCAGGTATGGAGAGGCTGAAATCCCAAAAAACAAAAAGTTCAGTAGATTATAAGATGAACTTGACGTTAGTCATGTCTTGGAGGAGACATAAAAACCTCTGGTTGCTTTCCAGAAGTACTGGAGTGAGGTTGAAACATTTTCCAGTATCCCTCACCCCTTCCCCCAGACAAGTGGTCCCAGGAGAGCAGTAACCTGCCAGGGAACAAGGGGTAAAAACCATCACTCCATCCTGAAAGAGAGAGATCACAGCTGACCATAATATTTAGTTACCCTGGATATCCCCTGGCAAACGCCATGGATATAATAATATATTATAATTATAATATATTATATATATATATATATATATATATATATATATTATTTTATTTTATATATATAATTACACACACACACACATCTGTCTCAGTCCACAGCAGAATTTGAACCTGAAATTCAGCACCAGAGTATACAGTACCTTATGTAGTCTGGCTGTATGGATACAGTACTATACACTCTGATACCGAGCTTGCGATGTGTGTGTGTGTACACACATATATATCTGTATATAAGGTAGGGTGTCAGGCACGTTAATGTATAGAGGATGAGACTTACTTCCTGTGTTCCATTACGTCTGTTAGAGTTACGACCAGAAAGGCGATATTTCCCAAATTATAACATTTTTCCCTCCGGACATGACGGCATAAACTTGTCTCAGTCTGTCCAGGAATTCTTTTTGATAAACTCGAGTCGTACCATCGTGAATTACGGAAAATCGAGAGCCTTCAAAATTTGCTACAAGTGCGATGTATGTAAGGAAGTTAATACAATAAGGTCGTTAGCCTATTGTATCGTATATCATGACTACAAGCAGCTGACTAGTGATGTTTTTGCTTGAAATTTAATGTTAATGATTTGTTCAGCTGAAGGTTATATTACCAGTGAGTGTGACAGTTAATAGTGTTATAGACAAGTTATAGAGTAACAGTGTTATAGACAAGTTATAGAGTAACAGTGTTATAGACAAGTTATAGAGTAACATTGTTATAGACAAGTTATAGAGTAACAGTGTTATAGACAAGTTACAGAGTAACAGTGTTATAGACAAGTTATAGAGTAACAGTGTTATAGACAAGTTATAGAGTAACAGTGTTATAGACAAGTTATAGAGTAACAGTGTTATAGACAAATTTATAGAGTAACAGTGTTATAGACAAGTTACAGAAATAAAAAGTGTTATAGACAAGTTATAGAGTAACAGTGTTATAGACAAGTTACAGAGTAACAGTGTTATAGACAAGTTATAGAGTAACAGTGTTATAGACAAGTTACAGAGTAACAGTGTTATAGACAAGTTATAGAGTAACGTGTTTAGACAAGTTACAGAGTAACAGTGTTATAGACAAGTTATAGAGTAACAGTGTTATAGACAAGTTATAGAGTAACAGTGTTATAGACAAGTTATAGAGAAACAGTGTTATAGACAAGTTACAGAGTAACAGTGTTATAGACAAGTTATAGAGAAACAGTGTTATAGACAAGTTACAGAGTAACAGTGTTATAGACAAGTTACAGAGTAACAGTGTTATAGACAAGTTACAGAGTAACAGGGGTTATAGACAAGTTTTCAGAGTAACAGTGTTATAGACAAGTTACAGAGTAAACAGTGTTTTTAGACAAGTTACAGAGTAACAGTGTTATAGACAAGTTACAGAGTAACAGTGTTATAGACAAGTTATAGAGTAACAGTGTTATAGACAAGTTACAGAGTAACAGTGTTATAGACAAGTTACAGAGTAAAACAGTGTTATAGACAAGTTATAGAGTAACAGTGTTATAGACAAGTTACAGAGTAACAGTGTTATAGACAAGTTACAGAGTAACAGTGTTATAGACAAGTTACAGAGTAACAGTGTTATAGACAAGTTATAGAGAAACAGTGTTATAGACAAGTTATAGAGAAACAGTGTTATAGACAAGTTATAGAGTAACAGTGTTATAGACAAGTTACAGAGTAACAGTGTTATAGACAAGTTATAGAGTAACAGTGTTATAGACAAGTTATAGAGAAACAGTGTTATAGACAAAATTATAGAGTAACAGTTTTTATAGACAAGTTACAGAGTAACAGTGGGTTTTAGACAAAATTATAGAGTAACAGTGTTTTTTAGACAAGTTATAGAGTAACAGTGTTATAGACAAGTTACAGAGTAACAGTGTTATAGACAAGTTATAGAGTAACAGTGTTATAGACAAGTTATAAGAAAACAGTGTTTAGAAAAGTTAAGAGTAACAGTTTTATAGACAAGTATAGAGTAACAGTGTTATAGAAATTATAGGAAAACGTTTTATAGACAAGTTATAAGTAACAGTTTATAAACAATTATAAAGTAAATGTTATGACAATTATAGGAAACAGTGTTATAGACAAGTTATAGAGTAAATGTTATTTCCACCAATTTTAAATTTAATTCCCATTTAGTACTTACAAGGACGGGGATAAAAACAAGGATAAACACTGAAAAAAGCAAAGAAAAAAACAAGGATAAAACAAAAATAAGCAAGAGAATAAAAAAAAAGGGAAAAACACAGAATAAGCAAAAAAGAAAAAACAAGGATAAAATAAAAGAATAAAAGGAATAAAAACAAGGATAAACACAAGAAAAACGAAAAAAAACAAGGATAAACACAAGAATAAGCAAGAGAATAAAAACAAGGATAAACACAAGAATAAGCAAGAGAATAAAAACAAGGATAAACACAAGAATAAGCAAGAGAATAAAAACAAGGATAAATACAAGAATAAAAGAGAATAAAAACAAGGAAAACCAAGAATAACAAGAAATAAAAAAAAGGATAAAAAAAAGAAAAGCAAAGAATAAAAACAAGGATAAACACAAAAAAAACAAAAAAATAAAAAAAGGATAAACACAAGAATAAGAAGAAATAAAAAAAAGGGATAAACCAAAAAAAGAAGAGAAAAAAACAAGGATAAACGCAAAATAAGCAAGAGAAAAAAAACAAGGAAAACCAAAAAGCAAGAGAATAAAAAAAAGGGATAAACACAAAAATAAGAAAGAGAATAAAAAAAAGGATAAAAAAAAAATAACCCAAGAGAATAAAAAAAAGGAAAACACAAAATAAGCAAAGAAAAAAAAACAAGGAAAAAAAATCCAATTATAAAAAGGACGAATAAAAAAAGACAAAAACAAGGATAAACACAAGAGAAAAACAAGGATAAACACTAAAAAAAACAAGGGATAAACACAGGAATAAAAAACAAGGTTAAAACAGGTTAATTGTGATTTGTTGAGAGACAGGGGGAAACCCCGGGCTAACAATTTTACGGTACCATAACATCTTTTAAAATTCCAATGTTGAAAAAATGTTAACAACAACAGAAAAACAGTGTAAATTTTTGACACCCCAAAAAACAACACTTTTATTATTATTTTGTTGACAGCACACAGGGCATCAAAACAGGTGTTATCAACACACAGGTGCAAACAACAACGGGTCTACCCAAAAACCCAGGGCATAACACACGGGTGCTAAAACACACAGGTGCTATAAAACCCCCGGGGCTAACACACAGGTGCATCAACAAACGGTGCTATCAACACACAGGTGCTACAACAACAGTGCTATAACAAACAGGTGCATCAACACAAGGTGCTATAAACACACGGGTGTATCAACACCGTGCTTCACACACAGGTGCAAAAACAACGGGTGCTATCAACACACAGGTCAATCAACACACAGGGCTATCCACACGGTGTTTTCAAACACAGTGCTTCAACAAACATGTTATCAACACACGGGTCTACAACACACGGGTGCTATCAAAAAACAGGTGCTATCAACACACGGGTGTATCAAACACAGGTGCTTCAACTCACAGGTGTATCAACACACGGGTGCTAAAAAACCCCAAGTGCATCAACACACAGGTGCTATAAACACACGGGTGTATCAACACACGGGTGCTATCAACAAAAGGGTCTATCAAACACGGGTTTGCTATCAACTCACATGTGCTACAACACACGGGTGCAAACACACAGGTGCATCAACAACAGGTCTATCAACCACGGGTGCTTAACACACGGGTGCTATCAACCACGGGTGCTATCAACACACGGGCAATAAACTCACAGGTGCTATAAACACCAGGTGCTAACAAACAAAGGGCATAAACACACAGTGCATCAACCACAGGTCTACAACACACGGTGCTATCAACAAAACCAGGTTTTTCAACTCACGGTGATCAACACCAGGTGTCCCAGGTGCTATCAACACACAGGTGCTATCAACACACAGGTCAAATAAACAACAGTGCAACAACTAAGGTGCTATCAACACACGGTCTATAAAACACACAGGTGCTACAATCACAGGTGTATCAACACACGGTTATCAACACACAGGGGGCTATAAACTCACAGTCTATCAACACACGGGTGCTATAAACACACGGGTGCATTAACCACAGTTGTTATCAACACACAGGTCTATCAACACAAGGTCTATCAACACCAGGTGCTATCAACAAAAGGGTCTATCAAACACAGGTGCAAAACACACATGTGCTATCAAACACGGTGCATCAACACCATGTGCTATCAACACACATGTCAAATCAAAACACATTGCTTCAAAAACACTTGTGCTATAAACACACGGGTGCGATCAACAACAGTGCTATAAACCCACAAGGTGCTAAAAACCCAGGTGCATCAACACACATGTGCATCAACACACTGTGCTATCACACACAGGTCTATCAAAAACCATTGCATCAACACACGTGTATAACAAAAAGGTCTATCAACAACAGGGCTATAAACACCGGGGTGTATCAACCACTGCCCTTTAAACACACACATGCCCTATCAACAAAAACATTGTATAAACACACAGTCTTAAAACACACAGGTTTATCAACACGGGCTATCAACACACAGGTGCTATAAACACACAGGTTTGTAAACCAGGCATAAACACGGGGCTATAAAACACCGGGTGCTATCAACACACAGGTGTACAACACACGGGTGCTATCAACACACATGTCCTATCAACACACATTTTGCTATCAACACACAGGTGCTACAACACACGGGTCTATCAACACACGGTTTATCAAACGGGTGCTATCAACACACAGGGCTATCAACCACAGGGGCTATCAACACAGGTCCCATCAACACACAGGGGGCATCAACACCAGGTGCATCAAAAGGGGTCTATCAACACACGGGTGCTTCAACGCACAGGTGCTTCAACACACGGGGCTATCAACTCACAGGTGCACAAACACATGCTTCAAACACGGGTGCTATCAACACCTGTGCTATAAACACCCTGCCTTTAAACCACAGTTGCTATCAACACACAGGTCTATCACTAAAGGGTGCTATCAACACACATTCCTACAAACACTTTGCTATAAACCACAGATGCTATCAACCAAGGTCATCAAACCAAGGTGCTATCAACACACAGGTCATAACAAGGGCTACAACACACAGGGCACCCAACTACAGGTCTTCAACCACAGGTGCATCAACAAAAGGTGCATCAACACACAGTCTTCAACACACAGCCCCTATAAACACACATTTGCTATCAACAAAAGGGTTTCTATAAACACACAGGTGCTATCAACACACGGTGCTTCAACTCACAGGGCATCAAAACCAGGTGTTTCAACACACGGGTGCTATCAAAAAACCATGTGCTATAAACACACATGTCCATCAACACACTGTCCTTAAACACACATTGCTTCAACACACGATGCAATAAACACACAAATACACTATAAAATTTTTTACTGTACATAACCCATTAATCGAAGCAAGTGATTATTTTCACGGGATAAAAATACATTAACGTAAAGTAGTCGGGGATCCAATACTTTATCGGAAATTCAGGATACCAATAAAATTATCGTGAAGTAGTCGTGGATCCCAATACTTAAACTGAATATGTCTGGATCCAATACATTAACGTGAATTTTTCTGATACCAATATTTTAACTTGAATAGTCAGGATACCAACATTATACGGAAGTATGTCGGGGTACCAAACTTTTATACGTGAAGTATGTCATGGATACCAATACATTATACGTGAAGTATGTCGTGGATACCAATACATTATACGTGAAGTATGTCATGGATACCAATACATTATACGTGAAGTTGTGGGGGATACCAAATACTTTATACGTGAAGTATGTCAGGATACAATACTTTATACGTGAAGTAGCTGGATACAATACTTTATACGTGAAGTATGTCTGGATCCCAAATACAAAAACGTGAAGTATGTCGTGTACCAAAATACTTTTAACTGAATATGTCATGGTTTTCCAATACTTTAAGTGAAGTTTTCCCGGGATCCAAATACATTATCTGAAGTATGTAGGATCCAATACTTTATAGGAAGTATGTCGTGGTAAAATACATTTTCTGAAGTATTCAGGGTCCCAAACATTATACGTGAATTGTCGTGGAACCAATACTTTATACTGAAGTTTCGGGAAACCCAATCCTTATACGTGAAGTAGCGGGGATACCAATACTTTTTACTGAAGTTTTATGGATCCCAATACTTTATACTGAAGTATGTCAGGGGATCCCAATACATTATACGTGAAGTATGTCGTGGATACCAATACATTATACGTGAAGTATGTCATGGATACCAATACATTATACGTGAAGTATGTCATGGATACCATACATTAACGGGAATATGCCCATGGATCCAAACTTATACTGAATTGTCATGGTACCAATACATTATACTGAATTTTTCTGGATACCAATACATTATCTAAAGTATGTCATGGATACCAATACATTATACGTGAAGTATGTCATGGATACCAATACATTATACGTGAAGTATGTCATGGATACCAATACATTATACGTGAAGTATGTCGTGGATACCAATACATTATACGTGAAGTATGTCGTGGATACCAAACTTAACGGAAGTATGTCGTGGATCCAAATACATTATCGTGAATTGTCGTGGATCCCAAATACATTATACGTGGTAGCGGGGAAACCCCAATACATTATATGTGAAATTCGGGTACCAATCATTATGAAATTATACCGGGGATACCAATAATTATTTGTACAATTAAAAAAAGGCAGAGTACAAGAAAGCTACGGGAAGAGCACAATAAAACATCCCCACAAAAAAGTAAAATCTAGGGAATACAAAATTCACGGAAATAAAAATCGTACTAAGGGCTTCATTCCACACCGTCAAACTGTCCTTGGATGAATTTTTAAGTTTATAGTTAAACTCATTTAAAAATTTATAGGTTTTAAAGCAACTTTACAGCACTCTCCTAAGATAGGTTTTTTTCAGTCAAGGAGGACCAAAAGGAGCACCTCGCTCTTGAAAATTTTACTAATTTCAGTTTTTTGCCATTCAAGTTTCCATCGGGTTGAGGGCTGGAGCTTTTGGGTCATCTGACGAGGCCTTACGGGCTTACACCCCAAACCCCTATAAAATTTTTAGGGGTTATGGATAACTAAAATGTAACGAACACTGGCAGTCTCAGTCAAACCCCAAAGGGAGATGAAACTCAAAGTTAAATTGATTTTACGTGGCCCCCCCGGTTTAAACGTATTTTTTCATCCAGAAGTATTCAGGGCCCAGACTGCCCGAATTGTTCCTTAAGAATACTGTGAAGTAGTTAGCCCATTTCAGACCCCCAAACTACACGTACAAATGCACTTCAAAAATACACTTAAAAATTTGGTCGCTTGGGAGGTGTCGTTTAGCGGGGCCCCTGTATTTCGACCCCTTCTTTGATCCTTTTCACAATACGAAATGGGGGACTTTGGAAAGGGGCTGGTGAAAACAAACACAAAATCATACAACTGCCCCCAAAGCTCCCCTCCCAATTTTAACATCTCACAGGGGCAAATGAAAACCCAAAGCATTTAAAAATTCGCCCCCCAGGGAAATAACCCCACATCAGGATTACTTAGCATAAAGGAACTTTCCCACCAAATTTTATTTCATTCAGGACCTTCATTTTCCCCCTCACTGCTTTTACACGTCCCTCCACTCACCCCCCCACCTACAGCTGAGCTCAACCTTCCGAATGCCCTTCTATTTTATTTTTGTTTCTGCTGAAAAGGATCTTGGAAAATGGGAAAAATTTCAACCAATCAACCTCCTTTTTTCTTTTTTCCACACATTTTATTTACATTTTAAGAAAATTATAACCCTTTTTTTTAAGGGGCTTTTTCCAAAAAGAAAAACGAAAAAAATCATTTTTCAAAATCCTTCATAAAAAGCAGGGGCGTACGAGTACCCAAAGAGAAGTCTAGAGCACAGAGGTCCAACCGTCAACACTCTCTCCCCAGTACAAAAGGGGAAACATCACCAAAAAACCCCTGACGTCTTTAAGAAAAAGGGGGAAATTCCTTAAAAGGGCCTGACCCGCCGGCTTGGTCTAGGCCAGGCCCCCCGGGGGCGCTGACTCCCGAAACGTCCTTCAAGTAACAATGGTACACGAAGGTTTGTGATGAAGGTTCAGATAGCCGACGTTGATTAACTAACACAGTGCAACACTTGAGTACTTTAAGAGGAAAAGTTCCTCATTAAAGATACCCCAAATGTGCCAAAAGTGTCAATTTATCCACATGAAGTTTCTCTTGTTGAAGTCCCTTTTTTGTTCCTCATAAAAAAGAAAAAAACAAGAGTACAAAGACACACTGATGTGGTGTTTTTGTGTTGTGGGTGTTGTGTGTGGTGTGTGTGGTGGTGTGTGTGTGGTGTGTGAGTGAGGAGAGATTAAAGAAAAATAATTAGCGAAAAACAGGGCCCCAACCGATTACCTTCTTGTTTAAGAAACCACCCAAAGGGAAAAAACAGTGCGGGGTTAGAGACTGAGATGGAAGGTGGGTGATGGGGGAAAGGGGGGGTGATGGGGAAGGTGGGGGGGATGGAGGAAGGTGGGGGTGATGGGGGAAGGTGGGGGTGATGGAGGAAGGTGGGGGTGATGGAGGAAGGTGGGGACTGATGTAGTTAGGTGGTGGGGTGATGGAGGAAAGTGGTGAGAGACAATGATGGTGCATAGGAGAAACTGATGAAGGGAGGCAGTGGGTGAGACAGTGATGGAGGGAGGTGGTGGTAGAGACGTTGTGGAGAGATGGCGGCAAGAGACAGTGATAAGAGTGACTGTGAAAGAAACAATAGGATGAGAGTCTATAATAAATAGCCTTCATACAGAGAGAGAGAGAGAGAGAGAGAGAGAGAGAGAGAGAGAGAGAGAGAGAGAGAGAGAGAGAGAGAGAGAGAGAGAGAGAGAGAGAGAAAGCCAGTGAGACAAACTGCAAGTGGAGGAAAGATATTATTGCAATAACAGAAACCTGACTCAATCTCTAGTCTAGGAATATGCCTGCTGACTGCCACATACACATAACTCTGAGAGAATCAACAGGAGAGGCTGGAGTGGCAACGTATGACAGGGAAAATTTAAACTGCTCTATCTGAAAAGAAAAAGAATGAAAGAACAGATACTACGTTTGGCAGCGATTTATCACAGGACATGAAAACTATCTTACGTGTGAATTACAGACGCCCACATACAAACAGTGACGACGGTCAACTTTATGTGACGAAAATGTAAGGGCATCCACGTACAAAAATTCATTTTTAATGGGAAATTTAAATTTCTGTCAAATTAGCTAGAGCAATTTGACAGGAATCTAGATTCTATCGACTTCCTAGAGTAGTACAGGACTGCTTTTAAAACAAACTGTGATAGAACCAATTAGAGAAAATAACCTGCTTGACATTTCTAGCAGACAAGGAATACCTGGAAAACAACTTTGATATCGCTGGAAACCTTGGAAAAGTAATCACAAATTCCTTAGTGTTAGCATCTAACTGGAATAACTTCATTGTGATAAGAAAGTTGGGATCCAGGATTTTCTCTCTAAGGTAGTGTAGATTAGGGCGACCTGACTAGGGACATGTTTCCGTAAGACACCTGCTATCCCTGTTCACCTATCAGTAAAACAGGTACCTGGGTGATAGTCGACTGGTGTGGGTCGCATCCTGGGACATAACTGACCTAATTTGCCAGAAATACTCAGCATAACAAGCGGCTTTCTATATAGTAGTATGTCACTGATGTCAGGTAGACCTGCAGACCTTGTACATGTACTTGTAGAAATAAAGATTATTATTATCTTAAGGGAGACATGATGCATGGTGATCATGCCTGTCACTAACATTTTCCCAAGCATTGTTAGTAAGTTTATTTAGTTATAAGTACACATAAATACAATTATCATACCTAGTAATATAAGTGTGAATTACCAAGGAAAACCCAGAAAAGTGCCTGCGCTCTCAAGTAGGAGTGGAGATAAGTTGCAGTTTTTGAAATGTAGTGTTGGCGCGCCTGTGACAAGACAGTGATGGTGCGAGTGTTGTAAGTATTTCTTCCTTTTTTCGGGTCACCCTGCCTCGGTGGGAAACGACCGGTATGTTAAAAAAAGACAAAGTGAATTTCCAGTGGGGTTCTTGTTCAGGCTGCTTGTCTAACATACATTCAAGATAATTCGTAATGAATGCTACTAAGTAAATAGAATTAAGACTGACTCAAACCGTGGTCCTGACAGGTAGCAGGTCCAGCGCTGTACCACTGAGCTACGAAGCTTACAATAGCAGGGTTTCACAAAGAGCACCTTTGTGACATGTCAGGAAAGTGCTGTCTGTGAAGCTGCCTTCCTGTCAGTGGCACAGTGCTGACAGTGCAACTTGTCAGGACCACGCTTCCAGGCCCTATCTATTCTCCTCTTTATTTACACACACACACACACACACACACACACACACACACACACACACACACACACACACACACACACACACACGCACACACGCACGCGCACGCACGCACACACACACACGCACACACACAAACACACACACACACACGCACACACGCACGCACACACACGCACGCACACACACACACACACACACACACACACGCACACGCACGCACACACACACACACACACACACACACACACACATGGATACATACATGCACATGCGTATATACACACGTACAAATACACACACACACACACACACACACACACATGGATACATACATGCACATGCATATATACACACGTACAAATACACACACACACACACACACACACACACACACACATAGAACAGGCCTAGTGTCTAATCGACATGTGCCTAAGACGAAATGGTAACTAACACACACACACACAATTTCCTCTGAGTAAAAACACATACAGAGCAAAACCAGCGCCCAACTTCTAAAAGGTCTTGAAATCAAAATACAAAACATAGAAATTACAAAATGACATACAGTTTTCGCGAAGAGAAATTCATATATTTCAGTTAATATTACAAAGTCTTCGGTTTCTCATTCATGTTAGGCAGAAAAAAACTCCATCCCTGGAGGTGTTGCTCAATAAGACTACTCAACTCTGGCTTAATCTTCATAATGTCAACAAGAGGAGAGATGCTGGAAGACTCCCATGGGCGAGCATTATGTTGTAGCCTTTATGATCACCGACCTTGTGAACTGCATCTCTAACACCCATCCTGCTCTCTCTCTCTCTTAAAGTGAACCACTAGTTGCAGCCTCCCTCACTCTTAGCTCAGGTAGAAGCTGCAAGACTGAGGGACTAATTACATCAAAATCCTCCTGTTCTACACCATTCTCCTTTGCATGGACTGATGAAGCCACTGTGTGGCGAAACGTTTCCTCATTAAAGATACTCAAGTGTTGCACATGTGTGTGATTTATCAACTTGTCGGTTCTCTGAACCATTCATCTATAAACTGCCGTCTCCCTTACTCCTAGTTCTTGCAGAGATTTTCTACTTGTTTTGTTTGTTTGTGTCTGCCTTGGATTTTTTGTTTGTGTTGTTTAAGAACAAGCCAGTGACTGGCTTCATGTGTTACTGGCTTTGATGGGAAGAACACAGGCCCTGAGAAACAAGCCAGTCACTGGCTTCATGTGTTACTGGCTTTGACGAGAAGAACACAGGTCCTGAGAAACAAGCCAGTGACTGGCTTTGATGGGAAGAACACAGGTCCTGAGAAACAAGCCAGTGACTGGCTTTGATGGGAAGAACACAGGTCCTGAGAAACAAGCCAGTGACTGGCTTTGATGGGAAGAACACAGGTCCTGAGAAACAAGCCAGTGACTGGCTTCATGTGTTACTGGCTTTGATTAGAAGAACACAGGTAATGAGAAACAAGCCAGTGACTGGCTTTGATGGGAAGAACACAGGTCCTGAGAAACAAGCCAGTCACTGTCTTCATGTGTTACTGGCTTTGATAGGAAGAACACAGGTCCTGAGGAACAAGCCAGTCATTGGCTTCATGTGTTACTGGCTTTGATGGGAAGAACACAGGTCCTGAGAAACAAGCCAGTGACTGGCTTCATGTGTTACTGGCTTTGATGGGAAGAATACAGGTCCTGAGGAACAAGCCAGTCATCGGCTTCATATGTTAGTGGCTTTGATTAGAAGAACACAGGTAATGAGAAACAAACCAGTTACTGTCTTCATGTGTTACTGGCTTTGATGGGAAGAACACAGGTCCTGAGAAACAAGCCAGTCACTGTCTTCATGTGTTACTGGCTTTGATAGGAAGAACACAGGTCCTGAGGAACAAGCCAGTCACTGGCTTCATGTGTTACTGGCTTTGATGGGAAGAACACAGGTCCTGAGAAACAAGCCAGTGACTGGCTTCATGTGTTACTGGCTTTGATGGGAAGAACACAGGTCCTGAGAAACAAGCCAGTGACTGGCTTCATGTGTTACTGGCTTTGATGGGAAGAACACAGGTCCTGAGAAACAAGCCAGTCACTGGCTTCATGTGTTACTGGCTTTGATGGGAAGAACACAGGTTCTGAGAAACAAGCCAGTGACTGCTTCATGTGTTACTGGCTTTGATGGGAAGAACACAGGTGCTGAGAAACAAGCCAGTGACTGGCTTCATGTGTTACTGGCTTTGATGGGAAGAACACAGGTCCTGCGAAACAAGCCAGTGACTGGCTTCATGTGTTACTGGCTTTGATGGGAAGAACACAGGTCCTGCGAAACAAGCCAGTGACTGGCTTCATGTGTTACTGGCTTTGATGGGAATAACACAGGTCCTGAGAAACAAGCCAGTCACTGCCTTCATGTGTTACTGGCTTTGATGGGAAGAACACAGGTCCTGAGAAACAAGCCAGTCACTGGCTTCATGTGTTACTGGTTTTGATGGGACGAACACAGGTCCTGAAAAACAAGCCAGTGACTGGCTTCGTGTGTTACTGGCTTTGATGGGAAGAACACAGGTCCTGAGAAAAAAGCCAGTGACTGGCTTCATGTGTTACTGGCTTTGATGGGAAGAACACAGGTCCTGAGAAACAAGCCAGTGACTGGCTTCATGTGTTACTGGCTTTGATGGGAAGAACAGAGGTTCTGAGAAACAAGCCAGTGACTGGCTTCATGTGTTACTGGCTTTGATGGGAAGAACACAGGTCCTGAGAAAAAAGCCAGTGACTGGCTTCATGTGTTACTGGCTTTGATGGGAAGAACACAGGTCCTGAGAAACAAGCCAGTGACTGGCTTCATGTGTTACTGGCTTTGATGGAAGAACAGAGGTCTGAGAAACAAGCCAGTGACTGGCTTCATGTGTTACTGGCTTTGATGGGAAGAACACAGGTTACTGAGAAAACAAGCCAGTGACTGGCTTCATGTGTTATGGCTTTGATGGGAAGAACACAGGTCCTGAGAAACAAGCCAGTGACTGGCTTCAGTGTTACTGGCTTTGATGGGAAGAACACAGGTCCTGAGAAACAAGCCAGTCACTGGCTTCATGTGTTACTGGCTTTGATGGGAAGAACACAGGTTCTGAGAAACAAGCCAGTGACTGGCTTCATGTGTTACTGGCTTTGATGGGAAGAACACAGGTTCTGAGAAACAAACCAGTGACTGGCTTCACGTGTTACTGGCTTTGATGGGAAGAACACAGGTTCTGAGAAACAAGCCAGTCACTGGCTTCATGTGTTACTGGCTTTGATGGGAAGAACACAGGTTCTGAGAAACAAGCCAGTCACTGGCTTCATGTGTTACTGGCTTTGATGGGAAGAACACAGGTTCTGAGAAACAAGCCAGTGGACTGGCTTCATGTGTTACTGGCTCTTTATGGGAAGAACACAGGTTCTGAGAAACAAGCCAGTGACTGGCTTCATGTGTTACTGGCTCTGATGGGAAGAACACAGGTTCTGAGAAACAAGCCAGTGACTGGCTTCATGTGTTACTGGCTCTGATGGGAAGAACACAGGTTCTGAGAAACAAGCCAGTCACTGGCTTCATGTGTTACTGGCTTTGATGGGAAGAATACAGGTCCTGAGAAACAAGCCAGTCACCGGCTTCATATGTTAGTGGCTTTGATAGGAAGAACACAGGTAATGAGAAACAAGCCAGTTACTGTATTCATGTGTTACTGGCTTTGATGGGAAGAACACAGGTTCTGAGAAACAAGCCAGTGACTGGCTTCATGTGTTACTGGCTTTGATGGGAAGAACACAGGTCCTGAGGAAAAAAGCCAGTCACTTTGGGTTCATGTGTTACTGGCTTTGATGGGAAGAACACAGGTTCTGAAAAAAACAAGCCAGTCACTGGGTTCATGTGTTATGGCTTTGATGGAAGAACACAGGTTCTGAGAAACAAGCCAGTGACTGGTTCATGTGTTACGGCTTTGATGGGAAGAATCACAGGTTCTGAGAAACAAGCCAGTGACTGGCTTCATGTGTTTACTGGCTTTGATGGGAAGAACACAGGTTCTGAGAAACAAGCCAGTCACTGGCTTCAAAGTGTTACTGGCTTTGATGGGGAAGAACACAGGTTTCCCGAGAAACAAGCCAGTGACGGCTTCATGTGTTACTGGCTTTGATTGAAGAAACACAGGTTTGAGAAACAACCAGTGACTGCTTCATGTGTTACTGGCTTTGATGGGAAGAACACAGGTCTAAGAAACAAGCCAGTCACTGTCTTCATGTGTTACTGGCTTTGATGGGAAGAAACACAGGTTCTGAGAAACAAGCCAGTCACTGGCTTCATGTGTTACTGGCTTTGATGGGAAGAACACAGGTCCTGAGAAACAAGCCAGTGACTGGCTTCATGTGTTACTGGCTTTGATGGGAAGAACACAGGTCCTGAGAAACAAGCCAGTGACTGGCTTCATGCGTTACTGGCTTTGATGGGAAGAACACAGGTCCTGAGAAACAAGCCAGTCACTGGCTTATGTGTTACTGGCTTTGATGGGAAGAACACAGGTTCTGAGAAACAAGCCAGTGACTGCTTCATGTGTTACTGGCTTTGATGGTAAGAACACAGGTTCTGAGAAACAAGCCAGTGACTGGCTTCATGTGTTACTGGCTTTGATGGGAAGAACACAGGTCCTGAGAAACAAGCCAGTGACTGGCTTCGTCTGTTACTGGCTCTGATGGGAAGAACACAGGTCCCGAGAAACAAGCAGTGACTGGCTTCATGTGTTACTGGCTTTGATGGGAATAACACAGGTCTCTGAAGAAACAAGCCAGTCACTGCCTTCATGTGTTACTGGCTTTGATGGGAAGAACACAGGTTCTGAGAAACAAGCCAGTCACTGGCTTCATGTGTTACTGGCTTTGATGGGAAAGAACACAGGTCCTGAGAAACAAGCCAGTCACTGGCTTCTGTAGTTATCCACTGGTTTTCAAGAAAAGGTCCTGAATTTTTAAAAAACAGTGGGAACCTGTTGTGTGTTACAGGCTATCCTGGGATAAAGGTTTGGTAAACAAGCCAGTGATGGCTTCATAGTTCACAGGATTTTTAATAGAGAAGATAAAGGTAAAATTAAAACAACCAGGTGACTGGCTTCATGTGTTACTGGTTGATGGGTAATAAGTACACACAGGTACTGAGAAAAATAGCCCAGGTGACTGGTACATGAATGTTATGGCAGGTGATGGGAAGAACATAGGTCCTGGGGAAACAAACCAGTGACCTGATATTCATGTGCACCTGGATTTGGATGGAAGCACAGGGTTTGGGGAAAAACAGCCAGGACTGGCACATGTGTACTGGATAATGGGAAGAACACCAGTTTAAAGGAAACAAGCAACAGTAATGGTTCATGAGTTACTGGCATTTGAAAGCAAGTAACACAGGATCCTGAGAGGAACAAGCACTCTACCTGGCTTCAGCAAGTTAACTGTTGCATGGGATTAAAAGGTACTGAGAAACAAAGTGATTCCAAGTGTTCATTGACTGGGCTTTCATCGAGAAAAACGGTCTGGAAACAAGGTAATTTCATGTGTTACTGGTTTGATGGAAGACAAGGTCTGAGAAACAAACCAGTGACTGGCTTTTACGTGTACTGGCTTTGATGGGAAGAACAAGGTTCTGAGAAACAAGCAGTCCACTGGCTTCATGTGTTACTGGCTTTGATGGGAAAGAAAACAAGTCCTGAGAAAAAAGCCAGTCACTGGCTTTTTGGTTATGGGTTTGGGGAAGAACACAGGTTTGAGAAACAAGCCCGTGGACTGGGGTTCATGTGTTATGGCTTGATGGGAAGAAAAACAGGTTCTGAGAAAAACCGTGACTGGTTCATGTGTTACTGGCTTGATGGGAAGAAAAAGGTTTGGAAAACACCCGTGACGGCTTCAGTGTTACTGGCTTTGATGGGAAAAGACAGGTCCTGGAACAAGAGTGACTGGGTTATGTTTACTGGCTTTGATGGGAAAAACACAGGTTTGAGAAACAACCAGTGATGGCTCATGTGTTATGGGTTTTTGGGAAGAACAAGGTCCTGAGAAACAAGCCCGTGATGGCTTTTTACGTGTTACTGGGTCGTGGGAAGAAACACAGGTTTTGAAAACAAGCAGTGCTGGCTTCATGTGTTACTGGCTTGATGGGAAAAAACACAGGTTTGAGAAAAAGCCAGTGAGGCTTATGTGTTAGGCTTTGTGGGGAAAAACAAGGTTTAGAAAAAGCCAGTCCCCTGGCTTATGTGTTTCTGGCTTTTTTGGGAAGAACAAGGTTTGAAAAAACAAAAACAGTGAGGCTTATGTGTTACCGGCTTTGGGGGAAAAACAAGGTTTGGAAACAAGCCCGGATGGCTTATGTGTTACTGGTTTGATGGGGAAAAACACAGGTTCTGAAAACAAGCCGTGATGGCTTCATGTGTTTCTGGTTTGATGGGGAAAAACACAGGTTCTGGAAACAAGCCGTGACTGGTTCATGTGTTTTGGGTTGATGGAAGAACCAGGGGTTTGAGAAAAAGCCAGTGACTGGCTTATGGTTACTGGCTTTGATGGGGAAAAAACGTTTTTAAAAACAACCAGTGACTGGCTTCATGTGTTATGGCTCTGTGGGGAAAAACCAGGTTTTGGAAACAAACCAGGGGGTCAGTGTTACTGGCTTTGATGGGAAAAAACACAGGGTCCTGAGAAAAAAAGCCAGTGACTGGTTCATGTGTTACTGGCTTTGATGGGAAGAACACAGGTCCCGAGAAAAAAGCCAGTGACTGGCTTCATGTGTTACGGCTTTGTGGGAAGAAACAGGTCCCGAGAAACAAGCGTGACGGCTTATGTTATGGCTTTGATGGGAAGAACACAGGTTCTGAGAAACAAGCCCGTGCTGGCTTCATGCGTTATGGCTTTGTGGGGAAGAACACAGGGTTTTGGAAACAAGCCTGATGGTTCATGTTTCTGGTTTGGGGAAGAACCCGGTTTGAGAAAAAAAGCCAGTGACTGGCTTCGTTGTTACTGGCTCTGATGGGAAGAACACAGGTTTAGAAAAAGCAGGGATGGCTTCATGGTTAATGGCTTTGATGGGAAGAACACGTTTTGAGAAACAAGCCAGTGATGGGTTCATGGGTTATGGGGGTTTTAGGGAAAAAAACACAGGTTTGAGAAAAAGCCCGTACTGGCTTCATGTGTTATGGCTTTGGTGGAAGAAACAGGTTCGGAAAAAAGCCCGTCACTGGCTTCTTGTAAAAAATTATCAAGGTTTTCAATTCCCAAAAAGGGTTGTTTTTTTTTAAATAAAACTGTTTGGAACCCTTTGTTGTGATCTGTACAGCTATCCTGGGGGTAAAATTTTTGGGAAACCGGTAGCACCAGGATAATGGAACTTAATGTAGACAGGATAATGGTAACATTAAAAAGTGCACCAGGTAATGGATCATTAATGTAGCACCCGGATAATGGTAAATTAAAAGTGCCCAGGAAAAAGGTAAAAAATAGTGCACCAGGATATGGTAAAATAACGTAGCGCCAGGGAATGGTGACATGAAAAGTTGCGCCAGGAAATGGTGACATCCAGAGTGCACCAGATAATGGTGACAGTGCACCAGGATAATAGTGACATTGAGTGCACCAGGATAATGGTGACATTAAAAGTAGCACAGGGAAAAAAGTGACACTGAATAGACCTGGATAATGGTGACTCCCGGAGACCCAAAAATAAAAGGGGAACTTATAGCCAGCACCGGAAATGGTGACATCCAGAGTAGCACCAAAATAATAAATATTATCCAAGTGCACCACAGGAACGTGAGGAGAGAACAAGTAACGTTAATTCCCCTACGCGGTGTATAACTGCTCCAGCCAAGCCTATAACTGTTGCAGCTAGGGTTAAAAAGTACTGTTTATGGAACAAAGTGTTCCAAGTTGTTCATGCTGGCGCTCTTCACTCTCCAGAAAAACTCGGGCTGGAACAAGGTAATTTCCAGCGCTGGAAAACTTGAGGAGATATGAGGACAGTCAAGAGGACTGTGTTATGCTCACTGCTGAATTCTACTAGACTAAGACCAGCAGTCACAGACCAGGACCAGTGTGTTCTGTTGTTGCTAGACCAACAACGACAGTCACAGACCAGGACCAGTGTGTTGTGTTGATGTCAGACTAACAACAGTCACAGACCAAGACCAGTGTGTTGCTCTGTTACATATTAGTGTTGAACATTTGCCGAGAATCAAAGAGAGGCCGACAAAAGTTATCACAAGGACACTAATATCCCAATTTCTTCAGTGAATATGACAAACTAAAACAAACACAGCCCAAAACTAATTCAAACTTTCCACAAAAAAACACACCAGCTTTGAGGAGAAGCTTAAGAGGCATACGCTTATCTCAGAGACCAATATCCTGAAATACGCCAGTACATTAAGCTTGAAGAAGCTTAGAAGTTGCATTATCAAGTTTTTAGCGTTGAGGGTTAGAAAACAAATTGTATTATGAAATTCCACATTTCAAATTCCCCATTTTATTATATAAAAAATAGGCAAACTGGGACCTATACTGGTCAACTTATTATCAGTCTTACAACTGTTTACCAGTGATGGTAACAAGTGTTTGTGTGTTGTGATACACTGGTTTACCAGTGATGGTAACAAGTGTTTGTGTGTTGTGATACACTTGTTTACCAGTGATGGTAACAAGTGTTTGTGTGTTGTGATACACTGGTTTACCAGTGATGGTAACAAGTGTTTGTGTGTTGTGATACAACTGTTTACCAGTGATGGTAACAAGTGTTTGTGTGTTGTGATACAACTGTTTACCAGTGATGGTAACAAGTGTTTGTGTGTTGTGATACAACTGTTTACCAGTGATGGTAACAAGTGTTTGTGTGTTGTGATACAACTGTTTACCAGTGATGGTAACAAGTGTTTGTGTGTTGTGATACAACTGTTTACCAGTGATGGTAACAAGTGTTTGTGTGTTGTGATACACTGGTTTACCAGCGATGGTAACAAGTGTTTGTGTGTTGTGATACAACTGTTTACCAGTGATGGTAACAAGTGTTTGTGTGTTGTGATACACTGGTTTACCAGTGATGGTAACAAGTGTTTGTGTGTTGTGATACACTGGTTTACCAGTGACGGTAACAAGTGTTTGTGTGTTGTGATACACTGGTTTACCAGTGATGGTAACAAGTGTTTGTGTGTTGTGATACAACTGTTTACCAGTGATGGTAACAAGTGTTTGTGTGTTGTGATACACTGGTTTACCAGTGATGGTAACAAGTGGTTGTGTGTTGTGATACACTGGTTTACCAGTGACGGTAACAAGTGTTTGTGTGTTGTCATACACTGGTTTACCAGTGATGGTAACAAGTGTTTGTGTGTTGTGATACACTGGTTTACCAGTGATGGTAACAAGTGTTTGTGTGTTGTGATACACTGGTTTACCAGTGATGGTAACAAGTGTTTGTGTGTTGTGATACACTGGTTTACCAGTGATGGTAACAAGTGTTTGTGTGTTGTGATACACTGGTTTACCAGTGATGGTAACAAGTGTTTGTGTGTTGTGATACACTGTTTACCAGTGATGGTAACAAGTGTTTGTGTGTTGTGATACACTTGGTTTACCAGTGATCGGTAACAAGTGTTTGTGTGTTGTGATACACTTGTTTACCAGTGATGGTAACAAGTGTTTTGATCAAGTTACCAAAACATCAATTAGTTTACAAGTGACCAAAACATTAATTAAGGTTCCCAGTGACCAAAACATCAATTAAGAGTCACCAGGTGAACAAAACATCAACTAAGGTTCACCAGTTGTCCAAAACATCAACTAAGGTTCACAAGGTGACCAAAACATCAATTAAGGTTCACTAGGTGACCAAAACATCAACTAAGGTTCGCCAGGTGACCAAAACATCAACTAAGGTTCACCAGGTGACCAAAACATCAACTAAGGTTCACAAGGTGACCAAAACATCAACTAAGGTTCACAAGGTGACCAAAACATCAACTAAGGTTCATCAAGTGACCCAAACATCAATAAGGTTCACCAGGTGACCAAACATCAATAAAGGTTCACCAGGTGACCAAAACATCAACTAAGGTTCACCAGGTGACCAAAACATCAACTAAGGTTCACCATGTGACCAAAACATCAATTAAGGTTCACCAGGTGACCAAAACATCAAATAAGATTCACCAGGTGACCTAAACATCAATTAAGGTTCACCAGGTGACCAAAACATCAACTAAGGTTCACAAGGTGACCAAAACATCAACTAAGGTTCACAAGGTGACCAAAACATCAACTAAGGTTCATCAAGTGACCAAAACATCAACTAAGGTTCACCAGGTGACCAAAACATCAACTAAGGTTCACCAGGTGTCCAAAACATCAACTAAGGTTCACCAGGTGACCAAAACATCAACTAAGGTTCACCAGGTGACCAAAACATCAACTAAGGTTCACAAGGTGACCAAAACATCAACTAAGGTTCATCAAGTGACCAAAACATCAACTAAGGTTCACCAGGTGACCAAAACATCAAACTAAGGTTCACAAGGTGACCAAAACATCAACTAAGGTTCACCAGGTGACCAAAACATCAACTAAGGTTCACCAGGTGACCAAAACATCAACTAAGGTTCACAATGTGACCAAAATATCAATTAAGGTTCACCAGGTGACCAAAACATCAAATAAGATTCACCAGGTGACCAAAACATCAATTAAGGTTCACCAGGTGACCAAAACGTCAACTAAGGTTCACAAGGTGACCAAAACATCAACTAAGGTTCACAAGGTGACCAAAACATCAACTAAGGTTCATCAAGTGACCAAAACATCAACTAAGGTTCACCAGGTGACCAAAACATCAACTAAGGTTCACCAGGTGACCAAAACATCAACTAAGGTTCACCAAGTGACCAAAACATCAACTAAGGTTCACCAAGTGACCAAAACATCAACTAAGGTTCACCAAGTGACCAAAACATCAACTAAGGTTCACAAGGTGACCAAAACATCAACTAAGGTTCACCAAGTGACCAAAACATCAACTAAGG
>NC_069412.1:48941459-48968959 GCF_026875155.1 Cherax quadricarinatus
AGACCTCATGCCAATGATCACCCGAGAC
The DNA here is from genome assembly GCF_026875155.1 of Cherax quadricarinatus. NCBI lineage: Eukaryota > Metazoa > Arthropoda > Malacostraca > Decapoda > Parastacidae > Cherax > Cherax quadricarinatus. The sequence goes on from NC_069412.1 coordinate 48,941,488, forward strand.
CTCATGCCACTGATCACCCGTGACCTCATGCCACTGATCACCCGTGACCTCATGCCACTGATCACCCGAGACCTCATGCCACTGATCACCCGAGACCTCATGCCACTGATCACCCGTGACCTCATGCCACTGATCACCCAAGACCTCATGCCACTGATCACCCGAGACCTCATGCCACTGATCACCCGAGACCTCATGCCACTGATCACCCAAGACCTCATGCCACTGATCACCCGTGACCTCATGCCACTGATCACCCGAGACCTCATGCCAATGTTCACCGGTGACCTCATGCCACTGATCACCCGAGACCTCATGCCAATGATCACCGGTGACCTCATGCCACTGATCACCCGTGACCTCATGCCACTGATCACCCGAGACCTCATGCCAATGATCACCGGTGACCTCATGCCACTGATCACCCGTGACCTCATGCCACTGATCACCCGTGACCTCATGCCACTGATCACCGGTGACCTCATGCCACTGATCACCCGTGACCTCATGCCACTGATCACCCGTGACCTCATGCCACTGATCACCCGTGACCTCATGCCACTGATCATCCGTGACCTCATGCCACTGATCACCCGTGACCTCATGCCACTGATCACCCGTGACCTCATGCCACTGATCACCCGAGACCTCATGCCACTGATCACCCGAGACCTCATGCCACTGATCACCCGAGACCTCATGCCAATGATCACCCGTGACCTCATGCCACTGATCACCCGAGACCTCATGCCACTGATCACCCGAGACCTCATGCCACTGATCACCCGTGACCTCATGCCAATGATCACCCGAGACCTCATGCCACTGATCACCCGTGACCTCATGCCACTGATCACCCGTGACCTCATGCCAATGATCACCCGAGACCTCATGCCAATGATCACCCGAGACCTCATGCCACTGATCACCCGTGACCTCATGCCACTGATCACCCAAGACCTCATGCCAATGATCACCCAAGACCTCATGCCACTGATCACCCGTGACCTCATGCCACTGATCACCCAAGACCTCATGCCAATGATCACCCGTGACCTCATGCCACTGATCACCCGTGACCTCATGCCACTGATCACCCGTGACCTCATGCCACTGATCACCCGAGACCTCATGCCACTGATCACCCGAGACCTCATGCCACTGATCACCCGAGACCTCATGCCACTGATCACCGGTGACCTCATGCCACTGATCACCCAAGACCTCATGCCACTGATCACCCGAGACCTCATGCCACTGATCACCGGTGACCTCATGCCACTGATCACCCGAGACCTCATGCCACTGATCACCCGAGACCTCATGCCACTGATCATCCGTGACCTCATGTCACTGATCACCCGAGACCTCATGCCACTGATCACCCGAGACCGAGACCTCATGCCACTGATCACCCGAGACCGAGACCTCATGTCACTGATCACCCAAGACCTCATGCCACTGATCACCCGAGACCTCATGCCACTGATCACCGGTGACCTCATGCCACTGATCACCCGAGACCTCATGCCACTGATCACCCGAGACCTCATGCCACTGATCATCCGTGACCTCATGCCACTGATCACCCGAGACCTCATGCCACTGATCATCCGTGACCTCATGCCACTGATCACCCGAGACCTAATGCCACTGATCATCCGTGACCTCATGCCACTGATCACCGGTGACATCATGCCACTGATCACCGGTGACCTCATGCCACTGATCACCCGAAACCTCATGCCACTGATCACCCGAGACCTCATGCCACTGATCACCGGTGACCTCATGCCACTGATCACCGGTGACCTCATGCCACTGATCACCCGAAACCTCATGCCACTGATCACCCGAGACCTCATGCCACTGATCACCGGTGACCTCATGCCACTGATCACCGGTGACCTCATGCCACTGATCACCGGTGACCTCATTCCACATACACCAGCATGCATGCTGAGCATTGTAATTAATTCTCACATTATGTCATCCAGATCAAAGAATCCATCTATTTACTTATAACTGGATGACTCAATAACAATGATACACAATGAAACTCCTCACTATTATTTTTTCTGAAGGTAGTATTATCATTTTTTTTTGGTTTTAAAATTGTTTATTTATGTGCAGTGATGCAACAAAACATGTGATAACATGTGTAACATCTGTCATCACAACCATTATTGGTGCCAGTCAACACCCGGCTGACCCGGTATATGAATGGTATACAATACCGACAAGGTGAAGCGTTGGACACTTCTGCAACATACTGGTATCTATTGTGTTGATAAAGCCACCATCCAGTGGCTTTATCAACACAATACAAGGACATAATGTGAAGAATGTGGAACTATATATAAAAGATGAGGTAATCAGTCCCTCAGCTTTGGAGATGAAGAGCATTATTATTATTATTATTATTATCAAGGGGAAGCGCTAAACCCGGAGGATTATACAGCGCCTGGGGGGGGGGAATGTGGAAGGTATTCAGACTTAATTCGGGGAACTGGAGTACAGGTCCAATTCCCTAAATCAAGAGCCCCTCACCAACATACAAAGCATCATAGTCTTCACGTTATGGCCTTGTATTGTATTGATAAGCTCGCTGGTTGGCGAAAAATCTTCAAATAAAGATACGCAGATGTTGCACATTTGTTTAATTCTGAACGCAGGTGGCAACACTCACGAGGCACTGCTAAAACTCTTGGATGAAAATGCAATAATTGCCGTCAAATGCCACAAAAGTTGTCTTTCTTTACATACATCAGAGCCAAGGGTGGAAACATTAGGCAAAGGTATCTGGGTGTTAGCTGACTGGTGTGGGTGGCATCCTGGGGGGTGGTAGTATACCTCATAGTGCTGGGCTTTAAATGAACTGAGGTACGATAACAGCTCTTAGCCTGTAAAATTGATTTGTGTAAAAAAGTACATACACAACGCCATATCTGCGTAGTAAAACCAAAGGTCAAAACGTGAACTTACACTACTAAAAAAACTTCATTGTATGGGGAGATCTGCTGACTCAAACCTGACTCACGTAATGCTTCCAGGTGGCGAACAGCACATCTTTAACTTTAGTCATATTGATTGGAATTTTTTGACTGGGAATTTAGAATCATACGACTTCTTAGTAGTTCAGGATTGTTTTTTGAAGCAGCTTGTGACAGAACCTACAAGGGGAAATAACCTGCTTGACTTAGTTATGGCAAACAATGAATCCCTTGTTAATAATTTAGAAATTTCAGAGGAACTGGGTGCTAGCGACCACAAATCAATTACATTTAGCATTGAATGGAAGTACGATAGTAGCGATAACTCAGTAACAGTCCCAGATTTTCGCTTAGCAGATTACGATGGGCTTAGAGAACACTTATCATCTGTTGACTGGGGTAACGAAGTGAGCTATCAACACTATACATGCTGCTCAAAGAACGTTTATCCCATATAAAGAAATTAGATCAAATAGAAATGACCCAAAATGGATGAATAATAGGCTCAAATATCTACTAGGGCATAAGAAAGGAATTTATAGGCGTATCAAAAGAGGTGAGGGTCATCTTATGAATCAGTATATTGACATTAAGAGGGACATTAAAAAGGGGATAAGAAAAGCTAAAAGGGACTATGAAATTAAAGTTGCTAGGGATTCTAAAACTAACCCAAAAAGTTTTTTCCAGGTCTATAGAACAAAAGTTAGAGATAAGATAGGTCCCCTTAAAAATAACTATGGGCACCTTACTGACAAAGAGAATGAAATGTGCTCGATTTTTAATAATTATTTTCTCTCAGTTTTTACACAGGAAGACACTAACAATATTCCAGTAATTAATTTTTATAGTGGGCTAGAAGAAGATAAATTATGTAACATCACAGTCACTAGTGAAATGGTTGTGAAGCAGATAGACAGACTGAAGCAAAATAAGTCGCCGGGTCCTGATGAGGTTTTTTCAAGGGTTCTTAAGGAATGCAAAATGGAACTCTGTGAACCATTAACTAATATTTTTAATTTATCTCTTCAAACAGGTGTAGTGTCTGATATGTGGAAGATGGCTAATGTAATTTTTAAAACAGGGGACAAGTCGTTACCGTCAAATTACCGCCCAATAAGCCTGACCTCAATTGTAGGCAAATTACTAGAGTCAATTATAGCTGAGATTATAAGAAGCCATCTCGATAAGCATAGCTTGATTAATGATACTCAGCATGGATTCACAAGAGGCCGGTCTTGTCTAACTAATTTATTAACTTTCTTCAGTAAAGCTTTTGAGGCTGTTGACCACGATAAAGAATTTGATATTATTTACTTAGATTTTAGTAAGGCTTTTGATAGAGTTCCGCACCATAGACTGTTAAAGAAAGTGGCAGCTCATGGCATTGGGGGAAAAGTGCTCTCGTGGATCGAGTCATGGCTCACAGACAGGAAGCAGAGAGTGTCCATAAATGGGGTTAAATCCGAGTGGGGATCTGTAACAATTGGCGTTCCACAGGGATCAGTCTTGGGCCCGTTGTTGTTTATAATATATATCAATGATCTTGATGAGGGAATTACTAGTGATATGAGCAAATTCGCCGATGACACAAAGATAGGTAGGATAATTGATTCAAACGTAGATGTTATGGAACTTCAGGAGGATTTAAACAAACTCTATTCTTGGTCAGAAAAGTGGCAGATGCAGTTCAATGTAGATAATTGCAAGGTTCTGAAGCTTGGGAGTGCCCATAACCCTAGTACTTATAAGTTAAATGATGTAGAACTTAGCCATACAGATTGCGAAAAGGACTTGGGGGTTATGGCGAGCAGCAACCTTAAACCAAGACAGCAATGCCTAAGCGTACGTAATAAGGCAAATAGATTACTGGGATTTATATCAAGAAGTGTAAGCAACAGAAGTCCAGAGGTCATACTGCAGCTTTATACATCATTAGTAAGGCCTCACCTAGATTATGCAGCTCAGTTCTGGTCTCCATATTACAGAATGGACATAAATTCGTTAGAAAACATTCAGCGTAGGATGACTAAATTAATACATAGCATTAGAAATCTTCCTTATGAAGAAAGATTGAAGACTCTTAAGTTACATTAACTTGTTAGACGAAGAATGAGGGGAGACCTGATCGAAGTGTATAAGTGGAAGATAGATATTAATAAAGGGGATATTAATAAGGTCTTGAGGATGTCTCTCCAAGAGAGAACCCGCAGTAATGGATTTAAATTAGATAAGTTTAGATTTAGAAAGGACATAGGAAAGTATTGGTTTGGAAATAGGATAGTTGATGAGTGGAACAGTCTACCTAGTTGGGTTATTGAGGCTGGGACTTTGGGTAGTTTCAAATTTAGGTTGGATAAGTACATGAGTGGGAGGGGTTGGATTTGAGTGGGACTTTCACATCAGAGCTTATTTCTTGGGTGGCATTGAAAATTGGGTTGGGCAAATGTTTTGTTAGTGGGATGAATTGTAAAGGACCTGCCTAGTATGGGCCAGCAGGCCTCCTGCAGTGTTCCTCCTTTCTTATGTTCTTATGTTATCTTTGTAGAAGGGACTGAACTGTCCTACAAACATCTGATTCCTAGTGTCTGTGGTAAACGAAGGGATGAGCGGGCAAAGCATGCTGAGGTAAGACTACACAGCACCGTCAGTGATCTACACAAAACAGATGCTTCTTGCAGTGATTGTTGTCTAGAGACATAACTGGGGAAATAAAACAAGCTGGTGGAAGTAACACCAGCCATAAAAATAATCATTCGATACGCTTTCAGAAGACATTAGCAGTGATAAAATTAAGAAGTTGGATTTGAAGTGAGTGGATAATATCCATCACTCGGTGGTTAAGAATGTTGCAAAGATGTCTTATCAAGACTACTGAAGCATTCTGACGACAAATTAGTGTATTTCTCTGCTCCAGGTGTCTCCAGTCGTCTAGTTTAACGTGATACTTCACGCTAAACTAGAGGACTGTTTAGCGTGATACTTCACGCTAAACAGTCTTCTACATTCCTCAACAAGTCACAGCCTAGTGTGCTGTGACTTGTTGAAGATGAGACGATGTTATGGTCGGGACTATCAATAAAGAAACAAATCTTGCTATTATAAGTGTAATTTCCATCTTATTCGATACTGGATGCGGGTTTTAATCTCGAGTTTACATACGAGAAGAAATATTTTGGATTTCTTTCAATTAATTGCTTTTAGCTCCCCAGTTTCTCCTAAACAGTATTATTCATCCAAGTTCATTATCTTCTATTTCTTTAGCCAGTTCTTCCTTCCGAACTCATAGTCTAGCACCCTTAAGAAGCTCTGTGATTCTTTGCTTTCGCTTGTGCAGGAAGCGCCTCTCTCTTTGTGGTCCGCATCTTCTCTCCTTTTTCTTTAGTGGTATGTGTCTTGAGCATACTTTTAATGCCACAAAGTTAATCCTTTCCAGACACTGGTTCTCACAGGAATCATCAGTTTTCACAGGACTCAGTCCTGTTGTGGCAGTGACTTCAGGTACGTGGGGTCTCCTCCATTACTGGATTAACCTCTACTGCCAGCAGCTTTAATGCAATAAAATCCACACTAAAATGTAAGATTCATTACAAATAACGAAAAAGATTAATAGATATACGAAAGATGAAAGAAAGAGGAGAAGAATACACCAAAATTATTCATTACGAGAGGAAAAGGTTCAACACGACGATGCAAAATATTAGTTATGTAGCACGGGGGAGTTATAAGTACATTAAGAGATATAACTGGAAGAGTGTAGACAGGACAAGACTTTCAGTAACAGAGGATTAAACGCACCAGTAAAAACTGTTGCATAAGAATGTAACTTCCCAAATTAAAAATAATATAAATTCTGAAAATTCTAGCTGCGTGTGAGAGAGGCCTCCCACAAGTTATCCTGTGAGTTTAAAGTCTGATTAATAATTAGCCCCGAGGGGTAATTAATCTAGCCTTTTCAACATCCAAAGTTCTCTCTCTCGGCGAGTTGATGCAACGATTCTAATTACCTTTTGTTCTTGATGATTAATTACTTTTTGAACCAGGGAGAGAGAACTCTGTAGTTTTGTGATCAAACAGCTCATGGCTTTGCTCTCTCTCTCTCTCTCTCTCTCTCTCTCTCACTTTCTCCCCATCATTCAGAAACACACACACACAAACCACTAAATTACGAACTAATACCTTTGACAGACATTTTAAAAGTTCTGGAGGAACTTATTAATCAGTTCTGGTCTACCAGAGAAGAGCAGAACTGATTTAGGGATGGGAAACTATATCTTACGAACTTGCTGGAGCTCCACGACACAGAGAAACAAAACAAAAGAGTACGGGTTGCCTGCATCTTCTCAAACTGGTTTAGAAAGACACGTTAGCAAACACTAGTGTTTGCTTACGTGTCTTTCTAAACCAACTTGTTGGTATTTATTACCAAGGTTTATACCATCTTAAACTACAAGAATGAATCTGATAACATCGCACCAGAAAAATTTCCTGAAAAAATTGACACAGATGAATGAGACACTTAAGTAGCACTTTTGTATCTTATTGTGGAAAGTGCTGCGTAAGTGTTGCATTTTTCTAACTGTCGGTTTTTCTAAATTATCTGTATAATAATACGTGAAACTTTAAGATGAGGCAGGGATAAAGTAAGGTGGTCGAATGGATCAGGAAGTACCTGATATACACAAGACGAAGAATAACAATAAGGACTGTGACATCAGGCCGGAATAATAATAAATGGAATCCGGAAAGGATCAGCATGAGAATCACAACTGTTCCTACTACAGTATATGTCAACAACCTAACAAAAGGAAGCGAGTCTTACGTTTCATTGTTTGTTGAGGATGTAGTTCTGAACAGGAGAGAACAAAACGATACAATACAGCGACTGAAACAATACACAAATAACCCGCACATAGGAGAGAAGCTGATGACAACGTTTCGGTTCGACTTGAACCATTAACTAGTTACCATTAACTAGGCCCTGGTCATGGACCGGGCAGCGGGGGCGTTGATCCCCGGAATAACCTCCAGGTAGACATTAGCGTCGTCATAAGCTTCTCTCCTAGGTACGGGTTATTTGTGTATTGAACACGAGAGGACAGAGATAAGCTTCAGCAAGACTTGTGAAGACTGGAGAAGTAATCCAAGTGCATGCTGAAGTTGACTCCGAGTAGACACAGTGCAGCCAGGGTGTGCAAGATGAAGGTAGAGCAGACACAGTGCAGCCAGGGTGTGCAAGATGAAGGTAGAGCAGACACAGTGCAGCCAGGGTGTGCAAGATGAAGGTAGAGCAGACACAGTGCAGCCAGGGTGTGCAAGATGAAGGTAGAGCAGACACAGTGCAGCCAGGGTGTGCAAGATGAAGGTAGAGCAGACACAGTGCAGCCAGGGTGTGCAAGATGAAGGTAGAGCAGACACAGTGCAGCCAGGGTGTGCAAGATGAAGGTAGAGCAGACACAGTGCAGCCAGGGTGTGCAAGATGAAGTAGAGCAGACACAGTGCAGCCAGGGTGTGCAAGATGAAGGTAGAGCAGACACAGTGCAGCCAGGGTGTACAAGATGAAGGTAGAGTAGACACAGTGCAGCCAGGTGTGCAAGATGAAGTAGAGCAGACACAGTGCAGCCAGGGTGTGCAAGATGAAGGTAGAGCAGACACAGTGCAGCCAGGGTGTGCAAGATGAAGGTAGAGCAGACACAGTGCAGCCAGGGTGTACAAGATGAAGGTAGAGTAGACACAGTGCAGCCAGGGTGTGCAAGATGAAGGTAGAGCAGACACAGTGCAGCCAGGGTGTGCAAGATGAAGGTAGAGCAGACACAGTGCAGCCAGGGTGTGCAAGATGAAGGTAGAGCAGACACAGTGCAGCCAGGGTGTGCAAGATGAAGGTAGAGCAGACAGTGCAGCCAGGGTGTGCAAGATGAAGGTAGAGCAGACACAGTGCAGCCAGGGTGTGCAAGATGAAGGTAGAGCAGACACAGTGCAGCCAGGGTGTGCAAGATGAAGGTAGAGCAGACACAGTGCAGCCAGGGTGTGCAAGATGAAGGTAGAGCAGACACAGTGCAGCCAGGGTGTGTAAGATGAAGGTAGAGCAGACACAGTGCAGCCAGGGTGTGCAAGATGAAGGTAGAGCAGACACAGTGCAGCCAGGGTGTGCAAGATGAAGGTAGAGCAGACACAGTACAGCGAGGGTGTACAAAATAAAGGTAGAGCAGACACAGTACAGCAAGGGTGTACAAGATGAAGGTAGAGCAGACACAGTGCAGCCAGGGTGTACAAGATGAAGGTAGAGCAGACACAGTGCAGCGAGGGTGTACAAGATGAAGGTAGAGCAGACACAGTGCAGCGAGGGTGTACAAGATGAAGGTAGAGCAGACACAGTACAGCAAGGGTGTACAAGATGAAGGTAGAGCAGACACAGTACAGCGAGGGTGTACAAGATGAAGGTAGAGCAGACACAGTACAGCGAGGGTGTACAAGATGAAGGTAGAGCAGACACAGTACAGCGAGGATGTATAAGAAGGTAGAGCAGACACAGTGCAGGCAGGGTGTGCAAGATGAAGGTAGAGCAGACACAGTACAGCCAGGGTGTACAAGATGAAGGTAGAGCAGACAGTACAGCGAGGGTGTACAAGATGAAGGTAGAGCAGACAGTACAGCGAGGGTGTACAAGATGAAGGTAGAGCAGACACAGTACAGCCAGGGTGTACAAGATGAAGGTAGAGCAGACAGTACAGCCAGGGTGTACAAGATGAAGGTAGAGCAGACAGTACAGCCAGGGTGTACAAGATGAAGGTAGAGCAGACAGTACAGCCAGGGTGTACAAGATGAAGGTAGAGCAGACAGTACAGCGAGGGTGTACAAGATGAAGGTAGAGCAGACAGTACAGCGAGGGTGTACAAGATGAAGGTAGAGCAGACACAGTACAGCCAGGGTGTACAAGATGAAGGTAGAGCAGACAGTACAGCGAGGGTGTACAAGATGAAGGTAGAGCAGACAGTACAGCTAGGGTGTGCAAGATGAAGGTAGAGCAGACAGTACAGCGAGGGTGTACAAGATGAAGGTAGAGCAGACACAGTACAGCGAGGGTGTACAAGATGAAGGTAGAGCAGACACAGTACAGCGAGGGTGTACAAGATGAAGGTAGAGCAGACACAGTACAGCGAGGGTGTACAAGATGAAGGTAGAGCAGACACAGTACAGCGAGGGTGTACAAGATGAAGGTAGAGCAGACACAGTACAGCGAGGGTGTACAAGATGAAGGTAGAGCAGACACAGTACAGCGAGGATGAACAAGATGAAGGTAGAGCAGACACAGTACAGCCAGGGTGTACAAGATGAAGGTAGAGCAGACACAGTACAGCGAGGGTGTACAAGATGAAGGTAGAGCAGACACAGTACAGCGAGGATGAACAAGATGAAGGTAGAGCAGACACAGTACAGCGAGGATGAACAAGATGAAGGTAGAGCAGACACAGTACAGCCAGGGTGTACAAGATGAAGGTAGAGCAGACACAGTACAGCCAGGGTGTACAAGATGAAGGTAGAGCAGACACAGTACAGCGAGGGTGTACAAGATGAAGGTAGAGCAGACACAGTACAGCCAGGGTGTGCAAGATGAAGGTAGAGCAGACACAGTGCAGCCAGGGTGTACAAGATGAAGGTAGAGCAGACACAGTACAGCGAGGGTGTACAAGATGAAGGTAGAGCAGACACAGTACAGCCAGGGTGTACAAGATGAAGGTAGAGCAGACACAGTACAGCGAGGATGAACAAGATGAAGGTAGAGCAGACACAGTACAGCGAGGGTGTACAAGATGAAGGTAGAGCAGACACAGTACAGCCAGGGTGTGCAAGATGAAGGTAGAGCAGACACAGTGCAGCCAGGGTGTACAAGATGAAGGTAGAGCAGACACAGTACAGCCAGGGTGTACAAGATGAAGGTAGAGCAGACACAGTACAGCGAGGATGTACAAGATGAAGGTAGAGCAGACACAGTACAGCCAGGGTGTGCAAGATGAAGGTAGAGCAGACACAGTACAGCGAGGGTGTACAAGATGAAGGTAGAGCAGACACAGTACAGCGAGGGTGTACAAGATGAAGGTAGAGCAGACACAGTACAGCGAGGGTGTACAAGATGAAGGTAGAGCAGACACAGTACAGCCAGGGTGTACAAGATGAAGGTAGAGCAGACACAGTACAGCCAGGGTGTGCAAGATGAAGGTAGAGCAGACACAGTACAGCGAGGGTGTACAAGATGAAGGTAGAGCAGACACAGTACAGCCGGGGTGTACAAGATGAAGGTAGAGCAGACACAGTACAGCCAGGGTGTACAAGATGAAGGTAGAGCAGACACAGTACAGCGAGGGTGTACAAGATGAAGGTAGAGCAGACACAGTACAGCGAGGGTGTACAAGATGAAGGTAGAGCAGACACAGTACAGCGAGGGTGTACAAGATGAAGGTAGAGCAGACACAGTACAGCCAGGGTGTACAAGATGAAGGTAGAGCAGACACAGTACAGCGAGGGTGTACAAGATGAAGGTAGAGCAGACACAGTACAGCGAGGGTGTACAAGATGAAGGTAGAGCAGACACAGTACAGCGAGTGGGGAGACATGCTTCAAATATCAGAAAATGAAAAGAATCTGAGGGGAAATATAACAGTAATCATTTCTAGGGAGTGACACACGGTGTAACCTCGGTGGTATATACAAGACTAAACCTCACAACAACATTCAACATTTCATAACATGCCAAATGTTATGAAAATCAGTGAGTAAATGACCCCAGGGTGGAGGCCCCTCCGGGTTACGAAAACAAGACAAAAAGAGAACAAGAGAAATCGAATATCACAGTCAATCAATATGAGGAAAATAGACTATGCTGGAAGAAATTGGCGGCCATCTTTATAAAATGTCGGTCAGTTTAACTGTTTAAGTTGCTCATCTTCTGGATGTGAAGACTGACTCACTGGGAAGACTCACTATAGCATCCACTGGATGTGGAGACTGACTCACTGGGAAGACTCACTATAACGTCCACTGGATGTGAAGATTGACTCACTGGGAAGACTCACTATAACATCCACTGGATGTGAAGATTGACTCACTGGGAAGACTCACTATAGCATCCACTGGATGTGAAGATTGACTCACTGGGAAGATTCACTATAGCATCCACTGGATGTGAAGACTGACTCACTGGGAAGACTCACTATAGCATCCACTGGATGTGAAGACTGACTCACTATAGCATCCACTGGATGTGAAGACTGACTCACTGGGAAGACTCACTATAGCATCCACTGGATGTGAAGATTGACTCACTGGGAAGATTCACTATAGCATCCACTGGATGTGAAGACTGACTCACTGGGAAGACTCACTATAGCATCCACTGGATGTGAAGACTGACTCACTGGGAAGACTCACTATAGCATCCACTGGATGTGAAGACTGACTCACTGGGAAGACTCACTATAGCATCCACTGGATGTGAAGACTGACTCACTGGGAAGACTCACTATAGCATCCACTGGATGTGGAGACTGACTCACTGGGAAGACTCACTATAGCATCCACTGGATGTGAAGATTGACTCACTGGGAAGACTCACTATAGCATCCACTGGATGTGGAGACTGACTCACTGGGAAGACTCACTATAGCATCCACTGGATGTGGAGACTGACTCACTGGGAAGATTCACTATAGCATCCACTGGATGTGAAGACTGACTCACTGGGAAGACTCACTATAGCATCCACTGGATGTGGAGACTGACTCACTGGGAAGATTCACTATAGCATCCACTGGATGTGGAGACTGACTCACTGGGAAGACTCACTATAGCATCCACTGGATGTGAAGATTGACTCACTGGGAAGACTCTAGGTTCCATTAATGTGTCAGTTTTAAAGATTCGTTGAAAAGAATGTTATCTGTCCATCTAGTTGTGGTTGATTTCACGTTCTTTACTGTAGCTTTGCCTATCTTGTTAGTTCCCCTGAGTATTTTAAATGTTTTGATCATGTCTCCTCTGCTTCTCCTTTCTTCATATGTCAAGAGTTCCCGCTTCCAGCAGAAATTAAGAACTCGGGAACTGGTCAACAACGTTGTTATTCACACAACTTGCATTCAAAAAAGTAACCATATGGAGGGTTTGGTTCATCTGGACCATTGTCAGGTCGAAACTGCTGTGAAGAACATGGCCCAGGAAGGACCGAAACATCGCATGGGGTTCTTCTCATAAGTGAGGGTTTTGGATGATTTGTTCCAACCACTGATCGTGACTTTAGTCTCGATGTCAGTGTTATACAAGCAAGCACAGCGGCCGAAGACACCCACGTTATCCGATCTAGCGAAGTTTAGATCAAGAATTTCGATATTCTCAGCAATTCTTTAAAAAAAACTTATAACACAACAAAAGGTTTCTTAGTGTCGAACTGGTTGGTTAACTGGAATTAAAACCTGTCGACACACGAGGGTCATTAAGGCTGAGTAACACCTCTTCACCACCAGTCAAAAATGTTTTAATCCTGAGTATCGGCCTATTGGGAGTAAATTCTAACTGTACATATTGAACTTATATCCCTGATCTGTAGCAGCAACATTTCTGCTACCTTACAGCAGCTGGGATTGATCTCTAGCAGCAACATTTCCGCTACCTTACAGCAGCTGGGATTGATCTCTAACAGCAACATTTCTGTTACCTTACAGCAGCTGGGATTGATCTCTAGCAGCAACATTTCTGTTACCTTACAGCAGCTGCGATTGATCTCTAGCAGCAACATTTCTCCTACCTTACAGCAGCTAGGATTGATCTCTAACAGCAACATTTCTGCAGCCTTACAGCAGCTGGGATTGATCTCTAGCAGCAACATTTCTGTTACCTTACAGCAGCTGGTATTGATCTCTAGCAGCAACATTTCTGCTACCTTACAGCAGCTGGTATTGATCTCTAGCAGCAACATTTCTGTTACATTACAGCAGCTAGTATTGATCTCTAACAGCAACATTTCTGTTACCTTACAGCAGCTGGTATTGATCTCTAGCAGCAACATTTCTGCAGCCTTACAGCAGCTGGTATTGATCTCTAACAGCAACATTTCTGTTACCTTACAGCAGCTGGGATTGATCTCTAGCAGCAACATTTCTGCAGCCTTACAGCCTTAATTTCATTTATTATTTTGTGTTTACTATTACTTTTCCACTTACCTATCTGTGGTTGCTGGGAGTTGAGTCTCAGCTCCTGACCCAGTCTTTTAACTGAACCAGACTAAGTTTAGGTCAGCCTATACATGTTTATATTTTGTGTCTTGTGTAAGTAGACCGTGAATTTTTTCCATTATCTTATTTACTTATTATTACATTGTCTAGTACACGTCAGTGCTTAGTGCACGTTAGTACCCGGCACACGTCAGTACCCGGCACACGTCAGTACCCGGCACACGTCAGTTCTTGGTACACGTCAGTGCTTAGTACACGTTAGTACCCGGCACACGTCAGTACCCGGCACACGTCAGTACCCGGCACACGTCAGTACCTGGGACACGTCAGTTCTTGGTACACGTCAGTGCTTAGTACACGTTAGTACCCGGCACACGTCAGTACCCAGTACACGTCAGTACCCGGCACACGTCAGTACCTGGGACACGTCAGTTCTTGGTACACGTCAGTGCTTTTGTACACGTTAGTACCCGGCACACGTCAGTACCCGGCACACGTCAGTACCTGGGACACGTCAGTTCTTGGTACCCCGTCAGTGCTTAGTACACGTTAGTACCCGGCACACGTCAGTACCTGGGAACGTCAGTACCGGGGACACGTCAGTTCTTGGTACACGTCCCGTGCTTAGTACACGTTAGTACCCGGCACACGTCAGTACCCAGTACACGTCAGTACCCGGCACACGTCAGTACCTGGGACACGTCAGTTCTTGGTACACGTCAGTGCTTAGTACACGTTAGTACCCGGCACACGTCAGTACCCGGCACACGTCAGTACCTGGGACACGTCAGTTCTTGGTACACGTCAGTGCTTAGTACACGTTAGTACCCGGCACACGTCCCGTACCTGGGACACGTCAGTACCTGGGGGCACGTCAGTTCTTGGTACAACGTCAGTGCTTAGTACACGTTAGTACCCGGCACACGTCAGTACCTGGGACACGTCAGTACCTGGGACACGTCAGTTCTTGGTACACGTCAGTGCTTAGTACACGTTAGTACCCGGCACACGTCAGTACCCAGTACACGTCAGTACCCGGCACACGTCAGTACCTGGGACACGTCAGTTCTTGGTACACGTCAGTGCTTAGTACACGTTAGTACCCGGCACACGTCAGTACCCGGCCACACTCAGTACCTGGGACACGTCAGTTCTTGGTACACGTCAGTGCTTAGTACACGTTAGTACCCGGCACACGTCAGTACCTGGGACACGTCAGTACCTGGGACACGTCAGTTCTTGGTACACGTCAGTGCTTAGTACACGTTAGTACCCGGCACACGTCAGTACCCGGCACACGTCAGTACCTGGGACATGTCAGTTCTTGGTACACGTCAGTGCTTAGTACACGTTAGTACCCGGCACACGTCAGTACCCAGTACACGTCAGTACCCGGCACACGTCAGTACCTGGGACACGTCAGTTCTTGGTACACGTCAGTGCTTAGTTTCACGTTAGTACCGGCACACGTCAGTACCCGGCACACGTCAGTACCTGGGACACGTCAGTTCTTGGTACACGTCAGTGCTTAGTACACGTTAGTACCCGGCACACGTCAGTACCTGGGACACGTCAGTACCTGGGACACGTCAGTTCTTGGTACACGTCAGTGCTTAGTACACGTTAGTACCCGGCACACGTCAGTACCCGGCACACGTCAGTACCTGGGACATGTCAGTTCTTGGTACACGTCAGTGCTTAGTACACGTTAGTACCCGGCACACGTCAGTACCTGGGACACGTCAGTACCTGGGACACGTCAGTTCTTGGTACACGTCAGTGCTTAGTACACGTTAGTACCCGGCACACGTCAGTACCCGGCACACGTCAGTACCCGGCACACGTCAGTACCTGGGACACGTCAGTTCTTGGTACACGTCAGTGCTTAGTACACGTTAGTACCCGGCACACGTCAGTGCCTGGGACACGTCAGTACCAGGAACACGTCAGTTCTTGGTACACGTCAGTGCTTAGCATACGTCAGTGCCTGGCACACGTCAGTGTCTGCTGTATTGACGACGTTCCCTAACCCCTTCAGGCTGTCAGTTTACAAGGTGACCCTAGACCATAAAGCTGTCAGCTTACAAGATGATCCAGGACCAAATCTGTCAGCTTACAAGGTGACCCAGGACCATAAAGTTGTCAGCTTACAAGTTGACCTACAAAGCTATCAGCTTTCAAGGTGACCATGGACCCTACAGCTGCCAGCTTACAAAGTGACCTACAAAGCTATCAGTTTTCAAGGTGACCCGCGAAGCTGTCAGCTTAAATTAAAAAAAATTAAGCTAACAGATCTAATTACATATTTATCCACTCCATTATTTAAAAAAATCCATTAATAAGAGAAAAGTAACATATATCGATTACACTGAAATTACTTTCTATGATACATCTCATTTAATTACAATGAATGCAGACACGGTGTGTGGAATATCGCTTCATTGCCTTCTGAATGCTGAATGAAATACTGCTTTCATTACACTGGTAACGCTGCTTCTTTCATCACACTGTTAACACTGCTTCTTTCACTACACTGGTAACTGCTTCTTTCATCACACTGGTAACACTGCTTCTTTCACTACACTGGTAACTGCTTCTTTCATCACACTGGTAACACTGCTTCTTTCACTACACTGGTAACTGCTTCTTTCATCACACACTGTAACACTGCTTCTTTCACTACACTGGTAACTGCTTCTTTCATCACACTGGTAACACTGCTTCTTTCATCACACTGATAACACTGCTGCTTTCACTAGTGGTGGTGGTAGTGGCTATAATAGTGGTGGTGATGGTTGTGGTGTGTGTGTGTGTGTGTGTGTGTGTGTGTGTGTGTGTGTGTGTGTGTGTGTGTGTGTGTGTGTGTGTGTGTGTGTGTGTGTGTGTGTGTGTGTGTGTGTGTGTACACAGTAAATTAATGGAGACTTATACATATGCATGCAGGAAAGCTGGGAGTAAGATACGTAAATGATTTAATTCAGTTAATCCCCAATACTTGTGTTGAGAGAGAGAGAGAGAGAGAGAGAGAGAGAGAGAGAGAGAGAGAGAGAGAAGAGAGAGAGAGAGAGAGAGAGAGAGAGAGAGAGAGAGAGAGAGAGAGAGAGAAACAGACCGTATGATTCAGTAGAGGGCAAAACTTGTAGTTTTCTCTATGGGGTTTGCTAAGAAGTACGTGTATAGGGCGTGAGTATTGGAGGTGGTGTGTGTCTCACAGTCTGGGAGGTCAGTGTCGGAGGTCAATGTGGGAGGTCAATGTGAGGGACGTCAAGAGTGTGGGAGGTCAGTGTGAGGGAGGTCAGAGTGTAAGAGGTCCATGTGAGGGAGGTCAGAGTGGAAGAGGTCAGTGTGAGGGAGGTCAGAGTGTAAAAGGTCAGTGTGAGGGAGGTCCAGAGTGTAAGAGGTCAGTGTGAGGGAGGTCAGAATGTAAGAGGTCAGTGTGAGGGAGGTCAGAGTGGAAGAGGTCAGTGTGAGGGAGGTCAGAGTGTAAGAGGTCAGTGTGAGGGAGGTCAGAGTGTAAGAGGTCAGTGTGAGGGGGGTCAGAGTGGAAGAGGTCAGTGTGAGGGAGGTCAGAGTGTAAGAGGTCAGTGTGAGGGAGGTCAGAGTGTAAGAGGTCAGTGTGAGGGAGGTCAGAGTGTAAGAGGTCAGTGTGAGGGAGGTCAGAGTGTAAGAGGTCAGTGTGAGGGAGGTCAGAGTGTAAGAGGTCAGTGTGAGGGAGGTCAGAGTGTAAGAGGTCAGTGTGAGGGAGGTCAGAGTGTAAGAGGTCAGTGTGAGGGAGGTCAGAATGTAAGAGGTCAGTGTGAGGGAGGTCAGAGTGTAAGAGGTCAGTGTGAGGGAGGTCAGAGTGTAAGAGGTCAGTGTGAGGGAGGTCAGAGTGTAAGAGGTCAGTGTGAGGGAGGTCAGAGTGTAAGAGGTCAGTGTGAGGGAGGTCAGAGTGGAAGAGGTCAGTGTGAGGGAGGTCAGAGTGTAAGAGGTCAGTGTGAGGGAGGTCAGAGTGTAAGAGGTCAGTGTGAGGGAGGTCAGAGTGTAAGAGGTCAGTGTGAGGGAGGTCAGTGTGAGGGAGGTCAGAGTGTAAGAGGTCAGTGTGAGGGAGGTCAGAGTGTAAGAGGTCAGTGTGAGGGAGGTCAGAGTGTAAGAGGTCAGTGTGAGGGAGGTCAGAGTGTAAGAGGTCAGTGTGAGGGAGGTCAGAGTGTAAGAGGTCAGTGTGAGGGAGGTCAGAGTGTAAGAGGTCAGTGTGAGGGAGGTCAGAGTGTAAGAGGTCAGTGTGAGGGAGTGTCAGAGTGCAAGAGGTCAGTGTGAGGGAGGTCAGAATGTAAGAGGTCAGTGTGAGGGAGGTCAGAGTGTAAGAGGTCAGTGTGAGGGAGGTCAGAGTGTAAGAGGTCAGTGTGAGGGAGGTCAGAGTGTAAGAGGTCAGTGTGAGGGAGGTCAGAGTGTAAGAGGTCAGTGTGAGGGAGGTCAGAGTGGAAGAGGTCATGTGAGGGAGGTCAGAGTGGAAGAGGTCAGTGTGAGGGAGGTCAGAGTGTAAGAGGTCATGTGTGAGGGAGGTCAGAGTGTAAGAGGTCAGTGTGAGGGAGGTCAGAGTGTAAAGGATCAGTGTGAGGGAGGTCAGAAGTGTAAGAGTCAGTGTGAGGAGGTCAGAGTGTAAGAGGTCAGTGTGAGGGAGGTCAGAGTGTAAGAGGTCAGTGTGAGGGAGTCAAGTGTAAGAGGTCAGTGTGAGGGAGGTCAGAGTGTAAGAGGTCAGTGGGGAGGTCAGAATGTAAGAGGTCAGTGTGAGGGAGGTCAAGTGTAAGGCCAGTGTGAGGGAGGTCAGAGTGTAAGAGGTCAGTGTGAGGAGGTCAGAGTGTAAGAGGTCAGTGTGAGGGGTCAGAGTGTAAGAGGTCAGTGTGAGGGAGGTCAGAGTGGAAGAGTCAGTGTGAGGGAGGTCAGAGTGTAAGAGGTCAGTGTGAGGGAGGTCAGAGTGTAAGAGGTCAGTGAGAGGGAGGTCAGAGTGAAGAGGTCCATGTGAGGGAGGTCAGAGTGTAAGAGGTCAGTGTGAGGAGGTCAGAGTGTAAGAGGTCAGTGTGATGGAGGTCAGAGTGTAAGAGGTCAGTGTGAGGGAGGTCAGAGTGTAAGAGGTCAGTGTGAGGGAGGTCAGAGTGTAAGAGGTCAGTGTGAGGAGGTCAGAGTGTAAAGGTCAGTGTGAGGGAGGTCAAGTGTAAGAGGTCATGTGAGGAGTCAGAATGTAAGAGGTCAGTGTGAGGGAGGTCCAGATGTAAGAGTCATGTGAGGGAGGTCAGAGTGTAAGAGGTCAGTGTGAGGAGGTCAGAGTGTGTAAGAGGTCAGTGTGGGGAGGTCAAGTGTAAGAGGTCAGTGTGAGGGAGGTCAGAGTGGAAGAGGTCAGTGTGAGGGAGGTCAAGTGTAAGAGGTCATGTGAGGGAGGTCAGAGTGTAAGAGGTCAGTGTGAGGGAGGTCAGAGTGTAAGAGGTCAGTGTGAGGGAGGTCAGAGTGTAAGAGGTCAGGTGAGGGAGGTCAGAGTGTAAAAGGTCATGTGAGGGAGGTCAGAGTGGAAGAGGTCATGTGAGGGAGGTCAGAGTGAAGAGTCAGTGTGAGGAGGTCAGATGTAAGAGGTCAGTGTGAGGGAGGTCAGAATGTAAGAGGTCAGTGTGAGGGAGGTCAGAGTGTAAGAGGTCAGTGTGAGGGAGTCAGAGTGAAGAGGTCAGTGTGAGGGAGGTCAGAGTGTAAGAGGTCATGTGAGGGAGGTCAGAGTGTAAGAGGTCAGTGTGAGGGAGGTCAGAGTGTAAGAGGTCAGTGTGAGGGAGGTCAGAGTGTAAGAGGTCAGTGTGAGGGAGGTCAGAGTGTAAGAGGTCAGTGTGAGGGAGGTCAGAGTGTAAGAGGTCATGTGAGGGAGGTCAGAGTGTAAGAGGTCAGTGTGAGGGAGGTCAGAGTGTAAGAGGTCAGTGTGAGGGAGGTCAGAGTGTAAGAGGTCAGTGTGAGGAGGTCAGAGTGTAAGAGGTCAGTGTGAGGGAGGTCAGAGTGGAAGAGTCATGTGAGGGAGGTCAGAGTGTAAGAGGTCAGTGTGAGGGAGGTCAGAGTGTAAGAGGTCAGTGTGAGGAGGTCAGAATGTAAGAGGTCAGTGTGAGGGAGGTCAGAGTGTAAGAGGTCAGTGTGAGGGAGGTCAGAGTGTAAGAGGTCATGTGAGGGAGGTCAGAGTGTAAGAGGTCAGTGTGAGGGAGGTCAGAGTGTAAGAGGTCAGTGTGAGGGAGGTCAGAGTGTAAGAGGTCAGTGTGAGGAGGTCAGAGTGTAAGAGGTCAGTGTGAGGGAGGTCAGAGTGTAAGAGGTCAGTGTGAGGGAGGTCAGAGTGTAAGAGGTCAGTGTGAGGGAGGTCAGAGTGTAAGAGGTCAGTGTGAGGGAGGTCAGAGTGTAAGAGGTCAGTGTGAGGGAGGTCAGAGTGTAAGAGGTCAGTGTGAGGGAGGTCAGAGTGTAAGAGGTCAGTGTGAGGGAGGTCAGAGTGTAAGAGGTCAGTGTGAGGGAGGTCAGAGTGTAAAGAGTCAGTGTGAGGGAGGTCAGAGTGTAAGAGGTCAGTGTGAGGGAGGTCAGAGTGTAAGAGGTCAGTGTGAGGGAGGTCAGTGTGAGGGAGGTCAGAGTGTAAGAGTCAGTGTGAGGGAGGTCAGTGTGAGGGAGGTCAGAGTGTAAGAGGTCAGTGTGAGGGAGGTCAGAGTGTAAGAGGTCAGTGTGAGGGAGGTCAGAGTGTAAGAGGTCAGTGTGAGGGAGGTCAGTGTGAGGGAGGTCAGAGTGTAAGAGGTCAGTGTGAGGAGGTCAGTGTGAGGGAGGTCAGAGTGTAAGAGGTCAGTGTGAGGGAGGTCAGTGTGAGGGAGGTCAGAGTGTAAGAGGTCAGTGTGAGGGAGGTCAGTGTGAGGGAGGTCAGTGTGAGGAGGTTCAGAGTGTAAGAGGTCAGTGTGAGGGAGGTCAGTGGAGGGAGGTCAGAGTGTAAGAGGTCAGTGTGAGGGAGGTCAAGTGTGAGGGAGGTCAGTGTGAGGGAGGTCAGTGTGAGGGAGGTCAGTGTGAGGGAGGTCAGTGTGAGGGAGGTCAGTGTGAGGAGGTCAGTGTGAGGGAGGTCAGTGTGAGGGAGGTCACTGAGAGAGAGGAAGAAGTCTCACAGTGTGAACTTCAGAGGCGCTTCTTGATAGATGTTGCCTCACAGATCACGCATCTCTCTCTCGCCTACACACACACACACACACACACACACACATCACACACACACACACACACACACACACACAACATTACACACACACACACACACATTACACACACACACACACACACACATTACACACACACACACACACACACACAACCACAACACACACACATTACACACATTACACCACACACACACACATTAACCACACACAATACACCACCACACACACACACACACACATCACACACACACACACACACCTTTACACACTACACACACACCCACACAACACACAATACACACACACACACACATTACACACACACACACACACACACACACACAACACCACACACACATTACACACACACACACACAACACACATTACACACACTACACACACACACACATCACACACACACAACACACCACACACATTCACCACACACATTACACACACACACACATTACACAACACACACACACCCACACACACACACAAAAACACACAAACCCACACACACACACACACACACACCAACCCCACACATTCACCACACAAACACACACACACACACACCCCACACAACACCAACACCCACCATTACAACACACACACCACACACACCATTCACACACACAACACACACACACACACACCACTTCCCCCCCACACACACACACACATACACACACACACACACACCCCAACACACACACACACACACACCACACCACAAAACACACACACCACAACACCATTACACACACACAACACACACACACACATTACACACACACACACACACACACAAAATTACACACACACACACACACACACATTACACACACACACACACACACACATTACACACACACACACACACACACACCACACAACACACATTACACACACACACACACACACACACACACATTACACACACACACACACACACACACACACAACACACACACACACACACACACACACAACACACACACACACACATTACACACACACACACACACACTAATATTTCTGATGGGTTAATATTTACCACAACTACCTTGCTTCACGTCGGAGCAAACATTACTCTGTAAATATCTGCGTCTTACAGTCTGAAGCATAAAAAAAAAATTTCAGCTGTGGCCCATGCAAAAGAACATTAAATATACCTTAATGTATAACCTGAAAAAAAAGTGAAAAAGATTCAAAAAGAGAGTTTGTAAGTTATCAGAGACATTCTCAAGGAACACAGTTTAGGATATAAACACTGGTGGTTTCTGTACACATAAAGTGGACTTCAATCGCCAACCTGATCTGGTCATAAGACTGTCAGGCAGACATGTAGTCTGTCAGTACAAGTTTCTTCAGTTTTGATTAATTATGAAAGTATCCAGCTTATTAAGTCCTAAACTTATATTCATCAGTGTGGTTTATACTTGTAGTTTATATACCATGTGATTAATACACACTATTTCACTCAAGTATTCTTTAGCAAGTACATAATTTTCCTGGTTAATCACCACTGAATAATATGGATAAATATCTCTGACGTGAGGAAACAGACGATTCGACTCATGGTCAGATTGGTGTTGCTTTAATCTTAAATCGAAGTTGTTTTTTCAAGCTTGTACTATATCAAATGATCACTTTACACAATATTTTAGTCAAACATTCTCTGGAAATGTCTTACTCAGAATTCTTCTAATATAATGATTTTAAAATACATCTGTATCACATATTTTTGTGATTTGAAGTATACATTTGAACCCCAGTATACGAATATACATGTAAACAACACTACAGGAATGTTCTTCGATAAAAATCACATTAATATGTGTAGGTTATATATAAATGTGTGGGCGTAAATATGTCATATGAAGATATATCTATACTTGATTACATATGCATGAAGAAGCCTTAACTTTGAGCGTTGCCAGGCGAGTTGCACTAATGTTTGTACGAGTAAGTAAAGATGCCGTGTGTTGTAAGCTATCACACACTATACCACCACCACTAATTTTAACAGGAAAAAATGAATGGTTTTCTTTGTGTAAAAATAATGATCACAGGAGAGTTGTAGGGTGATATATTCTGTGAGATCCTCACCAGATGCTGCTGCTCCTCTCTCTCTCTCTCTCTCTCTCTCTCTCTCACTCTCTCTCTCCCTCCCTTCTCTTCCTCCTTGTCATGCTCTTCCTCCTCCTCCTGCACTCTCTTTCCCTATCCCTCCTCTTCCTCTTTTTCATCCTCTTTCACTCTCTTCCTCTCCCCCCTCTCTCCCTCTTCCTGCTTCTTCTCTTCATCCCCAATGACTCTCGTCCCCGTGCTCCACCTTCCTCTTTACTGTCTCCTCTCCTGTTATCTTCAGTACAATAACCGTACATTGTACACTATCTGCCAAAATATTCATAGCGCCAACAATTCTCCTCGTTCAGGAAACACGGCGCATGTGGACAGTAAATATATTGAAATTCTGCATATTCAACATCCTACTCCCAGGTGTATGGCGGAAGTTAAACAGGAACATTATACTTGACTGAAAAGAGGTCCTTTGTGGAATGTTTTAAGGCAGCATAAACATTTTGTCCAGGATTTTAAGAAAGTATTTACTCAACCTCCTTTTCAATATTCATAGACAGCTGTTTTACTTCCGTCAGTATTGGTAGTATTTGAGTATTCCTCTGCATATTTTGAATACTTTAGGGCGTCATAAATTCCCCAGCCATCTAGCTACTCATTGCACTGTTATCGTCATTCTGGCCTAAATTTTCGTGGTATCTAAACATTCATCTCACTGTTGTCATCATTCTGGCCTAAATTTTGGTGTTATCTCAACATTCATCTCACTGTTGTCATCATTCTGGCCTAAGTTTTGGTGTTATCTCAACATTCATCTCGCTGTTGTCATCATTCTGGCCTAAATTTTGGTGTTATCTCAACATTCATCTCACTGTTGTCATCATTCTGGCCTAAGTTTTGGTGTTATCTCAACATTCATCTCACTGTTGTCATCATTCTGGCCTAAATTTTCGTGTTATCTAAACATTTACCTCACTATCATCATTCTAGCCTAACCTTTCATGTTATCTAGTTACACATCCTAACAAATTCATCATTTTGTCTTGATACAGGTCGTCCTGGACCCACATATCAGTCACATTTCATCTTATATCTACCCACTATCATCCCGTTGATCCTAACTGTAGGAATATATACATACGCCAAGACTATTGTCACATACACGTTATACACCACCACAACTAAGATGGTCAGCCAACACCAACACCACAAAACAGCCTCACAAGTAAACAAAACTTGTTTAATATAAAGAATAAGTATTCGTTGGGTTTATTATAATAAACTTAATTATTCTACAATTCTCAGTTATTAAATTAGACACATGTGCAGCTCTTGGGTATCTTTATTGAGGAAACGTTTCGCCACACAGTGGCTTCATCAGTCCATACAAAGGATAAACTTGAACAGGAGGAGAATGAGGTAATCAGTCCCTCAGCCTTGAGTCGATGTGGTCAGTCCAACAATCTTCAAGATTGATGGACTGATGAAGCCACTGTGTGGCGAAACGTTTCCTCAATAAAGATACCCAAGAGCTGCACATGTGTCTAATTTAACAACGTGTCGGTTCTTTGAACCATTCATCTACACTTCTCAGTTACACAGATACAAGGAGGAAGGGATAAATGGTGCAGAAGAGAGC
Organism: Cherax quadricarinatus; assembly: GCF_026875155.1. NCBI lineage: Eukaryota > Metazoa > Arthropoda > Malacostraca > Decapoda > Parastacidae > Cherax > Cherax quadricarinatus. The sequence continues at coordinate 48,966,612 of NC_069412.1, forward strand.
AATTAAAAACAATAAATAAAGTACACAGGCATATCAAGTGATTTAGTGGTGAGAGTAGCGGCTGTAATCTCATAGACCGGGCTCAATTAATCATATATTTTTAAAGGGATGGACCGGTAAGCCAGCGGAAGGCCTCGGCCAGATGACCAAAACCTCCAGCTGTGGGCCATCATATGACTAAGACCCGCGTCAGGAAGCACTTGTCCTGTTTCCTGAGAAACCTTACCCAACCTGAACTCACCCTGGGTCAAGTCTCCGGCCGGAAGAGAATGTACATCAAGTACTCACCACACCACCACATAAACTCACTCGTTCCTCCACATTAAAATACAAGTATATGTCTCTTCTATCATACTGATGCTATTATAATAGGGACAGCTTGATAAATAATACACGACTGATCACGTCAAAATATTGCTACTACTTCCAGTTTTGCATTCACCTGTATATGACTGAAGAACGCCTGTTGTGCAGGCGAAATATTTCACTAGAAAAGATAACACAAGTGCTACAAATATGGCTGATTTATCATCAGTAAGTTTTACTGAATTCTCGTATGCTGCTTGTCTATTAAAGAAGACGAGGTTCGCCCTCTGTCCTGACCCATCACGTTCACCATTACTGTTTTCCTCACTCTGGATAACCAATGACTTCACCGTAATATCCCTACACAAGGTACCCATCACAAGGAGGTGCTTCATGTACTAGTGTTCAAACTCTCGGGGAGGACACCTGGACTGTCTCACCACCTGGGGCAACTGCCTGCCTCACCGCCTGGTACAACTATTTGCCTCACCTCCTGGTACAACTGCTTGTCTCACCGCCTGGTACAACTGCTTGTCTCACATGGTACAACTGCTTGTCTCACCACCTGGTACAACTGTTTGCCTCACTACCTGGTACAACCGTTTGCCTCACTACCTGGTACAACTGTTTGTTTTACCACCTGGTACAATTGTTTGCCTCATTACCTGGTACAACTGTTTACTTCATCTGGTACAACTGTTTGCCTAACCACCTGGTACAACTGTTTGCCTCACTACCTGGTACAAATGTTTGCTTCACCACCTGGTACAACTGTTTGCCTCACCACCTGGTACAATTGTTTGCCTCACCACCTGGTACAATTGCCTCACCACCTGGTACAACTGTCTGCCTCACCACCTGGTGCAACTGTTTGCCTCACCACATGGTACACTGTTTGCCTCACTACCTGGTACAACTGTTTGCCTCACCACCTGGTACAACTGTTTGCCTCATCACCTGGTACAACTGTTTGCTTCACCACCTGGTACAACTGTTTGCCTCGCCACCTGGTACAACTGTTTGCTTCACCATCTGGTACAACTGTTTGTCTCACTACCTGGTACAACTGTTTGCCTCACTACCTGGTACAACTGTCTCAACACCTGGTACAACTGTTTGCCTCACCACCTGGTACAACTGCCTCACCACCTGGTACACCTGTTTGCCTCACCACCTGGTACAACTACCTCACCACCTGGTACAAATGCTTGCCTCACCATCTGGTACAACTGCCTCACCACCTGGTACAACTCCTTGCCTTACCACCTCGTACAACTGCCTCACCACCTGGTACAACTGTCTCACCACCTGGTACAACTGCCTCACCACCTGGTACAACTGTTTGCCTCACCATCTGGTACAACTGCCTCACCACCTGGTACAACTACCTCACCACCTGGTACAACTGTTTGCCTCACCTAGTACAACTGCCTCACCACCTGGTACAACCGTTTGCCTCACCACCTGGTACAACTGCCTCACCACCTGGTACAACTGCTTGCCTCACCACCTGGTACAACTTCCTTACCACCTGGTACAACTGCCTCACCACCTGGTACAGCTTGCCTCACCACCTGGTACAACTGCCTCACCACCTGGTACAGCTTGCCTCACCACCTGGTACAACTGCCTCACCACCTGGTTCAACTGCTTGCCTCACCACCTGGTTCAACTGCTTGTCTTACCACCTGGTACAACTGCTTGCCTCACTACCTGGTACAACTGCCTCACCACCTGGTACAACTGCTTGCCTCACTACCTGGTACAACTGCCTCACCACCTGGTTCAACTGCTTGCCTCACCACCTGGTACAACTGCCTCACCACCTGGTTCAACTGCTTGCCTCACCACCTGGTACAGCTTGCCTCACCACCTGGTACAGCTTGCCTCACCACCTGGTTCAACTGCTTGCCTCACCACCTGGTTCAACTGCTTGTCTTACCACCTGGTACAACTGCTTGCCTCACTACCTGGTACAACTGCCTCACCACCTGGTACAACTGCTTGCCTCACTACTTGGTACAACTGCCTCACCACCTGGT
>NC_069412.1:48973959-49016459 GCF_026875155.1 Cherax quadricarinatus
CGTAAATGCTTTGATTAAGCGTCAATCACGGACTGAAGTGTACACACACACACACACGCACACACACACACACACACACACACACACACACACACACACACACACACACACACACACACACACACACACACACACACACACACACCAGTACTTGTGTTGTAACAGGTGAGGCAACCTCCTAGGTGCTCAGAGGTGGAGTTGTCATGACGGGATTATTATTATTACAATCAAGGGGGAAGCGCTAAACCCGGAGGATTATACAGCGCCTGGGGGGGGGGATGTGGAAGGCATTCAGGCTTAATTTGGGGAACTGGAGCACAGATCCAATTCCCTAAATCAAGAGCCCCTCACCAACATCAAGGAACCTTCCTTGAGGGGTGTCATGACGGGAGAAGGAAGGTGGTTAACTCTGGCTTGCTTTCTCACTCTCGCATAAGCACACGCGCACGCACACGCACACGCACACACACACACACACACACACACACACACACACACACACTGCCTTCACTCACCTCACCACACTGCATTCACTCACATCACCACACTGCCTTCACTCCCTCACAACACTGCCTTCACTCACCTCACCACACTGTCTTCTTTCACCTTATTCCACTGCCTTCACTCATCTCACCACACTGCCTTCACTCACCCCACACCATTGCCTTCACTCACCATACAACACTGCCTTCACTCACCTCACCACACTGCCTTCACTCACCTCACCCCACTGCCTTCACTCATCTCACAACACTGCCTTCACTTACCCCACAACACTGCCTTCACTCACCCCACAACACTGCCTTCACTCACCCCACAACACTGCCTTGTTACAAAAAACGCGATTCTAAAAGCTTAGAGATCTCCAGTGAATACTAGAAAGGACTGCCCTTCTAGCATCCAGCCTGTTACTGGGTTTTCGTAACAAGTAGTCAGTATCCTTGTCCAATTATCCATTAAAATTCAGTATGGTTCAATAGTGCTTTAGGATTACAACTGGTAGGCTACTAACTAGAGAAATTAAAATTTAATAAATTTATTAAGTAGTAAGTTGTCTAGAGGTATATTATCAAATTAAATTAATTACAGCAATTAAAATAAAATCAATCTCTCGAGTTCAATGTTATTGTGCTGAAAGCACATATCACATTTATAATTCTTAAGTACCGTCAGGTACATTAACATTTAATAAGATATTACAAATATGTACAAGTGTGTGTATGCGTGTAAGTGCTCTTAAGTAGTTAGCTATGTCTCAAGACTCGAATAAGACTTAAACAAGTGACTGACAAAGTCCTCAAATAAACTAACTTCTTGACCGACTGGCAACCCGAATAGTCTGCTTGAACAACAAAGAATGCTAAGCCCAATAGCAATGCAATATCAAGCGACTGCGACACAGAATCAGGAACTGGGAAATAATATAACGACACTAAGTAGGGACCATCTGCAGATCCTCCACAAAAGTTACAAGACTCCCATAATACTGAATCTTCGTTCAGCATAGGAAAACTCGACTGTGACAATGCACAGAAACCAGTACAAAATTAGGTCAGAAGCTATAGCTAAGGACCTGAGATGTTCAGAGTGTCTATGTGACACACAACCTCAGTACAACGTCGAAAATCACTAAGTCTTTACCATGTTCTGAGAACAAAGTTCTACAGAACTAACAAGAATAATGAGACAGACAATCTGTCCAACCAGCAAGCGAGTCTCCAGCAGACTGACTACTTCACGAGAGGTGAAGACACCCCCCCCTCGATCACGTGATAGCTACGTGGACAACTGCAGCTCAGAAGCCGGCAGTATAACGAGCGACAAGCGATAATTACAGTAGTTTGACAATCAAGCCTAACTGAGCACATTTTATATACATCCTAACAACATAAGCTAAATAACAATATAACAGTCAAATAATAATATAAAGTCATACATTTACGATTTAGCTATTATCGCAAATATAAGCAATATAAAATTAAATGAAGAGGTAATATACATTATATATACATAATAATCATTGTAACCCATTCAGGGGTTGCAACATGCCTTCACTCACTTCAAACACTGCCTTCATTCACCCCACAACACTGCCTTCACTCACCTCACCCCACTGCCTTCACTCACCCCACAACACTGCCTTCACTCACCTCAACACTGCCTTCACTCACCTCACAACACTGCCTTCACTCCCTCACAACACTGCCTTCACTCACCTCACAAACCTGCCCTTTCCCCCCTACAACCTGCCTTCCCCTCACCCACAACACTGCCTTCCTACCTCACAACACGCCTTTACTCACCCCACAACATGCCTTCACTCACCCCCAAACCTACCCTTTACTCCCCTCACAACACTGCTTCACTATAAACACTGCCTTCATCCCCCAAACCTGCCTTCCTCACCTCACAACCCGCTTCACTCCTCACAACACGCCTTCATCACCCCCCAACATGCCTTCCTCACCTCACAAACGCCTTCACTCACCCAAAACTGCCTTCCTCACCCCCAACACGCCCTTCCCCTCACCCCCCAAAACTACCTTCATACCCAAAACCTCCTTCCTCACCCCACAACACTGCCTTCACTCCCTCCCACACTGCCTTCACTCACCTCACAAACCCGCCTTCATCACCCAAACATTGCCCTTTAATCACCCCCCCAACACTGCCTTCACTACCCCACAAACTGCCTTCCTCACCTACCACACTGCCTTCACTCACCCCACAAAAACCCGCCTTCACTACCCCCCAACCTGCCTTTTACCCACCTCACAACACTCCCTTTCCCCACCTCAAACACGCCTTCACCCCCCCAAACGCCTTCACTACCCCCACAAAAATGCCTTCACTCACCCCACAACACTGCCCTTTACTCCCTCACCACATGCCCTTTATCACCTCACAACATGCCCTTTACTACCCCAAACATGCCCTTTCCTCACCCCAAACTGCCTTCACTCACCCCCCAACACGCCTTCACTACCCACCACAGCCTTTCACTACCTCAAACACTGCCTTTACTCACCCCCCCCGCCTTCACTACCCCACAACACGCCCCCATCACCCCAAAACATACCTTCCTCACCCCCAACACTACCTTCATCACCTCAAACACTGCCTTATCACCCACAACACTCTTCTCACCCCACAACACTACCTTTACTCACCCCACAACACTGCCCTTTATCACCTTACCCCATGCCCTTTATCACCTCCACACTGTTCCTTTCCTCACCACGCCTTTACTCCTCCAAAACGCCTTCACTCACCTCACCAACGGGGCCTTCACTCCTCACCCACGCCTTCCCCTCACCTACAACACTGCCTTCCTCACCCCCACAACACTGCCTTTACTCACCCCACCCCCTGTTCACCACTACAACACTGCCTTCACTCACCTCACCCCACTGCCTTCACCACCCCCAACACTGCCTTCACTACCCCACTACATTGCCCCACTCCCCTCACAACAATGCCTTCATCACCCACAACACTGCCTTCACCTTCACCTCACAACAAAGCAAAACTACCCCAACCACCTTTACTCCCCCCACCGCCCTTTTCCCCCCACAACGCTGCCTTACTCATCAAACACTGCCTTACTCACCACAAAACTGCTTCACTCACCCACAACTGCTTCACTCACCCAAACACTGCCCTTCACTCACCTCACAACACGCCCTTCACTCACCCCACAACCTGCCTTCAAACCTCACAACATGCTTTCCCCACCCCAAACCCTGCCTTTACTCCCCACAAAAACTGCCCTTTATACCCACAACACTGCCTTTTACTCACCTCAAACCTGCCCTTCACTCCCCCCACAAACTTTCCTTCACTCCCCCACAACTGCCTTCATCCCTCACAACACTGCCCTTTACCACCTAAACTCCTTCACTCACCCCCAACACTGCCTTCATCACCCCACAAACGCCTTCTACTACAAAAACCCGCCTTCACTCCCCCTACAACCTGCCTTCATCACCTCCCCCACTACCCCCCTTACCCCCAACCTCCTTCATCACTCACAACCGCCCTTTACTACCTCACAACCCTGCCTTCCCACCCCACAACACTGCCTTCCTCACCCACAAATACCTTCACTCACCCCCAACACTGCCTTACTCCCCCACAACACTGCTTCACTCCCCCCCAACCAACCCCTTCACTCACCTCACCATGCCTTACTCACCCCACAACCCGCCTTCACTCACCTACAAACTGCTTTCACTCACCCCAAACACTGCCTTCACCCCCAAACATACCTTCATCCCAACATGCCTTTACTCCCCCCACATGCTTTATCACAACGCCTTCATCACCACCAAGTTTACTCCCTCAAAACACTGCCTTCATCCCCTCACCCCCGGCCCTTTATCACCCCACAACATGCCTCCCTCCCCCACCACCATGCCACTATCACCCTCACCCATGCCCCTTTATCACCTCACAACACCTTCATCCCCCCACCACCTGCCTTTATCCTCAAAACTGCCTTTATCCCCCCCCACACGCCTTCACTCACCCCACAAAACCCGCCTCCCCTCACCTACCACTGCCCCCAAATCCCTCACCACACGCCACAATACCCCACCACACTGCCTTTACTCACCCAAACACTGCTTTCACTCACCTCCAAAAACTGCTTTTATCCCTACAACATGCCTTCATCACCCCACCACCTGCCCCAACTCACTCACCACACGCCTTAAAATACCCCACACACGCCTTTACTCCCCCCCACAAACTGCTTTCACTCACCCCCACAACCTGCCTTCAATCACCTCACAAAACTGCTTTATTACTCACAAAATGCCCTTTATCACCTAAAACATTGCTTCCTCACCCCCCAACCTGCCTTTTACCCCTCAAACACTGTTCATCCCCCACAACACGCTTTCACTCACCTACAACATGCCTCCATCACCCCACCCCCCCTGCCTCACTTCCCCCCAACATCCTTCACTCACCCCCCCAAAAACTGCCTTACTCCCCACCCCATGCCTTTATCACCCCCAACCTGCTTTCACTCACCCCACAACACGCCTTCACCACCCCACAACACTGCCTTCACTCACCCCCCAAACACTGCCCTTTACTCACCCAACCCCCTGGCCTTCAATCACCCCCAACCGCCTTAAATCACCCCCCAACATGTTTCACTCCCCCCACAACAGCCCTTACTCACCCCCCAACACTGCCTTCACTCACCCCCCAACACTCCTTCATCACCCCACAACAAATACCTTCACTCCCCCCACAACATCCTTTACTCACCTCACAACACGCCTTTACTCACCCCACAACACACCTTCACCCTCCCCCACTGCCTTCACTACCCACAACCCCTCCCCACTCACCCACAAAACTGCCTTTACCACCCCACAAAACTACCTGCCCCCAACTCAAAAACACGCCCTTTACTCACCCCACAACCTGCCTTCATCACCTCCAAAAACGCCTTACTCACCCCCCAACACTGCCTTCCCACCCCCAACATGCTTCACCCCCTCCAACACTGCCTTTATCAAAACCCCCAACACTGCCTTCACTCACCCCCAAAAAACCTGCCTCATACCCCACAAAACTGCCTTCACTCCCTCACCACACTGCTTTATCACCCCAAACACTGCTTTATCACCCCCAACACTGCCTTCACTCACCTCACAACACTGCCCTTTACTACCCACACATGCCCCCTTTAATACCCCAACACTGCCTTTATCACCCCACAACACTACCTGCATCACCTCACAAACTGTTTTTCACCCCCCAACACTGCCTTCACTCACCCCCCAAAACTGCTTCACTCACCCAAACACTGCCTTCACTCACATCCCCCGCTTTCATCAGCCCCCAACACGCTTTCACTCACCCCCAACACGCCCTTTACTCACCCCCCAAACTGCCCTTTACCACCCCCAACACTGCCTTCATCACCCCACAACACGCCCTTATCACCTCACAACATACCCTTTACTCCCTCACAACACTGCCTTCACTCCCTCAAACAGCCTTCATCCCCCACAACCTGCCTTTTAACCCCACAAAAAACTGCCCTTTACTCCCCACCAACTCCTTCCTCACCCCCACAAAATTTCCTTCACTCACCCCCACAACAGTTCACTCACCCCCAAAAACTGCCCTTTATCACTCACCCCCAGCCTTTATCACCCCAAACCTGCTTTACTCTCTAAACACTGCCTTCACCCCCTACAAAATGCCCTTACTCACCCCACAACATGCCTTTACTCACTCCCACATGCCTTTACTACCCCACAACACTGCCCTTTCCCACCTCCAAAAACTCTTCACTCACCACCCACTGCCTTCATCACCCCACAACAGCTTATCATCTCCAACATGCCTTCACTACCTCCCACCTGCCCTTTATCACCCCAAAAAATGCCTTCATATCTCAACCCCTGCCTTCACTACCCCACCCCCTGCCTTCACTCACCCCCCAAAAGCCTTACTCACCTCACAACACTGCTTTCACACCACACTGCTTCACTCACCTACCACATGCCTTCACTCACCCCCCAACAGCCTTCATCACCTAAACATGACTTCCTACCTCAAACCTACCTTCACTCACCCACAAAACCCGCCTTCCTCACCTCACAAACTACCTTCATTACCCACCCACTGCTTTTTACTCCCACACTGCCTTATCACCCCACCCCCCCTGAAATTCACTACCTCACAACACTGACTTCATACCTCAAAAAAAATTTACTCACCCCACAACACGTTCCTCACCCCAAAAACACGCCTTCATCACCCAAGAACACTGCCCTTTACTCACCTCACAACAAGCCTTCACCACCCACAACAAATGCCTTCACTCCCTCAAAAACACTGCCCTTTACCCCCTCACAAAAATGCTTACTCCCCAAAAAAGCCTTTCCTACCCCTTTAAAACTGCCTTACCACCTCAAAAACCCGCTTCACTCCTCACACGTTCCACCTCCAAAATCCTTTATCCTACAAACTGCCCTTCATCACCCCAAATGCCTTCCCCCCCTCACAACACTTTCCTTTTGTCCTCACAAAACTGCCTTCTTCATCAAAACACTGATTCATCCCCTCACAAAACTGCCTTTTTATCACTCACAACCTGCCTTTATCCTCACAAATGCTTTACTCACCCCACAAAATCCCTTTACTTCCCCCACAGTTCATCCCCCCACAACACTGCCTTACACCCAAACCTGCTTATACCCCAACATCCTTCATTACCTCCCACTGTTCACTCACCCACTGCCTTCATCACCTCAAAACTGATTCACCCACCCTCTGCTTATACCTACCCCATGGTTCACTCCCTCACCCCAATGCTTCCCTCCCCCACCAAACTGGCTTCATCACCCCACAAATTTTTCATCACCTAAAACCCGCCCATCCCTCACCCCACTGCCTCCTACTAAGAAAATGCCTTCATCCCTCAAACCCTCCCACAAAACATCACCCCACTGCCCTTTACTCACCCCCAAAATGTTTCATCACCCCCACAACACTGCTTACTCCCTCAACATGCCTTCTCACCCCCCATGCCTTATTCTCCCACACACTGTCTTCCTACCCCCACAAAACTCTTCCTCACCTCACAACACTGCCCTTACTCACCCCACAAACAAGCCTTCCTCCTCCCCCCAAGCCCTTTATCACCAAAACCCGTTTACTCATCCAACATGCCTTTATCTCACACCTGTTCCCCCAACCCCACAAAACGCCTTCATCACCCCAAAACCCGTTCCTCCCCCAAAAAATTGCCCACCACCTCCAACCTGCCTTCGTCCCCCAAACATAAACCCTTTACCCCCTTTACACATGCCTACTCACCCACCATGCCTTTCCCCACCCAACCTGCCCTTTGCTCCCCACAACACTGCCCCTTCCCCCCAACCCCTCCTTAACCCCCAACAACCCTTCTCATCCAACACTGCCTTCATATAAAACTCCCTTACCACCCCCAACAACCTTCACTCATCCAACAGTTCATTCACCTCACAAATGTTCCTCCCCCACAACACTGCCCCCCTCCTCCCACCCTTCACCCCCTACAACATGCCCTTTACTCCCCCAAACAGCTTCCTACCTCCCCTCCCTTTCCCCTCTCCAAAAGTTCTCACCTCCCAAAAACCCCACTTACCTCCAACGCATTACTCACCCATGCCTTCATCCCCACAAAACCAGCTTCATCCCCCACAACCTGATTCACTTTCCCCCAAAAACTGCCCTTTACTCACCCCAACCTGTTCATCCCCCCCAACACTGCCCCCTCACCTAAACACTGCCCTTTATAACCTACAAATGCCTTACCATCAAATTGCCTTCTCACCTCCCAAACATCCCTTCACTTACCCACCGCATTCACTCCCCAAAATGCCTTCACTCACCTCCCAAAAATGCATTTATCACCCTAGCCCTTCACCACCTACCAAAAGGATTCACTCCCCCACCACCGCTTCACCCCTTCCCAAATGCCCCACTCACCCAACCCCTTCCTCATAAGAACATGCCTTTATCACCCACAACACGCTTTCACCAACCCTCTGCCCTTTCCCCCCTCAAACATGGTTATTACAACATATTCATTCCTCACAAACTGCCCTTTACTCACCCCCCCAACCTGCCTTCACCCCTACAAAATGCTTTATCACCTCACAAAAATCCTTCACTCCCCCCAAACACTGCCTTACTCACCTCCAACCTGCCTTTTCTCCCCCCACAACCTGTTACTCCCAAACATGCCTTATCACCTCACCACACTGCCTTTTACTATCACCACATGCCCTTTCCCACCCCCAAATGCTTCACCACTACAAACTGCCTTCCTCAGTCACAAAATGCCTTCATCCCTTAAACACGCCTTCATCACCCCAAAAAAAATTTCCTTTTCCCTACAACCTGCCTTCACTATCACACCTGCCTTTTCTCCCCCAAAAACCTGCCTTCATCACCCCAAACACGCTTCATCATCACAAAAAAGCCCCTTTATCATAAACATTTCCCTCCCTCCAACATCCTTTACTACCCCCCTCCCCTTTACTCACCAGCATGTTAAACACTGCCCTTTACCACCTCCAAAAATGCCCTTTCCCCTACAAAAACCCGCCCCACTCCCCCACAACATGCCTTCACTCCCTCACACCCCTGCCTTTATCCCCCGAAATGCCCTTTACTCCTCCAACACTGCCCCTTTACCCCAAACTGCCTTTCCCCCCCTACAACATGTTCCCCCTCCCAAATGCCTTACCCACCCAAAAATGCCCCTCCCCCACAAACCCGCCTTACTCACACCTGCCTTCATCACCCCACTGCCTTCACCCCCAAAATCCTTCACCCCCCCAAAAACCCCTTTTTACCCCAAAAACTTCCCCCCCCCCCCTCACAACATTTTCCCTTTACTCATCAAAATTTCCTTACTTCTCAAACCCGCCTTACCCCCCACAAAAAACCCGCTTATCCCCCCCATGCCCTTATCCCCCCACAACACTGCTTACTAAACACCCCCTATCCCCACAACAGCCCCTTACTCAAAACTGTTCATCCCCCAACATGTTACTCCCTCCCAAAATGCCTACTCCCCCACAACATGCCCCTTTATCCCCTAAAACCTACCCCTTTACTCTCCTCACAACATGTTCCTACCCCCAACATCCCTTTCCCCCCTCAAAACTGCCTTTTAACCCCAAACACTACCTTCACTTCCCCCCACCTGCATTCCCCCACCCTACTGCCCTTTACTCACCACAACCGCTTCATCACCTATGCCTTCACCCCCTCAAACAGCATTCACCCACCCCCAATGCCTTCACTCACCTCCCCACATGCTTTACTACCCCCCAAATGTTTTATCCCCCCCCAAACAGGTTCCCCACCCCACCCCATGCCCCAACTCACTACCCCACGACAATCTCTACCACATGCCTTCATCCTCCAAACGCTTTCTCACCTACAAAAAACGCTTACTCTCCTCACCCACTGCCCTTTACTCACCTCACAACATGCTTTCATCCCCCCAAACCGCCTTTATACCTACAAAAAGCCTTCACTCCCCCCCCCCATGCTTTTACTCACCTCAAAACAATGCTTTTATCACCCCACAAAACGCCTTCCTCACGTCCCAAAAAACCCGTTCATGCCCCCAAACGCCTTCCTACTAAAACATTGCCTTCCCCCCTAAACATGCCTCACCACCTACAACATGCCTTACTCCTAAAACATGTTCATTTACCCAAAAACACTGCCCTTTCCCCACCCAAATGCTTCACTCAAAACATGTTCATCACCTACAAAATGCTTCACTCACCCCAAAACCCGTTCCTCCCCCAAACACTGCCTTATTATCAAAACGACTTCACTCCTCACAAACGCCTTCACTCACCCCACAACATGCCCTTTACTCCCTCAAACATGCTTATCCCACCCACAACCAATTCCTTTTCCCCCAACATGTTCATCCCTCCCAAAACCGCCCTTTACTCACCCACAAAATTGTTCATATCCCAAAAATTTACTTCCCCTCACACTGATTCACTCACCCCCACCAAAAATGCCCATCATCAAAACCTGCTTACTCCCCAAACATGCCTTCACTCACTACAAATTTTTCCCACTCCCTCCCCAAAGCCTTCATCACCCACCCCACTGCCAAAAAACCATCACAAAACCCGCCCCTTTATCACCTACAAACCCCGCTTTCACTCACCCCAAAACCTGCCTTCATCTCCCACAAAAAACCTGTTAACCCCTCACAAAACTGCCTTCCTCCCCCCAACATGCCCTTTTACTCACCCACTGCCCAAATATCACAACATCCCTTTATCATAAAAATGCTTTACTCAATCACAACAGCCCTTTATCCTCAAAATGCCTTAATCACCCCACAACATGTTCATACCCCCACAACACTTTAACTCCCCCAACCGCCCCCATACCCCAAAACCCCCCTTCATCACCCACAAAATGCTTATACCTCACCCATGCCCTTTAACCCACCCACTGCTTCATCACCCCCCCACATGCCTTTACTCCCTACAACTGCTTTTACCCCCCAAACACGCCCTTTATCCGTCCCAACATGCCTTCACTCACCCCCACAAACTGCTTCATCATCAAAACATTTCCCTTTATCCCTCACAAAAACCTGTTTATACCCCAAACCTGTTTTTTCCCTCACAACCGCCCTCCTCCCCCAAACTGCCTTCCTCACCTCCCAAAATGCTTCACTCCCCACAATGCCCTTCCCCCCACCCCACAAAATGCCTTCATCCTCAAACCTGGGGCCCTTCACTACTCACAGATGCCCTTTACTACCCCACAAACTGCCTTCATCCTCAAACACGTTCACCCCACAACCCTTCATCCCCCAAACACTGTTCACTCCCCCGAAAAAATGCCTTCCTCCCTCACCACTGCCCTTTACTCCCCAACACGCCTTCCTCCCCCACAACAAAAGCCCTTATCCCTCCAAACCCTTCACTCCCTCCAAAATGCCCCTTTACCCCCTACAAACACTGCCTTCACTCCAAAAACTGCCTTCACTAACCCCCAAAAATGCTTCAACCTACAAAAACTGCCTTTATCACAACCTGCCCTTTCCCCTCACAAACGCCTTCATCACCCCAAAAAAGCCTTCATAATCGAACATTGCCCCCACTCATCAAACAGCCCCATACTCAACATGCCCTTTACTCCCTCACAACACTGCCCTTTAACCCTCAAAAAAATTGCCTTACTCCCTACAAGCCCCCCACTCACCACGCCTCTCCCTACAAAAATGCCCTTATAACCCCCAAACTGCCCTTCCCCACATCGAAATTCCTTCACTCACCCCCAACTGTTACCCTCCAACATGTTCATCCCCCACAAATGCTTTCCCCACCCCACAAAATGCCTTACCCCCCCACAACATGCCTTACTCCCCCCCAACGCCCTTTACTTCCAACCATCCTCACTCCCAAACTGTTCATCACAAGCACTGACTTCATCCCTCCAAAGTGCCCATACCTCCAACACTGCCTTATCCTACAAAATGCCTTCATCATCACCCGCCCTTACTCACCTCACAAATGTTGCATCCAAACCTGCCCTTATTCCCTCAAACAGATTTATCCCCCCAAGTTCAATACCTCAAACCGCCCCCCTTCCCCCACCACTGCCTAATCACCCAAATTTTCCTTCCCTCCCCCAAAAACTGCCCTTAAATCACCCCAACCCGCCCTTATTCCCCCCCAATTCCCCGATCCCCCCCAACTCTTACTTTCAACCTGTCTTTCCCTCCAAAACCACTTCACTTACCCCACCTGATTCACCCCACCTGCTTTATACCTAAAAAACTGCATTCACTCCCATATGCCTTCACTCCCTACCCCCTGGATTACCCCCCCCCCAAGCTTCATCCTCACCCAAAATGCTTCATCACCCCACAAAATCCTTCCTCCAAGAAAACTGCCTTCCTCACTCCCCACACTGTTCACCACCCAAGAACCGTTCACTACCCCCACCCATGCCCCAACATCCTCCCACCCCTTTTCATCCTAAACCCCCTGCTTTCCTCCCTACAAACTGCCCTTTACCCCCTCAAAAATGCCCCATCACCCCCCACGCCCTTTTCCCCCAACAGTTTCATCCTACAACCTGCCCTTCCTCCCCCACAACCTGCCTTTACTACTACCCAGCTTCATACCCCCCACATCTTATCCCTCCAAACTGTTTTCACCCAAAAACCCCGTTCACACGTCCCCACTGCCTTCACTTCCAACTCCCTCACAACACTGCCTTATCCCCCTCAAAAAAATTTTCCCTTTATCACTAAACAGCCTCACACCCACAACATACCCTTATTTTTCCCCAACAGCCTTCACCCCCTAAACTTCCTTTACTCACCTCCAAAACCCGTTGTCCTACAAATGCCTTCATTCACCCCAAAAACTGCTTATCCTCAACCTCCCTTAACCTCCAACACCCCCACTAAAATCACCCTGCCTTCCTCCCCCACATCCTTCATAACAACCTGCCTTTATTCACTCAAACACGCTTTATCCCCCAAACCTTCACTACCCCACAAATGCCTTACTCCCCCAAAACCCGCCTTCAACCCACAAACTGTTCATACCCCCAACACTCCTTATTTCACAAAAATGCCCTTTATAAAAAAAACCCCCCACTTCCCCCCACATGCATTCCCCCCAATCCTTCACCCCCACAAAAAGCTTCACTCTACCACTGACTTCACTCCCCACAACATCCCTCCCACCACTGCCTTTATCCCCACCCTGCCCTTCCTCCCCCCAAAAAACCCGCCCTTTATCCCCTCACAAACCTGCCTTTACTCCCTAAAAAAATTCCCACCCCCTCAAAACCACCTTCCTTCCTCACCCATGATTCTCACCCCCAGCTTTCCCCACTCCCAAAACAGATTCCTCACCTATCCTTCCTCCCCCCCCAAATGGATTTCACTCCCTCACCCGCTTCATCATCACCAAAGTTCATCCCCCACACATGCCTTTATCACCTAAGCCTGCTTCCTCACCCCCAAAAATGATTTACTCACCCCTCGCCCTTTATCACCTAACATGGGTTCCTCCCCCAACACTACCTTCATTCCAAAAGTTCATCACCCCCACCACACGCCCTTTACTCCTCCAACATGTTTTTCACTCACCCCCAACCTGCCTTTTCATCCACCTCACACACTGCCTTCACTCACCCCAAAAACCTGTTTTCTCCCTCAAACACTGCCTTCATATAAACATGCCTTCATCACCCCCAAAAACTGCTCACTCACCTCCCCCACATCCTTCACTCACCTCACCACATGCTTTACTCATCACCCAAGTTCACTCACTTTCCAACATGTTTATACCTCAAACACTGCCTTCACTCACGTCACAAACTGCCCCTTATCCCCCACAACACGCCTTTACTACCTCAAAAAATTGCCTTATCACCTAAACATGCCCTTTATCACCCCACAACATGCCTTTTTCTCCCTCAAAAACTTTCCTTCATACCTAAAACCCCGTTCCTCACCTACAACACTGCCTTCCTTTCCCCCCTCACAAAAGCCCTTTACTCACCCCAAAAACCTCCTTCATCCCTCCCAAAACTGCCTTCACCACCTCACAGACTGCCCTTCAAACCTGTTCCTCACCCACAAATTCCCCTTCCCCCCATCCAACATGCCCCACTCCCTCACAAACGCCCTTTACCACCCCAAACACTGCCCCACTCCCTCGAACACTGCCCTTTACTCCCCCCAAAACTGCCTTTTCTCCCACAAAAAAGCCTCACCCCCTCACAACACTGCCTTCACCCCCCTCACAAACTGCCTTCACCACAAACGCCTTCACTCACCTCAAAACCTCCCTTCACTACCTACAACCTCCCTTCATCAAAACACGCCTTCACCCCCCAAACATCCCTTCACCCCCTCACAACACTGCCTTATCACAACAGAACTTGCTTCACTCCCTCCAACCTGCCTTCATCCCCTCAAACACTGCCTTCACCCCCTCCAACACTCCCTTTCACTCACATCAAACATTCCCTTTCCAACCCACAAACTCCCTTCACTCCAACCTGCCTTCACCCCCCACAACATGCCTTCACTCACCTCACAACACTGCCTTCCTCAATCGAACATGCCTTTCCCCCCCCTCAAAAACCTGCTTCACTCCCCTCAAACACGCCTTCACCCCTCAAAACATGCTTCACTACCTCACCCTGCCTTCCCCCCCTCACAACACTCCCTTCACCCCCTCACAACACTGCCTTACTCCCCTCACAACACTACCTTATCCCCTACAAAAACCCCTTTCACTCCCTCCCCAAATGACTTCACCCCCCCCCCCCCTCACAACGCTGTTAAATCACCTAAAAAACACTGCCTTCACCCCTAAAACACTCCCTTTCCCTCACCCACAACATCCCTTCCCCCACCTCCCCAACACTGCCTTCGCTCATCTCACAACATGCCTTCATTACCTCACAAACTGATTCACTCCCCCAACTGCCTTCACTCACCTCACAACACTCCCCTTCACTCCCTCACAAACTGCCTTCACTCACCCAACCTACCTTCCCTTCCTCACAAACGCTTCACCCCCTAAAACCACTCCCCTTATTCCCCCCAACACTCCCTTGACTCACCTACAACACTATTTTCCCTTTTCCCTACAACACTGTCTTACTCCCCTCCAAAACTCCCTTCACCCCCTCCAAAAATGCTTCACTCACCTCCAACACCCCTTACCACCCACAACACGCCTTCATCCCTCAAAACCCTGCTTCACCCCCTCACAAACTCCCTTCATCCTCACAACACTGCCTTCATCACCAAACCTCCCTTCACCACCCACAACGCTGCCTTCCTACCTCACAACCTCCTTCATCCCTCCAACATCCCTCACCACCTCAAAAAACGCTCCCTTCACTCACCCCCAAAACACTGCCTTCACTCACCTCACAACACTGTTTTCATCCCCTCACAACGCCCCTTTCACTCACCTCAAAACACTGCCTTCATCCTCACAACACCCCTTACTCCCCCAAACACCCCTTTTCACTCCCCTCAC
The DNA here is from genome assembly GCF_026875155.1 of Cherax quadricarinatus. Classification (NCBI taxonomy): domain Eukaryota; kingdom Metazoa; phylum Arthropoda; class Malacostraca; order Decapoda; family Parastacidae; genus Cherax; species Cherax quadricarinatus. The sequence continues at coordinate 48,989,550 of NC_069412.1, forward strand.
AACCGCCTCACCCCCTCACAAAATGCCTTCACTCACCCCAACATGCTTCCCCACCTCCAAACGTTTCCCTCCCTAAAACACTCCCTTCACTACCACGCATGCCTTCACTCCCCTCACAACACTCCTTCACTCACCCCCAAAACATGCCTTCATCACCTCACAACGTGCCTCACTCACCTCCAACACGCCTTCCCCCCTCACAACACTCCCTTATTCACCTCACAACACTCCCTTCACTCCCCTCACAAATGCTTCACCACCTCACAACACTGCCTTCATCACCTCAAAAAAACGGCCTTCACTCCCTCACAACCTACCTTCACTCACCTCAAAACACTGCCTTCACTCCTCACAACCTCCCTTCACTCACCTCACAACCCTGCCTTCACCCCCTCACAACACACCTTCACTCACCTCACCACTCCCTTCACTCCCCTCAAACAGCCTTCACTCACCTCACAACCTGCCTTCACCCCTCAAAACACCCCTTCACTACCTCACAACACTCCCTTCACTCCCTCACAACATCCCTTTCACCACCTCACAACACTCCTTTTCACTCCCCCTCACAACACTGCCTTCACTCCCCCCAACACTCCTTTAAACCCCCTCACAACACGGCCTTCACTCACCCAAAACATCCCCTTCACTCCCTAAACACCCCTTCACTCACCTACAACACTCCCTTCACTCACCCCCAACACGCCTTCACCACCTCACAACATCCCTTCATCCCACCTACAACACCCCTTCACTCACCTCACAACACTCCCTTTCCCCTCCCCTCACAACACTGCCTTCACCCCCTCACAACACTGCCTTCATCACCTACAAAACCCAAAATAAAGCTTATGGTCATTCTTTTTCTAGTATTTTTTTCAACTAATTGCTTAGAAAAATTTCACGGGAAAAAATGAGTTTCCGGCGTTCGAGCGCGGCGGTAACACGGAACCAGACTCACCAGACATTTTGCACACGGGCAGGTATTAAAGGGTGTTCCTGGCGTGATACTGTATACAAGGGAGGGGTTAATGCTTGCCCGCTTATACGTTAAAGGGCAGGTTTAATGTATGCGGCTTGAAATTAAACAAGGGCAGGGGTTAATGCTATCCTGGCTTGATATGTATACAAGGGCGGTGTTAATGCTATGCCTTTCTTGAACTGTATACAGGGGGGTTAATGCTTTGCCTGGCTTATACTATATCAAAGGGGGGTGTTAATGCTATGGGGGCTTGATCATTACAAGGGCAGGTGTTAATGCATGCCCGGCTTGATACGATACAAAGGGGAGGGTTAAAGCATCCTGCTTGATACTGTATACAAGGGGCAGGTGTTAATGCAAAGTGCTTAAAACGTATACAAGGGGAGGTTTTAATGCAAGCCGGCTTGAAGTATAAAAAAGGGGGTGTTAAAGCTATGCTGGCTTGAACTGTATACCAGGGGAGGTGTTAAGCTATGCCCGGCTTATCTGAAACAAAGGGGAGTGTAATGTTAAACCCCGGCTTGATCGTATACAAGGGAGGTGTTAATGCATACCTGGCCTTGATCGTAATAAGGCAGGTTTAATGTATGCCTGGCTTGAACTTAAACAAGGGCAGGGGTTAATGCATACCTGGTTGAACTATATACAAAGGAGGGGGTTAATGCTATGCCTGGCTTGTACTATATACAGGGCAGGTTTAATGCTTGCCCGGCTTGATCTGTATCAAGTCGGGGTTAATGCTAACCTGGGTTATACAAAAAGGGGTTTAAGCATCTGGGTTTTATACGATACAGGGCAGGTTTAATGCTATGCCCGGTGAACGAACAAGGGAGGTGGTTTAATGCAAAAACCCCGCTTGATACTGTTACAAGGGGAGGTGTTAAAAGCTTTGCCCGGCTTTTATACGTATCAAGGGGAAAAGGGGTTTTTAAAGCTATGCCTGGCTTGATATGTATACAAAGCAGGGGTTAAAGCCTGGTTGATAGTATACAAGGGGAGTGTTAATGCATCCCGGTTGTACTATAACAAGGGGAGGGGGTTAAAACTTTTCCGGGGTTTAAATATATAACAAGGGCAGGTGTTTTTTGCTATACCTGGCTTGAAAAGTATACAAGGGAGGGTTTTTTGCTATGCCTGGCTTTATACGTAACAAGGGCAGGTGTTTAATGCTTACCCCGGCTTGAACTATAACAAGGGGAGGTGGTTAAAGCTATGCCCGGCTTGAATATATACAAGGCAGGTGTTAAAGCTTTGCCCGGCTTTTAAGTATACAAGGGCAGGGGGTTAAGTTATACGACTTTTAAATATATACAAAGGGGGGGTGTTATGCTATGCCTGGGTTGATACTTAAAAAGGGAGGTGTTTAAAGCATGCCCCGGGTTGTACTGTATACAAGGGGAGTGTTAAAGCTATCCTGGCTTGATACTTATCAAGGGGGGGTTTAAAGCTTACCCGGGTTTATACTTATACAAGGGAGGTGTTAAGTATGCCTGGCGGGTACGTATAAAGGGAGGTGAAAAGCTTTTCCTGGCTTGATACGATACAGGGCAGGGGTTAATGCTTTGCCTGGCTTGATACTGTTACAAAGGGGAGGTTTAAAAACTATGCCTGACTTGATACTGTATACAAGGGAGGTTTTAATGCAGCCTGGGTTGATATGTATACAAGGGGAGGTGTTAATGCTATACCCCGGCTTAACTGTTTCAAGGGCAGGTGTTTTTGCTTTGCCCCGGGTTTATATGTAAACAAGGGCAGGTGTTAATGCTATGCCCCGGTTGATAGTATACAAGAGCAGTGTTTTAATGCTTGCCAGGGCTTTATACTGTATAAAGGGCAAATGTTAAAAGCTAAAACCTGGGTTGATACTATATACAAGGGGAGGTGTTAATGCTTTGCCTGGCTTGATACTATATACAAGGGCAGGTGTTAATGCTATACCTGGCTTGATACTGTATACAAGGGCAGGTGTTAATGCTATGCCTGGCTTGATACTGTATACAAGATCAGGTGTTAATGCTATACCTGGCTTGATACTATATACAAGGGCAGGTGTTAATGCTATGCCTGGCTTGATACTATATACAAGGGCAGGTGTTAATGTTATACCTGACTTGATACTATATACAAGGGCAGGTGTTAATGCTTTGCCTGGCTTGATACTGTATACAAGGGCAGGTGTTAATGCTTTGCCTGGCTTGATACTGTATACAAGGGCAGGTGTTAATGCTATACCTGGCTTGATACTGTATACAAGAGCAGGTGTTAATGCTATGCCTGGCTTGATACTATATACAAGGGCAGGTGTTAATGCTATACCTGGCTTGATACTGTATACAAGAGCAGGTGTTAATGCTATGCCTGGCTTGATACTGTATACAAGGGCAAGTGTTAATGCTATACCTGGCTTGATACTATATACAAGGGCAGGTGTTAATGCTTTGCCTGGCTTGATACTGTATACAAGGGCAGGTGTTAATGCTTTGCCTGGCTTGATGCTGCATACAAGGGCAGGTATTAATGGTATGCCTGGCTTGACAAGGTAAATATTTATATCTTAACGCTGACACATTCTTTGGTATACGTGGAACGTATACTGATTGAAGATAAACGTATAATGAATGAAGATAAATGTATACTGAATGAAGACAAGTGTATAATGAATGTAAACACAAAAGACGTACAGTTTTAACTGAGTACATAATACTGAACAAAGTTCCATGTCTCTTCTACCGTCGCCTCGCCAAGTGAACACAAACCTTCCCGCTGCCATGCTGAACCAGGCTGTTGCTATCAGTGGCTCGCACCTTTACACCTGTACATTCCAGTTTCCCGCTGAGAACTCACAGCTTTGTTGTAAACAATATTATAGCTGCTGATGAAGAATCTTGAGACATGTAAACAGTTCAGGCAGGCCCCACTGTACAGCGTTTCGCTTCACAAGGTTTCGCTAATACAGCGGTTTTCAATTATGCCCATTCTTCATTTATTCAGACTTCCTACAATAAATATATTCACCATTCCTAAAAAAATGCATATACAGTACACACATTACTTAAGATATTTTCGTCCTTAGCTTAGGATGAAATTTTAAATAATGTGTGTACTGTATATGCATTTTTTAGGCCTAGTTCTATTGCTCAATTAATACACCATTGTGCACACAGGCTTTTATATTAATTTGAAAGTGAAAAAAACTATAATTCACTTTACAGCGATTTTCGCTTTACGGCGGCAGCCAGGAAGCTATCCGGCTGTATAAGCGGGGCCTCCCGTACTGCTGCCTGGTTTATTAAAGTACTGTGAGGTGTTTTATTGTGTAGGCGCAGCAAGTAAGAAAAATTAGGCTAGGGTTCATTAACTAACTAAGTTAACCTTGTTTGTATACGAAACTTTTTTTTAATTGACAAGGCAATGTTTTCGCAAAATCCAAAACTCTCTTGTCAACTTTAACAGGTGTGTTAAGCCCAGTATGTCACATGTGTTGCTGTGGAGAAGTGGGGAGCAACATACCAGGTGTGTGGGGAGCAACATGCCAGGTGTGTGGGGAGCAACATACCAGGTGTGTGGGGAACAACATACCAGGTGTGTGGGGAGCAACATACCAGGTGTGTGGGGAACAACATACCAGGTGTGTGGGGAGCAACATACCAGGTGTTTGGAGAACAACATACCAGGTGTGTGGGGAGCAACATACCAGGTGTGCGGAGAACAACATACCAGGTGTGTGGGGAGCAACATACCAGGTGTGTGGAGTACAACATACCAGGTGTGTGGGGAGCAACATACCAGGTGTGTGGAGAACAGCATACCAGGTGTGTGGGAAGCAACATACCAGGTGTGTGGAGAACAACATACCAGGTGTGTGGGGAACAACATACCAAGTATGTGGGGAGTAACAAACCAGGTGTATTGGGAGAAACATACCAAGTGTGTGGAGAGCATCATACCAAGTGTTTGGAGACAAGCATACCAGATTTGTGGAAAGCAACATACCAGATGAGTCAATAGAGAGCAGGGAGGAGCCACACTAGGCCTTCCATAATACAACCAGTAACATAGTCAATACCAACAACACAACCAGTAATATTAGTCAACAACACAATAACAGTCAACACAACAATCAACACAGGTCACACGCACACTCACAACAAGCACGAACACACACACACACACACACACACACACACACACACACGAACACAGGTGCCCGTGCGCGCACACACACACAAGCATAGTCTCTACCATGGTTGAGAACGTTGGCAACCAAGGCAGGAAGAGAGAAGAAACCTCCCGTTGGTTCCATTAATTAATTTCAAGGCGGTGAGTGGATTACAAAACACTGGAGTCAGGTAAACACCGACATTAACTTTCTCCCTGGCCAAGGCAAGGCAGACCCTCTATATTATAAACAGTAGTAGTAACAGTAATTATTATAATTATTATTAGTAGTAGTGGTAACAGTAGTAGTAATTATTATTATTATTATATTATTATTATTAGTAGTAGTGGTGGGATCAGAAGAAGTCATTATTATTATTGGGACGCGCTGAATCTATAGATGTCTTCTAAAACCTGGTTAATGAGGATTCGTAGAGGATTAGAGCAGTTTGTACGGGGTCAGGAACACTCCAACAGACTGATACAACAGTTTGTACAAACAAAGGACAGAGACTAACACAACAGTCTCTACAAGGTAAGGACCAGCCCAAGACACTAAGTCAGCAGTAACTTTCTTACAAGGTGGTAAACCCGAGTGGGTCATCCAGAGTAAAGGATGATACAGGCTAAACACTTTTCCCTAGAAATCTCGACCTGCTCTATGATCAGTCAGACTGTTGTTGATGGCAACACTCCGAATGTCCCTCCAATCATACAACACACAGTTTTAAATCCAAGTTGTAACTCACAGTTCCATTTCGAAGACAGGTTAAGTTAGGTAAGGTTTGTCAGGAAACAAGACAAGTGTTCCCTGACGCGGGTTTTAGTCATATGATCACCCGCAGCTGCAGCTTTTGGTCATATGACCGAGGCCTTCCTCTGGCTTACCGGTCTACCCCTTTAAAAATTATGGGTATGATTATTTAAAACCAAATAATTTCTTGAAGACGAATAAAGTAGGGCCAAACTTAACACTACGAGGTTTTACCCACAGAGGAGCTACATATATCAATAAAGTCCCAGTCTGAGTTCAACGTAATAACGTGTCTTTTACTGCTGTGTCATTCAGTTAACACTTGTTAAATTACCTCACTATCTGTCAACCACAGGTTTGATAGCAAGATTCTAAAGCGTACAGATGGACAACACCACTATAAACACCAGTCACAGTTGTGTTTACAAAATACTGGAAGGAACAACAAGTGAAGTGTAATGTAAACAACAGTCACAGTTGTGTTTACAAGAAGCTGGAAGAAACAACTGGGTAATAACAAAGTAAACAGATGTGGTGAGCGGACTGGTGGTCAACAGTGAGAGCAGTAACAGCAGATGTGAAGTCTTGCGTCCAGTTCCCAGTGATGGTTCAGTAGTGCTCAGTGAATTACTGCACCATCAAACACTCTACCAGAGGCAATACAACGCCTGAACAATGGGAGGTATGCCTCACGAAAACGTAATGACACGATTGCAAACAAACCACGGTACGGGTGGGGCTTGAACTCGCGACTAGTGAGTCGTAAAACTTTGACTAGCGCGTAAACCACTGGACCAACTGGCTACAATACGATTTATTCAACTAGGTATATTATTACACCATAGAGAGGTTAGCATGGCCCACCACTGTGACCACAAATGGAAGTTTTTACAGATGAATATCCCGCCAGCGTGGCCGTGAAGAACTATCTGGCGAGAAATTCATCTTTAAAAACCTTAATTTGTGGTCACAGTAGCGGCCCATGTTAACCTCTCTATGGTGTAGAAATATACCTAGTTGCATGAATCTTATTGTAGCCAGATGGCTCAGTGGTTTACGCGCTGGCCTAGAGTTTTATGACTTACTTGCCGCGAGTTCAAGGCCAACCCGTACTGTTATACACACACACACACACACCTTTGACAGTCATCAAAAGTTGTCCTACTCCCGCAGCCTTGCTTGTCTGCTGTTTGCCACGGTCAACCAGGCTGTTGCTGCTGGCAGCCCGCTGGCCCTCATGTCCATCACAACCTGGCTGATCTGACACTTGGAGAAAATCATTGATTTTATTCACTTAAAGGCTTCTCCACTTGTTCCGGCAGTATTTCTGATATATTTTTGCAAGATGTTAAATAGTATGGGCCTGAGGATGTTGATACAATTCTCTTACTGCGCCCACGGCGCCCCTGCCTTTCACTGGGTTTATGTTACACATTCTTCTATATCTCTCACTCCAATATAATGTTATGGCAGTTTACAGATTTAGAATCAGGCCCTCAAGCACCTTCCATGTCTATGATATCATGTATTTCTCTCTCCGCTCCAGCGAGGACTTATCTCGGACCTCGAAGTGTTCCTGGTAATATAAATGCTTTCTGGCTCTATGCGGGCCGTAAATGATCTCTGAATCTGTTCCAGCTCTGTTATCTCTCTTGATCTGAACTGAGCTGTTTATACTGAGCAATACTCTAAGCGTTATGCCATAAGCACTTTGAATAGTGTCACTATTGGCACCATTTCCATTATTCTGAAGGTTCTCATTATCCATGCAGTCATTTTTGTGGCTATTGTGTTCTTTATGACTCACGAAATCGTAATGACACGATTGCAAACAAACCATACCACGGGCGGGATTTGAACCCGCGGTCAGAGAGTCTCAAAACTCCAGACCGTCGCGTTAGCCACTAGACCAGCTAGCCACAATAAGATTCATCCAACTAGGTATATTTCTACACCATAGGAAGGTTAGCATAGGCACCACTGTGACCACAAATGCAAGTTTTTACAGACGAATCGCCACGCTAGCTGGAGATTCGTCTGTAAAAACTTGCATTTGTGGTCACAGAGGTGCCTATGCTAACCTTCCTATGGTGTAGAAATATACCTAGTTGGATGAATCTTATTATGGCTAGCTGGTCCAGTGGCTAACGCGACGGGCTGGAGTTTTGAGACTCTCTGACCGCGGGTTCAAATCCCGACCGTGGTATGGTTTTATTGTGTTCTTTGAACGAAAGGTCAGCTAACATTATTACACCCAAGTCTTTCACATGTCTCCTCAGTTCTGTTTTGTAATCAGGCATTTTATAGACACTCCCTTCTGAATTCTTCATTCAATGTCATGACTTAAGCAGCTGAACTTGTCAGTCAGGTTACTCTCCGCTACCACTGAAAGATGTTTTATATCTTCTTCCAAGTTTTCCCGTGTCTTCTACCAAACTGATTTTCTTGCTTATTTTGAAACCAATCGCAAGTGAAGACACGAAGTTGTGACAGCGTTTTTGTCTGTCAATGAGGACGAGCAACATTACAGACGCCAGAATCTCGACGAGCAACATTACAGACGCCAGAATCTCGACGAGCAACATTACAGACGCCAGAATCTCGACGAGCAACATTACAGACGCCAGAATCTCGACGAGCAACATTACAGACGCCAGAATCTCACCTTGAAGTACTGAGCATTTTACTTTGTTAATGCTGGATTTTCCTCTATTTACCACCACTCGTAGTTTTATCTGCCAAGTTGAATATCCATTAGCCTATGTTCCCTTTCATGCCCATTGCTATATTTTGTGCTCAATCACCCTATGATCACATGTCAAATGTTGGTTCTTCCCACACATCATATTGGTTCTTCCCACACATCATATTGGTTCTTCCCACACAACATGCTGGTTCTTCCCACACATCATGCTGGTTCTTCCCACACATCATGCTGGTTCTTCCCACACATCATACTGGTTCTTCCCACACAACATGCTGGTTCTTCCCACACATCATGCTGGTTCTTCCCACACATCATACTGGTTCTTCCCACACAACATGCTGGTTCTTCCCACACATCATGCTGGTTCTTCCCACACATCATGCTGGTTCTTCCCACACATCATGCTGGTTCTTCCCACACATCATACTGGTTCTTCCCACACAACATGCTGGTTCTTCCCACATATCATGCTGGTTCTTCCCACACAACATGCTGGTTCTTCCCACACATCATGCTGGTTCTTCCCACACAACATGCTGGTTCTTCCCACACATCATACTGGTTCTTCCCACACAACATGCTGGTTCTTCCCACACAACATGCTGGTTCTTCCCACACAACATGCTGGTTCTTCCCACACATCATGCTGGTTCTTCCCACACATCATACTGGTTCTTCCCACACATCATGCTGGTTCTTCCCACACATCATGCTGGTTCTTCCCACACAACATGCTGGTTCTTCCCACACATCATGCTGGTTCTTCCCACACATCATACTGGTTCTTCCCACACATCATGCTGGTCTGTAGTCCGTGGCTACGCTCTACTGTCTCCTTCACACAAAGGAACTGTGACTGCACTCTTTAATCTTAGTTTGTGGTAGTTCCCCTAGATGTAAACTCTTTCCAAACGATACTAAGTGTTCGTGTTAACGACATTTTGGCACCTTTCAATAAATAAGGAATTCCAGGAATCCAGTTCAAGTGCTGAATGACTGTAATTGTTCCTTATTTCTCTAACGAAATCTGGAGGATTAGCGATTAAATTAAATTGAGTGATTAAAGTAATTAAATATATTAGTGATTAAATTAAATATACGAGAAGTGTGACTTTCACAGGTAATGAAAAAATATCTATATTCTCCACCTTGTTTTAATTTAATATATTACTGAATACTGACTCAAACTGTTCTTTTAGAATTCCACATATTTCTTTTTCGTCATCAGTATGTGAATCTCTTGTGATTAATGACACAATTCTTCAAAAAGTTCCTAATATGGATTTTACTTTTAAATATAAATATTTGAGGTGACTTACAATATCCTGGATGACTTTCCATTCCCTTGGTGCTTCTTATGTCTGGTACAAGAGCTGCTGTTTCTCCTCCATCTCAGTAATTTCTCAGTTAAGATGATCTTTCCTTCCCTCTCACACATTCATGTTTATAAACAATTCAGCAACTAATTCTGAACATTATTTTAGGTTCTCTTCCTATATTCCATATTTCTCAGTGGAACGTATTTATTGCAGTGATTGCCTGATTTTGTATTTAATTTTTGTCAAGCACTAGTCAGGATTTAGGATGCAAATGACTTTCCTGGGTATGTCTGATAGTTCTTGATTAATTGTCTCCCAATAAATTCTCCGATTCTTGAATATAGTATATATATATATATATATATATATATATATATATATATATATATATATAATATATATATATATATATATATATATATATATATATATATATATATAATTATTTACAAGCATTATCTCAGACCAGAGCAGGACTCGAACTGAGTACTCTGCATCAAAGTAGAGAGTACTTATACCAGAGCCAGACCCCAGGTCAGCATGAGCATCCAGTAGACACTAGATATTGTTCCCCATATACCTCTGAGCACCAGCCTCGTGTTGCAAGTTTTATCTCATCCTGCCGCATCCACCCGCCACCCACAGATTTTTACAGTTTCTTAATAAACAAACGAGTGAAATTATTTAAAATAGGGGAGAGAGAGGGAGACGGAAAGATATATGAATGAGAGGGGTTGGATTTGAGTGGGACTTGCACGTGAGCAAATAGATTTGTCAGAGTTTATTGTTAGGGCAGCACTAAAAGTGGGCTGGGCAAGTGGTGTTCTGTTAGTGGGTTGATATTGTAAAGGACCTGCCAAGAATGGGCCAACAGGCCTACTGCAGTGTTCGTCCTTTCTTATGTTCTTATAGAAGGAGAAAGAGAGAGGGAGAGGGAGAGAGAGAGAGAGAGAGAGAGAGAGAGAGAGAGAGAGAGAGAGAGGTGTGGCACCAGGGCCTCTTAGCAAAACTTCAATCACTGGGAATTGCAGGCTCTATGTTATGTCTCCTCAGTGATTACCTTCATGGTAGATTTCTGAGTGTAGTTCTCAATGGAACGGAATCAGCAAGACATCCTATTGGGGCAAGTGTTCCACAAGGAAGCGTGCTGGGTCCATTGTTATGGAATGTCTACTTCAACGACCTTCTTCATCTCATCCCAGAATCACATGCATATGCAGACGACTGTACACTGACATTCACTTATCCAAGAGAAGAAATGCCAGCTGCTCTAAGCTACATCAATCACCAGCTGAGAGCTATATCAGCTTGGGGAAATAGATGGCAAGTAACATTTGCACCTGAGAAAACGCAAATGATGATCGTCTCTAGGCACCATGATGGTAATGCTGGCGCAGTAGTAAGGATGAATGGGAGGGTGTTGGCACCTGGAGAAGAAGTTGATATCCTTGGGGTGAAATTTGACTCCAAACTAACCATGAAGAACCATGTTGTAAATCTTGCAAACAAGGCAGCCAGGAAGCTTACAGCATCGCCGTATCTCGCATCTACTTGACAGTAGGGGTTGCAAGATTCTGTACGAGGCACAAGCACGCTCACACCTTGAGTATGCTCCACTTTCTTGGTTTGCCTGCCCCCCCCCTCTCATCTGCGACTGCTTGACAGAGTAGAGAACAGAGCAAGACGTCTCATCTCTCGCCTGGACCCATCCTGGATAGATCTGTCATTTCAGCAGAGCATTCAACATAGGAGGGATGTGGGTGGCCTTACTGTTATGTACAAGGCCAATATTGTCAAAGTACCACACTTGGATCCACTTCGAGGACAGCGTGAAACAAGCTTTTATGCCACAAGACGGGCAGAAAGCAGCAACTTCACTCTGGCTGTACCCTTCTCCAGAACATCACTCCATCTGAGATCATATATACCCAGGATGACTCGAGTATGGAACACATTCGTACAGCATAATTATGTCAACGAGATAAAGTCAGTTGATCACATGAAAATGCTGGCCCACAGATGGCTCCAACTTCATCCTGTTCCCTACTTGTATGTCTCATAACAATAAAAATGGTTTCAAATGAACTGATGTAGGTAACAGCTCTTAGCTTGCCAATAAAGTTACGAATCCTTAACCTGTAAATAGCTTGTCAATAAAGCTAGGGATCCTTAACCTTGTCAAACCCTGTGTAGAGAGAGAGAGAGAGAGAGAGAGAGAGAGAGAGAGAGAGAGAGAGAGAGGGGGGGGGAAGGGACAAGACCAGCACTCCCAGTTTACATTTTCACGATGCTGGGCAGCTTCCAGGAGACATTATGCCACTAAATATCAGAGAGACTGAGGCAAAACAACCATGTCCATAACACCAGACTTATGTCCTGACATAAGACTTGCCAGATATTGATCATATTCAAGGGAAACGTTAAAACTGTGGTGGGTTATACAAGGATCACAAAGACGAGGGTAAACAACACAAAGGCACAATACCCTGACTGCAACAATACACAAATAACCCGCACATAGGAGAGAGGAACTTACCACGACGTTTCGGCTCGATTTGGATGATTTACAAAGTTAAAATGGTCCAAGTCGGACCGAAACGTCGTCGTTAAGAAGAGGGGTAGCTCCAGTTCCTTGAATCAAAAGCCCGTCATAAACATCAAGGCCTTGAAGGAATATCAGTTAAATAACCGGTGAGAACCGTGCTAGGTCAACACCTGCTAGTCAACACCTGCTGGTCAACACATGTTAGTGAGTGATGCTCAAAGGTGTAGACACAAGACAAGGCAAGACAAGACTCCACCTCTTGACCCTTTAAAGCTCACTTTGGCACAGTAAAGGCTGCGAGAAACGCCCTTACGCAGAACGGATGCCAATGGTATTGCGTGTTGCAACCGCCGCCTCCCCTCGCTTGTTCCGGAATGCCCATCAAGACAGTGTGCAAAGCTGCTTACTGATTGGCTGCGAGGCTTGACGATGCAGAGTAAACATTACGAGCGATGAAAGTGACAGATAACCGGAGCTTCTTGCAATACCTGTCAAACATCTCGCTCAAAACTAGCAACATCTTCATACATTAACTTAATTAAAACAAAATTCGGAATATTAACAAAACTCAATACTAAAGTCTGCACATCTTCAGAGAACATCAACACATCTCCCCTACAACGTCTTCGAGATCTTCCACCTCACCTTCGACAGTATTTAAGACTCAGTTCTGAAGCTTCAGTTTCGTATCGTTCCTGACCAAGGAGCTGAACTCTTCTCCAGGCTGAGGGACTGACCACCTCAAATACTTTCTCTCCAAGGATGATGGACTGATTACATCATCTTTATTTCACCACTACTGCTCCCTTTGTATATAACAGAAGAAGCCTACTGTGTAGGCGAAACGTTGCATGTGCACACGTGTCTCAATCTTCAAGAGAACATGAACACATCCAGCACATCACAAGAGACTAAGCCATCTGGTGCTCAACACTTCCTCTGCACAAAATAAACTCGTACAACCTTCCCCTCCAGCCTTACGTAAAAACAAACACACAAGGACATCAGAAAATCCTGTCACAACCGCAATATTGGAACAGAAACACAGAGGAATGGTAATTGAGAATCAGCAGGGAGGAGTACCACGGGAATGGGAATGGGGATAGGAACCGATGGATGTTTTCAATGCAGGAGACCATTCCCAGGGTGGAAATGGGATAAAAATGGTGATAATATGGAGAAAGAAAGTTGGAGGGAGAAAGAGAGAAGAGACTTAACTTATACTATATGTCGGAAGTTCTGTTGTAGATTACTGCGTAGTGCTGGTGGTGGGTTGTAGTGAGCCCAAGTAGGTTGTAGAGCCATGATGGATTGTACTAGGTCTTGGTGGGTTGTAGTGAGTCATCGTGGGTTGTAGTGAGTCCTGGTGAGTTGTAGTGGGTCCTGGTAGGTTGCAGTGGGTCCTGGTGGGTTATAGTGGGTCCTGGTGATTGTAGTGGGCCTTGGAGGGTTGTAGAGGGTACTGTTGTAGTGGGTTCTGGTGGATTGTAGTGGATCCTGGTGAGTTGTAGTGGGTCCTGGTGGGTTGTAGTGGGTCCTGGTGAGTTGCAGTGGGTCCAGGTAGGTTATAGTGGGTCCTGGTGGGTTGTAGTGGGTCCTGGTGAGTTGTAGCGGGTCCAGGTAGGTTACAGTGGGTCCTGGTTGGTTGTAGTGGATCCTGGTGAGTTGTAGCGGGTCCAGGTAGGTTATAGTGGGTCCTAGTGGGTTGTAGTGGATCCTGGTGGTTGTAGTGGGTCCAGGTAGGTTATAGTGGGTCCTGGTGGGTTGTAGTGGATACTGGTGAGTTGTAGTGGGTCCAGGTAGGTTATAGTGGGTACTGGTGGGTTGTAGTGGATCCTGGTGAGTTGTAGCGGGTTCAGGTAGGTTATAGTGGATCCTGGTGGATTGTAGTGGGTCCTGGTGGGTTATAGTGGGTCCTGGTGGGTTGCAGTGGATCCTGGTGGGTTGTAGTGGGCTCTGGTGGGTTGTAGTGGGCTCTGGTGGGTTGTAGTGGGTTCTGGTGGGTTGTAGTGGGTTCTGGTGGGTTGTAGTGGGCCTGGTGGGCTGTAGTGGGCTCTGGTGGGTTGTAGTGGGCTCTGGTGGGTTGCAGTGGGCTCTGGTGGGTTGTAGTGGGCTCTGGTGGGTTGTAGTGGGCTCTGATGGGTTGTAGTTGGCTCTGGTGGGTTGTAGTGGGCTCTGGTGGGTTGTAGTGGGCTCTGGTGGGTTGTAGTGGGCTCTGGTGGGTTGTAGTGGGCTCTGGTGGGTTGTAGTGGGCTCTGGTGGGTTGTAGTGGGTTGCATTGATTGACAAATATAAGCTTTCCCTCTCTTACTGTGACACACACACACACATACACACACCCACACACACACACACACACACACACACACACACACACACACTGCTGCAGCATGTGGGCGCCTGGCAAACCTGAGACTAGCGTTCCGATACCTTAATAAGGAATCGTTCAAGACACTGTACACTGTGTATGTTAGGCCTATACTGGAGTATGCAGCACCAGTCTGGAACCCACACCTGGTCAAGCACGTCAAGAAGTTAGAGAAAGTACAAAGGTTTGCAACAAGGCTAGTCCCAGAGCTCAGGGGAATGTCGTACGAGGAAAGGTTGAGGGAAATCGGACTGACGACACTGGAGGACAGAAGGGTCAGGGGAGACATGATAACGACATACAAGATACTACGGGGAATAGACAAGGTGGAAAGAGATAGGATGTTCCAGAGAGGGGACACAGGGACAAGGGGTCACAACTGGAAGCTGAAGACTCAGACGAGTCACAGGGACGTTAGGAAGTATTTCTTCAGTCATAGAGTTGTCAGCAAGTGGAATAGCCTAGCAAGTGAAGTAGTGGAGGCAGGAACTATACATAGTTTTAAGATGAGGTATGACAAAGCTCAGGAAGCAGAGAGAGGACCTAGTAGCGATCAGTGAAGAGGCGGGGCCAGGAGCTGAGTCTCGACCCCTGCAACCACAATTAGGTGAGTACACACACACACATAACAGCCACACTAACAACCACACCACGCATAACACTACACACAACCACATCCCACACACAGGTCAAGTGACTCGACAAGTGCCTTTGGCAACTAGTAACTACTACACACACGTTAATTCAACTTCGCTAACTTCAAGGACACGGGGGTCACCTTGAGGTGGTCACAGCCCTCACCTTGGTCACCTTAAGGTGGTCAAAACACTCCCCTTGGTCACCTTAAAGGTGGTCACAACACTCACCTTGAGATGGGCACAACACTCATCATGAGGTGGTCACAACCCTCACCTTGGTCACCTTAAGGTGGTCACAACACATTTTGTTCACCTTAAGGTGGTCACAACCCTCACCTTGGTCACCTTAAGGTGGTCACAACCCTCATCTTGAGGTGGTTACAACCCTCATCTTGAGGTGGTCACAACCCTCACCTTGAGGTGGCCACAACACTCACCTTGATCACTTTAAAAAAGTCACAACCCTCACCTTGGTCACCTTAAGGTGGTCACATCCCTCACCTTCAAGTGGTCACAGTCACCCTGGTCACATCAGCAGTCCTCACACCGCCTCACTGCTCACTCACCTTGGTCACCTTACGGTGGTCACACCTTGAGGTGGTCACAGTCACCTTGGTCACCTCAGCAGTCCTCACACCGCCTCACTGCTCACTCACCTTGGTCACCTTACGGTGGTCACACCTTGAGGTGGTCACAGTCACCTTGGTCACCTCAGCAGTCCTCACACCGCCTCACTGCTCACTAACTCACCTGGAAAGGATAATTAATTACCTATTATTTAATATAATGATAGTTTACGTAGTATATCTGAACGTGGAAGAAATCACAATCAAACGATTGATTGTAAATATGAAAAAATACCAGTGAAAATCAGGAAATAATACCTGAAAGCTTTCATGTGTTGATACATCTTCAGTAGAATGGGAAGAAGAGGCAAGAGAACCATCTTCCTATTCCTCTGAAGATGTGCGCGTAAGCACATGAAAGCGCTCAGGTTTTATTTCCTGTTTTCACTGTGGTATTTTTTTCTTCTTGCCAAAGTATATTTATATTAATGTTGGTAGAATTACCGACAATATGCTAGGTACAACGACAAGTGCAACTAATGAGACATTTTACTGTGGCAACGTTTCGCTCACCAGGAGCTTTAGACAAAACTCACATTAGCTGCACTTGTGTCGTTTTACCTAACAAAGTTAAAATTAGACACATGTGCAACATCTGGGTATCTTTATTGTAGACGTTTCGCCATCCAGTGGCTTTATCAACACAAATTCAAGGACATGATTGGAAGACAGAAGAACTATATACAAAAGACGAGGTAATCAGTCCCTCAGCCAAGGTTGATGAACCGATTACATCTTCTTTTCACTACTACACCAGCTGCTTCAGTATCTGACTGAAGAAGTCTACTGCGTAGGCGAAACGTTTCAACAATAAAGATACCCAACTGTTGCACATGTGTCTTAATCATCAACTGGTCCTTGAACTAATGCGAAGTTTTATCCCGTGGTTTATATAATGCGAAGTTTTATCCCGTGGTTTATATAATGAGAAGTTTTATCCTGTGGTTTATATACAATCACAACACAATTCTGACTTTCAATTTTCACCGTCAAAACTCCGACTACCACTTGTGTTGCACCGTAATGTTACCACAACGTTGGAACATTTACAGTGTCTTACAATCCTCAAGGAATGACAACGTTTATTAAACATCACAAGAGTTAAATGCAGCTTGCAAGATGACTGGGTAATTGCAACACGTGCGCATGGTAATATATTCAGTGCAGCACTGACAGACACAGTCAAGGGGACGCCTCTTAAGCTTACTCTGGCAATTAAATTGTCATTATCCTAAGCAATCAAACAGCGGCATTTTAACACTGATGTATTATGCATTTAATAAAAGTTTGTTATTTATGAAAGTTATAATGTGAGAGAGAGAGAGAGAGAGAGAGAGAGAGAGAGAGAGAGAGAGAGAGAGAGAGAGAGAGAGAGAGAGAGAGAGAGAGAGAGAGAGAGAGAGAGAGAGATTGCCATATTTCACAATCACATGGCAGCCACTACACTTTAACAGTGGCAAGTCAAAACAGCAGCAGCAGGGATGGTATGTGGTAGATAGGTGAGTCAGGTGGGAGATACCAGGCCACCTCAACACACACGTCGCTCCAGAAATTTAAGAAAACTACCGCTGCTCTGTCTCTGTCTAGATGGCAAGCAAAAAAAAATGGCAACAGGAATAAGTGAGCAGACACAACTCCATTTCTTACATCGAGAGAATAAACCCGTAGCTTTCAACTAACAAGAGTAGTCCGGTAGATAAATAGTTCAGAGAACCGATAAGTTGATTGAGGAAACATTTCGCCACACAGTAGCTTCGTAAGTCCTAAACATAGAAGAATGGTGAAGATCAGAAGGAGTTTGAGGTAATCTGTCCCTTAGCCTGGAGTTTTCTTATCAAGACTGATGGACCAATTACATCGACTCCGGGCTGAGGGACAGATTATCTCAAACTCCTCCTGATCTTCTCCATTCTTCTTTGCTTAGGACTGATGAAGTCACTGTGTGGCGAAACTTTTCCTCAGCCAAAATACCCAAGTGTTGCACATGTGTCTAATTCATCAACAATAGTCTCACACATTCGCGGCCAATATTGCCGTCAAAAAGTAAGTCCCAGAGACAGTCAAGACCAGTATCAAAACTCTCGGGGCGGTGCATCTCTTTCTTACATTCGTATACCTAAGAAGAAACGAGCACCGCAGCAGGCCTACTGACTCATTAAAAATTAGACATGTGCAACATCTGGGTATCTTTATTGTAGACGTTTCGCCATCCAGTGGATTTATCAATACAAATTCAAGGACATAATTTGAAGACAGTAGAACTATATACAGAAGACGAGGTAATCAGTCCCTCAGCCTTGAAGTTGGTGTGAAGATCACCGTAGTCGTGAAGATTCTCAGATTCAGCAGAACTTGACTCAGACCTCTGCAACACAATTGTCATCAAATATTTGTTAAGTTATACCATGAATTAAGGAAAGATCCTGGACTTCACCTTACGAAACAAAGCTAATGTGATAGTAATTATGGAAAAGGTAGATTATAGTGGAAAAATAGTATGTAATTAATGGCCAGATTGTGCAATATATTGTCAGGAAATTGGAAAACTTCCATTATCTGCCTTACAGTCAGAGGTAACTATGTCAGGGAGTCCAGCAGTGAGAGGTATAATATTGAAACAAATAATAGATTAACGAAATGGTTAGAACTGGAGAGATATATGACTTTCTGGTACGAACGAGCGGCGTCACCAACTAATGGATCTATAAAACAAGCCAGGTTATTTTCCCCGTAAATAATGTTCATAACCGCGACACCATTTATGGTACAAATAACCGGATCCAGGGGAAAAAAAAGGTCACAGGAAAAATTGCAAATAGTGGCTTACGAATACAATGGTAGTGTAAGATCCCTGGTCACAGACCTGGCCGAGGGGGGTGTTGATCCCCGAGACCCTCTCCAGGTATAGTCCAGGTTGGTATACCATCTGCTGTAATCTTGACTGAGTTCAGACAGTTGAACAAGTCTCTCTAAACCTCTCTCTCCTGGTCACTTAGCAATAAATATGAATGGAATACATCAAAATTTTTGCCGGTACTGATACTCATTGTTAGACTGATACCGATACTTTGGCATACCCTTAGTTGAGACAGATCTTCTATGTTCACCTAACAGTAAACTGGTACGTGAGTGTACGTAGACTGTTGTGGTTCATATCCTGGAGAGAAGGGTTTGTGTACCTTAGTTAAGCGAAATGTAACAACTCTTAGCCTGTACAAGAGTTACCAAGTAGCATCACTCACGAAAATACACTGGACGCTGAAGCTTAAGACACACATGAAATAGTGGCTTCATCAGTCCAATACAAAGAGGACTGATGAAGCCACTGTGTGGCGAAACGTTTCCTGAATAAAGATTCTCATATGCTGCATAAGTGTCTCAATCTTCAACTTGTCGGTTTTTCAAACCATTCATCACAACTGTCAGACACAGCAGCATCATGGGATCTTGTTACAAAGAATTCTTCAACACTTGTTCAACCTTTGGACGAAGACCTACTTCGACTAGTGGATGGTACCACTATGACCCCGCCTCCGCCTGCTTCACCTCACCTCACTACAGTATATAAGCCACGTCTACGGCCCTATGCTGTACATTCTACAAGATTGATGGACTGAACACATCGACTCCAGGCCGAAGGACTGATTACCTCATACTCCTCCTCTCCTTACACATGAAATAGTTGGGTATCTTTATTGATGAAACGTTTCGCCTACACAGTAGACTTCTTCAGTCAAATACAAAAGGATCAGTAGTAATGGAACGATATCATTCCAGACATGGAGCTGAGCTCTTCTGCAAGCTGACGGACTGACCATCTCAAATACTTTTCTCCAAGGTTGATGGACTAATTACATCTTCATTTCATTTCTACTACTCCTCTTGTATTTGACTGAAGAAACCTGCTGTGTAGGAGAAAAGTTTCACCTATAAAGCTACCCAACTGTTGCACATGTGTCTTGATCTTCCACTTGTCGGTGTTTTATACCATTAACAACAACACCGGATGTTGCAAGCAAAGACTGGACAACTACGTGTTTGGGTATAAACAAGAGGTGCTGACGAGGGTCTTCTGAAGCCGCTTGTATTGATGCGTTCAGGTCGATAAAGAGAAGAAGACCGGGTGAAGAACAAGCTAGGTCAGAAAAAAATGTAGGTGGAGTCGAGCTCCAGGTGATCAGTAAATAAAGATGTTGAGGGGAGGATAAGACCAGCAGATCATGTCAAGAAAGGTGGCATTGTTGGCAGTCAGGTCATGTCAACGAAGTTAAGAGAATAAGTGACCAGAGATAGTTACAAATGTCAGGAGGTGAAGGAAGTCGGGGAGTTATGTGATGCAACATTTGAGAATCTTTACTGAGGAGGAAACGCTTCGTCTGCCAGTGGCAAAACGTTTCCTCTTCAATAAAGATTCCCAAACTATTAATCACACAGCTTAAATTAAGGCCGCCGTAGGAAAAATACCGCAACTCTTAATATAAAAAACAAACTTAATGCAAACTAAAAATCAGCGTTTCCAGTGTATGTCCACGTACTCACACCTCTTCTCTCCCTTCCGCGCCTCACCACTGGAAACCTGACTGGAATTTTCTTGAGGTAATCCAGCTTCGCCCACCCAGCTTCCAGCGTGCTGCTGGAACCATGAGAAACTAATATTTACAGAGGTCACAAGACCACATCGAACACAAATCACTCGCTGGTGTCTTGCGTTTCTCCAGGATGTGTGGTGAAGGCGGAGGTAGGCTTCTACAGACAAATACAAATACAGACAAATACAAATACAGACAAATACAAAGACAGCAGAAGAAATAAAATAAAGATGATGTAGACCATCAACCTTGGAGATGGAATGATTACATCATCTTTTCCATTTTATTGCTCCTTTTGTATCTGAAGAAATCTGCTGTGTAGGCGAAACGTTTCATTAATAAAGCTACCCAACTGTTGCACATGCGTCTTACTCTTCAACTTGTCAGTATTTTAAACATTTTCAATAAGGCGGAGGTAATAAAGCCTTCTTTTCTATCCCTGATGCTTGCACCTGGTATAAACCTGGGTACCAAATTATTATTATTATAATCAAGGGGGAAGCGCTAAACCCGGAGGAATATACAGCGCCTGGGGGGGGGGATGTGGAAGGCATTCAGGCTTAATTCGGGGAACTGGAGCACAGATCCAATTCCCTAAATCAAGAGCCCCTCACCAACATCAAGGAACCTTCCTTGAGGGGCCTGGGTACCAAAGACAAGTATATATACTGTTAGAAGAGATCAAGGTCCCAGG
This sequence comes from Cherax quadricarinatus, assembly GCF_026875155.1. Classification (NCBI taxonomy): domain Eukaryota; kingdom Metazoa; phylum Arthropoda; class Malacostraca; order Decapoda; family Parastacidae; genus Cherax; species Cherax quadricarinatus. The sequence goes on from NC_069412.1 coordinate 49,010,930, forward strand.
ACCGAAACGTTTTCTAATAAATATGTTGTAGTCTTTGTTCACGTGTCTTTCTGAAACACTGCATGCACCTACAGTAATAAACCAGATAGTTGAAAATTAAGACAGATAGGTAACAGTTGGGTATCTTTATCGTTGAAACGCTTCGCCTACACAGTAGGCTTCTTCAGTCAATACAGAGGCAGTAAGTGTACTGATTGAAGAAACCTACTGTGAAGGAGAAATGTTTCAACAATAAAAATACAAATGTCCTCCTTGTTATCCCTGTCTGGTCCTCCAGCTTTTGCATTAATCTCTTGTGTGGAACTGTGTCAAACGCCTTCTTACAGTCCAAGAAAACGCAATCTACCCACCCCTCCCTCTCTTGTCTTACTGTTGTCACCCTGTCATAGAACTCCATTAGGTTTGTGACACAGGATTTCCCGTCCCTAAAACCACGCTGGTTGTCGTTGATAAGCTCATTACTTTCTAGGTGCTCCACCACTTTTCTCCTGATAATCTTCTCCATGACTTTGCATACTATACATGTCAGTGACACTGGTCTGTGGTTTAATGTTTCGTGTCTTGTCTTTATTAAAAATTGGGACTACATTTGATGTCTTCCACACCTCAGGTAGTCGCCCTGTTTCGATAGATGTGTTGAAGATTGTTGTTAATGGCACACACAGGGCCTCTGCTTCCTCTCTCAGGACCCATGGAGAGATGTTATCCAGCCCCATCGCTTTTGAGGTGTCTAGCTCGCTTAGCAGCCTCTTCACTTCTTCCTCGGTTGTACGTATTGTGTCCAGCACTTGGTGGTGTACCCCACCTCTCCGTCTTTCTGGAGTCCCTTCTGTCTCCTCTGTGAACACTTCTTTTAATCTCATATTCAGCTCCTTACATACTTCTCGGTCGTTTCTTGTGATCTCCCTTCCTTCCTTCCTCAGCCTGATTACCTGGTCCTTGACTGTTTTCCTCCTGATGTGGCTGTACAACAGCTCTGTGTGTGTGTGTGTGTGTGTGTACTCACCTAATTGTACTCACCTAATTGTGGTTGCAGGGATCGAGACTCAGCTCCTGGCCCCGCCTCTTCACTGATCGCTACTGGATCCTCTCTCTCTCTGCTTCCTGAGCTTTGTCATACCTCTTCTTAAAACTATGTATGGTTCCTGCCTCCACTACTTCACTTGCTAGGCTATTCCACTTGCTGACAACTCTGACTGAAGAAATACTTCCTAACGTCCCTGTGACTCGTCTGAGTCTTCAGCTTCCAGTTGTGACCCCTTGTCCCTGTGTCCCCTCTCTGGAACATCCTATCTCTGTCCACCTTGTCTATTCCCCGCAGTATCTTGTATGTCGTTATCATGTCTCCCCTGACCCTTCTGTCCTCCAGTGTCGTCAGTCCGATTTCCCTTAACCTTTCCTCGTACGACATTCCCTCGAGCTCTGGGACTAGCCTTGTTGCAAACCTTTGTACTTTCTCTAACTTCTTGACGTGCTTGACCAGGTGTGGGTTCCAGACTGGTGCTGCATACTCCAGTATGGGCCTAACATACACAGTGTACAGTGTCTTGAACGATTCCTTATTAAGGTATCGGAACGCTATTCTCAGGTTTGCCAGGCGCCCGTATGCTGCAGCGGTTATTTGGTTGATGTGTGCCTCCGGTGATGTGCTCGGTGTTATGGTCACCCCAAGGTCTTTCTCCCTGAGTGAGGTCTGTAGTCTTTGTCCACCTAGCCTATACTCTGTCTGCGGTCTTCTTTGCCCCTCCCCAATCTTCATGACTTTGCATTTGGCTGGATTGAATTCGAGAAGCCAGTTGCTGGACCACATGTCCAGCCTGTCCAGGTCTCTTTGCAGTCCTGCCTCATCCTCGTCCGATTTAATTCTTCTCATCAACTTCACGTCATCTGCGAACAGGGACACTTCAGTCTATTCCTTCCATCATGTCGTTCACATATATCAAAAATAGCACTGGTCCTAGAACTGACCCCTGTGGGACCCCGCTCGTAACAGGCGCCCACTGTGATACCTCTTCACGTACCATGACTCGTTGCTGCCTCCCTGTCAGGTATTCCCTTATCCATTGCAGTGCCCTCCCTTTTACGTGTGCCTGATCCTCCAGCTTCTGCACTAATCTCTTGTGGGGAACTGTGTCAAAGGCCTTCCTGCAGTCTAGAAAAACGCAATCTACCCACCCCTCTCTCTCGTGTCTTACTTCTGTTACCTTGTCATAAAACTCCAGGAGGTTTGTGATACAAGATTTGCCTTCCATGAACCCATGCTGTTTCATTTATAATCTTGTTCCTTTCCAGGTGTTCGACCACTCTCCTCCTGATAATCTTCTCCATGACTTTGCACACAATACATGTCAGAGACACAGGTCTGTAGTTTAGTGCCTCGTTTCTGTTTCCTTTCTTAAATATGGGGACTACAAATTAGCTGTCTTCCATTTCTCAGGTAGTTGCCCAGTTTCAAGGGATGTGTTGAAGATTGTGGTAAGAGGCACGCACAGCATCTCTGCTCCTTCTCTAAGGACCCATGGGGAGATGTTGTCCGGTCCCATCGCCTTTGAGGTGTCAAGGTCACTTTAAGAGCTTCTTCACCTCCTCCTCAGTTGTTCGTATGTCATCCAACACTTGTTGGTATATTCCCTCTTGATGTTCCCTTCTGTGCTGTCTTCCCACAGCCCTTCCTGTCTCTACTGTAAAAACTTCCTTAAATCTCCTGTTCAGCTCCTCACATACCTCCTGATCATTTCTTGTGAGTTCTCCACCTTCTGTCCTTAATCTGATCACATGGTCTTTGACTGTTGTCTTCCTCCTGATGTGGCTATACAACAGTTTCGGGTCAGTCTTGATTCTCGATGCTATGTCATTTTCATACTGTCGCTGGGCCTCCCTCCTTACCTGTGCATACTCATTCCTGGCTCTGCGACTGATCTCCCTATTTTCGTGTGTTCTCTGCCTTCTGTACTTTTTCCATTCTCTATTACACTTTGTTTTTGCCTCCTTACACCGTCGGGTAAACCAGGGGCTCGTTCTGGTCTTCCCGTTGTTACTGTTGCCCTTGGGAATAAACCTTTCCACTGTCTCCTTGCATTTTGTTGTTACATATTTCATCATTTCATTTACTGGCTTTCCTGCCAGTTCTGTCCCACTGGACCTCCTGCAGGAAGTTCTTCAACCCTATGTAGTCCCCTCTTTTATAGTCAGGCTTTTCCCATTTAACTCCTGTTATTCTCTCCACTTGCAGCTCTACTATGTATTCAAAGCACAGAACCACGTGGTCGCTAGCTCCTAGGGGACTCTCATACTTGATGTCCTCAATATCTGATTTGCCCAGGGTGAACACAAGGTCCAATCTTGCTGGTTCATCCTCCCCTCTCACTCTGGTAGTGTCCTTAACATGTTGGTGCATGAGGTTTTCCAGCACCACGTCCAACATCCTGGCTCTCCATGTTTCGGGACCCCCATGTGGCTCCAGGTTTTCCCAGTCAATCTCCCTGTGGTTGAAATCCCCCATAACCAGCAACTTTGCTCTGCTGGAGTGAGCTCTTCTTGCCACCTCAGCAAGTGTGTCCACCACTGCTCTGTTGCTCTCTTCATATTACTCTCTTGGCCTCCTGCAGTTCTGTGGTGGATTATACATCATTGCAATGACCACTTTGTGTTCCCCAGACTGAAGTGTGTGTGTGTGTGTGAGTGTGTGTGCGTGTGTGTGCGTGCGTGTGTGTGTGTGTGTGTGTGTGTGTGTGTGTGTGTGTGTGTGTGTGTGTGTGTGTGTGTGTGTGTGTGTGTGTGTGTGTGTTCCTCTCTCTGTATGAAATGATCTGAAAACATTACAAAAGTAATAAATTACGTAAGGAGACCTGGAGATTGAACTAGCAACCAATCATTTACAGCTCCACGACTATACCGACTTAGTCACAGAGTTTTCATAAGCACTTGATAAGGGCACAGTTGCTAGTCTTGTTCAGCCACTTTGATACACAGTTGCCGGCACATCACGGCTGTCCTGGAGCAGTTGCAACAAGGATAACACAGGTATACATGTTAGTTTTAGTGAAAAATTAAAATCATATTTTAACGCAAATATATTAATTCAAAACAGAGTTTGAAAAATTTCTGTATGATTTAAAATTTATGGAAGGATTTGTTGGCCTCCACAGTTCAAAGTTGAGTCTGCTATCTCAGCTCTCTGAGGAGCCATCATCAGTAACTTGTGGCTAGAGTTCCTCATGTATTATACCGCCTCTTAAAACTTGTGAAGTTTGCCACAATCACCCATCTCTTGTACAGCTGGCGACTCTGGCGGGTAAATCCATCCTCGTGGCATACCACCAACCTGGTGTTGCAGCCCCACACACTGTAGTATCAGGAAAACATGTAAGACAATAGGCCTTTTTTGTTCACTCCCAGACACCACACTTCTCCCAGTCTTACTTACCTCTTCTTTTCCTCTCGTCTCTCACACTTCTTCTCCAATCCTCATCATCTCACTACACGCATGCACACAACGTATCCCTCTTCCATACACAGAACCACCTACCAAGTTCAGCACATCTGGAGGCGGTAACAAAGACCTCGAGCAAAGCTGAAAATGGCATAAAATACCGACAAACTGATTAAGACACATGAGCAACAGTTGGGTATCTTTATTGTTGAAACGTTTCGCCTACACAGTAGACTTCTTCAGTCAAATACAAAAACAGCAAGTATAGTAATGAAATGATGTAATCAGTCCATCAACTTTGGAGAAAAAGTATTTGAAGTAGCCAGTCCCTCAGGCTGGAGAAGAATACAACCTCCACAGCTTCACCACCACCCTAGCACCACCACCACCACCTCCATTAACACACCTCCACCACTTGGCACGCAAGAGCCAGCACAAACGAGGCGTTGATAAGGCCAAGTTGCTAAGTGCTCTTCAACGACATAATATTAACCTGCACCTGGTTGACTACTGTTGCTACTCAGTGGGACAAAGTGGTCACTCCTGCTGTAAGATGGTAACAAGGTCTCTCAGACTCACTTGAGCCTAGGGAGGGGAAGAAGGGGTCCCCTGCAGTGCAATATGATTAGACTGGAGCCTGGGGAGGGAGAAGGAAAAAAGGAAGGGGTCCTTCCGAGTACAAGATTAGACTGGAGTCTGGGGAGGGGAGATTATGGGAGGGGTCCTCACGAGTACGATACGATTGCTTTAAAAAGACACTTGAGCACACAGTAAGACATATTTATTAGAAAACATTTCGGCCCCGTGATCTTGATCATTCTGTTAGAAGTGATCAAGGTCCCAGGACCGAAACGTTTTCTAATAAATATGTCCTAGAGTTTGCGCATATGTCTTTCTAAACCAATTTGTTGGCATTAATTACTAAGGTTTATACCATAAAATATTAAAACGAAGCCTCGGGAGGGAAGTAGTTGTATGGGTATACTAGTGTTCAAATGGCCCAGAATGTAGCCTAGGGAGGGAGATAATGGTAGGGGCACCCTGGAATACAATAGGCCTAGACTACTGCCTCGGGAAGGAATGGATACACCACGGTGT
>NC_069412.1:49019392-49039392 GCF_026875155.1 Cherax quadricarinatus
GGGTGGGTGGCAGGGTAGGTGGAAGGGTATGTGGCAGGGTGGGTGGCAGGGTGGGTGGCAGGGTAGGTGGCAGGATAGGTGGCAGGGTAGGTGGCAGGGTGGGTGGCAGGGTGAGTGGCAGGGTGGGTGGCAGGGTGGGTGGCAGGGTAGGTGGCAGGGTGGGTGGCAGGGTGGTGTGGCAGGGTGGGTGGCAGGGAAGGTGGCAGGGTATGTGGCAGGGTGGGTGGCAGGGTGGGTGGCAGGGTAGGTGGCAGGGTAGGTGGCAGGGTGGGTGGCAGGGTGAGTGGCAGGGAGGGTGGCAGGGTGGGTGGCAGAATGGGTGGCAGGGTAGGTGGCAGGGTATGTGGCAGGGTGGGTGGCAGGTGGGTGGAAGGGTGGGTGGCAGGGTAGGTGGCAGGGTAGGTGGCAGGGTAGGTGGCAGGGTGGTGGCAGGATGAGTGGCAGGGTGGGTGGCAGGGTAGGTGGCAGGGTAGGTGGCAGGGTGAGTGGCAGGGTGGGTGGCAGGGTGGGTGGCAGGGTAGGTGGGCAGGGTAGGTGGCAGGGTGGGTGGCAGGGTGAGTGGCAGGGTAGGTGGCAGGGTGGGTGGCAGGGTGGGTGGCAGGAAGGTGGCAGGGTATGTGGCAGGGTGGGTTGCAGGGTGGGTGGCAGGGTGGTAGGTGGCAGGGATAGGTGGCAGGGTAGGTGGCAGGGTGGGTGGCAGGGTGAGTGGCAGGGAGGGTGGCAGGGTGGGTGGCAGGGTGGGTGGCAGGGTAGGTGGCAGGGTATGTGGCAGGGTGGGTGGAAGGGTGGGTGGCCAGGGTAGGTGGCAGGGTAGGTGGCAGGTGTAGGTGGCAGGGTAGGTGGCAGGGTGGGTGGCAGGGTGAGTGGCAGGGTGGGTGGCAGGGTAGGTGGCAGGGTGGGTGGCAGGGTGGGTGGCAGGGTGGGTGGGCAGGGTACGTGGCAGGGTAGGTGGCAGGGTGGGTGGCAGGGTGAGTGGCAGGGTGGGTGGCAGGGTGGTGGCAGGGTAGGTGGCAGGGTGGGTGGTAGGGTGGGTGGCAGGGTGAGTGGCAGGGTGGGTGGCAGGGTATGTGGCAGGGAGGGTGGCAGGGTGGGTGGCAGGGTGGGTGGCAGGGTAGGTGGCAGGGTATGTGGCAGGGTGGGTGGCAAGGTGGGTGGCAGGGTGGGTGACAGGGTAGGTGGCAGGGTAGGTGGCAGGGTAGGTGGCAGGGTATGTGGCAGGGTGGGTGGGCAGGGTGAGTGGCAGGGTGGGTGGCAGGGTAGGTGGCAGGGTGGGTGGCAGGGTAGGTGGCAGGGTATGTGGCAGGGTGGATGGCAGGGTGGGTGGCAGGGTGGGTGGCAGGGTAGGTGGCAGGGCATGTGGCAGGGTGGGTGGCAGGGTAGGTGGCAGGGTATGTGGCAGGGTGGGTGGCAGGGTGGGTGGCAGGGTGGGTGGCAGGGTGGGTGGCAGGGTATGTGGCAGGGTGGGTGGCAGGGTGGGTGGCAGGGTAGGTGGCAGGGTATGTGGCAGGGTAGGTGGCAGGGTATGTGGCAGGGTGGGTGGCAGGGTGGGTGGCAGGGTTGGTGGCAGGGTGGGTGGCAGGGTAGGTGGCAGGGTGGGTGGCAGGGTGGGAAGGGTGGGTGGCAGGGTGGGTGGGATGAAGGCAGGAACACACACACACAAGCAGTAACCAGGAGGCCTGGTTATGGACTGGGCCACGGGGGTACTGACCCCCAGAACAATCCAAGTATTCAGGTGCAGTGGAAACTCGGTGTCTGAACGTACCGGACCGCAAACAATCTGGAATCCGAACAATTTTGTGCCTTGAAGACTGACCCGGTCTTTGAACGTTTTTCTGGAGTCCGAACGAATTTAAAAAACTTTATAGGTAAACTGTTTCAAAAGTGCTTTGAAGTGACCTGACACTGAACTGACTCTCAAGAGACTTTTCGAAGAGTCAATTCAACATCCTCCAGTGTGTGAGACTGATAATTAAAGCCTGGCAAATACTGTTTCCTCATATCGAAAATTTCGCAGTTCCAACACCACCTACGAACCAATTAAGTTCAAACATCGAGGCTCCACTGTAACTAACTTACAAAGTGAACCCCACCCAGTGGATCCTCAGATGCAGCATTCTCCACCTGACCTCAACATTCTGACTATAAATACTCCCGTACCTTCCACCCCAGGAAGATCTGTTTGTGGCTTGAAAAAGCCCACTATGTGGGCGAAACGTTGTCAATAAAGGATCACATTAAACTGCATGTGTTTATGTTTCCATAACTTACAAACTGGAGGACAGGCTGTTGTGAGCTATTCCCATTCTACAGACTAGTTAGTTAACTGGGTTTAAAGCCTATCTACCAGACCATTGTTGTTCAAGATGCGTGTAACCTGTTAACTACTAGTCAAGAACACTTTTATTCTTAAAACAGTAATTAAAATCAACTCTTAGTGTAGGTACAGTGAGAGACAAACACCTGTGTGTGTGTCCTATACAGTCCAGACTCCATAACAGTCAAGTGTAGGTAATGAGGGGGAAGAGGCAGGGGCTGTGACTCGACCCCTGCATCCTCAGTTAGGGAAGCACAACCCCACGAGCACACACACACACCTTATTAAAATATAATGAAGTCAAAATAAACATGGTGCTCACGTTGAAATACAACGATAATGAAAAGTTTAAATTATGTATAAGATAGAAAGTTCATTTTGACCTCTCTCACTGTCAAGCTCTGAGAGAGAAAGCTCATCTTGACCTCTCTCACTGTCAAGCTCTGAGAGAGAAAGCTCATCTTGACCTATCTCACTGTCAAGCTCTGAGAGAGAAAGTTCATCTTGACCTCTCTCACTGTCAAGCTCTGAGAGAGAAAGTTCATCTTGACCTCTCTCACTGTCAAGCTCTGAGAGAGAAAGCTCATCTTGACCTCTCTCACTGTCAAGCTCTGAGAGAGAAAGCTCATCTTGACCTATCTCACTGTCAAGCTCTGAGAGAGAAAGTTCATCTTGACCTCTCCACTGTCAAGCTCTGAGAGAGAAAGTTCATCTTAACCTCTCCACTGTCAAGCTCTGAGAGAGAAAGTTCATCTTGACCTCTCTCACTGTCAAGCTCTGAGAGAGAAAGTTCATCTTGACCTCTCTCACTGTCAAGCTCTGAGAGAGAAAGTTCATCTTGACCTCTCTCACTATCAAGCTCTGAGAGAAAGTTCATCTTGACCTCTCTCACTGTCAAGCTCTGAGAGAGAAAGTTCATCTTGACCTCTCTCACTGTCAAGCTCTGAGAGAGAAAGTTCATCTTGACCTCTCTCACTGTCAAGCTCTGAGAGAGAAAGTTCATCTTGACCTCTCTCACTGTCAAGCTCTGAGAGAGAAAGTTCATCTTGACCTCTCTCACTGTCAAGCTCTGAGAAAGTTCATCTTGACCTCTCTCACTGTCAAGCTCTGAGAGAGAAAGTTCACCTTGGCCTCTCTCACTGTCAAGCTCTGAGAGAGAAAGTTAACCTTGGCCTCTCTCACTGTCAAGCTCTGAGAAAGTTCATCTTGACCTCTCTCACTGTCAAGCTCTGAGAGAGAAAGTTCACCTTGGCCTCTCTCACTGTCAAGCTCTGAGAAAGTTCATCTTGACCTCTCTCACTGTCAAGCTCTGAGAGAGAAAGTTCACCTTGGCCTCTCTCACTGTCAAGCTCTGAGAGAGAAAGTTAACCTTGGCCTCTATTACTGTCAAGCTCTGAGAGAGAAAGTTCACCTTGACCTCTCTCACTGTCAAGCTCTGAAAGAGAAAGTTCACCTTGGCTTCTCTCACTGTCAAGCTCTGAGAGAGAAAGTTCATCTTGACCTCTCTCACTGTCAAGCTCTGAGAGAGAAAGTTCACCTTGGCTTCTCTCACTGTCAAGCTCTGAGAAAGTTCATCTTGACCTCTCTCACTGTCAAGCTCTGAGAGAGAAAGTTCATCTTGACCTCTCTCACTATCAAGCTCTGAGAGAGAAAGTTCATCTTGACCTCTCTCACTGTCAAGCTCTGAGAGAGAAAGTTCATCTTGACCTCTCTCACTGTCAAGCTCTGAGAGAGAAAGTTCATCTTGACCTCTCTCACTGTCAAGCTCTGAGAGAGAAAGTTCATCTTGACCTCTCTCACTGTCAAGCTCTAAGAGAGAAAGTTCATCTTGACCTCTCTCACTGTCAAGCTCTGAGAGAGAAAGTTCATCTTGACCTCTCTCACTGTCAAGCTCTAAGAGAGAAAGTTCATCTTGACCTCTCTCACTGTCAAGCTCTGAGAAAACAGCTGAGAAAAACTGAAATTTCAGTAAACACACCATCAAAGAAAACCAGCTCGAGGGTTTTAACGGCGTGACTAAACCAAACAGAAAGTTCTTTATAAACAAGAAAAGACGCAGCTGGGTAAAGCTAACTCTCTCCTTGCAGCAGATCTTGCTGTGCCACAGTGTGTAAAGCTAACTTCTTCTGTGCCACAGTTTAAAGGTAACTTCTGCTGTGCCACAATGTGTAAAGCTAACTTCTTCTGTGCCACAGTTTAAAGCTAACTTCAGCTGTACCACAGTGTGTAAAGGTAACTTCTGCTGTGCCACAGTGTGTAAAGGTAACTTCTGCTGTGCCACAATGTGTAAAGGTAACTTCAGCTGTACCACAGTGTGTAAAGGTAACTTCTGCTGTACCACAGTGTGTAAAGGTAACTTTTGCTGTGCCACAATGTGTAAAGGTAACTTTTGCTGTGCCACAATGTGTAAAGGTAACTTTTGCTGTGCCACAATGTGTAAAGGTAACTTTTGCTGTGCCACAATGTGTAAAGGTAACTTTTGCTGTGCCACAATGTGTAAAGGTAACTTTTGCTGTGCCACAATGTGTAAAGGTAACTTCTGCTGTGCCACAGTGTGTAAAGGTAACTTTTGCTGTGCCACAATGTGTAAAGGTAACTTTTGCTGTACCACAGTGTGTAAAGGTAACTTTTGCTGTGCCACAATGTGTAAAGGTAACTTCTGCTGTGCCACAGTGTGTAAAGGTAACTTCTGCTGTGCCACAGTGTGTAAAGGTAACTTTTGCTGTGCCACAGTGTGTAAAGGTAACTTCTGCTGTACCACAATGTGTAAAGGTAACTTCTGCTGTACCACAATGTGTAAAGGTAACTTCTGCTGTACCACAATGTGTAAAGGTAACTTCTGCTGTGCCACAGTGTGTAAAGGTAACTTCTGCTGTGCCACAGTGTGTAAAGGTAACTTTTGCTGTGCCACAGTGTGTAAAGGTAACTTCTGCTGTACCACAATGTGTAAAGGTAACTTCTGCTGTACCACAATGTGTAAAGGTAACTTCTGCTGTGCCACAGTGTGTAAAGGTAACTTTTGCTGTACCACAATGTGTAAAGGTAACTTCTGCTGTACCACAGTGTCTAAATGTAACTTCTGCTGTACCACAGTGTCTAAAGGTAACTTCTGCTGTACCACAGTGCGTAAAGGTAACTTCTGCTGTACCACACTGTATAAAGGTAACTTCTACTGTACCACACTGTGTAAAGGTAACTTCTGCTGCATCACACTGTGTAAATAATATATATATCTCAGTCCACAGCAGGGTTCGAACCTACACACACTATGTCAGAGTACGTAGTACCTACGCCACCCGGCCAGATCCCAGATAAATATGGGCACCTAGTCGAGGCTAGACAGTCACTTCCCAATACCCCGGGACACTAGGCCAGTTTTCTTCTATTTTCTTTCTAGTTCTTGTCCTTGTTTATTTCCTCTTATCTCCATGGGGAAGTGGAACAGAATTCTTCCTCCGTAAGCCATGTGTGTTGTAAGAGACGACTAAAATGCCGGGAGCAAGGGGCTAGTAACCCCTTCTCCTGTATATATTACTAAATGTAAAAGGAGAAACTTTGGTTTTTCCTTTCGGGCCGCCCCGCCTCGGTGAGCCACCCTGCCTCGGTGGGCCACCCTGCCTCGGTGGGTCACCCTGCCTCGGTGGGCCACCCTGCCTCGGTGGGCCACCCTGCCTCGGTGGGCCACCCTGCCTCGGTGGGATACGACCGGTGTGTTGAAAGATATATATATATATATATATATATATATATATATATATATATATATATATATATATATATATATATATATATATATATATATATATATATGTCGTGCCGAAAAGGTAAAACTGGTCAATTAGCAAGAACTCATTTAAAATTAAAAGTCATTTCTAAAATTTTCTCTTATTCGCTTAAAGACATTTTTTCATTTATGTTAACGTAAAAATTAATAATTTTGTCCAAAAAAGAACCTTAGAAAACTTACCTAACCTTATTATAACAAGCGCAATTTAATTTAGCCTAATCCAACTAAATATATTTTAATAAATAAGATACATGTGCAACTCTTGGGTATCTTTATTGAGGAAACGTTTCGCCACACAGTGGCTTCATCAGTCCACACAAAGGAGAATCTTGAAGAACAGGAGGAGAATGAGGTAATCAGTCCCTCAAACTTGAGTCGATGTGGTCAGTCCATCAATCTTGAATAGAATACGGCATACGTGCTGAGAAGGAACTTATAAACCGTATGGCAGGAGAGGTGCAGCAGTCATAGGTGGTGTCACATTTGTTCAATGTGGAAGTAGGTCGTGCCCAAGAATTAGGCAAGCGAAGAATTCCCAAGTATTAAGATCCCAAGAAGTTGCAGTGTCTGACAGGTTTGTAGATGAATGGTTCAGAGAACCGACATGTTGATAAATTACACACATGTGCAACTCTTGGGTATCTTTATTGAGGAATTCTTCGCTTGCCTAATTCTTGGGCACGACCTACTTCAACATTGAACAAATGTGACACCACCTATGACTGCTGCACCTCTCCTGCCACATCGACTCAAGGTTGAGGGACTGATTACCTCATTCTCCTCCTGTTCTTCAAGATTCTCCTTTGTATGGACTGATGAAGCCACTGTGTGGCGAAACGTTTCCTCAATAAAGATACCCAAGAGTTGCACATGTGTCTAATTTATCAACATGTCGGTTCTCTGAACCATTCATCTACAGATATATTTTAGATAAGTTTACAATAATTTAATAACAAACACAAATATATATTTTTTCGTTAGATTCAGAATGATTTTTGCGAACTTATTGAATACACAAATTTTCGCTTGCCTTATTCGGCAAGAAGAGCGTTGCTATTTAAACCAAAATCGCAAGCTTTACCTATTCGGCACGACATATATCTTTAATTAATATTAGATATAATCGCGCTCTAGAGGTAGGAATCAATAAAATGAGCCAGGAGCTATGACTCACCAAGCTGAACACACGAACAAACACTGCAAAACGTACACACTAGTCAGCGTATAAAATATATATAGTTTCCTGTGTAAACGCATCAAAATAATGAAACAATACGCACACAGATGCCAAAAAGCGGAATGCATGAAAAACGCATTATGAATATAAAACTACGCCATTTTGAGGGTCACAAAAATGCTGCGAACAGCACCAGACTGGCGCCCGGCGTCCGCTCCAAAAATTGGGAGTCATTTTCCGTGTAATGTATTTTATTTGCATTATATCCATTACTGCAGCTACTGCACCGTTGCTCTCCACAGATTTTTCTGTCTAACGTTTTTAATTAGAATAATCATAATTTGCATAATATGTATCCGTGGAAAAGTAATTTATAACATCTCGTAAATTGCATGTTGCAGTTTTCCCGGTGGAGAACTGTAACCAGTTTGAGGTTTTATTAACCCACTAACTTACATAAATTATCTCTCTCATAATATATATATATATATATATATATATATAAATATATATATATATATATATATATATATATATATATATATATATATATATATATATATATATATATATATGTCGTGCCGAATAGGCAGAACTTGCTATCTTGGCTTAAATAGCAACGCTCATCTTGCCATATAGGACAAGTGAAAATTTGTGTATGCAATAATTTCGCCAAAATCATTCTGAACCTAACGAAAAAAATATATTTCACTGTGTTTGTTTAGTATTAAATTACTGTAAACAAATCTAAAATATATTTAGTTTAGTTAGGTTAGGCTAAAATGAATTGTTCTTGTTATAATAAGGTTAGGTAAGTTTTCTAAGATTCTTTTGGTGCAAAATTAAAAAATTTTACATTATCATTAATGAAAAAAATATATCTATAAACCTATAAGAGAAAATTTTAGAAAGGGCTTAATTTTAAATGAGTTCTTGCTAATTGACCAGTTTTACATATTCGGCACGACATTATACATATATATATATATATATATATATATATATATATATATATATATATATATATATATATATATATATATACATGCAAGGAAATATACACAAACACTGATCTCTGGCTGAAGGAGACTCGAACCTACGAACCTTGGAACAAGGTACGCAGTGCTTTACCAATCTACCCACACTGGACAATACCTTGGAGTCCAGCTTGCGCTAGACTTTGATCCAAGGCAGCCAGCTTTCAGGGAGAAGGCTTACAGCTTTTCATCTCATCCCCTGCATGCATCAGCCTTACTAGAGACATTAACAATGCAAGGAATTCGCAAGAGCAGGCGAAATATACGCATATATATATATATATATATATATATATATATATATATATATATATATATATATATATATATATATATATATATATATGTCGTGCCGAATATGTAAAACTGGTCAATTAGCAAGAACTCATTTAAAATTAAGCCCTTTCTAAAATTTTCTCTTATAGGTTTATAGATATATTTTTTTCGTTAATGTTGATGTAAAAATTTATAATTTTGCACCAAAAGGAACTTAGAAAACTTACCTAACCTTATTATAACAAGAACAATTTATTTTAACCTAACCCAACTAAATATATTTTAGATTTATTTACAATAATTTAATACTAAACAAACACAGTGAAATATATTTTTTTAGTTAGGTTCAGAATGATTTTGGCGAAATTATTGCATACACAAATTTTCACTTGTCCTATATGGCAAGATGAGCGTTGCTATTTAAGCCAAGATCGCAAGTTTTGCCTATTCGGCACGACATATATATATATATATATATATATATATATATATATATATATATATATATATATATATATATATATATATATAAGTTTATTTCAATCCCTATCTTAAGATTAAGGGATTCTTGATCAGTGGTAAACAGGTGATACACAGCCTTACTGCACACTATCAAACCAGAAACCACAACAGGATCAGAACTATATACAGAGGTGTATATATCTGTATATACACTGAGGTGTATATTTCCCTACACACATACACAGTTTACTTTAGCCTCTATTTTATAAATTAAATTACTCATGTTCGGTGGTGTAGTGGTGACATGCAGCCTTATTAACCCTTGTGTTGTCGAAAGGTTTTAAATTTAGCAATGTAGTGTTGTGTGCGTGTGTGCACGTATCTTTTTTTAACTGAAAACAAAAAACGACAAATTCTGGTAATATTGTCATAGATAAAAAAAAAAGCTAAAGTACTGCCAAGGGTGAAAATGAAAAAAATGTGTCGTGAACAGAGAGAGAGAGAGAGAGAGAGAGAGAGAGAGAGAGAGAGAGAGAGAGAGAGAGAGAGAGAGAGAGAGAGAGAGACAGAGACAGAGAGAGAGAGAGACAAAGAGAGAGAAACAAAGGGAGAGACAGAGAGAGAGAGGTAAGAGTGATCAAGCTGACTATTGTGGTTATGCAGGAGTCTCTGGCAGTAATGTAAACATACATTGTGTTAAAATAAGTTATTACAAGAATGAAACAAAGCAATAAATACTAAGTGAGGCTGAGGGAAATATACTTACGTACCACAACTTTCATAAATTATGTTAGCAAACTGAATTTAAAGCAAATTCCCCATTTCCTTCTTTTCTATACTTACTCACCTCTCTCTCTCTCTCTCTCACCCACTTCCCTCCTTGCAACTCTCGTAATCCCTTCCTTCTCTTCCCTCCCTCCATCTCTGTCACACCTGCACCACGCTGGTGCAAGTATTAGTGGGGAGGTCGCGGGGTTGAAGAGAGTTGGAATAGTTTTAAAAATGCAGTATTAGAATGTGGGGCAGAAGTTTGTGGTTATAGGAGGGTGGGTGCAGGAGGAAAGAGGAGTGATTGGTGGAATGATGAAGTAAAGAGTGTGATAAAAGAGAAAAAGTTAGCTTATGAGAGGTTTTTACAAAGCAGAAGTGTTATAAGAAGAGTGGAGTATATGGAGAGTAAAAGAAAGGTGAAGAGAGTGGTGAGAGAGTGCAAAAGAAGAGCAGATGATAGTGGAAGAGGCACTGTCAAGAAATTTTAATGAAAATAAGAAAATTTTTTGAAGTGAGTTAAACAAGTTAAGAAAGCCTAGGGAACGAATGGATTTGTCAGTTAAAAAACAAAGTAGGGGAGTTAGTAGATGGGGAGATGGAGGTTTTGGGTAGATGGCGAAAATATTTCGAGGAACTTTTAAATGTCAACGAAAGGAGGCGGTAATTTCATGCACTGGTCAGGGAGGTATACCATCTTTTTGGAATGAAGAATAGCAGGATGCGAGTGTGGGGGAGGTGCGTGAGGCATTACCTAGAATGAAAGGGGGTAAAGCAGATGGAACTGATGGGATCATGACAGAAATGTTAAAAGCAGGAGGAGACATAGTGTTGGAATGGTTGGTATTTTTGTTTAATAAATGTATGAAAGAGGGGAAGGTACCTAGGGATTGGCAGAGAGCATATATAGTCCCTTTATATAAAGGGAAGGGGAACAAAAGAGATTGTAAAAATTATAGAGGAATAAGTTTACTGAGTATACCAGGAAAAGTGTATGGTAGGGTTACTATTGAAAGAATTAGAGGTAAGACAGAATTTAGGATTGCGGATGAGCAAGGAGGTTTCAGAGTGGGTAGGAGATGTGTAGATCAAGCGTTTACATTGAAGTATATATGTGAACAGTATTTAGATAAAGGTAGGGAAGTTTTTATTGCATTTGTGGATTTAGAAAAGGCATATGATAGAGTGGATATGGGAGCAATGTGGCAGATGTTACAAGTATATGGAATAGGTGATAAGTTACTAAATGCTGTAAAGAGTTTTTATGAAGATAGTGAGGCTCAGGTTAGGGTGTGTAGAAGAGAGGGAGAATACTTCCCGGTAAAAGTAGGTCTTAGACAGGGATGTGTAATGTCACCATGGCTATTTAATATATTTATAGATGGGGTTATAAAAGAAGTAAATGTTAGGGTGTTCGGGAGAGGGGTGGGATTAAATTATGGGGAATCAAATACAAAATGGGAATTGACACAGTTGCTTTTTGCTGATGATACTGTGCTCATGGGAGATTCTAAAGAAAAATTGCAAAGGTTAGTGGACGAATTTGGGAGTGTGTAAAGGTAGAAAGTTGAAAGTGAACATAGAAAAGAGTAAGGTGATGAGGGTATCAAATGATTTAGATAAAGAAAAATTGGATATCAAATTGGGGAGGAGGAGTATGGAAGAAGTGAATGTTTTCAGATACTTGGGAGTTGACGTGTCAACGGATGGATTTATGAAGGATGAGGTTAATCATAGAATTGATGAAGAAAAAAATGCGAGTGGTGCGTTGAGGTATATGTGGAGACAAAAAACGTTATCTATGGAGGTAAAGAAGGGAATGTATGAAAGTATAGCACTACCAACACTCTTATATGGGTGTGAAGCTTGGGTTGTAAATGCTGCAGCAAGGAGGCGGTTGGAGGCAGTGGAGATGTCCTGTCTAAGGGCAATGTGTGGTGTAAATATTATGCCGAAAATTCGGAGTGTGGAAATTAGGAGAAGGTGTGGAGTTAATAAAAGTATTAGTCAGAGGGCTGAAGAGGGGTTTTTGAGGTGGTTTGGTCATTTAGAGAGAATGGATCAAAGTAGAATGACATGGAGAGCGTATAAATCTGTAGGGGAAGGAAGGCGGGATAGGGGTCGTCCTCGAAAAGGTTGGAAGGAAGGGGTAAGGGAGGTTTTGTGGGCGAGGAACTTGGACTTCCAGCAGGCGTGCGTGAGCGTGTTCGATAGGAGTGAATGGAGACGAATGGTATTTGGGACCTGACGATCTGTTGGAGTGTGAGCAGGGTAATATTTAGTGAAGGGATTCAGGTTAACGGGTTATTTTTATATAGCCGGACTTGAGTCCTAGAAATGGGAAGTACAATGCCTGCACTTTAAAGGAGGGGTTTGGGATATTAGCAGTTTGGAGGGATGTATTGTGTATTTTTATACGTATATACTTCTAAATTGTTGTATTCTGAGCACCTCTGCAAAAACAGTGATTATGTGTGAGTGAGGTGAAAGTGTTGAATGATGAAAGTATTTTCTTTTTGGGGATTTTCTTTCTTTTTGCGTCACCCTGCCTCGGTGGGAGACGGCCAACTTGCTAAATATATACACACACACGAAAGTTTACTAAAGATAGTTTACTAACGTGTTTCTTTTAAGTATTATTATTAGATGTCTGTTAGGAAAGGCTAAACTTATAATGATAAGAGAAGGTCTGGAGAATGAAGGTAAGACTGTGTATTACAGTGAAGTAGAGGAGAGCAACACTTGTCTGGATCAAGAGCCCTTCACCAGCACCAAGGCCATATCTTCCTCTCCATGAAGGGTTAGTGTTCTGTAAAAGTGTATAAAGGTGTTATTTTATTTCAAGACCTGCAAGACCGAGATTGCCACATCAAACTGTATAGAAAAGCTCTTATGGTTAGTTGCCTTTAAAATCACAGCAATCAAGGGTGAAAACGTTATGTCAAAGAGTTTAATTATGACCCATCATTGCTTTATCTAACTGAATACAAACTATTATTACATAAAAACAGAGTAAGCACCACTAGCTGGTTCACTGGGTTTAACTTCTATCGACTACACGAGGATTATGGTCTACATGTAACCTGTACACCGGATAACTGGTTCAGAGAGCCGACTGGTTTATGAATTAGACACACGGAGAAGAATGGTTGAAGATCAGAGGGAGTTTGAGGTAATCAGTCCCTCAGCCTGTAGTCGATGTGATCAATCCACTGAGTGATCATATCGACTCCAAGCTGAGGGACTGATCATCTCACAATACTTTATGTCTTCTACCATCTCCGGTATTATTCTGTATTAGACTGATAAATCCACTGGTTGGCAAAACACTTCCACAATAAAAATACTCAAGTGTTGCACACACATGTGTTGTTTATCTACTTGCAGTGTCTTACTGAGGTCAAATCATGTTCGCCAGTCCTGCGTTTCACATGACTGAGTTACATACTACTATCATGGCTGATTCTAAGCAGCGCCATCTATGTAAGTACGTAGTCATGTTTTATTAAAGAGAGAAGCTTCAACCCATTTCATGTGATACCCGTATGTGTCATACAGTACATCCTCTTCCAATCCCTATACAATCCTTCTGCTCCCGCCTCTCTCTTCCTAACCTCTAACCTTAACTTTCTAGCCTGCCCTCTGCAGGGGTGGACTTTAAAAGAAATCTGTTTTTTTTACACAGCCATCTTTCCATGTTTCCCTCTCCAACCCATAATACAGCATTGAGAAACAGACATCAGCAAACCTACGCATGATGTCCAGGCTACGTCTGTATGTCTGTCCTTTGTCACCTGAAAACCGTGTCCAGCTCTGCCATGACGTTTGATACAGTCATGCAGTCAGCTAACAACTATTCTCTCTACCCTGCCAACCATGCGGCTGGGTTTTTTCTCTTATCTCTTCCTCTCCCCCCTTTCTCTCCCACTATCCAAATCTCCATTTCACCTACATGGGTCTTACCTGGGAGTATCCTATCCTATCCCACGCCTTACTTGACTATCACCGCTAAATATGTACTTACATTTCTCAACTCATTATTCCGGGTTCTAGATGTTCTGTCTACATATAAGTCACCTCTCCCTTCCCTTCCTTCCTGCAAGGAATTGTGCATACACGGACTCAGGTTACCACTGTTCTGGTTAACCTTTCAGTGCAAGACATTTTGATGGTGACAGTGAGCCTTACTACAAAGTTGAGGTTATTAGGTGGTGCTCTAGAGAGGTTGCTGGCCTGCATTACTTAGGTTACGTAAGGTTCATCATGAAACAGGACAAGTGTTTCCTAACGCGGGTCTTAGATGATGACCCGCCGTTGGAGCTTTTGGTCATCTGACCGAGACCTTCCACTTTAAAAATTATAGTAACAGTTATAACCATTTAGTAAGCTGCATTACTGGTATGAAGGACAGTGTGGTATAAACCTTGGTAACTGATACCGGCGAATTGGTTTAGAAAGACAAGTGAGCAAACACTAGGACTTGGGTGCCTTGGACCTGCCTCGCATGGGCCAGTAGGCCTGCTGCAGTATTCCTTCTGTCTTATGTTCTTATACCAGAAAACGTTTCGCTCCTGGGGCCTTGATGACGCCTACCACAATGCGTTTTCAACCGAAATATTTTCTAATAAATATGACCTAGTGTTTGCTGACGGAGGACATAACTGGCGCGACTGTTCTTCTAGATGCAGTGTTGATGCTAGTAAGACTGAGCTTTCCTCAGTCTTGAGCTTTCCTCAGTCTTCAGTGAAGTATGGTGGGAACTGTAGGCGGCTCAGTGCTTGTATAATGCAATTCCTCTTGGAGCAACTGTAGGCTGACAATCGTGGGTAGTCTCAAGAAGAAACCGTAATGACACACCTCTCTTGGTGCTGGTGTGAATAAAGTGTTGTACTTGATGGACACAAACAGTAAGTGGAGACTTCGTTTAAGACAACGTTTCGCCTGGAGATCAGGCTTTTTCAAGTCTGAAAAAGCCTGCTGTGCAGGCGAAACGTTGTCTTAATTAGGATATCCAATTACTGCTTGGGTACCTTCAATCATTCATAATTTGTAGATGTTCCAGCATCATACACCGTGACGGTAGATGTTGCAGCATCATACACTGTGACTGTAGATGTTGCAGCAACATACACCGTGACTGTAGATGTTGCAGCAACATACACTGTGACTGTAGATGTTGCAGCATCATACACTGTGACTGTAGATGTTGCAGCAGCATACACTGTGACTGTAGATGTTGCAGCAACATACACTGTGACTGTAGATGTTGCAGCATCATACACTGTGACTGTAGATGTTGCAGCATCATACACTGTGACGGTAGATGTTCCAGCATCATACACTGTGACTGTAGATGTTGCAGCATCATACACTGTGACTGTAGATGTTGCAGCATCATACACTGTGACTGTAGATGTTGCAGCATCATACACTGTGACTATAGATGTTGCAGCATCATACACTGTGACTGTAGATGTTGTAGCAACATACACTGTGACTGTAGATGTTGCAGCATCATACACTGTGACTGTTGATGTTGCAGCATCATACACTGTGACTGTACATGTTGCAGCATCATACACTGTGACGGTAGATGTTGCAGCATCATACACTGTGACGGTAGATGTTCCAGCATCATACACTGTGACGGTAGATGTTGCAGCATCATACACTGTGACTGTAGATGTTGCAGCATCATACACTGTGACTGTAGATGTTGCAGCATCATACACTGTGACTGTAGATGTTGCAGCATCATACACTGTGACGGTAGATGTTGCAGCAACATACACTGTGACTGTAGATGTTGCAGCAACATACACTGTGACTGTAGATGTTGCAGCAACATACACTGTGACTGTAGATGTTGCAGCATCATACACTGTGACTGTAGATGTTGCAGCAACATACACTGTGACTGTAGATGTTGCAGCATCATACACTGTGACTGTAGATGTTGCAGCAACATACACTGTGACTGTAGATGTTGCAGCAACATACACTGTGACTGTAGATGTTGCAGCAACATACACTGTGACTGTAGATGTTGCAGCATCATACACTGTGACTGTAGATGTTGCAGCAACATACACTGTGACTGTAGATGTTGCAGCATCATACACTGTGACTGTAGATGTTGCAGCAACATACACTGTGACTGTAGATGTTGCAGCATCATACACTGTGACTGTAGATGTTGCAGCATCATACACTGTGACTGTAGATGTTGCAGCATCATACACTGTGACTGTAGATGTTGCAGCATCATACACTGTGACTGTAGATGTTGCAGCATCATACACCGTGACTGTAGATGTTGCAGCATCATACACTGTGACTGTAGATGTTGCAGCATCATACACTGTGACTGTAGATGTTGCAGCATCATACACTGTGACGGTAGATGTTGCAGCATCATACACTGTGACGGTAGATGTTGCAGCATCATACACCGTGACTGTAGATGTTGCAGCATCATACACTGTGACGGTAGATGTTGCAGCATCATACACTGTGACTGTAGATGTTGCAGCATCATACACTGTGACTGTAGATGTTGCAGCATCATACACCGTGACTGTAGATGTTGCAGCATCATACACTGTGACTGTAGATGTTGCAGCATCATACACTGTGACTGTAGATGTTGCAGCATCATACACTGTGACGGTAGATGTTGCAGTATCATACACTGTGACTGTAGATGTTGCAGCATCATACACTGTGACTGTAGATGTTGCAGCATCATACACTGTGACTGTAGATGTTGCAGCATCATACACCGTGACTGTAGATGTTGCAGCATCATACACTGTGACTGTAGATGTTGCAGCATCATACACTGTGACGGTAGATGTTGCAGCATCATACACTGTGACCGTAGATGTTGCAGCATCATACACTGTGACTGTAGATGTTGCAGCATCATACACTGTGACTGTAGATGTTGCAGCATCATACACTGTGACGGTAGATGTTGCAGCATCATACACTGTGACGGTAGATGTTGCAGCATCATACACTGTGACTATAGATGCAGGAGGTCGACCTTGTTACTTTCTTTCTTGTATACTTTAAAGTATAATCTCTCACCGATGGTAGAGCAAAGTAAGATCCAACTTCCATTCCCAGATGTCCTCTTTAACACAGTCCGAGACTCGATTGTCGGTATAAAAAAGTCACTGGTCAAGATTTAATTGATTTCACGACTCCAAAAGTCCCCTGAATCTTGTGTTTTTTCAGATTAGACAAGTAATTCCATTTGTATTATACGTGCGGAAGATAGACACTGCTTGCAGATGTGAATCTTTATATTCCCTTGGCATCTGGGTCCTCCATATTCTCCTCTCGCAGATTCCTCCACCAATATCCTCGTCTGTTATGATTCCCACCTTATCTCTACGAAATATTTTTGGCAACATTTTGTGGGGGATGGTGCGTGACCCGGGGCTCTTATAACGTCAGAACAAAGCCTCAAGATGATTGGTTGTCGCGCCAGCTACATCATTACGTCACACACAAGCTTCTTTTTATTGGTCGTTGGTGGTGGTGTGAGATTTTATGAGGGTATGTGGATTTGGACGAGGTAGCGAAACCGGTTCACAGCGGCCGTCACCATTTTTTTCAGGAAGCAGAACTGGACAGATCAGCAGCGAGTTACTGCTACTAGAGTATACAAGAGTTACACAGGAGAAACACCAGCAATCTACTACTGGTACTATGTATAGTAGTTACAAAGGGGAAATAGCAGAGTGCTGCTGTTACTACTCTGTTAGTTATTTATTAAATACTGAAGCCTTTCAGAAGTAAACAAACTTATTTAACGTGATTTAACAGGACTAAAAGTTTCACAGCATTTCGTACACAAAGTGGCCAAATCTGCACCAACAAAGCTGATTTTCACTCTCCACCTTCGTCGACGTAAGAGGCAACTTTAATGAAGGTTTGAATCTCCACCACTGAGGATTTTGGAAGTTATCTTGAGCCATTCCGGGATGCTGGGAATGGGTTCAACATCTTTGATCACACGGCACGTGAACATGTCAAGTGTTCCGAGAATCTGGTTCTCGTTACCGTACACAAGTGTTTGAAATGTGAAGCCGATTCCATGAGGCGTTCTCGAGTCATGAAATAAAAACGAATAGTTGAGGGAAGAAAAATTAAAAAAAAAGTGAAAAAATTCAGATTTCTCGAAGGTTTCTCTTCAGGGATACAAAAAAAAAAAAAAAACTGAAACAGGTTCTCAAAAGTCTCCCGTCGGGGATACTTAAAAAAAACAGGCAGACTCTATAAGGTCCTCCAGGGATGCCTAAAAAATAGGAAAAAACTCATGCAGCGTCTTAAACGATCCTCTTCGGAGGATACTTAAAAAAAAATACTCGAGCAACCAATTTAATGTTCCTCTTCAGGGATACCTAATTGCACTTTGTTAATTACATCTCAACTCCTGCCAATCACAGCTGATCTGTGCAAATCTTGCAGCACTTCCTGTGAGGCTGGAGGGATTCCCCACACCAGTAAAGGTAATCTTAATTGCTTTGGTCGCTTGCTGCGGATATACCCGGATTACATTACTTAAGATAATCTTTTAATTAAAACAAGAATAATGTTATGGAACCATTTCTCTATAACAGTAAATTGAGACTTATGTCAAATGTACGATAAGTAATAAATACGATGATAAATATAATACGATGCTAATACGATAATAAGATCATAAATACGATATTAATACAATGATAAATACGATATTAATATGATAATGCGATAAATACGATATTATTACGATAATAAATACAATATTATGATGATAAATACGATATTATTACGATAATAAATACAATATCATGATGATAAATACGATATTATCATGATGATAAATACGACATTAATACGATGGTAAATACGAAATTAATACGATGGTAAATACGATATTAATACGATGGTAAATACGATATTAATACGATGGTAAATACGATATTAATACGATGGTAAATACGATATTAATACGATGGTAAATACGATATTAATACGATGGTAAATACGATATTAATACGATGGTAAATACGATATTAATACGATGGTAAATACGATGTTAAATACGATGATAAATGTGATAATGAACAGTGAACTTGTAGAGAAAAGTCAACGAATTTTGTTCCATGGAAAATAGTCGTAATTATTTTATAAGTTGTTATGACCTGTGTACATGTGTACACACACGCGCGCGCGCGCACACACACACACACATACACACACGCACACACACACACACACACACACACACACACGCGCGCGCACACACACACATACACACGCACGCACACACACACACACACCACACACACACACATACACACACGCACACGCACACACACACACACACACACACACACACACACACACAACATACACATACACACACATACATACACACACACACACACACACACACATACACACACACATACACACATACACATACACACACATACACACACACATACACGCACACACATACACAACACACACACACACACACACACACACACACACACACACACACACACATACACACACACACACACACACATACACACACACACACACACACACACACACATACACACACACACACACACACACACATACACACACAACACACACACACACCACACACACACACACAAAACACACACACATACACACCACACATACATAAACATACACACACACACACACACACACAACACACACACACACACACACACACACACACACACACACACACACATACACACACACACACACACACATACACACACACACACAACACACACACACACACACACACACACACATACACACACACACACACACACACACACACACACACACACACACACACACACACACTACAAGAGAGAGAGGAGAGGATGAACCAGCAAGACTGGACTTAGCATTCACCTTGAGCAGTGCAGATATTGAGGACATCACATATGAAAGACCCTTTGGGGCCAGCGATCACGTGGTTTTGAGCTTCGAATACACAGTAGAGCTACAAGTGGAGGGGGAAGCAGGAAGGCCAGGACGAATGAAACCAAACTACAGGAAAGGGGACTACACGGGAATGAGGAACTTCCTGAACGAGGTTCAGTGGGACAGAGAACTGGCAGGGAA
>NC_069412.1:49046892-49158078 GCF_026875155.1 Cherax quadricarinatus
ACACCAGGGTCGGGTTAGTGGGGTTGTCAAGCCAGTCAACAACACCAGGGTCGGGTTAGTGGGGTTGTCAAGCCAGTCAACAACACCAGGGTCGGGTTAGTGGGGTTGTCAAGCCAGTCAACTACACCAGGGTCGGGTTAGTGGGGTTGTCAAGCCAGTCAACAACACCAGGGTCGGGTTAGTGGGGTTGTCAAGCCAGTCAACAACACCAGGGTCGGGTTAGTGGGGTTGTCAAGCCAGTCAACTACACCAGGGTCGGGTTAGTGGGGTTGTCAAGCCAGTCAACAACACCAGGGTCGGGTTAGTGGGGTTGTCAAGCCAGTCAACAACACCAGGGTCGGGTTAGTGGGGTTGTCAAGCCAGTCAACAACACCAGGGTCGGGTTAGTGGGGTTGTCAAGCCAGTCAACTACACCAGGGTCGGGTTAGTGGGGTTGTCAAGCCAGTCAACAACACCAGGGTCGGGTTAGTGGGGTTGTCAAGCCAGTCAACAACACCAGGGTCGGGTTAGTGGGGTTGTCAAGCCAGTCAACTACACCAGGGTCGGGTTAGTGGGGTTGTCAAGCCAGTCAACAACACCAGGGTCATGTTAGTGGGGTTGTCAAGCCAGTCAACTACACCAGGGTCGGGTTAGTGGGGTTGTCAAGCCAGTCAACTACACCAGGGTCGGGTTAGTGGGGTTGTCAAGCCAGTCAACTACACCAGGGTCGGGTTAGTGGGGTTGTCAAGCCAGTCAACTACACCAGGGTCGGGTTAGTGGGGTTGTCAAGCCAGTCAACTACACCAGGGTCGGGTTAGTGGGGTTGTCAAGCCAGTCAACTACACCAGGGTCGGGTTAGTGGGGTTGTCAAGCCAGGCAACTACACCAGGGTCGGGTTAGTGGGGTTGTCAAGCCAGTCAACTACACCAGGGTCGGGTTAGTGGGGTTGTCAAGCCAGTCAACTACACCAGGGTCGGGTTAGTGGGGTTGTCAAGCCAGTCAACTACACCAGGGTCGGGTTAGTGGGGTTGTCAAGCCAGTCAACTACACCAGGGTCGGGTTAGTGGGGTTGTCAAGCCAGTCAACTACACCAGGGTCGGGTTAGTGGGGTTGTCAAGCCAGTCAACAACACCAGGGTCGGGTTAGTGGGGTTGTCAAGCCAGTCAACTACACCAGGGTCGGGTTAGTGGGGTTGTCAAGCCAGTCAACTACACCAGGGTCGGGTTAGTGGGGTTGTCAAGCCAGTCAACAACACCAGGGTCGGGTTAGTGGGGTTGTCAAGCCAGTCAACTACACCAGGGTCGGGTTAGTGGGGTTGTCAAGCCAGTCAACTACACCAGGGTCGGGTTAGTGGGGTTGTCAAGCCAGTCAACAACACCAGGGTCACTGAGGCTGTCAACTGTTCACCACCAGTCAAAAATAATTTATTACATAAAACAGAGAATGACATAAACTCTCAATATATACAGCGAGAGATATACACCTCTCTGTGTATATGTACAATGAAACATACACCTCTCGGTGTATACACACACACAGTCACCACTCTGTGTATATACCCAGAGACATTCGCATCACGGTATATATGTCGTGCCGAATAGGTAAAACTTGCGATTTTGAGTTCTTGCAAACTGACCAATTTTGCCTATTCGGCACGACATATATACAACGAGAAACATTCAGCTCTCGCTACATATACAATGAGAAACATTCACTTCTCGCTACATATACAATGAGAAACATTCACCTCTCGCTACATATACAATGAGAAACATTCACCTCTCGCTACATATATTCAATTACTTAGCAAAATCAGCCAGAACAACAAAGCGAACAACAAACATTTTTGAAAATCAAATACAACCAAGTCATGAGAAATTGGTGGAGCCAAGAGGTAGAGGTCAACACACGCAGACTCACCAAGCACGTCACAACACACGCAGACTCACCAAGCACGTCACAACACACGCAGAGTCACCAAGCACGTCACAACACACGCAGACTCACCAAGCACGTCACAACACACGCAGAGTCACCAAGCACGTCACAACACACGCAGACTCACCAAGCACGTCACAACACACGCAGACTCACCAAGCACGTCACAACACACGCAGACTCACCAAGCACGTCACAACACACGCAGAGTCACCAAGCACGTCACAAAACACGCAGACTCACCAAGCACGTCACAACACACGCAGACTCACCAAGCACGTCACAACACACGCAGACTCACCAAGCACGTCCAACAAACACACGCAGACTCACCAAGCACGTCACAACACACGCAGACTCACCAAGCACGTCACAACACACGCAGACTCACCAAGCACGTCACAACACACGCAGACTCACCAAGCACGTCACAACACACGCAGACTCACCAAGCACGTCACAACACACGCAGACTCACCAAGCACGTCACAACACACGCAGACTCACCAAGCACGTCACAACACACGCAGACTCACCAAGCACGTCACAACACCACGCAGACTCACCAAGCACGTCACAACACACGCAG
Organism: Cherax quadricarinatus; assembly: GCF_026875155.1. Lineage (NCBI taxonomy): Eukaryota > Metazoa > Arthropoda > Malacostraca > Decapoda > Parastacidae > Cherax > Cherax quadricarinatus. The sequence goes on from NC_069412.1 coordinate 49,049,399, forward strand.
ACTCACCAGCACTCACAACAACCACCGCAGACGTCCACAAGCACTCACACAACACACGCAGACTCCACACTCAAGCAACTCACCAAACCACACCAGCAGACTCACCAAGCACGTCCCAACACACGCAGACTCACGAAGCACGTCCCAACACACGCAGACTCACCAAGCACGTCCCAACACACGCAGACTCACCAAGCACGTCACAACACACGCAGACTCACCAAGCACGTCACAACACACGCAGACTCACCAAGCACGTCACAACACACGCAGACTCACGAAGCACGTCCCAACACACGCAGACTCACGAAGCACGTCCCAACACACGCAGACTCACCAAGCACGTCCCAACACACGCAGACTCACCAAGCACGTCACAACACACGCAGACTCACCAAGCACGTCACAACACACGCAGACTCACCAAGCACGTCAAAACACACCAGACCACCAAGCCGTCACAACCACGCAGACCCCCAAAGCACGTCAAAAACACCCCAGACTCACCAAGCCTCAAAAAAAACGCAACTCACCAAGCACGTCAAACACACGCAACCCCCAACACGTCCAACACACCAGACCCCAAGCACGTCCCAACACACGCGGACCCCCAAAGACTCACAACACACCAGTCACCAACCGTCAAAAACACACGCGCCCACCAAGCACGTCACAACACCGCGACCCCCCAAGCACGTCAACCACGCAAAACTCCCCAAGCACGCCCCCAAAAAACCCCAACTCCCCAACAGTCCAACACACGCAACCACCAAGCACGCCCCAACCAAAAACCCCCCCCCAACACCAGACCACCAGCACTCAAACACACGCAGACTCACCACAGTAAAACACACGCAGACCCCCAAAGCACTACATTTCATGTACAACGAACCCATTTGAAAAATGTTTCTACAGAAAAAACAAACTTTCAAAACTTTCCCCGGCGTGTCAACGTAAACCGGGAAAACAAAAAAAATGTAAGAAAAAAAGGGGGTAAGATAACGACGTTGTTATTCTGCAAAAAACAAAAAAAATTACATTTTACACCAAACCCAGGGGCCGTACCAGCTAGACTAGAGCGCCGTACCACCAGACAGACGTCCGTAGCCACCAGACTATACGTCCGTACCCGCCGACAGTAGCGTCCGCAGCCACACACTATAGCGTCCGTGCCAGTTAGACTAGTGGCGTTCGATCCAGCTAGACTAAGGTCCGAAGCCACTAGACTAGTACGTCCGTACCAGCCGACTAGTACGTCCGTAGCCAGCCAGACTAGTACGTCCGTACCCGCCAATAGTAGGTCCGAAACCAGCCAACTGAGCGTCCGTACCACTAACTATAGCGTCCTAGCCACCGACTAGTAGCACCGTAGCCGCAACTATAGCGCCTCCAGCTAGACTCGCTCAGAGCCAGTACACTAGTCGTCCGTAGCCATTAGATAGGGGCGTCCGAGCCAGCTAGACGGTACGTCCGTACCAGCTAGACTAGAGCGTCCGTACCAGCTAGACTAGTAGAAAACCGTAGCCACCGATAGTAGGTCCGTAGCCAGCTAGACTATGGGGTCCGCAGCCACTACACTATAGCGTCCGACCCATTAGACTGGCGTCCGAAACCAGAAACTAGTAGCGCGTAGCCAGTAGATAGTACGTCCGTGCCAGCTAGACTAGAGCGCCCCAACCAGCTAGATATACGCCCGTACCCAGCTAGCTTAGCGTCCTAGCCCAGACTGTAGCGTCTGTACCACTTACGTAGCCCCATAGCCAGCTAGAACATACGTTCGTACCCAGCTAGAATACCAGCTCCGTAGCCAGCTAGACTACCAGGTCCGTACCCCAGCTAGACCCCCAGCATTCGTAGCCACTAAACTACAAGGTTTCGAAACCATAACTAGTAGCGCCCGTTGCCAGCTAAACCGGCTTTTGAGCCACTAAACTACCAGCGGTCGTAGCCAGCTAACTAGAAACGCCCCTAGCCAGCAATACCACGTTCGACCAGTTTGGGCTCCAGCGTTCGTAGCCAGCAGACTACCACGTTCGTGCCACTAACTACCAGGTTGTACCCAAAATAGACTAGAACCCCGTAGCCACTAGACTACCACTTTCCCCTAGCCAGATAACTAGTCATCCGTACCAGCTGACTACCACGTCCCCCACTATTCCCCAGACCGTAGTAGTAAACTACCACGGCCGTGCCGCTAACCCCAGCGTTCGTACCAGCTAATTCCCAGCTTTTTCGGCGCAAGCTAAATACCAGCGTCCCGAAGCCAACTAACTAGTAGCGTCATACCCAGACAGACTCCGCTTCGTAGCCACTAGAAACCGGGTTCGTGGGCAGAACTCCCAGCGTTCGACCAAGCTAGACAATACGTCCGTAGCCACTAGCCCACCAGCGTCGAGCCAGCTAAAAACCGCTCCATAGCCCTAGACTAAGGTCCGTACCCATAAACCACGCCTAGCCGCTCGCTACCACGTCCGTGCCAGCTAGACTACCGCGCCGTACCAGCTCGACTACCACGTCCGTACCGCTAACTACCACGTTCTACCCAGCAAACAACAGCGTTTGTAGGCCTAGACATAGCGTTCTTAGGGCCCTAAACTACCGCACCGAGCCACCTAACACCACACTCGTAGCCCGCTAACTACTATTTCGTACCCCAACTAAAAATACCACGCCCGTACCGCTATCACCACTCCTAGCCGCTAAACTACCAGGGGCCCGTACCAGCTAACCCCACGTTCGTACCCAGCTAGACTAACGCGTTTGTGGGGCCGCTAGCTACCAGCTTCGTAGCCAGTAAACTCCACGGCCGTAGCCACTAGACTATGCGGTCCGTAGCCAGTTTAACTAGGTTTCTTAGCCACAAACTACCAGCATCCTAGCCAGCTAGACTATAGAGTCGAGCCGCTCGACAAAACCACACTCGTACCCCCGCTATACACAGCGTTCGTACCCAAACAAAAATACCAGCTCACCACTGTCTACCGCATCCGTACCCTAAACTACCAGCGGCCGACCCAGCTAGACTCCCAGGATCGTGGGGCCAGCTGACCCCAGCTTCGTAGCCAGCAAAACTCCCGCCGTAGCCAACTAGACTGTAGCTTTCGTAGCCAGCTAGACTACCCGTTCGTACCAGCTAGACTACCAGCGTTCGGCCAGAAAAACCACTTTTCTTAGCCGCTAGACTATAGGTCCGTAGCCACTAGACCCCCCAGCTCCTTTTACCAGCTAAACCCCACATCCAACCCAAACTGAAGACGTCCGTCCAGTTACATACCAGCGTCCGTACCAGCTAGACTTCCCGTCCGTACCAAATAGACTACCAGCGTCCGTAGCCAGCTAACACCACGTTCGTAGCCAGTAGACTAAAGCTTTTGTAGCCAGCTAGACTACCCCGTTTGTACCCAGCTAGACTACCAGCGTTCGACCAGCAAAAGACCGGGGCCGTACCCTAGACTATACGTCCGTAGCCACAAACTATACGTTCGTAGTCACTAGCACCACGTCCGTAGCCACTAGACTCCCGCTTCCGTACCCCAGCTGGGCTATAGCGCCCGTGCCACCCTAGAATACCACGTCCTTTGCCAGCTAGGACCGCCCGTAGCGCAGACTAATAGCGTCCGTACCAGTTAGACTCCCAAGGGCCGTAGCCACTGGACTACCAAACGCCGTAGCCATTAAACTACCGCGTCCGTACCAGCAGCCTACCAAGATCCTACCATAGACTACCAGCGCCCGAACCCTAAAATTAGCGTCCGAGCCAGAAGACACCAGCCCCGTAGCCCCCTAGCAACCAGCCGAAAACCAGCTAGATTACCACGTCGTAACCCCCAGCAAGCCAGCCTCCGGAGCCACTAACAAACGGGCGCCCGTAGCAGTAGACAAAAATCTTCGTAGCCAGCTAGAGCCAGCTCCGTATCATTTAGACTAGAGCGCCGTAAAACTAACTACCAGCGTCGTGCCACTAAAAACCCAGCATCAGTAACCCCAGCTAAAAGGGGCCCCAGCCCCCGGAGCCAGCTAGACAAACAGCGTGTGCCAAGACTAAAAAACCTTCGTACCCAGCAGATCCGCACCCGTAGTCGTTAGATATACGTCCGTACCAGCTAGACAACCAGGGGCCCCTAGCCAGCTAGACTACCAGCATCGTACCAGCTAGACTAGTACGTCATAGCCCCTAGAATACCAGCGTCCTTGCCAGCTGGGTACCGCGTCCGTACCCCCTAGACACCACGCCCCGTAACCAGCTAACTCCCAGCTCCGGAGCCAGCTAGACTGCCACCTCCGGGGCCAGTAGCCGTACGCCCGTACCCAGCTAGACAAAGCTTTTCGGGGCCAGCTAAAAAACACGTCCGTAGCCACTAACTATAGCGCCCGTAGAACTGCTACCAGCCCCGTACCAGCTGACAGTAGGGCCCGTAGCCAGCTAGACAGTAGCGCCCATAACCCCTAGATTATCAGCGCCATCGCCAGCTAGCCCAAAACGTCCGCAGCAAGCTAGACTTCCCACATCCGACAAGCTAGACTACCAGCCTTTTTAGCCACTAAATTACCAACCTCCGTAGCTAGTCGATCCCAGCCTTCGACCACAGACAAACCAGCCTTCGAGCTAGCCAGACACCACCTTCGTAGCCAGCTAGACCCCACGCCCCTAGCCAGTTAGATCCCAGCGCCCGTAGTCATATCTACCCCTTTGTACCCAGTTTTACTATAAACCCCCCGGGCAGCAAGGCTGCTAGCCCCAGGAGCAACTATCACACTTTCCCAGAATGAGAGAGAGAGAGAAGAGAGAGAGGAGAGAGAAAAAGGAGAGAGAGAGGGGAAAGGAGAAGAGAGAGAGAGAGAGAGGAGAAAGAGAGACGGGGTAAGAAATTTAAGCGAAGGGAGGGGCGAGAAGGGGCAAGGCGAAGTACATAACGAATAAAGAAAAGGGGAAAAGGAAGGAATTGGGAAAAGGATGGGCGGGATGATCCGTCATCTGGTAATGTTTACAAGATGAACGGAATCTTCAGGGTTAACTCATCCAGTCTCCCTCTCATGGATGACACTTTTCAACACACTGGTGACTGCCTTCACACACACACACACACACACACACACACACACACACACACACACAAGGTACGATAACGCTGTTGGAGCATGGAGAGAGTGGACCTAGTAACGACCAGCGAAGAGGCAGGGCGGCCAGGAGCTTTAAATCGACCCCTGCAACCACAAAATAGGCGAGTACACACGTCAGAATTTATTACACAAGGCTGTGCTCAGCAGATAACATCAGTTTGGTCACGTGTTAATCACCTCCCAATTTTCCTCTGAGGTATTCCTTTCTCGGACTATTTTTCAGTGTTCTCTCAGTAACTCTGCAACAGCTGGCAACAACACTGGTCCGTGCTGAACCACAACAAATGGTTTTCTATCAAACCACAATTGGAATTCCTTCCATCTCCCCACCGCTGTAGGATTTGGGAAACCGCACACTGACACACGTATCGGACACACGCCACTCACTCACGGATGCCACTGGAGTAACGAGTGGTACAGCTTTGCGAGGAATATGTCAGGTGAAACTGTTAATCCAACGTACATTAATAGACTGTCTTATCAGGATTCACTGCCGACGTCTATACAACCCCAGCACACTTACTGACCTCCTCGCTGAAAGTCCCACCTTTCAAGCAGACTATCTGCGACTTGAAACAGAAATCAACTCACTGTACCAAGTATAATTTAAAATTTACTCTTGTAGTAACCCCAATCTCCACTGACCCCAACCCTCGCCCCCTCCCATCTACCCCTCGCCCCCTCCCATCTACCCCTCGCTCCCTCTTAACCTTCACATATTTCTATCTCAGCGCATTAAAACCCACACGTTAAGTACTTAAATCATATTATTTACTGTTCCTCATAACACCACTTACAAAATAAGTGCTTCCCGGGTAGCAACAGTTACCAGACTGTGGTCACCAAGTAACACCAGTTACAAGACTGTGGTCACCAAGTAACACCAGCTACCAGTGTGTGGTCACCAAATAACACCAGCTACCAGACTGTAGTTACCAGGTAACACCAGTTATAAGACTGTGGTCACCAAGTAACACCAGTTACAAGACTGTGGTCACCAAGTAACACCAGCTACCAGTGTGTGGTCACCAAATAACACCAGCTACCAGACTGTAGTCACCAGGTAACACCAGTTATAAGACTGAAAGTCACCAGGTAACACCAGTTATAAACTGTAGTCACCAGGTAACACCAGTTATAAGACTGTAGTCACCAGGTAACACCAGTTATAAGACTGTAGTCACCAGGTAACACCAGTTATAAGACTGTAGTCACCAGGTAACACCAGTTATAAGACTGTGGTCACCAAGTAACACCAGTTACAAGACTGTGGTCACCAAGTAACACCAGCTACCAGTGTGTGGTCACCAAATAACACCAGCTACCAGACTGTAGTCACCAGGTAACACCAGTTATAAGACTGTAGTCACCAGGTAACACCAGTTATAAGACTGTAGTCACCAGGTAACACCAGTTATAAGACTGTAGTCACCAGGTAACACCAGTTATAAGACTGTAGTCACCAGGTAACACCAGTTATAAGACTGTAGTCACCAAGTAACACCAGTTACAAGACTGTGGTCACCAAGTAACACCAGCTACCAGTGTGTGGTCACCAAATAACACCAGCTACCAGACTGTAGTCACCAGGTAACACCAGTTATAAGACTGTAGTCACCAGGTAACACCAGTTATAAGACTGTAGTCACCAGGTAACACCAGTTATAAGACTGTAGTCACCAGGTTAACACCAGTTACAAGACTATGTTCCTCACCAACATCCACTCCTAAACACCCACGCTAGCTCCACACACTCCAACACAAACATCTACTACTCCAACACCCACGCTAGCTCCCACACTGACTCCAGCACCCACTCAATGCATCCCTGGCTGCTCCCTCACTACCTCCAACTCTCTGAAAAGAAACAGTCTTAATATTCTTGTCATGCAGTGAACTAAGTGGAGTGACATTAATTGCATCAGAGACTCGTGTAGACTAAGACTGACCCAGGTTTTACCTTAACTGTGACCGGATTCCAGAATTATACTTTCCACTGGAAAAAAAAAGACACTGGCAACAGGGAATCCTTTTAATACAACGTTTCGCCCACGGCTAGGCTTTTCCAAGTACAGAATTACCGACAAAATAGGTAAATGACCAAAGATGCAACTAATGTGGTATTTTATTGTGGCTTGACAATGCTCCTGGAGAGCGAAACGTTGCACAATAAAACTGCGTCTATGGCCATCTACCAAATATTTTACAAGGTATACAGCAATAAGCAAATACACCGCCTTGTAAGGCGAACAAGCAACATGAGGCTAGGCTCGGAGGAAGGTCTTCTTCGAGGCTTTGACCATTATCTGCCTGCTCTCGAAAGGTCTACTCTCCTTAGACGGAAACATCGTCCCAGTGAAGTTTATCCTGCTGCGTCTTTATCTTCAAGAAGCCAATATAACATAAATTATGACTTTAAAGCGCTGCATAAATCCCTCTCTCTCTCTCTCTCTCTCTCTCTCTGAGGCCACATGAAAACACAATAATTTCCTTCTTTTATCCTAGCAAATTAGTTTGAACTTTTGCTCTAGAAATTCCCATCCTGACACAAAATGACTTTCTTAATAACTACACAATTTATATTTGGGAGTAATTCCAGCTTGCACTGGACTTATTTTCTTTTTTTTTTTTTGTCAAAACTAATTCGACCGCTATTTTTGGTGGTTCTTTAGAGAGGTGGGTCGGTAGGGGGAGAGAAAAAGAAAAGAGGGGAGTAACTAAATTAGGGTTGGGAAGAGCAGGGGAGAATAGAGTAGGGCTGGGAGGATGGAGGGGTTTAGGGAAGGGGAAATGAGTGGGTTGAATGGTAGAGGGGTTAGAGGAGGGGGGAGACGAGTGTGTAAATTCTCAATGTATATTTACTGATAAATGTATACCCTGACGTGTAGACAAATGGTTCGGAAAATTGACAAGTTGATAAATTAGACACATGCGCAACACATGGGTATAAGCACACCCAAGGTTTGCAAATGGCTCTTATTCATCATGGACACTTGTGCTTAAATTCACTAACGGGCGAAATCTATGGTCTGGCCGTGTGGATCAAGTACTGTGTACTTTGATGTAGTGTGTACAGGTTCGAAACCTGCTGTGGACTGAGAATGTTTATGGGACATCTGTATACAGTTCAGTACATTTATCAAAGGAAACGTTACACCCCGAGTAGCTTCGTTAGTTCTAAGACAGAGTAAATTAGAGCAGAGTATATAGTAAAAAGTGTTGGTGACCATTAGCAAGAGTGAGGCGAGGCAAGAGATGCGTCACGATGGACGAATGTAAATGAAATGGGTTGAATTTGAGCAAGATTTGTCTGGATGGTCCACTATGCCTGATACATAGCTTCATATATTCACTGTTCACTCACGTAACGTTGGATCCTAACATACATTTAATAATCTTTCAGCTTTCTAAAAGTCTGAAAATAGTGAAGCTCCCAGACCTTTGTGGGGCTGTGGCAATTAAAGCCGCTTTCAGCAACTTCCGCATTTATCAGTCATTTTCACAGATGATTAGTTGTGCTTTGTTAATAAGCTTCAATTATCGTCCACATTTACCCCCGTGCTGTACACTGGTGGTGGTGTTGTCATCCTGTCCAGAGGCGTTTCTGTGCTCACAAACTGTAATATCTAATGAAATGGCTGTTTCTCTCGCTTACTTCCTGGCACGTCTTGCACACGGTATAATGTATACTACTGTGCTAGCTGAAGGTTCTCCCTCATGTTACTGCACCAAGTTCTTGACTGAAGATGAAGAACTGGTGGATATTTTGATGGGGTGATTACTAAATAGTTTAGCCACATTAGCTGCCATATTGTTGACCGGCAAAACAATGCCTCTGCTCTCGAGTTGGTGCTCCTTCTGTTGAATGTGTTTGTGGCACGTTTCCCACAATCTCGTATGAACTGTGAAGTGGACAATATGAAAACTCTGATGAAGAAGCTTGTCTTCACGTCATGGTGGGGGTAGAAATGCATAGGATCATTTTTGAAACTAGGTGGTTTATACTAAGTCTTGGATGAGGATTTGCTCTGACTCCTATAAAGTTGTGTATCTAGGAAAAGATGACTGTCACCTCTTTCTTGAAGTGGGAATTTAACAGAAGCAACCAACTGAAAGGACACCAGCTGGGAGCAAACTTACATGTTGTAATCTAAGTTTGTATGTAAACAAACGCTGAAGAGATGGAACACTATTTTGCGTGCTTGTCATGTGAACATTCCCTGCATACGAGCAATAATATGGACATGACAGCTACTTCTAAAGACTCCCATCTGTTTATTAGCATTGCATGTTTAACAGTACATATTTATTAGCAATGCATGCTTATTAACAGTGCATGTTTATTAGCACTCCAACAGGTAATATTAGCAGCCTTGTACAGAAAGACGCTTCTACTTTTTACATTTTTGGGTTGGCCTAATGTACGGGCCTAGGTACTCTGTGTATACTCCCCAAGAGATATCTATATATAAATATCGTTACCGAGAAGCAGATTTTCTTCATTTCTATCAAAACAAATTATAAAGTGTGATTTAGTAGTTTCTTGTTCCTATTTTTTAAGCCAGCTAAAAATTTTGTGTCTAACTTTTCTTTTGTAGTCCGAAAACTTTCTCGCAGACCTTAAATTTTCTCGTAGATCTTAAACATTTTAACCTTGTTTCTGAAATCCCTGAACATTTCTTGTAGGTTCTTTGTTTTTTGTAGGTGCCAGGCACCATTCCTAGTAGATAATCCAGCAGTGCCTAGCTCCTATCAGCAGCTGAGGTCCATTAAGTGTTGTGACCTGATTCCAGCACCAGAGGTGCGAGTCACGTCTTCTGGGCGAACAAGAAAGAGCAGCGGCACCTTTCCCACACCGACCAAAGCCAAACCTGAAGATACGAATGGGAAGATAAGCACAGTTAATGTGAGGCTTTGTGGGTAAACTATGTCACTTCCCGAACAATGACGACCCAGAGATAAAGGCGAGACATCTCGTATTGTTCTCTCTCTTGGCTCCTCGACACTTTACCAGTATATGGAGGGAGATAGGTGTATGAGAGAGAGAGAGAGAGAGAGAGAGAGAGAGAGGAGAGAGAGAGAGAGAGAGAGAGAGAGAGAGAGAGAGAGAGAGAGAGAGAGAGAGAGAGAGAAAATTCCTTGTGTGAGCTTCTGGGAGGCGAAAATATTGTACAATACTGAGTGAGAAGGACTGAATGGCAGGACTGGTAGCTCCCTGTCTGCCTCGTCTCTCTCTCTCTCTCTCTCTCTCTCTCTGGTGAGAAGTATTCGTGTAAATATTCTCGAATTCGCCCCTGGTGTTAACAATCACCACTTACAACCTCCTGGTGTTAACAATCACCACTTACAACCTCCTGGTGTTAACAATCACCACTTACAACCTCCTGGTGTTAACAATCACCACTTACAACCTCCTGGTGTTAACAATCACCACTTACAATTTCCTGGTGTTAATCACTACTTACACTCTGCTGGTGTTAACAATCACCACTTACACTCTCCTGGTGTTGACAATCACCACTTACACTCTGCTGGTGTTAACAATCACCACTTACAACCTCCTGGTGTTAACAATCACCACTTACAACCTCCTGGTGTTAACAATCACCACTTACAACCTCCTGGTGTTAACAATCACCACTTACAACCTCCTGGTGTTAACAATCACCACTTACAACCTCCTGGTGTTAACAATCACCACTTACAATTTCCTGGTGTTAATCACTACTTACACTCTGCTGGTGTTAACAATCACCACTTACACTCTCCTGGTGTTGACAATCACCACTTACACTCTGCTGGTGTTAACAATCACCACTTACAACCTCCTGGTGTTAACAATCACCACTTACAATCTCCTGGTGTTAACAATCACCACTTACAATCTCCTGGTGTTAACAATCACCACTTACAATCTCCTTTTGTTAACAATCACCACTTACAATCTCCTGGTGTTAACAATCACCACTTACAATCTCTTGGTGTTAACAATCACCACTTACAATCTCCTGGTGTTATCAATCACCACTTACAATCTCTTGGTGTTAACAATCACCACTTACAATCTCCTGGTGTTAACAATCACCACTTACAATATCCTTTTGTTAACAATCACCACTTACAATCTCCTGGTGTTAACAATCACCACTTACAATCTCTTGGTGTTAACAATCACCACTTACAATCTCCTGGTGTTATCAATCACCACTTACAATCTCTTGGTGTTAACAATCACCACTTACAATCTCTTGGTGTTAACAATCACCACTTACAATCTCCTGGTGTTAACAATCACCACTTACAATATCCTTTTGTTAACAATCACCACTTACAATCTCCTGGTGTTAACAATCACCACTTACAATCTCTTGGTGTTAACAATCACCACTTACAATCTCCTGGTGTTATCAATCACCACTTAAAATCTCTTGGTGTTAACAATCACCACTTACAATCTCTTGGTGTTAACAATCACCACTTACAATCTCCTGGTGTTAACAATCACTACTTACAATCTCCTGGTGTTAACAATCACTACTTACAATCTTCTGGTGTTAACAATACAATCTCTTGGTGTTAACAATCACCACTTACAATCTCTTGGTGTTAACAATCACCACTTACAATCTCTTGGCGTTAACAATCACTACTTACAATCTCCTGGTGTTAACAATCACTACTTACAATCTCCTGGTGTTAACAATCACCACTTACAATCTCTTGGTGTTAACAATCACTACTTACAATCTCCTGGTGTTAACAATTACTACTTACAATCTCCTGGTGTTAACAATCACTACTTACAATCTCCTGGTGTTAACAATCACCACTTACAATCTCTTGGTGTTAACAATCACTACTTACAATCTCCTGGTCTTAACAATCACTACTTACAATCTCCTGGTGTTAACAATCGCCACTTACAATCTCCTGGTGTTAACAATTACTACTTACAATCTCCTGGTGTTAACAATCACTACTTACAATCTCCTGGTGTTAACAATCACCACTTACAATCTCCTGGTGTTAACAATCACCACTTACAATACCTTGGTGTTAACAATCACTACTTACAATCTCCTGGTGTTAACAATCGCCACTTACAATCTCCTGGTGTTAACAATCACTACTTACAATCTCCTGGTGTTAACAATAACACTTGTGGAACAACTTCCACAATACTGTCTCCCCCCACATGAGAAAATTGGATTGTACAGGGAACTAAGGTAATATACTCCCCTACCCTCTCCTCCCCTACCCTTCTCACCCTTCCCCTCTCCTCCCCTACCCTTCTCACCCTTCCCCTCTCCTCCCCTTTCCTCCTTATACCTCCCCTGCTCCTCACTCCTACCTTTCTCACCCTTCCCCTCTCCTCCTCTTCCCTTCTCACCCCTCTCTTCTTCCCTTGATCATCCTTTCCTTTCTCTCTCTTCCTCTCCCCTCTTCCTACTTTCTCCTCCCCTCCTCTCCCTACCTTCTTAATTCACATATATCTTTCTCTCCACTTAATCCCTCTTCCGTCTCTCTTGAGACTCTCAAGCCATTATCCTACCATTTTTATTTCCACTAACTGGATCCATCCCACTTATTCCCTTCCTTCTTACTCCTCCTTTACTCTCGTCTTCCCTGCTTATGCTCTTCTTCCAGATTTGCCTAATTATTTCTTTTGTTTGCTCTAGTGTCTTTTTCTCTCGTCTTATCTACCCCCTTTCTCTTTCCTCATTTATCTCCCTGGTTCTATATCCTTTCCTCCTTTATTTCTCTTTGTTTTTCAAAATCCTATATGTGTACACAATGCACATCCCAAAAATCCTACAGAAAAGTTTGGAACCAACCAGATGACGCATTCTGCAGGTATTGTATTTAAAGCGGTTTAATAATACTGGGGAAAAAATTATAACGTACACGGTGAAAAAATGATAACGTACACTTGAAAAATTATTACGTACACGGTGGAAAATTACGTACACGGTGGAAAAATCATTACATACACGTGGAAAAATTACGTAAATGGTGGAAAAATCATTACATACACGGTGGAAAAATTACGTACACGGTGGAAAAATGATTACGTACACGATGGAAAAATTACGTACACGGTGGAAAAATTACGTACACGGTGGAAAAATCATTACGTACACGGTGGAAAAATGCTTACGTACACGGTGGAAAAATTACGTACACGGTGGAAAAATTACGTATACGGTGGAAAAATCATTACGTACACGGTGGAAAAATTTTTACGTACACGGTGGAAAAATTTTTACGTACACGGTGGAAAAATTATAACGTACACGGTGGAAAAATTATTACGTACACGGTGGAAAAATTATTACGTACACGGTGGAAAAATTATAACGTACACGGTGGAAAAATTATAACGTACACGGTGGAAAAATTATTACGTACACGGTGGAAAAATTATTACGTACACGGTGGAAAAATTTTTATGTACACGGTGGAAAAATTATAACGTACACGGTGGAAAAATTATAACGTACACGGTGGAAAAATTATTACGTACACACTCTTACAATTTATATACATTATCCTTCATTACTAGTAGAAGATGGCAGAAGGATGGCAGCAGGACGGCAGAGGGATGGCAACAGGACGGCAGAAGGATGGCAGCAGGACGGCAGAGGATGGCAACAGGACGGCAGAAGGATGGCAGCAGGACGGCAGAGGGATGGCAACAGGACGGCAGAAGGATGGCAGCAGGACGGCAGAGGGATGGCAACAGGACGGCAGAAGGATGGCAGCAGGACGGCAGAAGGATGGCAGCAGGACGGCAGAGGGATGGAGCAGAGACGGCAGAAGGATGGCAGCAGGACGGCAGAGGGATGGCGGCAGGACGGCAGAAGGATGGCAGCAGGACGGCAGAAGGATGGCGGCAGGACGGCAGAAGGATGGCAGCAGGACGGCAGAAGGATGGCAGCAGGACGGCAGAAGGATGGCAGAAGGATGGCAGCAGGACGGCAGAAGGATGGCAGAAGGATGGCAGAAGGACGGCAAAGGATGGCAGAAGGATGGCAGCAGGACGGCAGAAGGATGGCAGCAGGACGGCAGAAGGGATGGCGCAGGACGGCAGAAGGATGGCGGCAGGACGGCAGAAGGATGGCAGCAGGACGGCAGAAGGATGGCAGAAGGATGGCAGAAGGACGGCAGAAGGATGGCAGAAGGATGGCAGAAGGATGGCAGAAGGATGGCAGAAGGATGGCAGAAGGATGGCAGCAGGATGGCAGCAGGATTGCAGAAGGATGGCAGAAGGATGGCAGAAGGATGGCAGCAGGATGGCAGCAGGATGGCAGAAGGATGGCAGCAGGATGGCAGAAGGATGGCAGCAGGATGGCAGAAGGATGGCAGAAGGATGGCAGCAGGATGACAGAAGGATGGCAGAAGGATGGCAGCAGGATGACAGAAGGATGGCAGAAGGATGGGAGCAGAATGGCAGCAGAATGGCAGAAGGATGGCAGAAGGATGGCAGCAGGATGGCAGAAGGATGGCAGAAGGATGGCAGCAGGATGGCAGCAGGATGGCAGAAGGATGGCAAAAGGATGGCAGAGGATGGCAGAAGGATGGCAGAAGGATGGCAGCAGGATGGCAGAAGGATGGCAGAAGGATGGCAGCAGGATGGCAGAAGGATGGTAGAAGGATGGCAGAAGGATGGCAGAAGGATGGCAGCAGGATAGCAGCAGGATGGCAGCAGGATGGCAGAAGGATAGCAGCAGGATGGCAGCAGGATGGCAGAAAGATGGCAGGATGGCAGAAGGATGGCAGCAGGATGGCAGAAGGATGGCAGAATGGCAGCAGGATGGCAGAAGGATGGCAGAAAGATGGCAGAAGGATGGCAGAAAGATGGCAGAAGGATGGCAGAAGGATGGCAGCAGGATGGCAGAAAGATGGCAGAAGGATGGCAGCTGGACGGCAGAAGGATGGCAGAAGGATGGCAGCAGGATAACAGCAGGATGGCAGAAAGATGGCAGGATGGCAGCAGGATGGCAAAAGGATGGCAGAAGGATGGAAGCAGGATGGCAGAAGGATGGCAGCAGGATGGCAGAAGGATGGCAGCAGGATGGCAGAAGGATGGCAGCAGGATGGCAGCAGGATGGCAGAAGGATGGCAGCAGGATGGTAGGATGGCAGAAGGATGGCAGCAGGATGGCAGAAGGATGGCAGAAGGATGGCAGCAGGATGGCAGAAGGATGGCAGCAGGATGGCAGAAGGAGGCAGAAGGATGGCAGCAGGATGGCAGAAGGATGGCAGCAGGATGGCAGAAGGATGGCAGCAGGATGGCAGAAGGATGGCAGCAGGATGGCAGAAGGATGGCAGAAGGATGGCGCAGGATGGCAGAAGGATGGCAGCAGGATGGCAGAAGGATGGCAGCAGGATGGCAGAAAGATGGCAGAAGGATGGCAGCAGGATGGCAGAAAGATGGCAGAAGGATGGCAGAAGGATTGCAGCAGGATGACAGAAAGATGGCAGAAGGATGCAAGCAGACGAGCAGAAGGATGGCAGCAGGATGTCAGAAGGATGGCAGCAAGATGGAGAAGGATGGCACAGGATGGCAAAAGGATGCAGCAGGATGGCAGAAGGTATGGCAGCAGGATGGCATAAGGATGCAGCAGGATGGCAGAAGGATGGCAGCAGGATGGCAGAAGGTGGCAGCAGGATGGCAGCAGGAGGCAGCAGGATGGCAGAAGGATGGCAGCAGGATGACAGAAGGATGGCAGCAGGATGGCAGAAGGATGGCAGCACGATGGCAGAAAGGATGGCAGCAGGATGGCAGAAGGATGGCAGCAGGATGGCAGAAGGATGGCAGAAGGATGGCAGCAGGATGGCAGAAGGATGGCAGCAGGATGGCAGCACGATGGCAGAAGGATGGCAGAAGGATGGCAGCAGGATGGCAGCACGATGGCAGAAGGATGGCAGCAGGATGGCAGAAGGATGGCAGCAGGATGGCAGAAGGATGGCAGCAGGATGGCAGAAGGATGGCAGCACGATGGCAGAAGGATGGCAGCAGGATGGCAGAAGGATGGCAGCAGGATGGCAGAAGGATGGCAGCACGATGGCAGAAGGATGGCAGCAGGATGGCAGAAGGATGGAAGCACGATGGCAGAAGGATGGCAGCAGGATGGCAGAAGGATGGCAGCAGGATGGCAGCAGGATGGCAGAAGGATGGCAGCAGGATGGCAGCAGGATGGCACAAGGATGGCAGCAGGATGGCAGAAGGATGGCAGCAGGATGGCAGAAGGATGGCAGCACGATGGCAGAAGGATGGCAGGAGGATGGCAGCAGGATGGCAGAAGGATGGCAGCAGGATGGCAGAAGGATGGCAGCAGGATGGCAGAAGGATGGCAGCACGATGGCAGAAGGATGGCAGCAGGATGGCAGAAGGATGGCAGCACGATGGCAGAAGGATGGCAGCAGGATGGCAGCAGGATGGCAGAAGGATGGCAGCAGGATGGCAGAAGGATTGCAGCAGGATGGCAGAAGGATGGCAGCAGGATGGCAGCAGGATGGCAAGAAGAATGGAGCAGGATGGCAGCAGGATGGCAGAAGGATGGCAGCAGGATGGAGAAGGATGGCAGGGGCAGGGATGGTAGAAGGATGGCAGAAGGATGGCAGCAGGATGGCAGAAGGATGGCAGCAGGATGGCAGCAGGATGGCAGAAGGATGGCAGCAGGATGGCAGAAGGATGGCAGAGGGATGGCAGAAGATGGCAGAAGGATGGCAGCAGGATGGCAGAAGGATGGCAGCAGGATGGCAGAAGGATGGCAGCAGGATGGCAGAAGGATGGCAGCAGGATGGCAGAAGGATGGCAGAAGGATGGCAGCAGGATGGCAGAAAGATGGCAGAAGGATGGCAGAAGGATGGCAGCAGGATGGCAGAAAGATGGCAGAAGGATGGCAGCAGGACGGCAGAAGGATGGCAGAAGGATGGCAGCAGGATGTCAGAAGGATGGCAGCAAGATGGCAGAAGGATGGCAGCAGGATGGCAAAAGGATGGCAGCAGGATGGCAGAAGGATGGCAGCAGGATGGCATAAGGATGGCAGCAGGATGGCAGAAGGATGGCAGCAGGATGGCAGAAGGATGGCAGCAGGATGGCAGCAGGATGGCAGCAGGATGGCAGAAGGATGCAGCAGGATGACAGAAGGATGGCGCAGGATGGCAGAAGGATGGCAGAAGGATGGAGCAGGATGGCAGAAGGATGGCAGCAGGATGGCAGAAGGATGGCAGCAGGATGGCAGAAGGATGGCAGCAGGATGGCAGAAGGATGGCAGCAGGATGGCAGAAGGATGCAGCACGATGGCAGAAGGATGGCAGCAGGATGGCAGAAGGATGGCAGCAGGATGGCAGAAGGATGGCAGAAGGATGGCAGCAGGATGGCAGAAGGATGGCAGCAGGATGGCAGAAGGATGGCAGCAGGATGGCAGAAGGATGGCAGCACGATGGCAGAAGGATGGCAGCAGGATGGCAGAAGGATGGCAGCAGGATGGCAGAAGGATGGCAGCACGATGGCAGAAGGATGGCAGCAGGATGCAGAAGGATGGCAGCAGGATGGCAGAAGGATGGCAGCACGATGGCAGAAGGATGGCAGCAGGATGGCAGAAGGATGGCAGCAGGATGGCAGAAGGATGGCAGCAGGATGGCAGCAGGATGGCAGCAGGATGGCAGAAGGATGGCAGCACGATGGCAGAAGGATGGCAGCAGGATGGCAGAAGGATGGCAGCAGGATGGCAGAAGGATGGCAGCAGGATGGCAGAAGGATGGCAGCACGATGGCAGCACGATGGCAGCAGGATGGCAGCAGGATGGCAGAAGGATGGCAGCAGGATGGCAGAAGGATGGCAGCACGATGGCAGAAGGATGGCAGCAGGATGGCAGCAGGATGGCAGAAGGATGGCAGCAGGATGGCAGAAGGATGGCAGCAGGATGGCAGAAGGATGGCAGCAGGATGGCAGCACGATGGCAGAAGGATGGCAGCAGGATGGCAGAAGGATGGCAGCAGGATGGCAGAAGGATGGCAGCAGGCCACACACGTGATAAAGTTGATTTATATTTGCAAAATGTTGATTTTAGCAGAAAATATAAATTTCTTATAAGTTTGAAAAAAAACACCAGGAATATAATGTAAACAAATTACTACACTCACACTCACACTCTCACACTCACACTCACTCTCACACTCTCACTCACACTCTCACTCACACTCTCACACTCTCACACTCACACTCTCACTCACACTCTCACACTCTCACTCACACTCTCACTCACACTCTCACACTCACCCTCACCTCACACTCACTCTCACTCCACACTCCACTCTCACACTCTCACTCACACTCACTCTCACACTCTCACTCACCTCTCACACTCACTCACACTCTCACTCACACCGCTCACACTCTCACTCACACTCTCACTCCAACTCTCACACTCACACTCTCACACTCACACTCTCACACTTTCACTCACACTCTCTCACTCACACCCTCACACTCTCACTCTCACACTCTCACTCAACACTCTCACTCACACTCTCAACTCTCACACTCTCACTCACACTCCACACTCACACTCTCAAACTCTCACTCACACTCTCACACTCATCCACACTCTCACTCACACTTTCACTCACACTCTCACTCACACTCTCACTCACACTCTCACACTCACTCACACTCTCACACTCTCACACTCACACTCTCACACACACACTCTCACACTCACACTCTCACTCACACTTTCACACTCACACTCACACTCTCACACTCACACTCTCACACTCACACTCACACTTCACACTCACACTCTCACACTCACACTCACACTCTCACACTCACACTCTCACACTCACACTCTCACACTCACTCTCACACTCACACTCTCACACTCTCACACTCACACTCTCACACTCACACTCTCACACTCACACTCTCACATTCACACTGACACTCTCAAACTCACACTCTCACACTCACACTCTCACACTCACACTCTCACACTCACACTAACACTCTCATACTCACACTCTCACACTCACTCTCACACTCACTCTCACACTCAACACTCACACTCTCACACTCACACTTTCACATTCACACTCACACTCTCACACTCACTCTCTCACACTCACACTCTCACACTCACACTCTCACACTCACAATCTCACACTCACAATCTCACACTCACAATCTCACACTCACACTCACGCTCACACTCTCACACTCACACTCTCACATTCACACTCTCACACTCACACTCTCACTCTCACACTCACACACACTCACACTCACACTCACTCTCACACTCACACTCAGAATCTCACACTCACACTCTCACACTCACATTCTCACACTCACACTCTCACTCTCACACTCACACTCACTCTCACACTCACACTCTCACACTCACACTCTCACACTCTCACACTGACACACTCACACACTCGCACTCTCACACTCACACTCTCACACTCACCCTCACACTCTCACACTCACACTCACACTCTCACACTCACACTCTCACACTCACACTCTCACACTCACGCTCTCACACTGACACTCTCACACTCGCACTCACACTCTCACACTCACCCTCACACTCTCACACTCTCTCACACTCAACTCACTCTCACACTCACACTCTCACACTCACACTCTCACACTCTACACTGACACACTCACACACTCGCACTCTCACACTCACACTCACACTCACCCTCACACTCTCACACTCACACTCACACTCTCACACTCACACTCACACTCTCACACTCACGCTCTCACACTGACACTCTCACACTCGCACTCACACTCTCACACTCACCCTCACACTCTCACACTCCACTCTCACACTCACAACTCTCACACTCACACTCACGCTCTCACACTCACACTCACACTCTCACACTCACACTCACACTCTCAGACTCACACTCTCACACTCACAGTCACACTCTCACACTCACTCTCACACTCTCACACTCACACTCTCACACTCTCCACTCTCACACTCACACTCTCACATTCACACTCACACTCTCACACTCTCACTCTCACACTCTCACACTCACACTCTTACACTCACACTCACTCTCACACTCACATCCACACTCTCACACTCACACTCACACTCACACTCTCACACTCACACTCACACTCTCACACTCTCATACTTCACACTCACACTCTCACACTCACACTCTGACACTCACTCTCACACTCTCACACTCACACTCACAGTCTCACACTCACACTCACACACTCTCACACTCTCACTCTCACACTTACACTCACTCTCACAGTCACACTCACACTCTCACACTCTCACAATCACACTCTGACACTCACACTCTGACACTCACACTCTCACACTCACACTCTCACACTCTCACACTCACACTCACACCCACACTCACACTCTCACTCTCACACTCACACTCACTCTCACACTCACACTCTCACACTCACACTCTCACACTCACACTCTCACACTGACACTCTCACACTCTCACACACACTCTCACACTCACACTCACTCTCACTCACACTCTCACTCCACTCTCGCACTCACACTCACTCTCTCACACTCACACTCACACTCACACTCACACTCACACTCTCACACTCACTCACTCTCACACTCTCACACTCACTCTCACACTGACACCTCACACTCTCACACTCACTCTCACAGTCACTTCACTCACACACTCACACTCACACACTCTCACACTCACACTCTCACACTCACACTCTCACACTCTCACACTCACACTCACTCTCACACTCACACACTCACTCTCACACTCACACTCTCACACTCACACTCACACTCTCACACTCACGCTCTCAACACTCCCACACTCACACTCACTCTAACTCACACTCACACTCTCACACTCACACTCTCACTCACACTCACACTCTCACACTCACTCTCACACTCACACTCTCACACTCTCTCTCACTCTCACACTCACACTCACTCTCACACTCACACTCACACTCACTTCACACTCACACTCTCACACTCACACTCTCACACTCACACTCTCACACTCACACTCTCACACACTCTCAGACTCCCACATCACACTCTCACACTCACACTCTCACACTCACAATACACATCTCACTCACACACTCACACTCTCACACTCACTCTCACACTCACTCTCACACTCTCACATTCACACTCTCACACTCACACTCTCACACTCACACTCACTCACACTCATACTCTCACAACTCACACTCACACTCTCACACTCACACTCTCACACTCACACTCTCACACTCACACTCTCACACTCTCACACTCACACTCTCACACTCACACTCTCACACTCTCACGCTCACACTCTCACTCACACTCACACTCTCACACTCACACTAACACTCACTCTTACAGTCACACTCACACTCTCACACTCACACTCTCACACTCTCACTCTCACACTCACACTCACTCTCACAGTCACACTCACTCTCACACTCACACTCTCACACACTCACTCATACTCACACTCTCACTCTCACACTCTCACACTCACACTCTCACACTAACACTCACACTCTCACTCTCACAGTCACATCCACTCTCACACTCACACTCTCACCACTCACTCATACTCACACTCTCACTCTCACACTCTCACACTCACACTCTCACACTCACTCACACTCTCACACTCACACTCTCACTCATACTCACCTCTCACTCTCACACTTCTCACACTCACACTCTCACACTAACACTCACACTCTCACACTCACACTCACTCTCACACTCACACACTCTCACACTCACACTGTCACACTAACACTCTCACACTCACACTCTCACACTCACACTCTCACTCACACTCACACTCTCACACTCACTCTCACACTCACACTCTCACTCACACTCTCACACACTCACACTCACACTCACATTCTCACACTCACAACTCTCACACTCACACTCACACTCTCGCACTCACACTCTCACACTCACACTCTCACACTCTCACACTCACACTCTCACACTCACTCACACTCCCACTCACACTCACGCTCTCACACTCACGCTCTCACCACTCACACTCTCACACTCACAATCACACTCTCACTCTCACACTCACACTCTCACACTCACTCTCACACTCACACTCACACTCTTACACTCACACTCCCACTCACACTCTCACACTCACGCTCTCACACTACACACTCTCACACTCACACTCTCACACTCACAATCACACTCTCACTCTCACACTCACACTCTCACACTCACTCTCACACTCACACTCCACCTCACACTCTTACACTCACACTCTTACACTCAACTCTCACACTCACTCTCACACTCTCACACTCTCACACTCACACTCTCACACTCACACTCTCACACTCACACTCTCACACTCTCACACACACTCTCACACTCACACTCTCACACTCACACTCTCACACTCTCACTCACACTCTCACATCACACTCTCACACTCACACTCTCACACTCACACTCTCACACTCACACTCACACTCTCACACTCTCTCAATGTGAACAAGGAAAATGATAATAACCAGCAACAATTAATACGTAAATCCAGAAAGGGCAATAAGTGGAGAGAGTAGCATAATTGGGAAAGATAAATGAGACTAAATTTGTGCCTACACGACGGATCTTTCAACCACACCACCTACCCCCCCCTAACCCTCCCTCCCTCACATAAAAGGGGTAGACGACACACACACACACACACCACACACACACACACACCCCACCCCACAAAACATATACACCAAAAACACATACGCAAACACACACACACACACACACACACAAACACACACACACCACACACCACACACCACACACACACACCACACACACCACAAAACACCCCACACATACACACCAACACAACACACACCACACACACACACCACACACACCCCAACCACACACCACACACACCCCACACATACACACCACACACACACACCACACACACACACACACACACACACACACACACACCACACACACACAACCACACCCACACCACACACACACCACACACACACACACACACACACACACACACACACACCACACACACATACACAACACATCACACACACACCCTCCACCACTTGACACAAACACGTACCCCCCCTCCCTAACCAACTCTCCCCCCTTCCCTAACCACCTCACCTTGCCACCTACCCCTCCCCAAACCACCTAACCCCTCCCCAAACCGTCTAACCCCCCAACTACCTCCCTCCCTCCCTCCAAAAACCCATCCTCCCCCTCCCCGATAACCATCATCCCCTCCTCCCTCAAACCATCTAACCCCCTCCCCCAACTATCTCTACCCCTCCAATAACCATCCTCCCCCTCCCCCACAACCATCCATCCCCTCTCCTAACCATCTATTCCCCTCCCCCTAACCACCCGTCCCCCCTTCTGTGGAGCAACGGGGGAACCTAGAACCAGGATGAGGACAAGGGGCTCCAAGGACAAATCTGGGAGGTAGAGCTCAAAAAAAGGGAGGAAGACTGGGGAAGGAGACTAGATGAACTGGAAAGGAAGATGGAAGAGAGGTTAGCAGCAGAATGCAGAGGGTGGAAGCAACAGGCCACAGCAGCAGAAATCAAGATCGAGAGATTAGAAGAGGAGCTGAGACATCTGAAACAGCACAGAGACAAAGATATTACAGAAGTAGTATCGGCAATGGCTACATCAAACACAGACAACAGGTCTGAAGGAAGCATGGAAACTAAACTGTATGCAGAGGTCCTGTCAAACCCACATGGGGCCAAAACAAAGACAGGGAGCACACTAGGACAGAACGAGAGGTTGGAAGACATTGAAGGAACTAGGACATGTGCAAGGACCTTACCAGATACCTGTGGGGGCCGGGAAACAGGTGAGCAGGAAGGACAAACCAAGAAGCATAGGGGCCATAACTAGGGAAGGGACTGAAGGAACACTCCACGGGAAGGAACTAAAACACATCAGAGGATGCAATGGGAGTCACAGTGGGAGGTGGAAAGGGAGAGATCCGTATTTGTCTATGGCTAGACGAAGCTAAAAAGGGGGAAAATTATGATGAAAGAAAGCAGGAGGAGAAAAAAGCGATTGAAGATATCATGAAGGTGATAGGCGAGGGGGACATGACCCAGGTGGCAAATTTTCGGAGAATTGCGTGGTTCACAAAGAAAAGGAATCGGCCTCTCAAAGTAATTTTCAAGGCAGAATCAACCCGAACCATGATCCTGCAGGAGAAAGCACGGCTGAGAGGCAAGCAGGAGTTCCGGAGTGTGTACCTCGATCAAGACAGAACACAGGACGAAAGGAAGACAATGAAAGAGAGAGCTCAAAAACGAAAGGAGAAATGGGAGGAAATGAAAAAGGAGAGCAGAATAACCCAGGATCAAATGGAAGGACAAGCGCACCCTCCAGAAACACCTGCAGAAGGACTCCAGCCACGACACCCCCAAGGCAACTGAACAATCCAAACCAACCATCACACACCAATCCCTCTGTTTCCACCCCCCGCACCACAGTTACAGTATTAGAACAGAAGTTGAAGGTTTGGTACACAAATGCAGATGGATTAACGAATAAACATGAGGAATGGCAAGAAAGAATTAATGAGAAGTCCCAGACATCATAGCAGTTACAGAAACAAAACTCACGGAGACAATAACAGATGCAATCTTCCCACCAGGATACCAGATCATGAGGAAAGATAGAAGGGGCAGGGGGGAGGTGGGGTTGCTCTGCTCGTAAAAAACAGATGGAAATTCGAGAAAATGGAAGGCATAGATGAGACGGGAGAGACTACATAGCAGGTACACTTCAGTCTGGGGAATACAAAGTGGTCATTGCAGTGATGTATAATCCACCACAGAACTGCAGGAGGCCAAGAGAGGAATATGAAGAGAGCAACAGAGCAATGGTGGACACACTTGCTGAGGTGGCAAGAAGAGCTCACTCCAGCAGAGCAAAGTTGCTGGTTATGGGGGATTTCAACCACAGGGAGATTGACTGGGAAAACCTGGAGCCACATGGGGGTCCCGAAACATGGAGAGCCAGGATATTGGACGTGGTGCTGGAAAACCTCATGCACCAACATGTTAAGGACACTACCAGAGTGAGAGGGGAGGATGAACCAGCAAGATTGGACCTTGTGTTCACCCTGGGCAGCTCAGACATTGAGGACATCAAGTGTGAGAGTCCCCTAGGAGCTAGCGACCACGTGGTTCTGTGCTTTGAATACATAGTAGAGCTGCAAGTGGAGAGAATAACAGGACTTGAATGAGAAAAGCCTGACTATAAAAGAGGGGACTACATAGGGTTGAAGAACTTCCTGCGGGAGGTCCAGTGGGACAGAGAACTGGCAGGAAAGCCAGTAAATGAAATGATGGAATATGTAACAACAAAATGCAAGGAGGCAGTGGAAAGGTTTATTCCCAAGGCAACAGTAACAACGGGAAGACCAGAACGAGCCCCGGGTTTACCGCGGTGTAAGGAGGCAAAAACAAAGTGCAATAGAGAATGGAAAAAGTACAGAAGGCAGAGAACACACGAAAATAGGGAGATCAGTCGCAGAGAGAGGGGAAAGGTACGCGCAGGTAAGGGGAGGCCCAGGACAGTATGAAATGACATAGCAAACGAGAATCAAGACTGACCCGAAAAATGTTGTATAGCCACATCAGGAGGAAGACAACAGTCAAAGACCCGGTGATCAGATTAAGGACAGAAGGTGGAGAACTCACAAGAAATGATCAGGAGGCATGTAAGGAGCTGAACAGGAGATTTAAGGAAGTTTTTACAGTAGAGACAGGAAGGATGTGGGAAGACAGCACAGAAGGAACATCAAGAGGGAATATACCAACAAGTGTTGGATGACATACGAACAACTGAGGAGGAGGTGAAGAAGCTCTTAAAGTGACCTTGACACCTCAAAGGCGATGGGACCGGACATCTCCCCATGGGTCCTTAGAGAAGGAGCGGAGATGCTGTGCGTGCCTCTAACCACAATCTTTAACACCATCCTTGAAACTGGGGGAACTAAACCCGAGAAATGGAAGACAGCTAACGTAGTCCCCATATTTAAGAAAGGAAACAGAAACGAGGCACTAAACTACAGACCTGTCTCTCTGACATGCATTGTGTGCAAAGTCATGGAGAAGATTATCAGGAGGAGAGTGGTCGAACACCTGGAAAGGAACAAGATTATAAATGAAAACCAGCATGGGTTCATGGAAGGCAAATCTTGTATCACAAACCTCCTGGAGTTTTATGACAAGGTAACAGAAGACACGAGAGAGAGGGGTGGGTAGATTGCGTTTTCCTAGACTGCAGGAAGGCCTTTGACACAGTTCCCCACAAGAGATTAGTGCAGAAGCTGGAGGATCAGGCGCATGTAAAAGAAAGGGCACTGCAATGGATAAGGGAATACCTGACAGGGAGGCAGCAACGAGTCATGGTACGTGAAGAGGTATCACAGTGGGCGCCTGTTACGAGCGGGGTCCCACAGGGGTCAGTTCTAGGACCAGTGCTATTTTTGATATATGTGAACGACATGAGGGAAAGGGAATAGACTCTGAAGTGTCCCTGTTCGCAGATGACGTGAAGTTGATGAGAAGAATTAAATCGGACGATGATGAGGCAGGACTGCAAAGAGACCTGGACAGGCTGGACATGTGGTCCAGTAACTGGCTTCTCGAATTCAATCCAGCCAAATGCAAAGTCATGAAGATTGGGGAGGGGCAAAGAAGACCGCAGACAGAGTATAGGCTAGGTGGACAAAGACTACAGACCTCACTCAGGGAGAAAGACCTTGGGGTGACCATAACACCGAGCACATCACCGGAGGCACACATCAACCAAATAACCGCTGCAGCATACGGGCGCCTGGCAAACCTGAGAACAGCGTTCCGATACTTTAATAAGGAATCGTTCAAGACACTGTACACTGTGTATGTTAGGCCCATACTGGAGTATGCAGCACCAGTCTGGAACCCACACCTGGTCAAGCACGTCAAGAAGTTAGAGAAAGTACAAAGGTTTGCAACAAGGCTAGTCCCAGAGCTCAAGGGAATGTCGTACGAGGAAAGATTAAGGGAAATCGGACTGACGACACTGGAGGACAGAAGGGTCAGGGGAGACATGATAACGACATACAAGATACTGCGGGGAATAGACAGGGTGGACAGAGATAGGATGTTCCAGAGAGAGGACACAGGGACAAGTGGTCACAACTGGAAGCTGAAGACTCAGACGAGTCACAGGGACGTTAGGAAGTATTTCTTCAGTCATAGAGTTGTCAGCAAGTGGAATAGCCTAGCAAGTGAAGTAGTGGAGGCAGGAACCATACATAGTTTTAAGAAGAGGTATGACAAAGCTCAGGAAGCAGAGAGAGAGAGAGAGAACCCAGTAGCGATCAGAGAAGAGGCGGGGCCAGGAGCTGAGTCTCGACCCCTGCAACCACAATTAGGTGAGTACACTCTCACACTCTCACACTCACACTCTCACTCTCACACACACACGATAAAGCTCACGGTTCAGGGAGAGTGACCTAGTAGCGATCAGAGAAGAGGCGGGGCCAGGAGCTCGGACTCGACCCCCGCAACCTCAACTAGGTGAGTACACACAGACACAGACACACACACACCCACACACACACACAAACACACACACACTCACACACACACACAAACACAAACACACACTCACACACACACACACACAACACACACACACACACACACACACACACACACACAACACACTCGCAGGAACCATACATAGTTTTAAGACGAGGTATGATAAAGCTCATGGAGCGGGGGGAGAGAGGACCCAGTAATAACCGGCGAAGAGGCGGGACCAGGAGCTAGGACTCGACCCCTGCAACCACAAATAGGTGAGTGTACACACACACACACACACACACACACACACACACACACACACACACACACACACACACACACACACACACACACGCGCGCGCGCGCGCTCATGACAACAATGACAGATACTTAATTCTCTTTTCTTCTTTTCCTTCTCTCAACTCTATTTTCCTCTCTCTTTCCTCTTCCTCTCTCTTTCCTCTTCCTCGCTCCACTCCTCTTCCCTCTTCCCCAGCAGCTCAGACTCCCTCCAGCAGATTGCGAAAAATCACTATCACCTGGCTCTTAGTCAAGCTTTTCCCTTCTTTGCTCTATCCCTATATATATATATATATATATATATATATATATATATATATATATATATATATATATATATATATATATATATATATATATATATATAATGTCGTGTCGAATAGGTAAAGTTGGTCAGTTAGCAAGAACTCATTTAAAATTAAGTCCTTTCTGAAATTTTCTCTTATATTCTTAGATAAATTTTTTCAATTATGTTAATGTAAAAATTAATAATTTTGTACCAAAAGCACCTTAGAAAACTTACCTAACCTTATTATAACAAGCGCAAATTTAATTTAGCATAATCGAACTAAATATATTTTAGACAAGTTTACAATAATTTAATAAAAAAACAAACACATTTAAATACATTTTTATCGTCAGGTTCAGGAAGATTTTTGCGAAATTATTACATACACAAATTTTAGCGTGCCGTATTCGGCAAGAAGAGCGTTGCAAATTTTCATCTATTCGGCACGACATATAATATACGTATGCTATATATATATATATATATATATATATATATATATATATATATATATATATATATATATATATGCAATAAGTTCACAGTAAACAGGTGATTTTAAAATATGCAAAACAACCACTGTGAAAGAGTAGTGAAATTCCAAGCGCTTTCGTGACTACTCACATTGTCAAGGAACTATGTGAGTAGTCACGAAAGCGCTTGGAATTTCACTACTCTTTCACAGGTTGTTTGCGTATATATATATATATATATATATATATATATATATATATATATATATATATATATATATATATATATATATATATATATTTATATATATATATTAAAAAAAATAGGGAAGTACCACCTCTATAGCTGAAATGGGGATCCTCATCCTCAGAGAAGACAATAAACGTACCTCAGGGAAAATTCAAGGTTCTCCCCAGAGCTGTTTCAATATTTTCTTCTCCTACCACCCCCTATATTTTATATTCAATGTGAACATTTATTAATAAACAGAATACATTTACAGAAAACACAAACATGAATACAATGGTACAATGTATTAAAGATCATGAATTTCCTCCAGCTCCTCCGAAGCCGGACGCGAGCCAAGTATGCAGCATTTCCCCTCTGGATGGCCACGCTGAGGTGCTGGTGGTGTCGATGAGTCTGGAACCCAATTTTTTAAGGAAACGTGTGGCATTTTTTTCCCATGATCCCAAGGTCTCCGATCCCACTGGGACAAACTGATACTGTTGGCTTATGTCCCTGTACTTGCTGATATTGTACTCCTCCCTGTGGTCAGCAGCTCCTCCCTGTCGCCCGACACTGTGATGGATGTAGATGTCAGCCAGTGTAGACACACAGGTATAGTCCCATGCTAAGAGCTTGCCATTCTTCCAAGGATAGATTGTGATCCCGTTGGGGCAGTTTGCTGGGTTGTGGGTATTGTTGGCTGCTAGTGATCGGGGCTCCCTCTCGGCTGGGCATCCAGCTATAGCAAGGGTTCTCTTTATGATGTCGTTGACTTCATTGTGTCTTGCATGCCAGCCCTTGGTTTTGTAACAGTTAAGACCATGTAGACCGTATTGATCTGCTTGTGCTTCGCATCAAATACACATATATTCTGTGTGAACTGGGGCAGCAAGGTGCAGAGCCACTGCAATACGGAGGGTCTTAGGGTCGAGTCGTGTTCCCATTGCCGATATGGGAACTGTTCGGAGGAAGTCCCCAGAGTGAGGTGCGCTCACCTCCTGGAGACGGGCAGTCTCCCTATCTGATGTTGCAGCCCTGAGCATGCTGGCACACACAATGTCGGAGGTATCATTCATCTCACAATCATGCACGGTATCATCCTTCACAAACATGCAGAGTATTATTCTTATAATAAAAAAATAATAATAATCTATTTTTACAAGTACATATACAAGGTATACAGTCCTAGCTAACATCAGTGACATACTATTATATAGAAAACCCCTTGTTATGTAGAGCATTTTGGGCAAATTCGGTCAATTTGTCCCAGGATGCGACCCACACCAGTCGACTAACACCCAGGTACCTATTTTACTGATAGGTGAACATGGACAGCAGGTGTTTTAAAACCCGTCCTAATGTTTCTTATAAGGTGCAACACCATTTAACGAGTAAAGTCAATTGGACACTTCTAAAAATAAGACTGATGTGACAGCCACACTAATAACACTGCCAATCTTCATCTAAATAAACAATGTATTTCCCGGCATATAAGACGCGCCCTTTCTCCCACAAAAATAATCTTGGGAAATCAGCCTGCGCCTTATATGCTCAAATTCAGGGTGAAGGGTAGGCTTTGAATACGGTCCTTGAATACGGTCACTGATTTACAGTTATGATACTTCCGTTCTGCGCCTTATATGTCGGAAAATACGGTATATAAAATAAACCAGAGGACACCTGCACGTGTCTAGAGTTTCATGAACCCTTAGTTAAAATATTTCAGCGTTAAAAAAATTTGAACCCGATCTGATTAGGCATTTTAAAAGGTGCCTGAGTTTCCCTGTCTCCTAGTATATTTATCTTTCTCCTAGTCTACCTTGTCCATAATTACTATCGCATTTGCTTTGTCTGCTTTCGTAAGGTGAAGTCCTTTCCTTAATTCATGGTATAACATGAGGATACAATTGTCATCAAGGATTTGTTAAGTTATTCCATGAGTTAAGGAAAGCAAATGCGATAGTAATTATGGACAAGGTAGATTATACGGGAAAAATAAACATGATATTATAAGACGGGGGAACTTACGTGCCTCTTAAAGGTATAAACGAAGTCCTTGAAGGAAAAATTGATTCTAGCAAGCAGCCTAAGGTACCTACGTCGCCGATACGTAATTCGTAATAAAATAGATTGTTATTTCAATATTGGTATGTGTGTAAAATGGTTGGGCCAGCTGTTGTTACAGACAGTGACAGCAGTGTGTCGTCAACGGTAGCAGTCATTATCACAGCTGGTAATTACCTGTGAACTGGTAATTACCTTGAACACGTCAGGTCAAATTAAAACTGGCAGCAGTAAACAGGGGAAATACTGCCACCTGACTGTCTGACACTGTAGCCAGGCCGTTACTGTCCTTCACTCCTCACCCTCTCTTCTTCCCTCCTTCCCTTACCTCCTCTCTTGCATCCTAAAATTTTCTTTCACCTCAGTCTCTCTTCTCCAGTATCTCCCACTCAACGAATCTGTCTTCTCTCTCCTTTCCTTTTCCTGTCACTTTCTATACATTTCACTTCTTGTTCTATACCCCCTCATTGTTTACCTCTCTTTCTCCCACACGGGCCCTAGCTACACACACTAGCTATACACCCGCCCTAGCCACACACTCACACTAGCTATACACCCGCCCTAGCTATACACTCACACTAGCTATAAACCCGCACTACCTACATACTCACACTAGCTATAAACCCACCCTAGCTACATACTCACACTAGCTATAAACCCGCCCTAGCTACATACTCACACTAGCTATAAACCCGCCCTAGCTACATACTCACACTAGCTATAAACCCGCCTTAGCTACATACTCACACTAGCTATAAACCCGCCCTAGCTACATACTCACACTAGCTATAAACCCGCCCTAGCTACATACTCACACTAACTATACACCCGCCCTAGCTACATACTCACACTAGCTATACACCCGCCCTAGCTACACACTCACACTAGCTATACACCCGCCCTAGCTACACACTCACACTAGCTATACACCCGCCCTAGCTACACACTCACACTAACTATACACTCACCCTAGCTACACACTCACACTAGCTATAAACCCGCCCTAGCTACACACTCACACTAACTATACACCCGCCCTAGCTACACACTCACACTAGCTATAAACTCGCCCTAGCTACACACTCACACTAACTATACACCCGCCCTAGCTACATACTCACACTAGCTATAAACCCGCCCTAGCTACATACTCACACTAGCTATAAACCCGCCTTAGCTACATACTCACACTAGCTATAAACCCGCCCTAGCTACATACTCACACTAGCTATAAACCCGCCCTAGCTACATACTCACACTAACTATACACCCGCCCTAGCTACACACTCACACTAGCTATACACCCGCCCTAGCTACACACTCACACTAGCTATACACCCGCCCTAGCTACACACTCACACTAACTATACACTCACCCTAGCTACACACTCACACTAGCTATAAACCCGCCCTAGCTACACACTCACACTAACTATACACCCGCCCTAGCTACACACTCACACTAGCTATAAACTCGCCCTAGCTACACACTCACACTAACTATACACCCGCCCTAGCTACATACTCACACTAGCTATAAACCCGCCCTAGCTACATACTCACACTACCTATACACCCGCCCTAGCTACATACACTAGCTATAAACCCGCCCTAGCTACATACTCACACTAGCTATACACCCGCCCTAGCTACATACTCACACTAGCTATACACCCGCCCTAGCTACATACTCACACTAGCTATAAACCCGCCCTAGCTACATACTCACGCTAGCTATAAATCCGCCCTAGCTACATACTCACACTAGCTATAAACCCGCCCTAGCTACATACTCACACTAGCTATAAACCCGCCCTAGCTACATACTCACACTAGCTATAAACCCGCCCTAGCTACATACTCACACTAGCTATACACCCGCCCTAGCTACATACTCACACTAGCTATAAACCCGCCCTAGCTACATACTCACACTAGCTATAAACCCGCCCTAGCTACATACTCACACTAGCTATAAACCAGCCCTAGCTACATACTCACACTAGCTATAAACCTGCCCTAGCTACATACACTAGCTATAAACCCGCCCTAGCTACATACTCATACTAGCTATAAACCCGCCCTAGCTACATACTCACACTAGCTATAAACCCGCCCTAGCTACATACTCACACTAGCTATAAACCCGCCCTAGCTACATACTCACACTAGTTATAAACCCGCCCTAGCTATATACTCACACTAGCTATAAACCCGCCCTAGCTACATACACTAGCTATAAACCCACCCTAGCTACATACACTAGCTATAAACCCGCCCTAGCTACATACACTAGCTATAAATCCGCCCTAGCTACATACTCACACTAGCTACAAACCATCCCTAGCTACATACTCACACTAGCTATAAACCCGCCCTAGCTACATACTCACACTAGCTATAAACCCGCCCTAGCTACATACTCACACTAGCTATAAACCCGCCCTAGCTACATACTCACACTAGCTATAAACCCGCCCTAGCTACATACTCACACTAGCTATAAACCCGCCCTAGCTACATACTCACACTAGCTATAAACCCGCCCTAGCTACATACTCACACTAGCTATAAACCCGCCATAGCTACATACTCACACTAGCTATAAACCCGCCCTAGCTACATACACTAGCTATAAATCCGCCCTAGCTACATGCTCACACTAGCTATAAACCCGCCCTAGTTACATACTCACACTAGCTATAAACCCGCCCTAGCTACATACTCACACTAGCTATAAACCCGCCCTAGCTACATACTCACACTAGCTATAAACCCACCCTAGCTACATACTCACACTAGCTATAAACCCGCCCTAGCTACATACTCACACTAACTATAAATCCGCCCTAGCTACATACACTAGCTATAAATCCGCCCTAGCTACATACTCACACTAGCTATAAACCCGCCCTAGCTACATACTCACACTAGCTATAAACCCGCCCTAGCTACATACTCACACTAGCTATAAACCAGCCCTAGCTACATACTCACACTAGCTATAAACCCGCCCTAGCTACATACTCACACTAGCTATAAACCCGCCCTAGCTATATACTCACACTAGCTATAAACCCGCCGTAGCTATATACTCACACTAGCTATAAACCCGCCCTAGCTACATACTCACACTAGCTATAAACCCGCCCTAGCTACATACTCACACTAGCTATAAACCCGCCCTAGTTACATACACTAGCTATAAATCCGCCCTAGCTACATACTCACACTAGCTATAAATCCGCCCTAGCTACATACTCACACTAGCTATAAACCCGCCCTAGCTACATACTCACACTAGCTATAAATCCGCCCTAGCTACATACTCACACTAGCTATAAACCCGCCCTAGCTACATACTCACACTAGCTATAAATCCGCCCTAGCTACATACTCACACTAGCTATAAACCCGCCCTAGCTACATACTCACACTAACTATACACCCGCCCTAGCTACATACTCACACTAGCTATACACCCGCCCTAGCTACATACTCACACTAGCTATAAACCCGCCCTAGCTACATACTCACACTAGCTATAAACCCGCCCTAGCTACATACTCACACTAACTATACACCCGCCCTAGCTACATACTCACACTAGCTATACACCCGCCCTAGCTACATACTCACACTAGCTATAAACCCGCCTAGCTACATACTCACACTAGCTATAAACCCGCCCTAGCTACATACTCACACTAACTATACACCCGCCCTAGCTACATACTCACACTAGCTATAAACCCGCCCTAGCTACATACTCACACTAGCTAAAACCCGCCCTAGCTACATACTCACACTAGCTATACACCCGCCCTAGCTACATACTCACACTAGCTATAAACCCGCCCTAGCTACATACTCACTCTAGCTATAAACCCGCCCTAGCTACATACTCACACTAGCTATAAACTCGCCCTAGGTACATACTCACACTAGCTATAAACCCGCCCTAGCTACATACTCACACTAGCTATAAACCCGCCCTAGCTACATACTCACACTAGCTATAAACCCGCCCTAGCTACATACTCACACTAGCTATAAACCCGCCCTAGCTACATACTCACACTAGCTATAAACCCGCCCTAGCTACATACTCACACTAGCTATAAACCCGCCCTAGCTACATACTCACACTAGCTATAAACCCGCCCTAGCTACATACTCACACTAGCTATAAACCCGCCCTAGCTACATACTCACACTAGCTATAAACTCGCCCTAGCTACACACACTAGCAAACACCCGCCCTCCCCCACCCCCTCATTCACCCGTTTCATTCCTTCCCATATTTTTAGCAGAAAGTTGGACAAAATTAAAGATTCGACTTTCCCAAGTATTTTGTATTACCTACGTCTACCCAGCTCACCTCTGAGTCTAACAACACATTATCTGAGTTAAGCTAAAGTTGTATACTGGATGTTGTGATAACGCTGTTCACAAGATTAGTTCATTTGATATATTGAAAGAATTTCATGTAAGAGTCCGACTAATGAATAATCTCAGATTGCTGCCCGTCTTGAGGTAGAAGAGCTGCCACTTAGCTGTCCATGAAGTAATCCTAGGTCGGAGTGGTGGGGGGTGGAACATGATATATGTAGTGACAAAGGCACTGTGTTTGGAGGGAAACTATATTATTTAGTTTTGTGCAGAACTTAATCAAGCATGATCTTATGGTCCTTCACCTTGTCTAGACGTCTGTCCACTTACACACTCCTTCATCTACAAAAATATGTATGAAACATTAGGCTATATTGAAATGACAGGTCTATCCAAGACGGGTCGAGGCACGAGTAGATTGTGGGGTACTCTACCCGGTTCAGAAGTGTGTGATGGGATAACGAACACACCATCTAACAGTGGTGTATACTCAAGTTATAAGGGAAACTATGCCTTGTATAGTTTTGCACCAACTAGGTTATTGGGGTTTAAAGGGTATTGACGACGCCAGGGTCATTTAGACTGTAACCTAATCACTACCAGACAGGAATACTTTAATCCCTAAAATTTAGGTGAACTCTCAGAATATATACATATAGCAATACACATTTTCTTTGTATATCCCTCGTAGACATTACCGTTAAGGCGTTCAAATCTCCCGAGCCACGCGTGGGTGTGGATGGGTGTGAGGTGGACCTGCTTAGCTTGGGCCAGAAGACCTGCAGCAGTGCTCCTTTGTTCTTATGCTCTTATGATCCGGGAGTAGAAAAATTCTTGAAACTCATCAGAGGTACTACACTGAAATGTTTACAGTGGTTTATGGCAATGTCAAGACACTAAGTGAAGGTGCTTCGTGTCCGCCTTTCTCGAAACTCAAAGGTATATCAGAGGTATTACAATGGTTCATTAGTGTGTACACATTAAGTGTTTATGCTTCTTGGCAGCCTTGCAAGGTTCATCACTGGGTTCCTGAGCGTCAGTGTCTGCCTGTGAGCCAGCACCTCCACAATCACAGGGTTCCTGAGCGTCACTGTCTGCCTGTGAGCCAGCACCTCCACAATCACAGGGTTCCTGAGCGTCAGTGTCTGCCTGTGAGCCAGCACCTCCACAATCACAGGGTTCCTGAGCGTCACTGTCTGCCTGTGAGCCAGCACCTCCACAATCACAGGGTTCCTGAGCATCACTGTCTGCCTGTGAGCCAGCACCTCCACAATCACAGGGTTCCTGAGCATCACTAGCTGCCTGTGAGCCAGCACCTCCACAATCACAGGGTTCCTGAGCATCACTGTCTGCCTGTGAGCCAGCACCTCCACAATCACAGGGTTCCTGAGCGTCACTGTCTGCCTGTGAGCCAGCACCTCCACAATCACCGGGTTCCTGAGCGCCAGTGTCTGCCTGTGAGCCATCACCTCCACAATCACAGGGTTCCTGAGCATCACTGTCTGCCTGTGAGCCAGCACCTCCACAATCACAGGGTTCCTGAGCGTCACTGGCTGCCTGTGAGCCAGCACCTCCACAATCACAGGGTTCCTGAGCGTCACTGTCTGCCTGTGAGCCAGCACCTCCACAATCACAGGGTTCCTGAGCGTCAGTGTCTGCCTGTGAGCCAGCACCTCCACAATCACAGGGTTCCTGAGCGTCAGTGTCTGCCTGTGAGCCAGCACCTCCACAATCACAGGGTTCCTGAGCGTCACTGTCTGCCTGTGAGCCAGCACCTCCACAATCACAGGGTTCCTGAGCGTCACTGGCTGCCTGTGAGCCAGCACCTCCACAATCACAGGGTTCCTGAGCGTCAGTGTCTGCCTGTGAGCCAGCACCTCCACAATCACAGGGTTCCTGAGCGTCACTGGCTGCCTGTGAGCCAGCACCTCCACAATCACCGGGTTCCTGAGCATCAGTGTCTGCCTGTGAGCCAGCACCTCCACAATCACAGGGTTCCTGAGCGTCAGTGTCTGCCTGTGAGCCAGCACCTCCACAATCACAGGGTTCCTGAGCGTCACTGGCTGCCTGTGAGCCAGCACCTCCACAATCACAGGGTTCCTGAGCGTCACTGGCTGCCTGTGAGCCAGCACCTCCACAATCACCGGGTTCCTGAGCGTCAGTGTCTGCCTGTGAGCCAGCACCTCCACAATCAACTAACTTGCTAACACTCTTGCCCTCAGGATATTCTTCATCACAATCCTTCTCTATCATCTCGTTCCTACAGCCCCTTCATCGTGCTCTATCCTAACCCAATCCTCTTCTTCCCTCTACCTCTTCTGCGCCCCTTTTTATCCTCTCCCGCCTTCTAGTTTTATCCTTCTCTTTGCTTCCTCTTCTTCAGCCTCAATCATCTTATTTTTTCCTCACCGTTCTTCTTTCTTGTAACTCAAGACATTAATCACCACCCTCGTTCACCACACCACCCTCCCCACCTCTCTCACTCACTACACACTACTACTACACCCTCACCAACACACTCCCTCACTACACCATCCTCTCTCTCTCCCTCACAAACACATCCTCACTCAGTATTAAAGTGGTGTTGTCGCACTAAGGAGCATCACACAACACTTCACTAAACTCTAATGACAGCTGATGAAGACTGTGCAGATGTAACTACCTCCTTGTACAACCAAGATGGTCACCTGGTTTCACGTACCTCTGATGTACATGTAATATACCTGTGACCAGTTTCTACGGGTTTTCTAGCCTTCTGTTCCGCCTTAGTGTACATACTGTACATGCCTGTGATGGGCAGTCTCCTGTAATTAGTCAGACTTTCGGCAGTGATTTTTATTTACAAATGTATAATACCAAATTGAAGCGCTAAAAGCGTCAGGAGCATTCAGCCCAAGAGAAAATGGAGACTATCCTCTTATCCTCCCTTCATATTATCCACACTAAACTAGCCCAAGGAGGGGTGGAGACTATCCTCTTATCCTCCCTTCATATTATCCACACTAAACTAGCCCAAGGAAGGGTGGAGACTATCCTCTTATCCTCCCTTCATATTATCCACACTAAACTAGCCCAAGGAAGGGTGGAGACTATCCTCTTATCCTCCCTTCATATTATCCACACTAAACTAGCCCAAGGAAGGGTGGAGACTATCCTCTTATCCTCCCCTCATATTATCCACACTAAACTAGCCCAAGGAAGGGTGGAAACTATCCTCTTATCCTTCCTTCATATTATCCACACTAAACTAGCCCAAGGAAGGGTGGACACTATCCTCTTATCCTTCCTTCATATTATCCACACTAAACTAGCCCAAGGAAGGGTGGAGACTATCCTCTTATCCTCCCTTCATATTATCCACACTAAACTAGCCCAAGGAAGGGTGGAGACTATCCTCTTATCCTCCCCTCATATTATCCACACTAAACTAGCCCAAGGAAGGGTGGAGATTATCCTCTTATCCTCCCTTCATATTATCCACACTAAACTAGCCCAAGGAAGGGTGGAAACTATCCTCTTATCCTTCCTTCATATTATCCACACTAAACTAGCCCAAGGAAGGGTGGAAGCTATCCTCTTATCCTTCCTTCATATTATCCACACTAAACTAGCCCAAGGAAGGGTGGAAACTATCCTCTTATCCTTCCTTCATATTATCCACACTAACATTTAGCAAAGAGCTTGGAAAAAAAAACTCTTCCTACTATTCTTTTTCAAAAGTTTTCTAACTCATTTGATATTATTTCCTTTTATTCTTCCTGTAGGTGTCTCCGAGATGTTTTCTCCGTTTCTTTCCTGCAGTTGAAGGAACATTTCAGTGATTATCGTATCTTTCTTCTATGTCTGCTTTCCAACGAAAGAGAAAAATAAATGTCTTCAATATTCCTTAGTATGTCTCAGTTCCAGTATCGACTCTTCGTTGTTCTTCACTGGAGGTTCTCGGAGTCTCCTCTCATCAGAACTCCCAGGAAGGTTGAATCTCGCCTTCGCTCACTGTTTATCTAGAGACGACCTACTCCCTACTATATCTACATTTCAACCCATGAATAGATTTAGCTTCATTGGATCACTTACTGTATTGAAGGAAGGTCCGTGTGGCGCTGCGCAATATCAGAAAGGCATCTGCATGCATTTTTAATGTACCTTTGATGGGTTTCGATAGTTTGTCTGCACCCGCAGCCCGGCCTGAGGCCAGGCTTGCCTGGTGTTTACCTGGTCAACTAGAATCCCATTTCCCCTCACTCTCAGAACCTTTCTTCTACCCTCAGAACCCTCCTCACTTATCATACCAGAGAACCGTTTTCAAACCTTTCTCCTCAGAACCTCCAACCCTCCCTGTCCACCACTCTCCTGCCTTCAGAGCCTTTCCTCATGTCTCAGAACCTTCTCCAATCCTTTATCCTCAGAACCCCCCCGTCCACCCCCCTACATTCAGAACCTTCCTCATAGCTCAGAACCTTCTCCAATCCTTGCTCATAAGAACCCCCCTCTTTATCCACCCCCTATCTTCAGAACCCTCCTTCCTCATAGCTCAGAACTCTCTTCCATTCTTTGCTCTTCAGAACATCCCCTGTCCACCAACCTAATACCTTCAGAACCCTCCTTCAATCCCTCTCACCTTTAGAACCCTTTTCTCAACTTCACAAGCATCCTTCTACTCTCAGACTCCTCCTCCATCCTATCCTTCCCTCAGACTCCTTAAGACCGTCCCTGGTCGCCAGTGTGTGGACCAATCAGAGGCAGTCATCGCTAACAGTCAATTAGCGAGCTGCTGCTCCTTCGTAATTTACGACCTGATTAATGGGCGTCACAGTGTGTCCTCATTACACTCTCATTATCTTATCAACACTCCGTGTGTACACTTTCCCACATACTTCCCTAAAATCCCTACTCCAACATCCACACACCCTCAACATCATTTGCAAAAAGACATCCTTCAACACTGCAACACAGCGTCTGCCACAAC
Source organism: Cherax quadricarinatus (assembly GCF_026875155.1). Classification (NCBI taxonomy): domain Eukaryota; kingdom Metazoa; phylum Arthropoda; class Malacostraca; order Decapoda; family Parastacidae; genus Cherax; species Cherax quadricarinatus. The sequence goes on from NC_069412.1 coordinate 49,089,895, forward strand.
CTCCCACAATGCAACACAATGTCTGCCATAACCTCCCACACTGCAACACAGCGTCTGCCATAACCTCACAAACTGCAACACAGCGTCTGCCATAACCTCACACACTGCAACACAGCGTCTGCCATAACCTCCCACACTGCAACACAGTGTCTGACATAACCTCCCACAATGCAACACAGCGTCTGCCATAACCTCACACACTGCAACACAGCGTCTGCCATAACCTCCCACACTGCAGCACAGCGTCTGCCATAACCTCACACACTGCAACACAGCGTCTGCCATAACCTCACACACTGCAGCACAGCGTCTGCCATAACCTCCCACAATGCAATACAGCGTCTGCCATAACCTCCCACAATGCAACACAACTTCTGGAATAACCTCCCATAATGCAACACAGCGTTTGCCATAACCTCACACACTGCAACACAGCGTCTACCATAACCTCCTACAATGCAACACAGCGTCTGCTACAACCTCCCACAATGCAATACAGCGTCTGCCATAACCTCCCACAATGCAACACAGCGTCTGCCATAACCTCACACAATGCAACACAACGTCTGCCATAACCTCCCACAATACAACACAGCGTCTGCCATAACCTCCCACACTGCAACACAGCGTCTGCCATAACCTCCCACACTGCAACACAGTCTGCCATAACCTCCCACATTGCAACATAGTCTGCTATAACCTCCCACACTGCAACACAGTCTGCCATAACCTCCCACACTGCAACACAGCGTCTGCTATAACCTCCCACAATACAACACAACGTCTGCCATAACCTCCCACAATGCAACACAGCGTTTGCCATAACCTCACACACTGCAACACAGCGTCTGCCATAACCTCCCACACTGCAACACAGCGTCTGCCATAACCTCCCACACTGCAACACAGTCTGCCATAACTCTCCCACATTGCAACACAGCGTCTGCCATAACCTCACAAACTGCAATACAGCGTCTGCCATAACCTCCCACAATGCAACACAGCTTCTGCCATAACCTCCCACACTGCAACACAGCGTCTGCCATAACCTCACAAACTGCAACACAGCGTCTACCATAACCTCCCACACTGCAGCACAGCGTCTGCCATAACCTCACACACTGCAACACAGCGTCTGCCATAACCTCCCACACTGCAACTCAGTGTCTGACATAACCTACCACAATGCAACACAGCGTCTGCCATAACCTCACACACTGCAACACAGCGTCTGCCATAACCTCACACACTGCAACACAGCGTCTGCCATAACCTCCCACACTGCAGCACAGCGTCTGCCATAACCTCCCACAATGCAATACAGCGTCTGCCATAACCTCCCACAATGCAACACAACGTCTGGAATAACCTCCCATAATGCAACACAGCGTCTGCCATAACCTCACACACTGCAACACAGCGTCTGCCATAACCTCACACACTGCAACACAGCGTCTACCATAACCTCCTACAATGCAACACAGCGTCTGCTACAACCTCCCACAATGCAATACAGCGTCTGCCATAACCTCCCACAATGCAACACAGCGTCTGCCATAACCTCACACAATGCAACACAACGTCTGCCATAACCTCCCACAATACAACACAGCGTCTACCATAACCTCCCACACTGCAACACAGCGTCTGCCATAACCTCCCACACTGCAACACAGTCTGCCATAACCTCCCACATTGCAACATAGTCTGCTATAACCTCCCACACTGCAACACAGTCTGCCATAACCTCCCACACTGCAACACAGCGTCTGCCATAACCTCCCACAATACAACACAACGTCTGCCATAACCTCCTACAATGCAACACAGCGTTTGCCATAACCTCCCACACTGCAACACAGCATCTGCCATAACCTCCCACACTGCAACACAGCGTCTGCCATAACCTCCCACACTGCAACACAGTCTGCCATAACCTCCCACATTGCAACATAGTCTGCTATAACCTCCCACACTGCAACACAGTCTGCCATAACCTCCCACACTGCAATACAGCGTCTGCCATAACCTCCCACAATGCAATACAGCGTCTGCCATAACCTCCCACAATGCAACACAGCTTCTGCCATAACCTCCCACAATGCAACACAGCGTCTGCCATAACCTCACGCAATGCAACACAACGTCTGCCATAACCTCCCACAATACAACACAGCGTCTGCCATAAACTCCCACACTGCAACACAGTGTCTGTCAAAACCTACCACAATGCAACACAGCGTCTGCCATAATCTCCCACACTGCAACACAGTCTGCCATAATCTCCCACACTGCAATACAGTCTGCTATAACCTCCCACACTGCAACACAGTCTGCCATAACCTCCCACACTGCAACACAGCGTCTGCCATAACCTCCCACAATGCAATACAGCGTCTGCCATAACCTCCCACAGTGCAACACAGCTTCTGCCATAACCTCCCACAATGCAACACAGCGTCTGCCATAATCTCCCACACTGCAACACAGTCTGCCATAACCTCCCACATTGCAACATAGTCTGCTATAATCTCCCACACTGCAACATAGTCTGCCATAATCTCCCACACTGCAATACAGTCTGCCATAACCTCCCACACTGCAACACAGTCTGCCATAATCTCCCACACTGCAATACAGTCTGCCATAACCTCCCACACTGCAATACAGTGTGCCATAATCTCCCACACTGCAATACAGTCTGCCATAACCTCCCACACTGCAATACAGTCTGCCATAACCTCCCACACTGCAATACAGTCTGCCATAATCTCCCACACTGCAATACAGTCTGCCATAATCTCCCACACTGCAACACAGTCTGCCATAATCTCCCACACTGCAACACAGTCTGCCATAACCTCCCACAATGCAACACAGCGTCTGCCATAACCTCACACAATGCAACACAACGTCTGCCATAACCTCCCACAATGCAACACAGCGTCTGCCATAACCTCGCACACTGCAACACAGCGTCTGCCATAACCTCCCACAATGCAACACAGCGTCTGCCATAACCTCACACAATGCAACACAACGTCTGTCATAACCTGCCACAATGCAACACAGCGTCTGCCATAACCTCCCACACTGCAACACAGTCTGCCATAACCTCCCACACTGCAACACAGTCTGCCATAACCTCCCACACTGCAACACAGTCTGCCATAACCTCCCACACTGCAACACAGTCTGCCATAATCTCCCACACTGCAACACAGTCTGCCATAACCTCTCACACTGCAACACAGTCTGCCATAACCTCCCACACTGCAAAAGTCTGCCATAACCCCCACACTGCAACACAGTCTGCCATAATCTCCCACACTGCAACACAGTCTGCCATAACCTCCCACACTGCAACACAGTCTGCCATAACCTCCCACACTGCAACAGTCTGCCATAACCTCCCACACTGCAACACAGTCTGCCATAACCTCCCACACTGCAACAGTCTGCCATAACCTCCCACACTGCAACACAGTCTGCCATAACCTCCCACACTGCAACACAGTCTGCCATAACCTCCCACACTGCAACACAGTCTGCCATAACCTCCCACACTGCAACAGTCTGCCATAACCTCCCACACTGCAACACAGTCTGCCATAATCTCCCACACTGCAACACAGTCTGCCATAACCTCTCACACTGCAACACAGTCTGCCATAACCTCCCACACTGCAACACAGTCTGCCATAATCTCCCACACTGCAACACAGTCTGCCATAACCTCCCACACTGCAACACAGTCTGCCATAATCTCCCACACTGCAACACAGTCTGCCATAATCTCCCACACTGCAACAAAGTCTGCCATAATCTCCCACACTGCAACACAGTCTGCCATAACCTCTCACACTGCAACACAGTCTGCCATAACCTCCCACACTGCAACACAGTCTGCCATAATCTCCCACACTGCAACACAGTCTGCCATAACCTCCCACACTGCAACACTGTCTGCCATAATCTCCCACACTGCAACACAGTCTGCCATAATCTCCCACACTGCAACACAGTCTGCCATAATCTCCCACACTGCAACACAGTCTGCCATAACTTCCCACACTGCAACACAGTCTGCCATAACCTCCCACATTGCAACACAGTCTGCCATAACCTCCCACACTGCAACACAGTCTGCCATAACCTCCCACACTGCAACACAGTCTGCCATAATCTCCCACACTGCAACACAGTCTGCCATAACCTCCCACATTGCAACATAGTCTGCTATAACCTCCCACACTGCAACACAGTCTGCCATAACCTCCCACACTGCAACACAGCGTCTGCCATAACCTCCCACAATGCAATACAGCGTCTGCCATAAACTCCCACAATGCAACACAGCTTCTGCCATAACATCCCACAATGCAACACAGCGTCTGCCATAACCTCACACAATGCAATACAACGTCTGCCATAACCTCCCACAATACAACACAGCGTCTGCCATAAACTCCCACACTGCAACACAGTCTGCCATAACCTCCCACATTGCAACATAGTCTGCTATAACCTCCCACACTGCAACATAGTCTGCCATAATCTCCCACACTGCAACACAGTCTGCCATAACCTCCCACATTGCAACATAGTCTGCTATAACCTCCCACACTGCAACATAGTCTGCCATAATCTCCCACACTGCAATACAGTCTGCCATAACCTCCCACACTGCAACACAGTCTGCCATAATCTCCCACACTGCAATACAGTCTGCCATAACCTCCCACACTGCAATACAGTCTGCCATAATCTCCCACACTGCAATACAGTCTGCCATAACCTCCCACACTGCAATACAGTCTGCCATAATCTCCCACACTGCAATAGTCTGCCATAACCTCCCACACTACAATACAGTCTGCCATAACCTCCCACACTGCAACACAGTCTGCCATAATCTCCCACACTGCAATACAGTCTGCCATAATCTCCCACACTGCAATACAGTCTGCCATAACCTCCCACACTGCAACACAGTCTGCCATAACCTCCCACACTGCAACACAGTCTGCCATAACCTCTCACACTGCAACACAGTCTGCCATAACCTCTCACACTGCAACACAGTCTGCCATAACCTCCCACACTGCAAAAGTCTGCCATAACCCCCACACTGCAACACAGTCTGCCATAATCTCCCACACTGCAACACAGTCTGCCATAACCTCCCACACTGCAACACAGTCTGCCATAACCTCCAACACTGCAACACTGTCTGCCATAATCTCCCACACTGCAACACAGTCTGCCATAATCTCCCACACTGCAACACAGTCTGCCATAATCTCCCACACTGCAACACAGTCTGCCATAACCTCTCACACTGCAACACAGTCTACCATAACCTCCCACACTGCAACACAGTCTGCCATAATCTCCCACACTGCAACACAGTCTGCCATAACCTCCCACACTGCAACACTGTCTGCCATAATCTCCCACACTGCAACACAGTCTGCCATAATCTCCCACACTGCAACACAGTCTGCCATAATCTCCCACACTGCAACACAGTCTGCCATAACCTCCCACACTGCAACACAGTCTGCCATAACCTCCCACATTGCAACACAGTCTGCCATAACCTCCCACACTGCAACACAATCTGCCATAACCTCCCACACTGCAACACAGTCTGCCATAACCTCCCACATTGCAACACAGTCTGCCATAACCTCCCACATTGCAACACAGTCTGCCATAACCTCCCACATTGCAACACAGTCTGCCATAACCTCCCACACTGCAACACAGTCTGCCATAACCTCCCACACTGCAACACAGTCTGCCATAACCTCCCACACTGCAACGCAGTCTGCCATAACCTCCCACACTGCAACGCAGTCTGCCATAACCTCCCACACTGCAACAGTCTGCCATAACCTCCCACACTGCAACAGTCTGCCATAACCTCCCACACTGCAACGCAGTCTGCCATAACCTCCCACACTGCAACAGTCTGCCATAACCTCCCACACTGCAACAGTCTGCCATAACCTCCCACACTGCAACGCAGTCTGCCATAACCTCCCACCCTGCAATGCAGTCTGCCATAACCTCCCACACTGCAACAGTCTGCCATAACCTCCCACACTGCACTCATCTTCCTCACCTTCTCTGGAAGTTTCACCTTCTGCCTCCGTCTTCAAATCTTAATTACGTTTGCTCTCTCATGCTATCTTTATCACATCCTATCATCTTCCAATCTACTTTCTGTGCTACACTTGTAGTTACAAAGACAGGTGCTACACTTGTAGTTACAAAGAGAGGTGCTACACTTGTAGTTACAAAGACAAGTGCTACACTTGTAGTTACAAAGACAGGTGCTACACTTGTAGTTACAAAGACAGGTGCCACACTTGTAGTTACAAAGACAGGTACTACACTTGTAGTTGCAAAGACAGGTGCTATACTTGTAGTTACAAAGACAGGTGCTACACATGAAGCTATAAAGACAGGTACGATACTTGTAGGAACAAAAACGGTCTTCACAGACCTCCATATGTGCGTCTTCTTACAAAGTCTTCACAGACCTCCACATGTGAGTCTTCTTACAGTCTTCACAGACCGCCACATGTGAGTCTTCTTACAGTCTTCACAGACCTCCACATGTGAGTCTTCTTACAGTCTTCACAGACCTCCACATGCGAGTCTCCTTACAGTCTTCACAGACCTCCACATTTGAGTCTTCTTACAGTCTTCACAGACCTCCACATGTGAGTCTTCTTACAGTCTTCACAGACCTCCACATGCGAGTCTCCTTACAGTCTTCACAGACCTCCACATGTGAGTCTTCTTACAGTCTTCACAGACCTCCACATGCGAGTCTTCTTACAGTCTTCACAGACCTCCACATGCGAGTCTTCTTACAGTCTTCACAGACCTCCACATGCGAGTCTTCTTACAGTCTTCACAGACCTCCACATGTGAGTCTTCTTACAGTCTTCACAGACCTCCACATGTGAGTCTTCTTACAGTCTTCACAGACCTCCACATGTGAGTCTTCTTACAGTCTTCACAGACCTCCACATGTGAGTCTTCTTACAGTCTTCACAGACCTCCACATGCGAGTCTTCTTACAGTCTTCACAGACCTCCACATGTGAGTCTTCTTACAGTCTTCACAGACCTCCACATGCGAGTCTTCTTACAGTCTTCACAGACCTCCACATGCGAGTCTTCTTACAGTCTTCACAGACCTCCACATGCGAGTCTTCTTACAGTCTTCACAGACCTCCACATTTGTTTAGGTTTAATTCAGTGATCATTTACCGAGATATTCCCCTGCTGTGAAGGTGCAGTCATCTGGGCCAGTCTTTAACCTTAATCGATATTGATTTTCCTATTGTTTTTCACTGTTGTTGCTCTCCTATTCTGTCGTGTCCTGTGTTCGTTCCCACCTCTCTTCTTCTACAATTTCTTATTATTTCCTATTCAGTGTTTTTGGTACCATGCATTAATAATAATAATAATAATAATAATAATAATAATAATAATCTTTATTTCTACAAGTACATGTACATGGTATACAGGCCTTGTTAACATCAATAACATACTACTATATAGAAAGCCGCTTGTTATTCTGAGCATTTCGGGCAAATTATGTCAATTCTGTCCCCAGGATGCGACCCACACCAGCCAACTAACACCCAGGTGTCTAAAGGAAACACGTCCTAATGTTTCCACCCTTACAGGGGATCGAACCACGGACCTTAGTGTGTGAGCTGATTGCGCTAGTAATCGTGGGCCAGAGCAGGTATTGGTACCATCTGAGGTGGTAACAACTTCCCAGGTACCAATTGGTATGGGCTATGTATGTATATATAGATTTCAGTGGAAGATTCTTTAATTTTCAGAACATTTCTCCATCCTAGACTTACTCATCGTAAGTCCCTTTTTCGGGGACGACTCCTACCCCGCCTTCCTTCCCTACAGATTTATATGCTTCCCAAGTCATTCTACTTTGTTCCAATCTCTCTAAATGACCAAACCACCTAAACAGCCCTTCTTCAGCCCTCTAATAACTTTTTGTAACTCCACACCTCCTCCTAATTTCCACACTACGAATTCTCTGCATAATATTTACACCACACACTGCCCTTAGATACGACATCTTCACTACCTCCAGCCGCCTCCTCGCTACAGCATTTACAACACAAGCTTCACACCCATATAAGAGTGTTGGTACTACTATACTCTCGTACATTTCCTTCTTTGCCTCTATGGATAACGTTTTTTGTCTCCACATATACCTCAATCCAGCACTCACCTTTTTTCCTTCATCAATCCCCTGGTTAACCTCATCCTTCATAAACCCATCCACTGACAAGTTAACTCCCAAATATCTGAAAACATTCACTTCTTCCGTACTCCCTCCAATGTGATATCCAATTTTTCTTTATCTAAATCGTTTGATATCCTCATCACTTTACTCTTTTCTATGTTCACTTTCAACTTTCTACCTTTACACTCGCTCCCAAACTCGTCCACTAACCTCTGCAACTTTTCTTTAGAATCTTCCAAAAGCACAGTATCATTAGCAAAAAGTAACCGTGTCAACTCCCATTTTGTATTTGATTCCCCATAATTTAATCCCACCTCTCTCCCCAACACTCTAACATTTACTTCTTTTACAACCCCATCTATAAATATGTTAAACAATCATGGTGACTCACGAAATAGTAATGACACGATTGCAAACAAACCATACCACGGGCGGGGATAGAACCCGCGATCAGAGAGTCTCAAAACTCCAGACCGTCGCGTTAGCCACTGGACCAGCTAGCCACAATAAGATTCATCCAACTAGGTATATTTCTACACCATAGGAAGGTTAGCATAGGCACCACTGTGACCACAAATGCAAGTTTTGAGACTCTCTGATCGCGGGTTCTATCCCCGCCCGTGGTATGGTTTGTTTGCAGTCGTGTCATTACGATTTCGTGAGTCATGTTAACGGCTTTGAGGGGACTTGAGCTAGAATTCGTCACGGCCACGCTAGCTGGAGATTCGTCTGTAAAAACTTGCATTTGTGGTCACAGTGGTGCCTGTGCTAACCTTCCTATGGTGTAGAAATATACCTAGTTGGATGAAAACTTATTGTGGCTAGCTGGTCCAGTGGCTAACGTGACGGTCTGGAGTTTTGAGACTCTCTGATCGCGGGTTCTATCCCCGCCCGTGGTATGGTTTAATCATGGTGACATTACACATCCCTGCCATCTACCCAATACCTCCAGCTCCCTATTTATTAACTCCTCTACTCCGTTTTTAACTGACAAATCCATTCGTTCCCTAGGCTTTCTTAACTTGTTTATCTCACTCCAAATTTTTTTCTTATTCTCAGCAAAATTTGTTGTCAGTGCCTCCCACTCATCATTTGCTCTCCTCTCGCCACTCTCTTCACCTTTTACTCTCCATATACTTTGCCCTTCTTATAACACTTCTGCTTTGTAAAAACTTCTCATAAGCTATCTTTTTCTCTTTTATCGCACCCTTTACCTCATCATTCCACCAATCACTCCTCTTTCCTCCTGCACCCACCCTCCTATAGCCACAAACTTCTGCCTCACATTCTAATATTGCATTTTTAAAACTATCCCATCCCTCTTCAAACCCCCCACTACCCCCCCCCCCACTATCCCACCTTTCTGCCAATAGTTGCTTATATCTCACCCTAACTTCCTCCTCCCTTATTTTATACACTTTCACCTCTCTCTTACTGTTGCCATTTTCCTTTTGTCCCATCTACCTTATACTCTAACTGTAGATACAACTAAATAATGATCCGATATATCCGTTGCCCCTCTATAAACATGTACATCCTGAAGTCTACCCATCAACCTTTTATCCACTAATACATAATCTAACAAACTACTTTCATTACGTGCTATATCATATCTTGTATACTTATTTACCCTCTTTTTCATATAATATGTATTAATTACCAAACCTTTTTCCATAGTTCAATTAAAGGCTCCCCATTTTTATTTACCCCTGGGACCCCAAATTTACCTACTATTCCCTCTACAACATTTTTCCCACTTTAACATTGAGATCCCCAACCACAAGTACTCTCACACTTGGTACCAAACTCCCCACACACTCAACATTTCCCAAAATCTCTCTCCTCTACACTTCTCTCTTCTCCAGGTGCATAAACACTTACTATAACCCACTTTTCACATCCAACCTTTATTTTACTCCATATAATCCTTGAATTTATACATTTATATTCCTTCTTTTCCTGCCATAACTTATCCTTCGATATTGACACTCCTTCCTTAGCTCTAACTATATTAGAAACCCCTAACTTAATCTCATTTCTTTCCCAACCCCTTCAGCTTTGTTTCACTTAGAGCCAGGACATCCAGCTTCTTTTCATTCATAACATCCACAATCATCTCTTTCTTATCTTTCGCACAACATCTATGCACATTCAAACATCTCACCCACTTTGACGGTTTTCTTCTTTTTCTTTTTAGTAGACTATACAGGAAAATTGTTACTAGCCTACTTCTCCCGGCGTTTTTGTTAACTTTATATATATATATATATATATATATATATATATATATATATATATATATATATATATATATATTTATTATCACACTGGCCGATTCCCACCAAGGCAGGGTGGCCCAAAAAAGAAAAAATTTCACCATCATTCACTCCATCACTGTCTTGCCAGAAGGGTGCTTTACACTACAGTTTTTAAACTGCAACATTAACACCCCTCCTTCAGAGTGCAGGCACTGTACTTCCCATCTCCAGGACTCAAGTCCGGCCTGCCGGTTTCCCTGAACCCCTTCATAAATGTTACTTTGCTCACACTCCAACAGCACGTCAAGTATTAAAAACCATTTGTCTCCATTCACTCATATATATATATATATATATATATATATATATATATATATATATATATATATATATATATATATATATATATATATATATATATATATATTACACACACAAAATTACATCCTGTCATTTTGCATACGGTAACCACGACAACCTGTTATTTTATATAGGGTAAGTACACATGGTGTCATTTTGCGGCACTAGATACTTACAAGTACACTGCTTCACCCCCAGTGGCCAAAACACGGCATAATAAAATGCTACTGTGCCTTTCTACTACTACTACTACTTTCAACACCTTTTTTTTTAATTCTTAATATACAAACAGACTGACTGGAATTTATTACAAAAAATACTGTTTTTATGACCTTTCAACCTCCGGGACACACTGAGGTGAATAAGGTCGAATATTGGCCAGGAGTTGCGTTATCAGGTTGGGGTAATGAGGGCAAGGAAAGATTTTCCCCCGCCATTATCGCTCATTATCAGAATGTGGTAATGAGGACAGGGAAACTTTGTTTTTTCCCCCCGCCAGCAATAACAGCCTGGTGGTTATTTATGCTTACTGCCCCTCACACTAATTATTATACCTGGTTTGTTATACCTTATTGCAGAGAGAGAAAGAGAGAGACGGGGGGAAGGAGGAAAGGGAGAGGGAGGAAGGGGGAAAGAGAGAGGGAGAGGAAGGAGAGAGTGAGGATGCACAGAGAAAGACCGAGGACACAGAAAAAGGAAGGAGAGAGAGAGCGAGAGAGAGAGAGAGAGAGAGAGAGAGAGAGAGAGAGAGAGAGAGAGAGAGAGAGAAGAGAAAGAGAGTGAAGGAAGAGAGAAAAATTACTCATCAACTTTTGTCTCTCAACCCTACTTTGATTCTTGTTTAACCTCTCTCTCTCTCTCTCTCTCTCTCTCTCTCTCTACATTTCTTCTATACCTGAATAATACCAACAACCCGAAAATTGCTTAATTTTCACCATTTACTCCTCTTCCTATCTCACATCTCTCCCTCCCTTCTTCCCCAAATTTCTATAGTTCTCTGCCACCATCTCCATGTCTTCCCACTATCGTACCCTCCACTCTCTCCCCGGCCTCCCCCGGGTGATTTAATCAGTGTTACCAATGATGGTCATGGTGGTGGCAGTAATACCAGAGTGAGAGACAAATGTTACCTCTAAACTGTCTCATACGTCAGTCAGTTTCTCCACCTGACACGGACGACTTGAAGGACAGTATTATGGATGGTTTTAAAGGAAGGTTGTAACAGACTGGGGTAGTCTGGATGGTTTTAAAGGAAGGTTGTAACAGACTGGGGTAGTCTGGATGGTTTTAAAGAAAGATTGCAACAGACTGGGGTAGTCTGGATGGTTTTAAAGGAAGGTTGTAACAGACTGGGGTAGTCTGGATGGTTTTAAAGGAAGGTTGTAACAGACTGGGGTAGTCTGGATGGTTTTAAAGGAAGGTTGTAACAGACTGGGGTAGTCTGGATGGTTTTATAGGAAGGTTGTAACAGACTGGGGTAGTCTGGATGGTTTTATAGGAAGGTTGTAACAGACTGGGGTAGTCTGGATGGTTTTATAGGAAGGTTGTAACAGACTGGGGTAGTCTGGATGGTTTTATAGGAAGGTTGTAACAGACTGGGGTAGTCTGGATGGTTTTATAGGAAGGTTGTAACAGACTGGGGTAGTCTGGATGGTTTTAAAGGAAGGTTGTAACAGACTGGGGTAGTCTGGATGGTTTTATAGGAAGGTTGTAACAGACTGGGGTAGTCTGGATGGTTTTATAGGAAGGTTGTAACAGACTGGGGTAGTCTGGATGGTTTTAAAGGAAGGTTGTAACAGACTGGGGTAGTCTGGATGGTTTTAAAGGAAGGTTGTAACAGACTGGGGTAGTCTGGATGGTTTTATAGGAAGGTTGCAACAGACTGGGGTAGTCTGGATGGTTTTATAGGAAGGTTGTAACAGACTGGGGTAGTCTGGATGGTTTTAAAGGAAGGTTGTAAAACACTGGGGTAGTCTGGATGGTTTTAAAGGAAGGTTGTAACAGACTGGGGTAGTCTGGATGGTTTTAAAGGAAGGTTGTAACAGACGGGGGTAGTCTGGATGGTTTTATAGGAAGGTTGTAACAGACTGGGGTAGTCTGGATGGTTTTAAAGGAAGGTTGTAACAGACTGGGGTAGTCTGGATGGTTTTAAAGGAAGGTTGTAACAGACTGGGGTAGTCTGGATGGTTTTAAAGGAAGGTTGTAACAGACTGGGGTAGTCTGGATGGTTTTAAAGGAAGGTTGTAACAGACTGGGGTAGTCTGGATGGTTTTATAGGAAGGTTGTAACAGACTGGGGTAGTCTGGATGGTTTTAAAGGAAGGTTGTAACAGACTGGGGTAGTCTGGATGGTTTTAAAGGAAGGTTGTAACAGACTGGGGTAGTCTGGATGGTTTTAAAGGAAGGTTGTAACAGACTGGGGTAGTCTGGATGGTTTTAAAGGAAGGTTGTAACAGACTGGGGTAGTCTGGATGGTTTTAAAGGAAGGTTGTAACAGACTATTCTACATCACTTTTGTTGTATATTCATCCATCAGTACTGTTGTGTATTCATCCATCAGTACTGTTGTGTATTCATCCATCAGTACTGTTGTGTATTCATCCATCAGTACTGTTGTGTATTCATCCATCAGTACTGTTGTGTATTCATCCATCAGTACTGTTGTATATTCATCCATCAGTACTGTTGTGTATTCATCCATCAGTACTGTTGTGTATTCATCCATCAGTACTGTTGTGTATTCATCCATCAGCACTGTTGTGTATTCATCCATCAGTACTGTTGTGTATTCATCCATCAGTACTGTTGTGTATTCATCCATCAGCACTGTTGTGTATTCATCCATCAGTACTGTTGTGTATTCATCCATCAGTACTGTTGTGTATTCATCCATCAGCACTGTTGTGTATTCATCCATCAGTACTGTTGTGTATTCATCCATCAGTACTGTTGTGTATTCATCCATCAGCACTGTTGTGTATTCATCCATCAGTACTGTTGTGTATTCATCCATCAGTACTGTTGTGTATTCATCCATCAGCACTGTTGTGTATTCATCCATCAGTACTGTTGTGTATTCATCCATCAGTACTGTTGTGTATTCATCCATCAGCACTGTTGTGTATTCATCCATCAGTACTGTTGTGTATTCATCCATCAGTACTGTTGTGTATTCATCCATCAGCACTGTTGTGTATTCATCCATCAGTACTGTTGTGTATTCATCCATCAGTACTGTTGTGTATTCATCCATCAGCACTGTTGTGTATTCATCCATCAGTACTGTTGTGTATTCATCCATCAGTACTGTTGTGTATTCATCCATCAGCACTGTTGTGTATTCATCCATCAGTACTGTTGTGTATTCATCCATCAGTACTGTTGTGTATTCATCCATCAGCACTGTTGTGTATTCATCCATCAGTACTGTTGTGTATTCATCCATCAGCACTGTTGTGTATTCATCCATCAGTACTGTTGTGTATTCATCCATCAGCACTGTTGTGTATTCATCCATCAGTACTGTTGTGTATTCATCCATCAGCACTGTTGTGTATTCATCCATCAGTACTGTTGTGTATTCATCCATCAGTACTGTTGTGTATTCATCCATCAGCACTTGTGTATTCATCCATCAGTACTGTTGTGTATTCATCCATCAGCACTGTTGTATATTCATCCATCAGTACTGTTGTGTATTCATCCATCAGCACTGTTGTGTATTCATCCATCAGTACTGTTGTGTATTCATCCATCAGCACTTGTGTATTCATCCATCAGTACTGTTGTGTATTCATCCATCAGTACTGTTGTGTATTCATCCATCAGTACTGTTGTGTATTCATCCATCAGTACTGTTGTGTATTCATCCATCAGCACTGTTGTGTATTCATCCATCAGTACTGTTGTGTATTCATCCATTAACACTGTTGTGTATTCATCCATTAGCACTGTTGTGTATTCATCCATTAGCACTGTTGTGTATTCATCCATCAGTACTGTTGTGTATTCATCCATCAGCACTGTTGTATATTCATCCATCAGTACTGTTGTGTATTCATCCATCAGCACTGTTGTGTATTCATCCATCAGTACTGTTGTGTATTCATCCATCAGTACTGTTGTGTATTCATCCATCAGCACTTGTGTATTCATCCATCAGTACTGTTGTGTATTCATCCATCAGTACTGTTGTGTATTCATCCATCAGCACTTGTGTATTCATCCATCAGTACTGTTGTGTATTCATCCATCAGTACTGTTGTGTATTCATCCATCAGTACTGTTGTGTATTCATCCATCAGCACTGTTGTGTATTCATCCATCAGTACTGTTGTGTATTCATCCATTAGCACTGTTGTGTATTCATCCATTAGCACTGTTGTGTATTCATCCATTAGCACTGTTGTGTATTCATCCATCAGTACTGTTGTGTATTCATCCATCAGCACTGTTGTATATTCATCCATCAGCACTGTTGTGTATTCATCCATCAGCACTGTTGTGTATTCATCCATCAGCACTGTTGTGTATTCATCCATCAGCACTGTTGTGTATTCATCCATCAGTACTGTTGTGTATTCATCCATCAGCACTGTTGTGTATTCATCCATCAGTACTGTTGTGTATTCATCCATCAGCACTGTTGTGTATTCATCCATCAGTACTGTTGTGTATTCATCCATCAGCACTGTTGTGTATTCATCCATCAGTACTGTTGTGTATTCATCCATCAGTACTGTTGTGTATTCATCCATCAGCACTTGTGTATTCATCCATCAGTACTGTTGTGTATTCATCCATCAGCACTGTTGTATATTCATCCATCAGTACTGTTGTGTATTCATCCATCAGCACTGTTGTGTATTCATCCATCAGTACTGTTGTGTATTCATCCATCAGCACTTGTGTATTCATCCATCAGTACTGTTGTGTATTCATCCATCAGTACTGTTGTGTATTCATCCATCAGTACTGTTGTGTATTCATCCATCAGTACTGTTGTGTATTCATCCATCAGCACTGTTGTGTATTCATCCATCAGTACTGTTGTGTATTCATCCATTAACACTGTTGTGTATTCATCCATTAGCACTGTTGTGTATTCATCCATCAGTACTGTTGTGTATTCATCCATCAGCACTGTTGTATATTCATCCATCAGTACTGTTGTGTATTCATCCATCAGCACTGTTGTGTATTCATCCATCAGTACTGTTCTGTATTCATCCATCAGTACTGTTGTGTATTCATCCATCAGCACTTGTGTATTCATCCATCAGTACTGTTGTGTGTTCATCCATCAGTACTGTTGTGTATTCATCCATCAGCACTTGTGTATTCATCCATCAGTACTGTTGTGTATTCATCCATCAGTACTGTTGTGTATTCATCCATCAGTACTGTTGTGTATTCATCCATCAGCACTGTTGTGTATTCATCCATCAGTACTGTTGTGTATTCATCCATTAGCACTGTTGTGTATTCATCCATTAGCACTGTTGTGTATTCATCCATTAGCACTGTTGTGTATTCATCCATCAGTACTGTTGTGTATTCATCCATCAGCACTGTTGTATATTCATCCATCAGCACTGTTGTGTATTCATCCATCAGCACTGTTGTGTATTCATCCATCAGCACTGTTGTGTATTCATCCATCAGCACTGTTGTGTATTCATCCATCAGTACTGTTGTGTATTCATCCATCAGTACTGTTGTGTATTCATCCATCAGCACTTGTGTATTCATCCATCAGCACTGTTGTGTATTCATCCATCAGTACTGTTGTGTATTCATCCATCAGTACTGTTGTGTATTCATCCATCAGTACTGTTGTGTATTCACCATCAGCACTGTTGTGTATTCATCCATCAGTACTGTTGTGTATTCATCCATTAGCACTGTTGTGTATTCATCCATCAGTACTGTTGTGTAGTCATCCATCAGTACTGTTGTGTATTCATCCATCAGCACTTGTGTATTCATCCATCAGCACTGTTGTGTATTCATCCATCAGTACTGTTGTGTATTCATCCATCAGTACTGTTGTGTATTCATCCATCAGTACTGTTGTGTATTCACCATCAGCACTGTTGTGTATTCATCCATCAGTACTGTTGTGTATTCATCCATTAGCACTGTTGTGTATTCATCCATCAGTACTGTTGTGTATTCATCCATCAGCACTGTTGTGTATTCACCATCAGCACTGTTGTGTATTCATCCATCAGTACTGTTGTGTATTCATCCATTAGCACTGTTGTGTATTCATCCATCAGTACTGTTGTGTATTCATCCATCAGTACTGTTGTGTATTCACCATCAGCACTGTTGTGTATTCATCCATCAGTACTGTTGTGTATTCATCCATTAGCACTGTTGTGTATTCATCCATCAGTACTGTTGTGTATTCATCCATTAGCACTGTTGTGTATTCATCCATCAGCACTGTTGTGTATTCATCCATCAGCACTGTTGTGTATTCATCCATCAGCACTGTTGTGTATTCATCCATTAGCACTGTTGTGTATTCATCCATCAGCACTGTTGTGTATTCATCCATCAGCACTGTTGTGTATTCATCCATCAACACTTGTGTATTCATCCATCAGTACTGTTTGTATTCATCCATCAGCACTGTTGTGTATTCATCCATCAGCACTGTTGTGTATTCATCCATCAGCACTGTTGTGTATTCATCCATCAGCACTGTTGTGTATTCATCCATCAACACTTGTGTATTCATCCATCAGTACTGTTTGTATTCACCCATCAGCACTGTTGTGTATTCATCCATCAGTACTGTTTGCATTCATCCATCAGCACTGTTCTATATTCATCCGTCGCCGTTGCTTTATAATCCTACTATATTCGCACAATAGCTAAAATCAACAAAGACACCAAGAGAGAGAGAACGATTCTCAAGAGAAAATGGAGCAATGATTCTCCCTGTCTAAGTGAGACAATAGTGGAAGAGATTATGGTCTGCAGTGACCTGTGTTGCAGTCCCCAGTGTTGCAGTCCCCAGTGTTGTAGTCCCCAGGGCTGCAGTCCCCAGTGCTGCAGTCCCAAGTGTTGTAGTCCTCAGTGTTGTAGTCCCCAGTGTTGTAGTCCCCTGTGCTGCAGTCCCCAGTGCTGCAGTACCCAGTGTTGTAGTCCTCAGTGATGCAGTCCCCATTGCTGCAGCTTCCAGTGTTGTAGTCCCCAGTACTGCAGTCCCCATTGCTGCAGTACCCTGTGTTCTAATCCCCAGTTCTGCAGTCTCCAGTGTAGTCCTCAGTGCTACAGTCCCCAGTGCTACAGTCCCCAGTGCTGCAGTTCCAATTGCTGCAGTCCCCAATGATACAGTCCCCGGTGCTGCAGTCCCGAGTGTTGTAGTCCCCAGTGCTACAGTCCCCAGTGTTGTAGTCCCCAGTGCTGCAGTCCACAGTGATGCAATCTCCAGTGTTGCAGTCCCCAGTGCTACAGTCCCCACTGCTGAAGTCCCAGGTGTTGCAGTTCCCAGTGTTGTAGTCCCCATATATATATATATATATATATATATATATATATATATATATATATATATATTATATATATATATATATATATATATATATATATATATATATATAATATTCTTCAGACATCAATAGTTATACCCACTGTGATAAACACACAAATCCTGGGCTGCAGGAAAGTATTCTGGAGTGTGTGTTTGTGTGCCTTGTCATTATCAATGCAGCTTCTGGAGTAAACACACACAAATCTTTGACTGGAAGAATGTATTTTGGGGTGTGTGTGTGTGTGTGTGTGTGTGTGTGTGTGTGTGTGTGTGTGTTTAGAGACTGCATCATTATTCCTGCAACTTCTGCGTGAAAATAATGAGAAAAGGTTTTTATGGGTGCCGTTTTCACTGGCATTAGAACTTGCTGAGTGAGGTGATACTTGCAGATCAAGTACTTACCGAGTGCTCCTTCAGGTAGGTCGTCACACAGGTAATCAAACACCGCCGCTCATGCCTCCAGGTGTTTTAATAGTTGCTTGGTTTGCTAAGTTTAAATCCTATTGATTGCACGAGGGTACTAAAGCCTACACCACATCAAGATTGCTTTAATCCTTAAATCAACGAATAAAGCAAATTTTGTGTACATACGCCGATACACACCTCTCGGAGTCCCTTATTTTCCGGCATACAAGGCGCGTTTTTCCCACAGAAAGTCTTTGAAAATCAGCCTGCGCCTTATATGCTCAAGGTCAGAGTCAATTGTAAGCTTTGTGTTACGCCTCAGCAGTTGTTTACTAACGTTACGTAACTGCCAGCAAGCAACCGACACTCCTGTGCCTTATATACTGGAAAATATACAATATATATTGAGACATACACACCTCCCCATGTATATACCCAACACAGTCTTGAGATAATACCAGCGAACACTAGTGATACACGATTCTGCACAACACAAGAATTACAAAGAGTAAAACTTCCCTCTCGTTCGTCCTCAAACTTCACAAACACAACACCGGGACCATGAAAATATTCGCATAATGAGGGAGGGGGAAGTTGAGGCATAAAAGCCGAGTGTTCTCTTAAACACGGTAAAAGTTCCTAAGTACCGAGTCTCTCACAGCTGGGAAATATCCGAGGTGAGGAAAGCCGTAAAACAACATGCTGAGTGAGTTTCCCCTTTAACAAGTATTCTTAACAACCTTCACTGAATGAACGGACGAAGAAGTAATTCCAGCCTCAAACTCTTCGTTGTACAAGAAGAGTGTAAACAGCACCTCTCACACAAAGTAAGAGTAACAGAGAGAGTGACAGAAATTACTGGCCCACAGATGGCTCTAACTTCATCCTGTTCCTTACCTGTATGTTTCATAACAATAAAAGGGCTTTCAAATGAGCTGATGTAGGTAACAGCTCTTAGCTTGTAAATAAAGTATAAAGTTAGGAATCCTTAACCTTGCCTTGTAAAACCCTGTGAAAGCGAGCGAGCGAGAGAGAGAGAGAGAGAGAGAGAGAGAGAGAGAGAGAGAGAGAGAGAGAGAGAGAGAGAATCTGGTACAGAACAGTGTAATGAAAAATACATGCGTACTAATTATTGCTGTCTAATTACAATGGAGACTGTTTAATTACAGTCCCTCCCTGGTATTACAATCTCTCCCTGGTATTATAGTTCCTCCCTGGTATTATACTCTCTCCCTGGTATTATAGTCCCTCCCTGGTATTATACTCTCTCCCTGGTATTATAGTCCCTCCCTGGTATTATACTCTCTCCCTGGTATTATAGTCCCTCCCTGGTATTACAGTCTCTCCCTGGTATCATAATCCCTCCCTGGTATTATATTCTCAATGGTATTATAGTCCCTCCCTGGTATTATACTCTCTCCCTGGTATTACAGACCCTCTCTGGTATTATACTCTCTCCTTCGTATTACAGTCCTGGTATTATAGTCCCTCCCTGGTATTACAGTCCCTCCCTGGTATTACAGTCCCTCCCTGGTATTACAGTCCCTCCCTGGTATTATACTCTCTCCCTGGTATTATAATCTCTCCCTGGTATTATAGTCCCTACCTGGTGTTACAGGGACTCTCCCAGTTATTACAGAGGCTCTCCCTGGTATTACAGGGGCTCTCCCTGGTATTACAGGGACTCTCCCTGATAATACAGTCTCTCCCTGATTTTACATGAACTCTCCCTGGTATTACAGGGACTCTTCCTGGTATTACAGGGACACTCTCTGGTATTACAGGTATTCTCCCTGGCATTACAGGTACTTTCCCTGGCATTACAGGTACTTTCCCTGGCATTACAGGTACTCTCCCTGATATAATAGGTATTTCCCCTGATATTACAGGGACTCTCCCTGATATTACAGTCTCTCCCTGGTATTACAGGGACTCTCTCTGGTACTGCAGGTACTCTCCCTGATATTATGGGTACTCCCCCTGATATTACAGGGACTCTTCCTGGTGGTACAGGGACTCTATTGGTGTTACAGTCTCTCCCTGGTATTGCAGGTACTCTCCCTGGTATTACAGGTACTATCCCTGGTATTGCAGGTACTATCCCTGGTATTACAGGGACTCTCCCTGGTATTAGAGAGACTTTCCCTGGTATTACAGAGACTTTCCCTGGTATTACAGGTACTCTCCCTGGCTATCTCCACACTCGTCTTGTAAGTGTGACTTATCAAGCCCCTTTATTTCTTAATTAACTCTCCCCCCTCGGAATTTACTCGATTTAAATTACACTATTCAGGTTATTCCATTACCATTATGATTACTGCATTATTTTGTATATAAGCGAGCACGCGTACACACCATCTGCAGAGTGAAGTAGTGAAGGTAGGATCCATACCGAGCTTTAAGACGAGGTACGATAAGGCTCTTGAAGCAGGGAAAGTGGAACTAGTAGCGACTAGCAAAAAGGAGAGGCCAAGATCTGTGACTCGACCCCTGCAACCACAAATAGATGAGTACGTACACACACACACACACGACAGGTAAGGTTGAGGAGCAGACAAGAATAACAGGAAGTGTGCTAGATTGCATCCAGGAATACCTTATGAAAGGGAGACAGAGTGTTTGTCTAAGTATAGTTGTCTAGGTGGGAAGGTGTTATAGCCAGGGCTCCGCAACGAACGATATTTAAGACCAGTGTTCGTTCTGGTATATGTGAATGACGCACAAGAAGAAACTGTCCCATGTATTTATGTTAGTAGACGATGTAAACTTAAAAAGAAGAATAAAAACTGGCTACTTGAATTCATCCTCAGTAAATGCAAGGTTACGAAAACTGATCAAGGTGCAAGAAGACCGGAAAGAAAGTGAAGACTCTGAGGACAGTGGCAGAAAACATCAATCATTATTATTGTTAAATTAAGAGCTAAACCGGTAAGGGCTATTCAGCGTTGCTCACTGAAGGAGACTGACCTAAGGGGGTGAACAAGGTGCCAAGCATATCGCTAGAACACATCAACTGAACAATGTCTGCAGCGCATCTAGTAGTAGTTTGGAGATACATGAATAACGAGTAATTCATGCCCTATACAGGACATATCAGGCTCATCCTGGAGTATCCAGCGCCAGCATGCAACTCTCACATGATAAACCATGTTAAGAAGTTAGAATAATTGCAGCAGTATACAATGAGACTAGTCCCAGAGCTGAGGGTACCGAGCTGCGAGGAGAGGCAGTATACAATGAGACTAGTCCCAGAGCTGAGGGTAACGAGGTACGAGGAGAGGCAGTATACAATGAGACTAGTCCCAGAGCTGAGGGTAATGAGGTACGAGGAGAGGCAGTATACAATGAGACTAGTCCCAGAGCTGAGGGTAATGAGGTACGAGGAGAGGCAGTATACAATGAGACTAGTCCCAGAGCTGAGGGTAACGAGGTACGAGGAGAGGCAGTATACAATGAGACTAGTCCCAGAGCTGAAGGGTACCGAGCTACGAGGAGAGGCAGTATACAATGAGACTAGTCCCAGAGCTGAGGGTAATGAGGTACGAGGAGAGGCAGTATACAATGAGACTAGTCCCTGAGCTGAGGATAATGAGGTACGAGGAGAGGAAGTATACAATGAGACTAGTCCCAGAGCTGAGGGTAATGAGGTACGAGGAGAGGCAGTATACAATGAGACTAGTCCCAGAGCTGAGGGTAATGAGGTACGAGGAGAGGCAGTATACAATGAGACTAGTCCCAGAGCTGAGGGTAACGAGGTACGAGGAGAGGCAGTATATAATGAGACTAGTCCCAGAGCTGAGGGTAACGAGGTACGAGGAGAGGCAGTATACAATGAGACTAGTCCCAGAGCTGAGGGTAATGAGGTACGAGGAGAGGCAGTATACAATGAGACTAGTCCCAGAGCTGAGAGTAACGAGGTACGAGGAGAGGCAGTATACAATGAGACTAGTCCCAGAGCTGAGGGTAATGAGGTACGAGGAGAGGCAGTATACAATGAGACTAGTCCCAGAGCTGAGGGTAATGAAGTACGAGGAGAGGCAGTATACAATGAGACTAGTCCCAGAGCTGAGGGTACCGAGCTACGAGGAGAGGCAGTATACAATGAGACTAGTCCCAGAGCTGAGGGTAACGAGGTACGAGGAGAGGCAGTATACAGTGAGACTAGTCCCAGAGCTGAGGGTACCGAGCTACGAGGAGAGGCAGTATACAATGAGACTAGTCCCAGAGCTGAGAGTAACGAGGTACGAGGAGAGGCAGTATACAATGAGACTAGTCCCAGAGCTGAGGGTAATGAGGTACGAGGAGAGGCAGTATACAATGAGACTAGTCCCAGAGCTGAGGGTAATGAAGTACGAGGAGAGGCAGTATACAATGAGACTAGTCCCAGAGCTGAGGGTACCGAGCTACGAGGAGAGGCAGTATACAATGAGACTAGTCCCAGAGCTGAGGGTAACGAGGTACGAGGAGAGGCAGTATACAGTGAGACTAGTCCCAGAGCTGAGGGTACCGAGCTACGAGGAGAGGCAGTATACAATGAGACTAGTCCCAGAGCTGAGGGTAATGAGGTACGAGGAGAGGCAGTATACAATGAGACTAGTCCCAGAGCTGAGGGTAATGAGGTACGAGGAGAGGCAGTATACAATGAGACTAGTCCCAGAGCTGAGGGTACCGAGCTACGAGGAGAGGCAGTATACAATGAGACTAGTCCCAGAGCTGAAGGGTACCGAGCTACGAGGAGAGGCAGTATACAATGAGACTAGTCCCAGAGCTGAGGGTAACGAGGTACGAGGAGAGGCAGTATACAATGAGACTAGTCCCAGAGCTGAGGGTAATGAGGTACGAGGAGAGGTAGTATACAATGAGACTAGTCCCAGAGCTGAGGGTAATGAGGTACGAGGAGAGGCAGTATACAATGAGACTAGTCCCAGAGCAGAGGGTAACGAGGTACGAGGAGAGGCAGTATACAATGAGACTAGTCCCAGAGCTGAGGGTAACGAGGTACGACGAGAGGCAGTATACAATGAGACTAGTCCCAGAGCTGAGGGTAATGAGGTACGAGGAGAGGCAGTATACAATGAGACTAGTCCCAGAGCTGAGGGTAACGAGGTACGAGGAGAGGCAGTATACAATGAGACTAGTCCCAGAGCTGAGGGTAACGAGGTACGAGGAGAGGCAGTATACAATGAGACTAGTCCCAGAGCTGAGGGTAACGAGGTACGAGGAGAGGCAGTATACAATGAGACTAGTCCCAGAGCTGAGGGTAATGAGGTACGAGGAGAGGCAGTATACAATGAGACTAGTCCCAGAGCTGAGGGTACCGAGCTACGAGGAGAGGCAGTATACAATGAGACTAGTCCCAGAGCTGAGGGTACCGAGCTACGAGAGGCTTAAAGAACTAAGTCTAACAACAACAGACAACAGAACTAGAGTTGACATAAAAACTACATATAAAATACTCAACAGGACTTTATAGAGAGGAGAGAGAAAGTGTTCGACAGGCGGGGAACGGGTACACGAGGGTACAGTTGGAGGTTCAAGATACAATCACAGAGATGTCAGGAACTATTTATTCATCCTCAGGGTGATCAAGAAGTGAATGAACTGGATGAAGTAGTTGTGAAGGCAGGCTCCATGCACAACTTTAAGAATAGGTACGACAGGGACCCCGGGGCTAGGCGGGAATAAATTCAGTTAGATAGTTTTAAAAACTGGTAATAAACAACAATAAAAAACTGGTAATAAACAACAATAAAAAATAAAATAAAAACCACAAACACGAATAAAACAACACAAATACCATCACATTACGTTAAAAATCAACATCAGTTAAAAATTCCATTAAATTATTAATGTAAAAAGATCCTCCTAAAAGTTCTCCGAGGTCTCTACAGGCACCTCGGTAATTATAAATACCATGACGAACAGGAACAGGTTTACGTCGTGATCAAACTATTATAATATAGCTGATAGTCAGGTACAAGTCACCAGCTACACAGAGAGAGGGAGGTCAGGAGCACCTGCAAACAAGTGGCTGTTAGTAAGTTGTGTATGATTCTCAACCGACAGTCGTCTTAAAGTGAAAATTCCTACTGAAGGAGGAGCACCACCCACCTGCAAGACCCGGTATAACTGTGTGACTGTAAATGGTCCAGGTTGGACCGAAACGTCGTCGTAAGCTTCTTTCTATGTGTGAGTTATTTGTGTATTCTTCCAGTCACAGTATTGTCCCTTTTTGTTCATTATAACATATTTCTCTTCTACAGGGCCCCTCATGGACATATCTGTGTACGTGGCCCATAAAGTCACTTTAAGGCAGAAGCCTACTAAAGAGAGATCGTTATAGCAGCCTTCGCCTCAGCATCCGTCCAATTACTTTCCGGGATATCAACATGGCCCACGCACCAACACAGCTCTACATCTTTGTGCCAAGCATGCAGGCGAGCTAGCCACTCCTGAATCTTTCAGACTATAGGGTGGACAAGAGCATAATGAACCAGAATAGACAGAACACACTGGGACTCTGAGAAGACAGTGAAACGAGAAGCAACTAAGCCAGTTATCAAGACGAGAACAGTGAAGATTTTGTAGTGCTCTGCAGTGAACACAGAGGACTTGTTAGCTAACAGTGAATCCAGCAAAAAGGAAGCTAAGAGGTAGGTTCCGCGGCTGAGTCTCCACCCATTTAATCATAAATCAGTACAAATAAGCGAGAAACACACACACACACACACACACACACACACACACACACACACACACACACACACACACACACACACAATCTGCTTACCACCAAGGTGTGTAAGTTTTTATTTATAAAGAACATTTTAAATCGTATTTAGAGGAGTGGTGAAGGTTGTACTCACACAGTAAGGCTGCCCAACCTCTCCACTGATACCCATCTCTCCTGACCATAACAATGTTAATGTTTCCTCTCTCTATTCTGTGTATAATAATAATAATAATAATAATAATAATAATAATAATAATAATAATAATAATACTTTCACTGCCCTCTCATCAACTTTCGAGGCTTTCTAATCAACTTTCGCTGCTCTCTGGTAAACTTTCACGCCTCAACTTTCACAGCTTTCTCTTCAAACTTGACAGCTAGCAAGATCAAATCTGAGATTTCCCTTCATAGTCACAATATACATCTAAACTTTGCTGAAGGAAAAAATAATCCTACAAACTTTTGATGAGGAAAAATAGATATTTCTAACACTTTTTTTCACCAACGCTGAGACATATACTTATGGTGTATTGTGATTGTATATGTTTACATATGATGTATAGTGATTGCATCATATGTTTATATAGGGGCTGATAAAATACACGGCGTAACCTGAGTACCTTTATTCCGACAGCGTTTTGGTCCTGGGACCTTGATTACGTCTGGCATGTCTGAAGTGATCAAAGTTCCAGGGCCGAAACGTTTTTTAACAAGCAAGTCCTAGTGTCTGGCCGCGCATCTTATAATAAACCAGAGGTAGCTATTACTTCCCTAGGTTTATACCAAGTTACGTAGATATCAACACACCAGCCTCAGACACGTCAAGTCAGGCAATAGATATCAACACACCAGCCTCAGACACGTCAAGTCAGGCAATAGATATCAACACACCAGCCTCAGATACGTCAAGTCAAGCAATAGACATCAACACACCAGCCTCAGATACGTCAAGTCAAGCAAGAGATATCAACACACCAGCCTCAGACACGTCAAGTCAGGCAATAGACATCAACACACCAGCCTCAGACACGTCAAGTCAGGCAATAGACATCAACACACCAGCCTCAGATACGTCAAGTCAGGCAATAGACATCAACACACCAGCCTCAGACACGTCAAGTCAGGCAATAGACATCAACACACCAGCCTCAGATACGTCAAGTCAAGCAAGAGATATCAACACATCAGCCTCAGATACGTCAAGTCAAGCAATAGACATCAACACACCAGCCTCAGATACGTCAAGTCAAGCAAGAGATATCAACACATCAGCCTCAGATACGTCAAGTCAAGCAATAGATATCAACACACCAGCCTCAGATACGTCAGGCCAGGCAGCAATCAACACATTTACATCCACTATAAACTAACGATTATCATTTACATCCACTATAAACCAATGATTATACTAAAGAACCTGTATGTACCAATGACTGTACAAACACCCAACATGTGCTAATAACAGTACCAAAGGCCCAATATGGACTAATGATGGCAGAAAAGTCCCAATATGGAGCAAAGGACCAGTATGGACCAATACTGGCAGGGAAGACCCCACCAGCACCTCTGATTGAGAAATGTGAGTTATGAGGGAATAAATGTCCTTATGACTCACTACCTGGGAATGACTAGGCTGAGTCATGGACCACTGATGTCTCTCTTGATTTACTGCCTGGGAAACAAAACACCGTTGATGTCTCGTGATGCAGCACCATCAGGATACTGGAAAGTTTTTTCAGTGATAAAATAATGGAACGAATACCAGGGAAGATGATCTATTGCTACTACTACTCCTGCAACTGCTATTACTACTGCAGTACTACTACTGCTGCTACTACTACAGTACTACTACTACTGCTGCTGCTACTACTACAGTACTACTACTGCTGCTGCTACTACTACAGTACTACTACTGCTGCTGCTACTACTACAGTACTACTACTGCTGCTGCTACTACTACTACAGTACTACTGCTGCTACTACTACTACTGCTGCTGCTACTGCTACTACAGTACTACTACTGCTGCTGCTACTACTACTGCTGCTGCTACTGCTACCACTGTGCTACTACTGCTACTATTACTACTACTACTTTACTGGAAGTGCTACTACTACTACTACTACTACCATACCCTTCTCAACCTGTCTTCTGGTCTTATCTCGCTTAATTGTAACTTGACAATGGCTAAGTAAGGGTTATTTGTGAACTGTTGCAGCCACGGAACTGAGAGTCACATTCTTGACCAGAGAAGATAGTAAGTATTCTACCATGTTAAACTGCAAAATTAAACAGGTTAAACGCTGAAAATCTGCTCCTGTAGCTGTAAATCTGGTAGTTGTATGTCACTCTTATTATAATAATCTCTTAAGTTATTCATTGAGCTTCCCACACGGGGGTCCTCTTTAAGTAGGTTAAGTTATACCTTGAATCCCTGACACTTACATACGGGGTCCCCTACTTTAACCAAGCTATACCTTGAACCTCCCACACGGGCCTCCACAGGGGGGTTCTCAGAGGGGTTTGTCCACAGAGGGCTCCACAGGGGCGTTCCCACAGGGGGTTCTCACAGGGGGCTCCCACAGGAGGTTCCCATAGGAGGCTCCCACAGAAGGGTCCCATGGGGACACCCACAGAGGCTTCCACAGGTGAGTACTCTCACCATCACACTGCCAAGTAATACCATCAGTCTCCTGAGACTGACACAAGGACGGAAACACTCGCCAAACTTTTTATTACAAGAAAAAATTCCCATTTGGCCATATTTGTGAGGGTTGATGTGCGGTAATCGTCTTTTTTACGGGAGTTGTGCGACGAGCGAAGGCTTTACCTGACGCAAATCTTGTATCTAATACTGGAGGAGACAGTGTTAGTGCAGGAGCCAGAGTTACTGCTTCAAGACCACTAGCTAGACTGACGGACTGATCACCTAGCAAAGTTGAGGGACTGGTCACATCCTAGCAAAGTTGAGGGACTGGTCACATTCTAGCAAAGTTGAGGGACTGGTCACATTGTAGCAAAGTTGAGGGACTGGTCACATCATAGCAAAGTTGATGGACTGGTCACATTCTTGCAAAGTTGAGGTACTGGTCACATCCTAGCAAAGTTAAAGGACTGGTCACATCGTAGCAAAGTTGAGAGATTGGTCACATCCTAGCACAGTTGAGGGACTGGTTACCTCCTAGCAAAGATGAGGGACTGGTCACATCCTAGCAAAGTTGAAGGACTGGTCACCTCCTAGCAAAGTTGAAGGACTGGTCACCTCCTAGCAAAGTTGAAGGACTGGTCACCTCCTAGCAAAGTTGAAGGACTGGTCAACTCCTAGCAAAGTTGAGGGACTGGTCACATCCTAGCAAAGTTGAAGGACTGGTCACCTCCTAGCAAAGTTGAAGGACTGGTTACCTCCTAGCAAAGTTGAGGGACTGGTCACATCCTCACAAGTCAGAGAGACTGATCACCTCCCATTAAGACAGAGACTGATCACCTTTAATTACTTCAAGTCAAGTAGCGTTTACTATGTGTTAGATAAATAAAGTCACTGACTGAGGAATCTTATCCAAAAGAGAGATTCCCTGGTGTCGTAAAAGAGTCTTATTGGTCAATATTCCTTCTGTGTGAAGATACTAACCCAAGATGTTCCTAAATCAAATTTACTACACACACCACCTCTTTTTAATCTCTCTAGGCATATATCTTCTTTTTAATCTCTCAAGGCATATCTTTCTCTTTTTCTATCTTTCTCTTTTTCTCAAGGCATATCTTCTCTCATTTTCCAAAGGCATACCTTCCCTCATTGTATCACGGCATATCTTCCTTCTAATCTCTCAGGGCACTTCGACTCTTCAGTATCTCAGCCACATGACCATCAACAACAACATGTGTGGGCGTCTAGTGGGCAGAATTCTCCACTGTATTCAAGATTTACCCTGTATAACATGTTGCTTAATAAACTTACATACTAGTGAATAAAGAGAAGAATGGATTGAGAGTTGAACCGTGGTCCTGGTAAGTAGGACAAACATTCGTCCAATTATTCACAAATTCATTCACCACGACCTGAGACTACCTTGTAGCGATCTACACAGAAATATGAAAGACACAGTAGCGGACCTACATTTTTGGGGTCCTGAATCTTAAACTGTTCTGGGGGCCTAATCGCAACCCCTTCTTATCCAGTAGACCCAAAATTTTAAGCAATGTGGACTAAAGTGGCTTCTTGGGCCCCTCCAGGATTAGGGTCCCTGAAGCTGACGCTTCATTAGTTTCAAAGTAGATCCGTCCCTGAAGTCACACGTTGTGGAACAAGTGACAACATTTCGTCTGGTGAAGAAATCAAGACAGAGACAAACGCTGCCCCGATAAAGGCTTCTGTTTTTTTTTTTTTTCAGTACTGTCGGAGCCCATCATTTAGATCCATAAAATAAATCTGCTTAAAACAAGTTAGTTTAGTTAGTACTACTCACAGCTAGTGTGTCGTATGCACCTACTGCTAGTGTTGTGTGTACCGACTGCTAGTGTTGTGTGTACCGACTGCTAGTGTTGTGTGTACCGACTGCTAGTGTTGTGTGTACCGACTGCTAGTGTTGTGTGTACGACTGCTAGTGTTGTGTGTACCGACTGCTAGTGTTGTGTGTACCGACTGCTAGTGTTGTCTGTACCGACTGCTAGTGTTGTGTGTACCGACTGCTAGTGTTGTGTGTACCGACTGCTAGTGTTGTGTGTACCGACTGCTAGTGTTGTCTGTACCGACTGCTAGTGTTGTGTGTACCGACTGCTTGTGTTGTCTGTACCGACTGCTAATGTTGTGTGTACCGACTGCTTGTGTTGTCTGTACCGACTGCTAATGTTGTGTGTACCGACTGCTTGTGTTGTCTGTACCGACTGCTAATGTTGTGTGTACCGACTGCTTGTGTTGTCTGTACCGACTGCTAATGTTGTGTGTACCGACTGCTAGTGTTGTGTGTACCGACTGCTAGTGTTGTGTGTACCGACTGCTAGTGTTGTGTGTACCGACTGCTAGTGTTGTGTGTACCGACTGCTAGTGTTGTGTGTACCGACTGCTAGTGTTGTGTGTACCGACTGCTAGTGTTGTCTGTACCGACTGCTAATGTTGTGTGTACCGACTGCTAGTGTTGTGTGTACCGACTGCTAGTGTTGTCTGTACCGACTGCTAATGTTGTTTGCACCGACTGCTAGTGTTGTGTGTACCGACTGCTAGTGTTGTCTGTACCGACTGCTAGTGTTGTCTGTACCGACTGCTAGTGTTGTATGTACCGACTGCTAGTGTTGTGTGTACCGACTGCTAGTGTTGTCTGTACCGACTGCTAGTGTTGTCTGTACCGACTGCTAGTGTTGTATGTACCGACTGCTAGTGTTGTGTGTACCGACTGCTAATGTTGTGTGTACCGACTGCTAGTGTTGTGTGTACCGACTGCTAGTGTTGTGTGTACCGACTGCTAATGTTGTGTGTACCGACTGCTAGTGTTGTGTGTACCAACTGCTAGTGTTGTCTGTACCGACTGCTAATGTTGTGTGTACCGACTGCTAGTGTTGTGTGTACCGACTGCTAGTGTTGTGTGTACCGACTGCTAGTGTTGTGTGTACCGACTGCTAGTGTTGTGTGTACCAACTGCTAGTGTTGTCTGTACCGACTGCTAATGTTGTGTGTACCGACTGCTAGTGTTGTCTGTACCGACTGCTAGTGTTGTCTGTACCGACTGCTAGTGTTGTATGTACCGACTGCTAGTGTTGTGTGTACCGACTGCTAGTGTTGTGTGTACCGACTGCTAATGTTGTGTGTACCGACTGCTTGTGTTGTCTGTACCGACTGCTAATGTTGTGTGTACAGACTGCTAGTGTTGTGTGTACCGACTGTTAGTGTTGTATGTACCGACTGTTAGTGTTGTGTGTACCGACTGCTAGTGTTGTGTGTACCGACTGCTAGTGTTGTGTGTACCGACTGCTAGTGTTGTATGTACCGACTGTTAGTGTTGTGTGTACCGACTGCTAGTGTTGTGTGTACCGACTGCTAGTGTTGTGTGTACCGACTGCTAGTGTTGTATGTACCGACTGTTAGTGTTGTGTGTACCGACTGCTAGTGTTGTGTGTACCGACTGCTAGTGTTGTATGTACCGACTGTTAGTGTTGTGTACCGACTGCTAGTGTTGTATGTACCGACTGTTAGTGTTGTGTGTACCGACTGCTAGTGTTGTGTGTACCGACTGCTAGTGTTGTATGTACCGACTGCTAGTGTTGTATGTACCGACTGCTAGTGTTGTGTGTACCGACTGCTAGTGTTGTGTGTACCGACTGCTAGTGTTGTATGTACCGACTGCTAGTGTTGTATGTACCGACTGCTAGTGTTGTGTGTACCGACTGCTAGTGTTGTATGTACCGACTGCTAGTGTTGTCTGTACCGACTGCTAGTGTTGTGTGAACCTTGTACAAGTCCCCCTGAACCTTGTATAAGTCCCCCTGAAGCTTGTGTAAGTACCCCTGAACCTTGTACAAGTCCCCCTGAACCTTGTGTAAGTCCCCCTGAACCTTGTGTAAGTCCCCCTGAACCTTGCGTAAGTCCCCCTGAACCTTGTACAAGTCCCCCTGAACCTTGTACAAGTCCCCCTGAACCTTGTGTAAGTCCCCCTGAACCTTGTGTAAGTCCTACTCAACCTTGTACAAGACCCACTCAACTTTTCATAAATCCCTCTCAGTTCTGTCATCCACAGCAACTCGTCCACATAATTTATTTACAACCTTCTTTCACTTCACTTTACTTTTCAGATACAAAATAAAGATTGTGAAGAAGATGTTGCTGATCCCTGAGGGCCCCTGTCTGAGAGCTTGATGAGGGCCCCTGCCTGAGAGCTCGATAAAGGGGCCCCTGTTTGAGAGCTTGATGAGGGCCTCTGCCTGAGAGGTCGAGGAGGACCCCTGTCTGAGAGCTTGATGAAGGGCCCCTGCCTTAGTTTGACGAGGGCCCCTACCTGAGAGCTGTAAATGTTTAAAGACAGTGTTAGGGACTCTCGTCTGATGGGCCCTCAGATAACTGTTGATGCCTGTTACCAGCACGGAACCCACTGCCCAAGGGGCCCCGACTGGAGTGTGAAGATGTCTTGATAAATTTTAAAGAAAAAAGAGTAAAAAAAAAGTGTGCCTAACAACAGGGAAAATATCATTCTTTAATTCATAAAGTGAGAGTCATAATCTTCAGTAATCTCTCCACCCAACCTGCACTCTAGTGGTGGTGGTTGTTTCTGTTCTTCCTGTTGTTCTTCCTGTTGTTGCTGCTGTTACTATTGTTTTTGCTATTGTTGTTTCTCCTGCTATTACTGTTGTTACTGTGTTTACTGTTGCCTCTATTGCGGTTGTTATTGCTGCTGCTGCTATTGCTGTTATTGTTGTGGTTGTGTGGTCGTTGCTGCTGCTATTGCTGTTATTGTTGTGGTTGTGTGATCGTTGTTGCTGCTATTGCTGTTATTGTTGTGGTTGTGTGATCGTTGCTGCTGCTATTGCTGTTATTGTTGTGGTTGTGTGGTCGTTGCTGCTGCTATTGCTGTTATTGTTGTGGTTGTGTGGTCGTTGCTGCTGCTATTGCTGTTATTGTTGTGGTTGTGTGGTCGTTGCTGCTGCTATTGCTGTTATTGTTGTGGTTGTGTGGTCGTTGCTGCTGCTATTGCTGTTATTGTTGTGGTTGTGTGGTCGTTGCTGCTGCTATTGCTGTTATTGTTGTGGTTGTGTGGTCGTTGCTGCTGCTATTGCTGTTATTGTTGTGGTTGTGTGGTCGTTGCTGCTGCTATTGCTGTTATTGTTGTGGTTGTGTGGTCGTTGCTGCTGCTATTGCTGTTATTGTTGTGGTTGTGTGGTCGTTGCTGCTGCTATTGCTGTTATTGTTGTGGTTGTGTGGTCGTTGCTGCTGCTATTGCTGTTATTGTTGTGGTTGTGTGGTCGTTGCTGCTGCTATTGCTGTTATTGTTGTGGTTGTGTGGTCGTTGCTGCTGCTATTGCTGTTATTGTTGTGGTTGTGTGGTCGTTGCTGCTGCTATTGCTGTTATTGTTGTGGTTGTGTGGTCGTTGCTGCTGCTATTGCTGTTATTGTTGTGGTTGTGTGGTCGTTGCTGCTGCTATTGCTGTTATTGTTGTGGTTGTGTGGTCGTTGCTGCTGCTATTGCTGTTATTGTTGTGGTTGTGTGGTCGTTGCTGCTGCTATTGCTGTTATTGTTGTGGTTGTGTGGTCGTTGCTGCTGCTATTGCTGTTATTGTTGTGGTTGTGTGGTCGTTGCTGCTGCTATTGCTGTTATTGTTGTGGTTGTGTGGTCGTTGCTTGCTGCTATTGCTGTTATTGTTGTGGTTGTGTGGTCGTTGTTGCTGCTATTGCTGTTATTGTTGTGGTTGTGTGGTCGTTGTTGCTGCTATTGCTGTTATTGTTGTGGTTGTGTGGTCGTTGCTGCTGCTATTGCTGTTATTGTTGTGGTTGTGTGATCGTTGCTGCTGCTATTGCTGTTATTGTTGTGGTTGTTGTCCTCTGATGTATTTTGTTCTGATGCGCAGGTCAGCTTTGCAGTTATTTTGTGGTTGTGCTGCGTTGCTGCTGCTAGCTGTTATTTGCCTAGTTCTGTTCCGTTGCTGCTGCTTTCTGCTCTACCTCTCCTTCCTGTCCTTCTCACTTCTATTCCCTTTTCATTTTTGACTGTCTATTGGTTCCCTTGTCACTGCTAATCAGCTCTTATTCTCTGCTCCTCTTCCCCTTCCCTGCCTTCCCTCATCGTCTTATACCGAACTCTCCTCTCCCCTCCCTGCTTCTCACCGTCTTTACCGAACTCGTGTCTCCCCTCCATGCCTTTCCTTCACCGTCTTTGACGAACTCTCTCCTCTCCCCTCCCTGCCTTCCTCATCCGTGTTATACCGAACTCTCTCGCTTCCTCCCCTTCCCTGCCTTCCTCACCGTCTTATACCGAACTCTTTCCTCTCGTCCCCTCCTCTGCCTTCCTCACGTCTTATACCGAACTCTCCCTCTCCCCTCCCTGCCTTCCCTCACCGTCTTATACCGAACTCTCTCCTCTCCCCTCCTGCCTTCCCTCACCGTCTTATACCGAACTCTCCTCTCCCCTCCCTGCCTTCCTCACCGTCTTATACGAACTCTCCCTCTCCCCTCCCTACCTTCCCTCACCGTCTTATACCGAACTCTCCCTCTCCCCTCCCTGCCTTCCCTCACGTCTTATACCGAACTCTCCCTCTCCCCTCCCTGCCTTCCCTCACCGTCTTATACCGAACTCTCCCTCTCCCCTCCCTGCCTTCCCTCACCGTCTTATACCGAACTCTCCCTCTCCCCTCCCTGCCTTCCCTCACCGTCTTATACCGAACTCTCCCCTCTCCCTCCCTGCCTTCCCTCACCGTCTTATACCGAACTCTCCCTCTCCCCTCCCTGACCTTCCCTCACCGTCTTATACCGAACTCTCCCTCTCCCCTCCCTGCCTTCCCTCACCGTCTTATACCGAACTCTCCCTCTCCCCTCCCTGCCTTCCCTCACCGTCTTATACCGAACTCTCCCTCTCCCCTCCCTGCCTTCCCTCACCGTCTTATACCGAACTCTCCCTCTCCCCTCCCTGCCTTCCCTCACCGTCTTATACCGAACTCTCCCTCTCCCCTCCCTGCCTTCCCTCACCTTCTTATACCGAACTCTCCCTCTCCCCTCCCTGCCTTCCTCACCGTCTTATACCGAACTCTCCCTCTCCCCTCCCTGCCTTCCCTCACCGTCTTATACCGAACTCTCCCTCTCCCCTCCCTGCCTTCCCTCACCGTCTTATACCGAACTCTCCCTCTCCCCTCCCTGCCTTCCCTCACCGTCTTATACCGAACTCTCCCTCTCCCCTCCCTGCCTTCCCTCACCGTCTTATACCGAACTCTCCCTCTCCCCTCCCTGCCTTCCCTCACCGTCTTATACCGAACTCTCCCTCTCCCCTCCCTGCCTTCCCTCACCGTCTTATACCGAACTCTCCCTCTCCCCTCCCTACCTTCCCTCACCGTCTTATACCGAACTCTCCCTCTCCCCTCCCTGCCTTCCCTCACCGTCTTATACCGAACTCTCCCTCTCCCCCTCCCTGCCTTCCCTCACCGTCTTATACCGAACTCTCCCTCTCCCCTCCCTGCCTTCCCTCACCGTCTTATACCGAACTCTCCCTCTCCCCTCCCTGCCTTCCCTCACCGTCTTATACCGAACTCTCCCTCTCCCCTCCCTGCCTTCCCTCACCGTCTTATACCGAACTCTCCCTCTCCCCTCCCTGCCTTCCCTCACCGTCTTATACCGAACTCTCCCTCTCCCCTCCCTGACCTTCCCTCACCGTCTTATACCGAACTCTCCCTCTCCCCTCCCTACCTTCCCTCACCGTCTTATACCGAACTCTCCCTCTCCCCTCCCTGCCTTCCCTCACCGTCTTATACCGAACTCTCCCTCTCCCCTCCCTGCCTTCCCTCACCGTCTTATACCGAACTCTCCCTCTCCCCTCCCTACCTTCCCTCACCGTCTTATACCGAACTCTCCCTCTCCCCTCCCTGCCTTCCCTCACCGTCTATATACCGAACTCTCCCTCTCCCCTCCCTGCCTTCCCTCACCGTCTTATACCGAACTCTCCCTCTCCCCTCCCTGCCTTCCCTCACCGTCTTATACCGAACTCTCCCTCTCCCCTCCCTGCCTTCCCTCACCGTCTTATACCGAACTCTCCCTCTCCCCTCCTGCCTTCCCTCACCGTCTTATACCGAACTCTCCCTCTCCCCTCCCTACCTTCCCTCACCGTCTTATACCGAACTCTCCCTCTCCCCTCCCTGCCTTCCCTCACCGTCTTATACCGAACTCTCCCTCTCCCCTCCCTGCCTTCCCTCACCGTCTTATACCGAACTCTCCCTCTCCCTCCCTACCTTCCCTCACCGTCTTATACCGAACTCTCCCTCTCCCCTCCCTGCCTTCCCTCACCGTCTTATACCGAACTCTCCCTCTCCCCTCCCTACCTTCCCTCACCGTCTTATACCGAACTCTCCCTCTCCCCTCCCTGCCTTCCCTCACCGTCTTATACCGAACTCTCCCTCTCCCCTCCCTGCCTTCCCTCACCGTCTTATACCGAACTCTCCCTCTCCCTCCCTACCTTCCCTCACCGTCTTATACCGAACTCTCCCTCTCCCCTCCCTGCCTTCCCTCACCGTCTTATACCGAACTCTCCCTCTCCCCTCCCTGCCTTCCCTCACCGTCTTATACCGAACTCTCCCTCTCCCCTCCCTGCCTTCCCTCACCGTCTTATACCGAACTCTCCCTCTCCCCTCCCTCCTTCCCTCACCGTCTTATACCGAACTCTCCCTCTCCCCTCCCTGCCTTCCCTCACCTTCTTATACCGAACTCTCCCTCTCCCCTCCCTGCCTTCCCTCACCGTCTTATACCGAACTCTCCCTCTCCCCTCCCTGCCTTCCCTCACCGTCTTATACCGAACTCTCCCTCTCCCCTCCCTGCCTTCCCTCACCGTCTTATACCGAACTCTCCCTCTCCCCTCCCTGCCTTCCCTCACCGTCTTATACCGAACTCTCCCTCTCCCCTCCCTGCCTTCCCTCACCTTCTTATACCGAACTCTCCCTCTCCCCTCCCTGCCTTCCCTCACCGTCTTATACCGAACTCTCCCTCTCCCCTCCCTGCCTTCCCTCACCGTCTTATACCGAACTCTCCCTCTCCCCTCCCTGCCTTCCCTCACCTTCTTATACCGAACTCTCCCTCTCCCCTCCCTGCCTTCCCTCACCGTCTTATACCGAACTCTCCCTCTCCCCTCCCTGCCTTCCCTCACCGTCTTATACCGAACTCTCCCTCTCCCCTCCCTGCCTTCCCTCACCTTCTTATACCGAACTCTCCCTCTCCCCTCCCTGCCTTCCCTCACCGTCTTATACCGAACTCTCCCTCTCCCCTCCCTGCTTCCCTCACCGTCTTATACCGAACTCTCCCTCTCCCCTCCCTGCCTTCCCTCACCTTCTTATACCGAACTCTCCCTCTCCCCTCCCTGCCTTCCCTCACCGTCTTATACCGTACCTCCCCATGTACCCACTTACCCCTGCCTCCATTATATCGACTTCCTCCCCTCCTTCTCCTTACCCTCCCTCTTATACCGTTCCTCTCACCTTCTCTTACCCCCTGCTTCTCACTCTTTACCTTCCTCCCCTCCTGCCTTACCCTCCCCTCTTACGTTCCTCCCCCATCCTGTTCCTCACTTCTTTACCCCTCTCCCTCTCCCTCCCTCCTCCCATCCCTCTCCTCTCTACCCCTCCCCCTCTTACTTTCCTCTCCATCCTTCTCTTACCCCTCCCTCTTACTTCCTCCCCTCCTTCTCTTACCCCTCCCTCTTACTTCCTCCCCATCCTTCTCTTACCCCTCCCATCTCCCTCCTCCCCATCCTTCTCTTACCCCTCCCCTCTTACTTCCTCTCCATCCTTCTCTTACCCCTCCCCTCTTACTTCCTCCCCATCCTTCTCTTACCCCTCCCCTCTTACTTCCTCCCCATCCTTCTCTTACCCCTCCCTCTCCCTCCCTCCCCATCCTTCTCTTACCCCTCCCCTCTTACTTCCTCTCCATCCTTCTCTTACCCCTCCCCTCTTCTCCTCCCCATCCTTCTCTTACCCCTCCCCTCTTACTTCCTCCCCATCCTTCTCTTACCCCTCCCCTCTCCCTCCCTCCCCATCCTTCTCTTACCCCTCCCCTCTTACTTCCTCCCCATCCTTCTCTTACCCCTCCCCTCTCCCTCCCTCCCCATCCTTCTCGTACCCCTCCCCTCTCCCTCCGTCCCCATCCTTCTCGTACCCCTCCCCTCTCCCTCCCCCCCCATCCTTCTCGTACCCCTCCCCTCTCCCTCCCTCCCCATCCTTCTCTTACCCCTCCCCTCTTACTTCCTCCCCATCCTTCTCGTACCCCTCCCCTCTCCCTCCGTCCCCATCCTTCTCGTACCCCTCCCCTCTCCCTCCCTCCCCATCCTTCTCTTACCCCTCCCCTCTTACTTCCTCCCCATCCTTCTCTTACACCTCCCCTCTTACTTCCTCCCCATCCTTCTCGTACCCCTCCCCTCTCCCTCCCTCCCCATCCTTCTCGTACCCCTCCCCTCTCCGTCTACATGCTACTTGGGGTACAGTAAATGCATCATCAATACAGTTAACTTATTCACTGACAAAAATATACACAAAAAACATTTGAAAGAACATGAGTTTTTAAATCCAGTTATTAAAATATATATTAATATGAATGCAATTCAATACAAGAAAGACATAAATGATAAATGGCTGCATGTGTACACATCATCAGTTAATTGAGTTTATTGGATATTTTATAACCGAGGTAAATGTTGAGAGAACTGGAAGTTTAATCTATCATATACTGCAACAATGTAACATTCTTAATTATGTAAATAATTTTACTAATGATAAACTTAAATATCGTTATTACACACGCATATATATATATATATATAATATATATATATATATATATATATATATATATATATATATATATATATATATATATATAATATATTATATATATATATATATATATATATATATATATATATATATATATATATATATATATATATATACATACACACACACACACGTGTAATAGCGAATACGTAAAACTTGCGAATTTGGCCTAAATAGCAACACTCTTCTTGCCGAATAAGGTAATCAAATATTTGTGTATGCAATAATTTCGCAAAAATCATTCTGAACCTAACGAAAAATATATATTTCATTGTGTTTATTATTAAACTATTGTAAACTTATCTAAAATATATTTAGTTGCATTAGGCTAAATTAAATTGTGCTTGTTATAATAAGGTTAGGTAAGTTTTCTAAGGTTCTTTTGGTACAAAATTATTAATTTTTACATTAACATAAATAAAAAAAATATGTAAAAGTATAAAATTTTTGAAAGGACTTAATTTTAAATGAGTTCTTGCTAACTGACCAGTTTTACCTATTTGGCACGACACACATACACACTGATTCTATCTGTTATTCCTACACACTGTTTATCTGTTCTCGCTACACACTGTTTATCTGTTACTGCTACACACTGTTTATCTGTTATTCCTATACACTGTTTATCTGTTATCGCTACACACTGTTAATCTGTTATCGCTACACACTATTTATCTGTTACTGCTACACACTGTTTATCTGTTATTCCTATACGCTGTTTATCTGTTATCGCTACACACTGTTAATCTGTTATTGCTACACACTATTTATCTGTTACTGCTACACACTGTTTATCTGTTATTCCTATACACTGTTTATCTGTTATCGCTACACACTGTTAATCTGTTATTGCTACACACTGTTTATCTGTTATCGCTACACACTGTTAATCTGTTATTGCTACACACTGTTTATCTGTTACTGCTACACACTGTTTATCTGTTATCGCTACACACTGTTTATCTGTTATCGCTACACACTGTTTATCTGTTACTGCTACACACTGTTTATCTGTTATTGCTACACACTGTTTATCTGTTATTGCTACACACTGTTAATCTGTTATTGCTACACACTGTTTATCTGTTATTGGTACACACTGTTAATCTGTTATTGCTACACACTATTTATCTGTTATCGCTACACACTGTTTATCTGTTACTGCTACACACTGTTTATCTGTTATCGCTACACACTGTATCTGTTACTGCTACACACTGTTTATCTGTTATCGCTACACACTGTTTATCTGTTACTGCTACACACTGTTTATCTGTTATTGGTACACACTGTTTATCTGTTATTGCTACACACTGTTCATCTGTTATTGCTACACACTGTTTATCTGTTATTGCTACACACTGTTCATCTGTTATTGCTACACACTGTTTATCTGTTATTGCTACACACTGTTCATCTGTTATTGCTACACACTGTTTATCTGTTATTGCTACACACTGTTCATCTGTTATTGCTACACACTGTTCATCTGTTATTGCTACACACTGTTTATCTGTTATTGCTACACACTATTTATCTGCTGTTCCTACACACTGGTTGTCAGTTACTGCTTCTGTTATATTTTCCGCTTCCTGATTGCCGTCTCATTTCCCCTGATCAATACCTGTCTCATTCCTTACCTGGAATATACCTGGATTTCGGGGGGTTAACACCCCCTGCGGCCCGACCTGTGATCAGGCTTCGCGGTGGATAAAGGCCTGATTAACCAGGCTGTTACTGTTGGCTGCACGGAAACTGACTTACGAACCACAGCCGGGCCGATCAGGTACTGACTTTAGG
This sequence comes from Cherax quadricarinatus, assembly GCF_026875155.1. Lineage (NCBI taxonomy): Eukaryota > Metazoa > Arthropoda > Malacostraca > Decapoda > Parastacidae > Cherax > Cherax quadricarinatus. The sequence goes on from NC_069412.1 coordinate 49,130,792, forward strand.
TGCCTGTCCAGCTCCTTCTTGAAGACAGCCAGGGGTCAATTGGTAATCTCCCTTATGTATACTGGGAGGCAGCTGAACAGTTTTGGGCCCCGACTTTTCACTGGGGGTATGTCGCAGCGCCTGCTTTCTTAGGGAGTGATTTTCGTGTGCAAGTTTGGTACTAATCCCTCTAGGACAGGGGTTCCCAACCAGGGGTGCGAGACATCATTCCATGGGGTGCGAGACATCATTCCAGGGGGTGCGAGACATCATTCCAGGGGGTGCGAAACATCATTCCAGGGGGTGCGAGACATCATTCCGGGGGTGCGAGACATCTATTCCAGGGGGTGCGAGACATCATTCCAGGGGGTGCGAGACATCATTCCAGGGGGTGCGAGACATCATTCCAGGGGGTGCGAGACATCATTCCAGGGGGTGCGAGACATCATCCCAGGGGGTGCGAGACATCATCCCAGGGGGTGCGAGACATCATTCCAGGGGGTGCCAGACATCATTCCAGGGGGTGCGAGACATCATTCCAGGTGGTGCGAGACATCATTCCAGGGGGTGCGAGACATCATTCCAGGGGTGCGAGACATCATTCCAGGGGGTGCGAGACATCATTCAGGGGGTGCGAGACATCATTCCAGGGGGTGCGAGACATCATTCCAGGGGGTGCGAGACATCATCCCAGGGGGTGCGAGACATCATCCCAGGGGGTGCGAGACATCATTCCAGGGGTGCGAGACATCATTCCAGGGGGTGCGGAGACATCATTCCAGGGGGTGCGAGACATCATTCCAGGGGGTGCGAGACATCATTTCCAGGGGGTGCAGACATCATCCAGGGGTGCGAGACATCATTCCAGGGGGTGCGAGACATCATTCCAGGGGGTGCTGAGACATCATCCCAGGGGGTGCGAGACATCATCCCGGGGGTGCGAGACATCATTCCAGGGGGGTGCGAGACATCATTCCAGGGGGTGCGAGACATCATTCCAGGGGGTGCCAGACATCATTCCAGGGGGTGCGAGACATCATTCCAGGGGGTGCGAGACATCATTCCAGGGGGTGCGAGACATCATTCCAGGGGGTGCGAGACATCATTCCAGGGGGTGCGAGACATCATTCCAGGGGGTGCGAGACATCATTCCAGGGGGTGCGAGACATCATTCCAGGGGGTGCGAGACATCATCCCAGGGGGTGCGAGACATCATCCCAGGGGGTGCGAGACATCATTCCAGGGGGTGCGAGACATCATTCCAGGGGGTGCGAGACATCATTCCAGGGGGTGCGAGACATCATTCCAGGGGGTGCGAGACATCATTCCAGGGGGTGCCAGACATCATTCCAGGGGGTGCGAGACATCATTCCAGGGGGTGCGAGACATCATTCCAGGGGGTGCGAGACATCATCCCAGGGGGTGCGAGACATCATCCCAGGGGGTGCGAGACATCATTCCAGGGGGTGCGAGACATCATTCCAGGGGGTGCGAGACATCATTCCAGGGGGTGCCAGACATCATTCCAGGGGTGCGAGACATCATTCCAGGGGGTGCGAGACATCATTCCAGGGGGTGCGAGACATCATTCCAGGGGTGCCAGACATCATTCCAGGGGGTGCGAGACATCATTCCAGGGGGTGCGAGACATCATTCCAGGGGGTGCGAGACATCATTCCAGGGGGTGCGAGACATCATCCCAGGGGGTGCGAGACATCATTCCAGGGGGTGCGAGACATCATTCCAGGGGGTGCGAGACATCATTCCATGGGGTGCAAGACATCATTCCAGGGGTTGCGAGACATCATTCCAGGGGGTGCGAGACATCATTCCAGGGGGTGCGAGACATCATTCCAGGGGGTGCGAGAAGCGTCCGTCTTAATAACAGGAAATTGGTTCATTTATTACTTATTAATATTTCCCAGACTGTGAAACTGCACTAACTCTGCTCATTCCATTTGCGACAACTTACTTATGTGAATCAGGATTTAGTTCTCTTTTGTCAATTAAGACAACATCTAGAAATCGTTTGAATGCACAGGCAGACATGCGTGTTGCTATCACCAACAGTTCCCCGTTTTGAAAAACTCTCAAGCAAGAAACAGGAACAAAAGAGTCATTGAATTAAAATGGATTCGCAAACTTTTTGGAAGTCAGCCTTTTGATTTTATTATCTTGTGCACATTTAAAGAAAGTAACTATTTTTTGTATGGTATATTGAAATGTTAATCGTAGCCATCCTTTCTTGTCCATATGTTTGATTTTTTACATATTAAAAAATAAAATTCCTTTCTAAAGGTTTGAAAGCTAGTTCTTGATTTGACTTTTTTGTATATATTTCAAGCAAGAGTTATTATTTTTGTATTTCAAGCAAGAGTTATTATTTTTGTATTTCAAGCAAGAGTTATTATTTTTGTATTTCAAGCAAGAGTTATTATTTTTGTATTTCAAGCAAGAGTTATTATTTTTGTATTTCAATCAAGAGTTATTATTTTTGTATTTCAAGCAAGAGTTATTATTTTTGTATTTCAAGCAAGAGTTATTATTTTTGTATTTCAAGCAAGAGTTATTATTTTTGTATTTCAATCAAGAGTTATTATTTTTGTATTTCAAGCATGAGTTATTATTTTTGTATTTCAAACAAGAGTTATTATTTTTGTATTTCAAGCAAGAGTTATTATTTTTGTATTTCAAGCAAGAGTTATTATTTTTGTATTTCAAGCAAGAGTTATTATTTTTGTATTTCAAGCAAGAGTTATTATTTTTGTATTTCAAGCAAGAGTTATTATTTTTGTAAGGTGTATTCAAATATCATTCTGTGACATGTTTCTTTTCTGTAAGTCTGATTTTTGCTCACATATATTAGAAAGTGAAATAAATATCTTCTCTTGATAAAATTTAGTATGACTCCACATCCTTTATCCTTGAACAAAGTTTAAATTGTAGGAGGTGCGAGGTTAGAGCAAAAATTTGATAGGGGTGCGGGAGTAAGAAAATGTTGGGAACCACTGAACTAGAATTTTCCAAGTGTATATTATCATGCATGGTTCCTGTTTGCCTTCCTGGGAATACAAGTCATGGAACTTCAACCGTTCCCAGTAATTTAGGTGTTTAATGCAATATATCTCATAGAAATTCCTGTAAAACCACTAGTCAGTCATTATTATTCTCACCTCCTGTAATCATTCTGCTTTATTTAATGAAATTAAAGTCAGTGAGAAAGTATAATCAAGGCAAAGATTATTTTTCACAGAGATACAATAAGTGCAGCGCTGAGGGTGAGCCGTGTTGGGTGTAATTACCAAGTAGTAATTACACCCAGGTTTTTACCTTGTCCTCCCACTTGGGTGTGTGTAATTACCTATTTTTCCCGCTACAACAGAGTGTTACGCTGGTGTTGGCTCGCCTGCCGCTGTCTCCACACGTTTTCAAAATTCACAATGGTTTTAGTCCCGTGTTTCTCTCCTGACCAGCAGCCACTACTTGCCACACAAAATTTATATGCTTTATTTTATAAGTTTTTAACATAGATTAGATTTATATTCTCTTCACAGGTTTCTCGGAGATTCGAACTGGGGGTCTGTGAAAGTGGCAGTAAACCGAACTTTGCTTCTGAAAAAAAAAAAACTGTGGATTGTTACAAAAGTTTATTACGTTATTGTAGTTATGATCTTTCTTGTAATTGTTCACAGAGTTCTCTTGCTGTTATCTCTCGTTATTGTTCACACCAAGAAGTTCTCTTATATCTCTTCTTCTTTTGCTCATACCAAGTTCTCTTATATCATCTCTTGTTCTTGTTCACATCAGTAACTCGTCTTGTTGTTCATATTGTTGACACTACATTGTTTTATGAACATCTATAATTCTCTAGCAAACACACATACACCCAGGTACACCCACATGCACCCAGGTACACCAACATACACCCAGGTACACCCACATACACCCAGGTACACCCACATGCACCCAGGTACACCAACATACACCCAGGTACACCCACATACACCCAGGTACACCTATATACACCCAGGTACACCCACATACACCCAGGTATATCCACATACACCCAGGTACACTCACATACACCCAGGTATATCCACATACACCCAGGTACACCCACATACACCAAGGTACATCCACTTATACGCAGGTACACCCACATACACCCAGGTACACAACACGCTCTTACTGTCATTATCTAGCAACTACGCATACACCCAGGTACACAACACACTCTGACTGTCATTATCTAGCAACTACGCATACACCCAGGTACACAACACACTCTGACTGTCATTATCTAACAACTACACATACACCCAGTACACAACACACTCTTACTGTCATTATCTAACAACTACACATACACCCAGTACACAACACACTCTGACTGTCATTATCTAACAACTACACATACACCCAGTACACAACACACTCTTACTATCACAACGTATCACTATGTAAAGCCAAACTTGTCACAACAAAAGCTTGCGCCTGCGTCTTCCCATCACTGTGGTCACCAGCAGGCTGTTGTCACCAGCAGGCTGTTGTCACCAGCACGCTGTTGTCACCAGCACACTGCTGTCACCAGCACAATGCTGTCACCAGCACGCTGTTGTCACCAGCACGCTGTTGTCACCAGCACGCTGTTGTCACCAGCACAGTGTTGTCACCAGCACGCTGTTGTCACCAGCACGCTGTTGTCACCACACTGTTGTCACCAGCACATTGTTGTCACCAGCACACTGTTGTCACCAGCACGCTGTTGTCACCAGCACTGTTTTCACCAGCACGCTGTTGTCACCAGCACGCTGTTGTCACCAGCACACTGTTGTCACCAGCACACTGTTGTCACCAGCACACTGTTGTCACCAGCACACTGTTGTCACCATGCACGCTGTTGTCACACGCACGCATGTTGTCACCACAGCTGTTGTCACCAGCACACTGTTGTCTCCAGCATACTGTTGTCACCAGCACATTGTTGTCACCAGCACAGCTGTTGTACCAGCACGCTTTTCACCAGCACGCTGTTGTCACCAGCACGCTGTTGTCACCAGCACACTGTTGTCACCAGCACACTGTTGTCACCAGCACGCTGTTGTCACAGCACGCTGTTGTCACCAGCACGCTGTTGTCACCAGCACACTGTTGTCTCCAGCATACTGTTGTCACCAGCACACTGTTGTCACCAGCACACTGTTTTCACCAGCACACTGTTTTCACCAGCACGCTGTTGTCACCAGCACGCTGTTGTCACCAGCACACTGTTGTCACCAGCACACTGTTGTCACCAGCACGCTGTTGTCACCAGTACGCTGTTGTCACCAGCACATTGTTGTCACCAGCACAGTGTTGTCACCAGCACGCTGTTGTCACCAGCACGCTGTTGTCACCAGCACGCTGTTGTCACCAGCACACTGTTGTCACCAGCACACTGTTGTCACCAGCACGCTGTTGTCACAGCACGCTGTTGTCACCAGCACGCTGTTGTCACCAGCACACTGTTGTCTCCAGCATACTGTTGTCACCAGCACACTGTTGTCACCAGCACACTGTTGTCACCAGCACGCTGTTGTCACCAGCACGCTGTTGTCACCAGCACGCTGTTGTCACCAGTACACTGTTGTCACCAGCACACTGTTGTCACCAGCACACTGTTGTCACCAGCACGCTGTTGTCACCAGCACGCTGTTGTCACCAGCACGCTGTTGTCACCAGTACACTGTTGTCACCAGCACACTGTTGTCACCAGCACACTGTTGTCACCAGCACACTGCTGTCACCAGTAAACTGTTGTCACCAGCACACTGTTGTCACCAGCACACTGTTGTCACCAGTAAACTGTTGTCACCAGCACACTGTCACCAGCACTGTTGTCAGCAGCACACTGTTGTCACCAGCACACTGCTGTCACCAGTAAACTGTTGTCACCAGCACACTGCTGTCACCAGTAAACTGTTGTCACCAGCACACTGCTGTCACCAGCACACTGTTTTCACCAGCACACTGTTTTCACCAGCACACTGTTGTCACCAGCACATTGTTTATCCACACGACAGCACTGTTGTCACAGCACACTGTTGTCACCAGCACACTGTTTTCACCAGCACACTGTTGTCACCAGCACACTGTTGTCACCAGCACACTGTTGTCACCAGCACATTGTTGTCACCAGCACATTGTCACCAGCACACTGTTGTCACCAGCACACTGTTGTCACCAGCACATGTTGTCACCAGCACTTGTTGTCACCAGCACACTGTTGTCACCAGCAACTTGTTGTCACCAGCACATTGTTGTCACCAGCACACTGTTGTCACCAGCACACTGTTGTCACCAGCACATTGTTGTCACCAGCACATTGTTGTCACCAGCACACTGTTGTCACCAGCACACTGTTGTCACCAGCACATTGTTGTCACCAGCACATTGTTGTCACCAGCACACTGTTGTCACCAGCACACTGTTGTCACCAGTAAACTGCTGTCACCAGCACACTGTTGTCACCAGCACACTGTTGTCACCAGCACATTGTTGTCACCAGCACATTGTTGTCACCAGCACACTGTTGTCACCAGCACAGTGTTGTCACCAGCACAGTGTTGTCACCAGAGCACACTGTTGTCACCAGCACACTGTTGTCACCAGCACACTGTTGTCCAATGTTCACCAGCACACTGTTGTCACCAGCACACTGTTGTCACCAGCCATGTTCACAGACTTGTCACCAGCACACTGTTGTACCGACCAGCGCACACCTGTTGTCACCAGCACATTGTTGTCACCAGCACATGTTGTCACCAGCACATCACACTGTTGTCACCAGCACACTGTTACCAGCACATTGTTGTCACCAGCACATTGTTGTCACCAGCACACTGTTGTCACCAGCACACTGTTGTCACCAGCACACTGTTGTCACCAGCACATTGTTGTCACCAGCACATGTTGTCACCAGCACACTGTTGTCACCAGCACACTGTTGTCACCAGCACATGTTGTCACCAGCACATGTTGTCACCAGCACATTGTTGTCACCAGCACAGTGTTGTCACCAGCACAGTGTTGTCACCAGCACACTGTTGTCACCAGCACACTGTTGTCACCAGCACACTGTTGTCACCAGCACACTGTTGTCACCAGCACACTGTCACGCTGTGTCACAGCACAGCTGTTGTCACCAGCACGCTGTGTCACCAGCACACTGTTGTCACCAGCCACGTTTTGTCACCAGCACACTGTTGTCACCAGCACACCTGTTGTCACCAGCACAGTGTTGTCACCAGCACAGTGTTGTCACCAGCACAGTGTTGTCCACCAGCACATGTTGTCACCAGCACACTGTTGTCACCAGTGCACACACTGTTGTCACCAGCACGCTGTTGTCACCAGCACAGTGTCACACATGTTGCACCGCCATGTTGTCACCAGCACAGTGTTGTCACCAGCACAGTGTTGTCCCACCAGTTCACAGACATGTTGTCACCAGCACGCTGTTGTCACCAGCACGCTGTTGTCAACAGCGTTCACAGCACTGTTGTCACCAGCACATGTTGTACCACCACGCACAGCACAGTGTTGTCACCAGCACACAGTGTTGTCACCAGCACAGTGTTGTCACCAGCACAGTGTTGTCACCAGCACAGTGTTGTCACCAGCACAGTGTTGTCACCAGCACATTGTCACCAGCACAGTGTTGTCACCAGCACAGTGTTGTCACCAGCACAGTGTTGTCACCAGCACAGTGTTGTCACCAGCACAGTGTTGTCACCAGCACACTGTTGTCACCAGCACAGTGTTGTCACCAGCACACTGTTGTCACCAGCACGCTGTTGTCACCAGCACGCTGTTGTCACCAGCACAGTGTTGTCACCAGCACACTGTTGTCACCAGCACAGTGTTGTCACCAGCACGCTGTTGTCACCAGCACAGTGTTGTCACCAGCACAGTGTTGTCACCAGCACAGTGTTGTCACCAGCACACTGTTGTCACCAGCACACTGTTGTCACCAGCACAGTGTTGTCACCAGCACAGTGTTGTCACCAGCACAGTGTTGTCACCAGCACAGTGTTGTCACCAGCATAGTGTTGTCACCAGCACAGTGTTGTCACCAGCACAGTGTTGTCACCAGCACAGTGTTGTCACCAGCACAGTGTTGTCACCAGCACACTGTTGTCACCAGCACAGTGTTGTCACCAGCACAGTGTTGTCACCAGCACACTGTTGGCACCAGCACAGTGTTGTCACCAGCACAGTGTTGTCACCAGCACAGTGTTGTCACCAGCACAGTGTTGTCACCAGCACACTGTTGTCACCAGCACAGTGTTGTCACCAGCACAGTGTTGTCACCAGCACAGTGTTGTCACCCAGCACACTGTTGTCACCAGCACAGTGTTGTCACCAGCACAGTGTTGTCACCAGCACAGTGTTGTCACCAGCACACTGTTGTCACCAGCACAGTGTTGTCACCAGCACAGTGTTGTCACCAGCACAGTGTTGTCACCAGCACACTGTTGTCACCAGCACAGTGTTGTCACCAGCACAGTGTTGTCACCAGCACAGTGTTGTCACCAGCACAGTGTTGTCACCAGCACAGTGTTGTCACCAGCACAGTGTTGTCACCAGCACAGAGTGTTGTCACCAGCACAACTGTTGTCACCAGCACAGTGTTGTCACCAGCACAGTGTTGTCACCAGCACAGTGTTGTCACCAGCACACTGTTGTCACCAGCACACTGTTGTCACCGTGCTCGGTAATGCTTGTAAATGTTCATGTTGATAAATAATGATACGTAACATAAAATGATCGAATAAGTCAATGTTTATTTATCCATTTTACCAAATAATTTATATAACTTAACACATCACCAGGGGGAAGAATGATCATTCTGTCATTCTACTAGTAGCAACACCAGGGGGAAGAATGATCATTCTGTCATTCTACTAGTAGCAACACCAGGGGGAAGAATGATCACTCTGTCATTCTACTAGTAGCAACACCAGGGGGAAGAATGATCATTCTGTCATTCTACTAGTAGCAACACTAGGGGGAAGAATGATCACTCTGTCATTCTACTAGTAGCAACACCAGGGTGAAGAATGATCACTCTGACATTCTACTAGTAGCAACACCAGCGTGAACAATGATCATTCTGATATTCTACTAGTAGCAACACCAGGGGGAAGAATGATCATTCTGTCATTCTACTAGTAGCAACACCAAGGGGAAGAATGATCATTCTGACATTCTACTAGTAGCAACACCAGGGGGAAGACTGATCATTCTGTCATTCTAATAGTAGCAACACCAGGGGGAAGAATGATCACTCTGTCATTCTACTAGTAGCAACACCAGGGTGAAGAATGATCAGTCTGACATTCTACTAGTAGCAACACCATGGTGAAGAATGATCACTCTGTCATTCTACTAGTAGCAACACCAGGGTGAAGAATGATCACTCTGTCATTCTACTAGTAGCAACACCAGGGTGAAGAATGATCACTCTGTCATTCTACTAGTAGCAACACCAGGGGGAAGACTGATCATTCTGTCATTCTACTAGTAGCAACACCAGGGGGAAGAATGATCACTCTGTCATTCTACTAGTAGCAACACCAGGGGGAAGAATGATCACTCTGTCATTCTACTAGTAGCAACACCAGGGGGAAGAATGATCACTCTGTCATTCTACTAGTAGCAACACCAGGGTGAAGAATGATCACTCTGTCATTCTACTAGTAGCAACACCAGGGGGAAGAATGATCACTCTGTCATTCTACTAGTAGCAACACCAGGGGGAAGAATGATCACTCTGTCATTCTACTAGTAGCAACACCAGGGTGAAGACTGATCATTCTGACATTCTACTAGTAGCAACACCAGGGGGAAGACTGATCATTCTGTCATTCTACTAGTAGCAACACCAGGGGGAAGAATGATCACTCTGTCATTCTACTAGTAGCAACACCAGGGTGAAGAATGATCATTCTGACATTCTACTAGTAGCAACACCAGGGGGAAGAATGATCATTCTGTCATTCTACTAGTAGCAACACAAGGGTGAAGAATGATCATTCTGACATTCTACTAGTAGCAACACCAGGGTGAAGACTGATCATTCTGACATTCTACTAGTAGCAACACCAGGGTGAAGACTGATCATTCTGACATTCTACTAGTAGCAAAACCAGGGTGAAGACTGATCATTCTGACATTCTACTAGTAGCAACACCAGGGTGAAGACTGATCATTCTGACATTCTACTAGTAGCAACACCAGGGGGAAGAATGATCATTCTGACATTCTACTAGTAGCAACACCAGTGTGAAGAATGATCATTCTGACATTCTACTAGTAGCAACACCAGTGTGAAGAATGATCATTCTGACATTCTACTAGTAGCAACACCAGGGAGAAAAATGATCATTCTGACATTCTACTAGTAGCAACACCAGGGAGAAAAATGATCATTCTGACATTCTACTAGTAGCAACACCAGGGGGAAGAATGATCATTCTGACATTCTACTAGTAGCAACACCAGGGGGAAGAATGATCATTCTGACATTCTACTAGTAGCAACACCAGGGGGAAGAATGATCATTCTGACATTCTACTAGTAGCAACACCAGCGTGAACAATGATCATTCTGTCATTCTACTAGTAGCAACACCAGGATGAAGAATGATCATTGTACCCACTCGCACATTCCAACACTCACCACACCTTGCCCTCAAGTAACCATTCCCACTCAACACATCTTGCCCTAGAGTACCCTCTCCCACTCACCACACTGGTCCCCAACACCTAATTTCTACACATGAAAGGCTCTCCAGAGGTGATGTGTGTGTGAAGGATGGTGGAGGTGTGAAGGATGGTGGAGTGAAGGATGGTGGAGGTGTGAAGGATGGTGGTGTGAAGGATGGTGGAGGTGTGAAAGATGGTAGTGGTGTGAAGGATGGTGGTATGAAGGATGGTGGTGTGAAGGATGGTAGACGTGTGAAGAATGGTCGAGATGTGAAGGATGGTGGAGATGTGAAGGATGGTGATGTGAAGGATGGTAGAGTGTGAAGGATGGTGGAGGTGTGAAGGAGGTGGTTGAAGGAGGGTGGAGTGAAGGTGGTGGAGGGTAAAAGGATGGTGGTGGTGTAAAAGATGGGGTGGTGTGAAGGATTGTAGGTTGAAGGTGGGGGTGGTGTGAAGGATGGGGGGTGTGAAGGTGGGTGTAAAGGGATGGTGGAGTAAAGGGATGGGGGAGGTGTGAGGATGGTGGTGTAAAGGATGGTGGAGTGAAGGGAGGTGGGGTGGAAGGATGGTGGTTAAAGGGGGGGGGGGTGGGTGGTGGGGGGGTGTGAAGGATGGTGGGGTGTAAAAGTGGGGGGGGTGTGAAGGATGGGTGGGGGAAGGGGGTGGTGGTGTAAAGGATGGTGGAGGTGGGGAAGGGGTGGTATGAAGGATGGGTGTGAAGGATGGAGAGTTAAGGTGGTGGGGGTGTGAAGGATGGTGGTGGTGTGAAGGAGGTGGTTGAAGGGGGGTGTAAGGATGGTGGTATGAAGGAGGGGGTGGTGTGGGGATTGGGGGTTGAAGGATAGAGGAATGTGAAGGAGGGTGGAGAGTGAAGGAGGGCGAGATGCGAAGGAGGGGGAGTGTAAGGAGGTGGAGGTTGAAGGATATGGTGGAAGATGGTGGAGATGTGAAGGTGGTGGTATGAAGGATGGGGTTGAAGATGGGGGGACGTGTAAGGATGGTGGAATGTAAGGGTTGGAGTGTAAAGGAAGGTGGGGGTGTAAAGGGAAGGGGTGTGAAGGGATGGTGGAGAGGGAAAGGGATGGTGGTGTGAAGGATGGTGGTGTGAAGGGTGGGGGGTGGTGTGAAGGATGGTGGGGGTGTAAAGGATTAAGGTATAAAGGATGGTGCGGGTGTGAAAGATGGTGGGGTGTGAAGGATGGTGGAGGTGCGAAGGATGGGGGTGGTGTAAGGATGGTGGTGGAAATGGTGGTGGTTAAAGGATGGTGGGGTGTAAAGGGATGGGGTGTAAAGGGTGGTGGAGGTTGAAGGGGTGGAGGTGTAAAGGGGATGGTGGTGTGAAGTTTGTGGGGGTTTTGGGAAGAAGGAGAGGTGGAAGGATGTGGTGTGCGGTGGTGGGGTGTAAGGAGGGGTGTAAAGGTGGTTTTGGTGGCAGGTGGGGAGGTGTAAAAGGAGGGGTTGAAGGATTTTTTGGTGTGCAGGATGGGGAGGTGTGAATGGTGGTGTGAAGGATGGTTTTGGTGTGCAGGTTGGGGGAGGTGTAAAGGAGGGGATTTGGAAGGTGGTGGAGGGTGGATGGGGGAGGATAAAGGAGGGTGGAGGAGTGAAGAGGGTGGGTGAAAGATGGGCTGTAAAGGATGGTGGTGGTGTGAAGGATGGGGGTGGTGTGAAGGTTTTGGTGGTGGTGGGTAAAGGGATGGGGTGGTGTGAAGGATGGGTTGGGTAAAGGGATGGTGGAGGTGTGAAGGTGGGGAGGAGTGAAGGAGGTGGAGGAGTGAAGGAGGGTGGGTAAAAGATGTGCTGTAAAGGGATGGTGGGGTGTGAAGGAGTGGGGTGTGAAAGGGGGGTGGGGTGTGAAGGATGGTGGGGTGTAAAGGAGGGTGGTGGTGAAGGATGGTGGGGGTGTAAAGGATGGGGTGGTGTGAAGGGGGTGGTGGGTTGAAGATGGTGGTGGTGTGAAGGATGGGGGAAGTGTGAAGGATGGTAGGTGTGAAAGGATGGTGGTAGGAAGGATGGTGGAGTTTTGAAGGAGGGTGGTTAAAAGATGGGGGGTTTTAAAGGGGGGTGGGTGGTGGTGTGAGGATGGGGGAGTGTAAAAGGTGGTGGGTAAAGGGATGGGGTGTGAGGGGTGGGGGGTGTGGGGGGGGTGAAGATGTGGGGGGTGTGAAAATGGGGGTGTGAAGGATGGGGGGTGAGGAGGGGGAGGTGTGAAGGAGGTGGTGTAAGGGAGTGGTGAAGGGATGGGGGTGGTGTGCAGGATGGTGGAGGGTGAAGGTGGGGAGGTAAAGGTGGGGAGGAGTGAAGGAGGTGGAGGGGGTAAAGGAGGGGGTGTAAAAAGACGGTGGTAAAGGAGGGGTGGTGTGAAGGATGGTGGGGTGTAAAGGATGGGGGTGGGGAAGGATGGGGTGGTGTAAGGATGGGGGAAAGGGTTTTAAGGATGGTGGAGGTGTGAAAGATGGTGGGTGGAAAGGATGGGGGTTTTGGAAAGGGATGGTGGATTTTGTGAAGGTGGTGGAGGTGTAAAGGATGGTGGTGTGAAGGAGGGAGAGATGTGAAGGATGGTGTGAAGGAGGGGGTGAGGGAGGGTGTGAAGGATGGTGGAAGTGTGAAGGATGGTGGTGTAAAGGATGGTGATGTGAAAATGGGTGAAGGATGGTGGTGTGAAGAACGGTGTGTGAGGAGGGTTGTGTAAAGGGGAGGGTTTGTGAAGGATGGTGTGAAGGAGGGGTTGTGTGAAGGTCTTGTGTGAAGGTGGGGGGTGTGAAGGATGGGGGTGTGAAGGTGGTGTGGAGTGGGGGGTGTGGGGGGGGGGGGGTGAGGGTGTGAAGGAGGGTTGTATGAAGGATGTTTGTGTGAAGGATGATTGTGTGAAGGATGGTGGAGGTTTGAAGGATGGTGGGTGAAGGTGGCTGTGTTAAAGGGATGGTTTGTGTAAGGATGGTTTGTGAAATTGGTGTGAAGGAGGTTGTGTGAAGGATGGTGTGAAGGATGGTTTGTGAAGGAGGTGGAAGTGTGAAGGATGTGGAAGGATGGTGGAGGTGTGAAGGATGGGGGTGTAAAGGTGGTGGTGTAAAAGGGATGGTTGTGAGGGATGGTGGGTGAAGGATAGTGGTTGAAGGAGGTTGTGTAAAGGGAGGGTGGGTGAAGGAGGTGGTGTAAGGAGGGTGGTGTGAAGGATGGTTTGGGGAATATGGTGGGTAAAGGTGCTTGTGTGAAGGTGGGTGTGAAGGATGGTGGTGTGAAGGATGGGTGAGGAGGGTTGTTGAAGGATGGGGGTGGAAGGATGGGATTAAAGGATGGGGTGTGAAGGATGGGGGGTTGAAGGAGGGTTGTGGAAGGTGGTGGGGAAGGATGGTGGGGTGAAGGAGGGTGTAAAGGATTTTTTGGGAAAGGAGGGGTGGTGTGAAGATGCTTGTGTGAAGGAGGGTGGTGTAAGGGATGGTGGTGTGAAAGGATGGTGTGAAGGTGTTGTGTGAAGGAGGGTGGGTAAAGGAGGGGGTGTAAAGGGTGGTTGTGTGAAGGATGGTGGGTGAAGGATGGTGTGAGGTGGTGATTGAAGGTGGTGATTAAGGAGGGTTGTGTAAAGGATGGTGGTGGGATGTGGTTGGGGGGGGTGGGGAGGTGGTGGGAAGGATGGGGTGTAAAATGGTGGGTGAAGGATGGTGGGTGAAGGAGGGAGCTACCGTTTTCCTTCAAAGATTCCATACAACACATTAACGTGTCCGCAGGGCTGGGTGATACACTCCCAACCATCGTTCCTTCCCCCCCTTTCCCACCTCCTCCACACAAACCTCCACCCCCTCGGGTACTCCCCTCCACCCCCGTCACTACCCTCCACCTCCCTCCATCACCCTCCCCTTTCCCCCCCCCCCCCCCCCCCCCCACTCCATCACTCCCCTCCCCTCCCCCCATCCCCCTCCCCCCCCTCCACCTCCCTCCCCCCCCCCCTTTCCCCCAAAAAACCGTAAAAAGCTAAAAAAATTGGAATTTAATTTGGTAAAGGGGGGTGGGGGAAATTTGGAGGAGGAGGAGGAGGAGGAAGGAGGGGGGGGGAGGGGAGGAGGGGGGTTGGGAGGAGGGGGGGGGGTTGGGGGGAGGAGGAGGAGGGGGAGGGAGGAGGGGGGAGGAGGGGGAGGGGAGGGGGGAGGTGGGGAGAGGAGGGGGAAAGGGAGGAGGGGGGAGGAGGAGGGGGGGTGGGGGGGGGGGTGGTGGAGGGGGGGAAGGGGGGGAGGAGGAGGAGGGGAGGAGGAGGAGGGGGGGAAAGGGAGGAAGGGGAGGAGGAGGAGGAGGGGGGGGGAGGGGGGTGGGTGGAGGGGGGGGGGGAAAGGGGGGGGGTTGGAAGTGGGAAAGGGGGGAAAAGGAAAAGGGAAAAAAAAAAGGGAAAAAGGAGGAGGGGAAAAAAAAGGAGGAGGAGGGGGGAGGAGGGGGAAGGAGAGGAGGGGGGGAAGGGGGAAAAGGGGGGGTTAAAAAGGTAAAATTGGTGGGGAAATGGGGGAAAGGGGAATTCGGGGAAGAGGGTCAAGACCAGGGGAAGAAGAGAAAAAAGGGGAAGAAAAAAAGGTTTAAGAAGAAAAAGATTAGGGGCACAAGAAAAAACCCCTTATAAGGGGGGGGAAGGGGGAGGGGGAAGGGGGGAGAGGGGGAGGGGGAGGGGGGAGAGGGGGGGGGAAGGGGGGGGAAAGGGGGGGGAAAGGGGGGGTTGGGGGGGGGGGAAAAAAATTTTGATTAAAAAAGGGAATTGGGGTTTTTTTCAAACCCTTGGAAAACCACCGGTCCAGTTAGGGAGATTTTTGAAAAAAATAAACAAAAATTTAAAAAAAAATAAAAACAAATTATAAATTAATAAAATTTAAAATAATTTGGGGGGTTAAAGAGGGGGGGGGGAGGGGGGGAAGGGGGAAGGGGGAGGGGGTTTGGTGGAAAGGGGGGAGAGGGTTTGAATAAAAGGTGAACTTAGGTTTTTTATTTAAAATGTCCCTTTTTTGGTGGGACCCCCCCAAAAACTTTACGGGTTTAGAGCTTTTACCCCTGTTTTTAAAAATTTAAAAAATTAAAAAATCATTTTTTTAAATAAAATTTAAAGGAAAAGAGGTGGTAGAGCAGCAGTCAGGTGTACGTCACTGTTGGTTGTAGCAGTCAGGTGTACGTCACTGTTGGTTGTAGCAGTCAGGTGTACGTCACTGTTGGTTGTAGCAGTCAGGTGTACGTCACTGTTGGTTGTAGCAGTCAGGTGTACTTCACTGTTGGTTGTAGCAGTAGGTGTACTTCAATTTTGGGGTTTTTTGCAGCGGGTTTGTACGTCCTTTTGGGTTTTTTGTAGCAGTAGGTGTACGTCACTGTTGGTTTAGCAGTCAGGTTGTACCCCATGTTGGTTTGTAGCAGTCGGGGGTTTTACTCACTGTTGGTTTTTTAGCAGTCAGGTGAAAACGTCACTGTTGGTTGGCAGTCAGGTGGTACGCCCACTGTTGGTTGTAGCATTTCAGGTTTTACGTCACTTTTGGGTTTTTGTGGGACGGGGTGTACGCCCACTTTTTGGTTGTAGCAGTCGGTTTGTAGTCATTTTGGGTTTTGTAGCAGCCCAGGTTTTACCTTTTTGGGTTTTGAAAGCAGTCGGTGTACTTCATTTTTGGGTTGTAGCAGTAAGGTTGTACTTCACTGTTGGTTGTAGCAGTCAGGTGTACGTCACTGTTGGTTGTAGCAGTCAGGTGTACTTCACTGTTGGTTGTAGCAGTCAGGTGTACTTCACTGTTGGTTGTAGCAGTCAGGTGTACTTCACTGTTGGTTGTAGCGTCAGGTTTTTACGTCACTGTTGGTTGTAGCGTCGGGTTTTGTAGTCACTTTTGGTTTTTGTAGCGGGTTCAGGGGGTACGTAAATGGGGGTTTTTTAAAAACCCCCGGGTTTGGGTACTTCACTGTTTGGTTGTAGCAGTCGGTTTCCTTCACTTTTGGGGTTGTAGCAGTCGGTGTACTTCCTTTTGGGTTTTGTAGCAGTCAGGTTTTAATTCCCTGTTGGTTTTTTTAGCAGTCGGGTTTGAAATTTCCCACTGTTGGTTGTACCCAAGAAAATTTGTACGTCATGTTGGTTGTAGCATTTCGGTTTGTACTTTAAATTGTTGGTTTTTGGCGTCAGGTTTTACGTCCGGGGGGGTTTTGTAGCAGTCAGGTGTACTTCATGTTGGTTTGTAGCGGGCAGGGGTACTTCCTTTTGGGTTTTGGTAGCAGCCCGGGGGGTTAGGTTCATGTTGGTTGTGCTAGGGGGTAGGTTGGTTGGCGGGGTTACTTTTTTCCTTTGGGTTTGTAGGGGGTTTTGCCGGGGGAAAAAGCCCCCCCCCCCCCCCCCCCCCGGGGGGGGGCAGCGGGGGTATTTTGGGTTTGAAAAACGTGTGTAGGGGGTTTGGCCCGGGGGGGGGGTCGGTCGGGTTGGGGGTTGTGGCCGTAGGGGAGGGGGGGGCGTGGGGGTTGGCGGGGGGGGGGGGTCCCGGGTGGGGTTGGGTTGTAGCGTCGGGGTTGTACGTCACTTTTTGGGTTGTAGAAAGTAAAGGTGTACGTCATGTTGGTTTTAGAAGTCAGGTGTACGCCCAGTTTTGGGTTTTTGTAGCAGTCAGGTGTAGGGTCCTTTTGGGTTGAAAGGCAGTCAGGTGCGTCACTTTTGGGGGTTGTAGCATTTCGGGGTGTAGTCACTTTTGGGTTTTGTAGCATTTGGTGTACGCACTTTTGGTTTTAGCAGTCAGGTTTTTACGTCACTTTTGGTTTTGTAGCGGGTCAGGTTACGTCACTGTTGGTTGTGAAAGCAAGTCAGGTGTACGCCCACTGTTGGTTTGTAGATTCAGGTTTACGTCACTGTTGGTTTTTAGCAGTCAGGTGTACGTCACTTTTGGGTTTGTAGCAGCAGGTGTAGGGTCCTGTTGATTGCGGGCAGACAGGTTTTACGCACTGTTGGTTGTAGCAAAAAGGTGTAGTCATGTTGGTTTTTGCAGCGGGTTTGTACGTCGGGTGTTGGTTGTAGCAGTCGGGTTTTAGGGTAAAGTTTTTGGGTTGAAAGCAGTAGGTGTTACGTCACTGGGGTTTTTGTAGCGTCGGGGTTTTAAACGTCTTTGGTGGTTTAGCAGTCGGGTTTTACGTCACTGTTGGTTTTTTGGAAAATTTCGGGGTTGTACGTCATGTTGGTTGTACCCTTTCGGGGTTTTACGTCACTGTTGGTTCAGCGGGCAGGGGTTACGTCATTTTGGGTTGAGCGGGACAGGTGTACGTCACTGTTGGTTGTAGCAGTCGGGGTTTTACGTCACTTTTTGGGTGCGGGCAGAAAAGGGGGGACTTCATTTGGTTGTAGCAGCAGGTGTACGCCCATGTTGGTTGTAGCGGTCGGTGTACGCCCACTGTTGGTTTTTAGCAGTCAGGTGTATCACTGTTGGTTGTAGCAGCGGTGTACTTTTCACTTTTGGTTGAAAGCAGTCAGGTGTAGTATGTTGGTTGTAGCGGGTCGGGTTTGTACTTCATGTTGGTTGTAGCTTTCAGGGTGTATTTCCCACTTTTGGGTTTTTTGTAGCGTCGGGGTGTACTTCACTTTTGGGTTGTGCAGTCAGGGGGGTACGTCACGGTTGGTTTGTAGCAGTAAGGTGTAGTCACTTTTGGTTTGTAGCGGGTCAGGGTACGTCATTTTGGGGTTGTAGCGGGTAAGGTTTACGTCACTTTTTTGGTTGTAGCAGTCAGGTGTACGTCACTTTTGGGTTTGGTAGCAGTCGGGTACGTCATTTTGGGGTTTGTGGGCATTCAGGTTTTTATTTCCCACTGTTGGTTTTTTAGCAAGTCGGTGTTTTTCACTTTTGGGTTGAAAGCATTTGGGGTTTTACGCCCAGTGTTGGTTTTTAGCAGTCAGGTTTTCGTCAGTTTTGGTTGTACCCAGTCAGGGTCGCCCACTTTTGGGTTTAGCAGTCGGGGTGAAAGTCCTTTTGGGTTTTGTAGCAGTCGGTGTACGTCAGTTGGTTGTAGCATTTCAGGGTACGTCACTGTTGGTTGTAGCGTAGGTGTACGTCACTGGGGGGTTGTACCCGCAGGTGTACGTCACTGTTGGTTTTTGCAGTCAGGTTGTACGTCACTGTTGGTTTTTAGCATCAGGTGTACGTCATGTTGGTTGTACCCAGTAGGTTTTTCCCGTCACTTTTGGGGTTGTTGAAAGTCAGGTTTTACGTCATTTTTGGGTTTTTTAGCGGGTCGGGTTTTCCCGTCATTTTGGGTTTGTAGCAGTCAGGGGGTAGGGTCATTTTGGGTTTTTTTAGCATTTCGGGTTTTGTACGCCCACTTTTGGGTTTTGTAGCAGTCGGGGTGTACGTCACTTTTGGGTTTGGGAGCAGTCGGGGGAACTTTTCCACTTTTTTGGTTTTTAAAGCAGTAGGTGTACGTCATGTTGGTTTTTAGCAGTGGGGTTGTACGTCCTGTTGGTTGTGCATTTCAGGTGTACGTCACTGTTGGTTTTTAGCAGTCAGGTAAACGTCACTTTTGGGTTTTTAGCAGTCAGGTGTATTTCACTTTTGGGTTTTTTGTAGCGTCAGGTGTACTTCACTGTTGGTTGTAGCAGTAAAGGTGTACTTCAATTTTGGGGTTGTAGCAGTAGGTGTACGTCCTGTTGGTTTTTCGTCAGGGTACGTCACTTTTTGGTTGTGGGAAAGTAAGGTGTACGTAAACTGTTGGTTGTAGCCTTTCAGGTGAAACGTCATTTTGGTTTTTGTAGCAGTAGGTTTTAGCCCACTTTTGGGTTTTTTGGCAGTCAGGTGTACGCACTGTTGGTTGTAGCAGTGGTGTACGCCCTTTTTGGGTTGTAGAAATTTCAGGTGTACGTCACTGTTGGTTGTAGCAGTAAAGGTTTGTACTTTCACTTTTGGGGTTGTACCCAGTCAGGTGTACTTTCATTTTTGGGTTGGGTAGAAAAGTAAGGTGTAGGGCACTTTTGGGTTTTTGTAGCGTCAGGTGTACGTCATTGTTGGTTGTAGCGGGTCAGGTTTTACGTCACGGTTGGTTGTGCAGTCAGGTGTACGTCACTGTTGGTTGTACCCACCCAGGTTTTACGTCACTTTTGGTTGTAGCATTTCAGGTTTTGGTCACTTTTGGGTTTTTTAGCAGTCAGGTGTACGTCCCGTTTGGTTGTAGCAGTCGGGTTTTTACGTCACTTTTGGGTTTGTAGCAGTCAGGTGTACGTCACTGTTGGTTGTAGCAGTCAGGTTGTTTTTCACGTTGGTTGTAGCAGCAGGTTTTAGGGTCACTGTTGGTTGAAAGCAGTAAAGGTGTCCCTTCACTTGTTGGTTGTAGCATTCAGGTTTTAGGGTAAATGTTGGTTGTGGGCAGTCAGGTGACGTCCCCTTTTTGGTTTGGGAAGCAGTGGGGTGTAGCCCATGTTGGGTTTTTTAGCATTTAGGTGTACGTCATTTGGTTGAAGCAAAAAAGGTTACGTCACTTTTTGGTTTTGTAGCAGTCAGGTGTACGCCCACTTTTGTTTTTAGCAGTCAGGTGTACGTCCTTTTTGGTTGTGGGAAGTCAGGGGGTGGGTCCGGGTTGGTTTTTGAAAGTCAGGTGTACTTCACGTTGGTTGAAAGCGGGCAGGTGAAATTCACTGTTGGTTTTTTAGCAGTCAGGTTTTACTTCACTGTTGGTTGTAGCGTAGTGGTGTAGTCATTTTGGGTTGTAGCGGGTCAGGGGGTTACGTCCCGGGTTGGTTGTAGAGTAAGGTGTAGTCATTTGTTGGTTGTGGGCAGTCGGGTGTAGTCACTTTTGGGTTTTTGCGGGCCGGTGTACGTCATTTTGGGGTTTTGGTACCCATTCGGGTGTACGTCACTGTTGGTTGTAGCGGTCAGGGAACGTCACTTTTGGTTTTGTACCCGTCGGGTGTATTTCAGGGTTGGTTTTTTTAGCAGTCAGGTTTTACTTTCACTTTTGGGGTTTTGGGAAGTCGGGTTTGTACGTCACGGGTTGGGTGTAGCAGTCGGGGGGGTCGCCCACTGTTGGTTGTAGCGTCGGGTGTCGTCATGTTGGTTGTAGCAGTCAGGTGTACGTCACGGGGGGGTTTGTCAGTCAGTGTAACGTCACTGGGGGGTTTTACCCCGTCCGGTTTGTACGTCACGGGTTGGTTGTAGAAAGTGGGTTTGTACTTCACTGTTGGTTGTGAGTCAGGGGGTACTTTCATGTTGGTTGTAGCAAGTCGGGGTGATTTCCCACTGTTGGTTTAGCAGTCAGGTGTACGCCCATTTTGTTTTTGTGCAGAAAGGTTTGTACGCCCACGTTGGTTTGTGGGCATTTTGGGGTTTTACGTTCACGGGTTGGTTGTAGGGGGTCAGGGGTAGTAAATGTTGGTTGTAGCGTGGGTTTGTACTTCATTTTTGGGTTGAAAGAAAGTCAGGTGAAAGTCACGTTGGTTGAAAGGCAGTCAGGTGTACTTCACTTTTGGTTTGGTTAGCAGTAGGGGGTACGTCACTGTTGGTTGTAGAATTTGGGTGTATTCACTGGGGGGTTGTAGCCAGTCATGGTGTACGTCACTTTTGGGTTGTACCCAGTCAGGGTACGTCACTTTTGGGTTGTAGCGGAGGTGTACTTTAACTGTTGGTTTGTAGCGTCAGGTGTACGTCACTTTTTGGTTGTACAGTCGGGTTTTGTACGTTCACTGTTGGTTGTAGAAAGTAAGGTGTATTTCCTGTTGGTTTTTTAGCAGTCGGGTTTGTACTCACTGTTGGGTTTAGCAGTCAGGTGTACGTCATGTTGGTTTTTTTAGCAGTCAGGTTTTGTTTTCATTTTGGTTTTGTAGCGGGTCAGGTGTATTTCACTGTTGGTTTTTGCATTTCAGGTTTTACGTCACTTTTTGGTTGTAGCAATCAGGTGACGTCACGGGTTGGTTGCAGCAGTCGGGTTTGTACGTCACTTTTGGGTTTTGCAGCAGTAGGTGTACTTTATTTTGGTTGAAAGCAGTCGGGTGTATTTTCCTTTTTTGGTTGCAGCTAAAGGCGGGGTTGTAGTCACGGTTGGTTTTTGGCAGTCAGGTTTTACGTCACTTTTTGGTTTTTGTAGCGGGTGGGTTTTGAAATTCATGTTGGTTGTAGCGTCAGGTGTAGTCACTTTTTGGGGTTGTAGCAGTCAGGGGGTTCTTCACTTTTGGGTTTGGTAGCGGGTCAGGTGTTTTTCACTTTTGGGTTTTGTAGGCAGTCAGGGGAAACTTCACTTTTGGTTGTGCAGTCAGGGAAACTTCACTTTTGGGTTTGGAAAGCAGTCAAGTGTACGTCACTTTGGGTTTGGTAGCAGTCAGGTTAGCCCCCCCCCTGTTGGTTGTAGAAATTTTCGGTTTTTACGTACTGTTGGTTGTAGAGTCAGGTGTATTTCACTGTTGATTTTTAGCGGGTTCAGGTGTATTTCACGGGGGGGTTTGTAGCGTCAGGTGTACTTCATGTTGGTTGTGCTTTCGGGTGTACTTCACTTTTGGGGTTGTACCCAGTCGGGTTTTTACTTCATGTTGGTTGTGGGCAGTAAAGGTGTACTTCACTGTTGGTTGTAGCGGTCAGGGGGTATTTTCACTTTTTGGTTTTGTAGCAGTCAGGTTTTTATTTCACTTTTGGGTTTTGTAGCAGTCAGGGTACGTCCTTTTGGGGTTTGTAGCAGTCAGGTGTACGCCCACTTTTGGTTGTAGCAAGTCAGGTGAAATTCCCCCTTTTTGGTTGTAGCAGTCAGGTGTACTTCACTTTTGGTTGTGAAAACAGTTCACCTTTTTTAAAAAATTCACCCCTTTTTTTAACAAATCCTCGTACATTTTTTCTTTACGAATGTTATGACCCTTGTTACCATTTTCCCAAGTGTTCGTAAATTTTGGGTTGCTTTAAATTTTCCTGCACCTTATACATGCACAATTTTTTTGTTGTTTGCTCCTTTAATATTTACTTTTTACTTTTTACCTCTTGTAGTTATTTACCCCCAACCCCAACACCATTTAGTTTTGTTTGTCCTTTAAAAAACATGGGTTTTTACCTTTACACTACAAAATAAAAGGTAAGCTCGAAAGAGTCATCGCCATCACGGGGTTTCCTTTCATAAAAATGGTGGGAGAAAACAATGGGGAAATTCAGAGACAAGGGGAAGATAAAAAAGAGGGTGGACGGGACCCATGAAAGGACAAGGAGGGAAAAACAGAGCGAAAAAGCAAAAAAGATTGGGGAGGGAGAGGGAGAAAAGGGTTTTTAAAAAGTATGGGTTATTTACCAAACCAGGAACCAAAACCCGCACTCCCATAAATTTAAAAAAAAAAAAAAAATTTGGATATGATGAAATCAGGCCCTGAAATTTCTGTCAGGTTCTGCGGGAAAAACTGGAATAAAAAAATTGCCGAAGGAGTACATTCCATTAGCCGGGATTGGGGGTTCAGCCCCCTTAGCTTTGTTTAAAAAGGTGTTCAGCCCCTTTAAACCCTCAAAATAAATGTGTTCAATCCCTTAGTTTCTAATGTATTTAAAGGGGAAAGGAACATGAGTTTTTATACTGCTGCCAAAGGGGAAGATACAGCAGTCGAAGCCCAGCGTTACAGGTGAGCGCACCAATTAGGGGAAATTTATGCCCAGGGCTTAAAATAGGGCCACCCTTTTTTGTTAAGAAATTTGAAATTAGGGGGCCAAAGGGGGTATAAACCCTTTTTACCCAAGGAAAAAGGGTGTTCGGGGAGGGGTGGGTTTAAAATTAGGGGGAAATCAAATACAAAAGGGGAAATTGAAAAACATTTTTCTTTTTGCGGGGATATTCCCCCCTTAGGAGATTCTAAAGAAAAATTGCAAAGGTTAGTGGACGAATTTGGGAGTGTGTGTAAAGGTAGAAAGTTGAAAGTGAACATAGAAAAGAGTAAGGTGATGAGGGTATCAAATGATTTAGATAAAGAAAAATTGGATATCAAATTGGGGAGGAGAAGTATGGAAGAAGTGAATGTTTTCAGATATTTGGGAGTTGACGTGTCAACGGATGGATTTATGAAGGATGAGGTTAATCATAGAATTGATGAAGAAAAAAAGGTGAGTGGTGCGTTGAGGTATATGTGGAGACAAAAAAATGTTATCTATGGAGGCAAAGAAGGGACTGTATGAAAGTATAGTAGTACCAACACTCTTATATGGGTGTGAAGCTTGGGTGGTAAATGCTGCAGCGAGGAGACGGTTGGAGGCAGTGGAGATGTCCTGTTTAAGGGCAATGTGTGGTGTAAATATTATGCAGAAAATTCGGAGTGTGGAAATTAGGTGTGGAGTTAATAAAAGTATTAGTCAGAGGGCTGAAGAGGGGTTGAGGTGGTTTGGTCATTTAGAGAGAATGGATCAAAGTAGAATGACATGGAAAGCATATAAATCTGTAGGGAAAGGAAGGTGGGGTAGGGGTCGTCCTCGAAAAGGTTGGAGGGAGGGGGTAAAGAAGGTTTTGTGGGCAAGGAGCTTGGACTTCCAGCAAGTGTGCGTGAGCGTGTTAGATAGGAGTGAATGGAGTCGAATGATATTTGGGACCTGACGAGCTGTTGGAGTGTGAGAAGGGTAATATTTAGTGAAGGGATTCAGGGAAACCGGTTATTTTATATAGCCGGACTTGAGTCCTGGAAATGTGAAGTACAATGCCTGCACTCTAAATGAGGGGTTCGGGATATTGGCAGTTTGGAGGGATATGTTGTGCATCTTCATACGTATATACTTCTAAACTGTTGTATTCTTAGCACCTCTGCAAAAACAGTGATTATGTGTGAGGTGAAAGTGTTGAATGAAAGTATTTTCTTTTTGGGGATTTTCTCTCTTTTTGGGCCACCCTGCCTCGGTGGGAGACGACCGATTTGTTAAAGAAAATCAAGGCTAAGGGATTAAACACCTGTCACGGCTATAGGACTCTCAGCAGGTGTTGTGCCTTATAAAAGACCACAGAACCACGTCCCAGTGACTTCCCCAGTGTCCTACTTGTCACTTACCAGTCACTTACTAGTCACTTACCAGTCTCTTGGCTATGTTGGATCATCTGACCACAATTTGTCTTTACGATAACGAAGATTCCAACAGAATGAAGTGAAGAATATACACACACAACTTGGCTGTGGGAAAGGGGAAACTGGCTGACCCTTCGTTCTGAGCTCGCCTTCTCCGATTGGAATGTTCCTCTACAAGGGGACGTTGATAGTCAAGTGAATGCCTACACTGAACACATCCTTAATCTCCAACACAGACACATCCCTCACCAGCAGTACATGACGAAGCCTTCAGATCAGTCTTGGTTCGGTTTTCGATGTCGAGAGGCTGCTACTAAGTACAAGGCTTGGAAGTGTGAAAGACATCTCACTATAACAAGAACCTGCACAAGCAAGCCTGTAAGAAAATGGAAGGCCAAAAGTAGGCTATCTCTACATGGGAGGCTGACACACACGTCAAGAAATTAGAGAAAGTGCAAAGGTTTGAAACAAGGCTAATTCCAGAGCTCAGGGGAATGTCCTACGAAGAAAAGTTAAGGGAAATCGGCCTGGCGACACTGGAGGACAGGAGGGTTAGGGAAGCCATGATAACGAGATACAAAATACTGCGAGGAATAGATAAGGTGGACTGAGACGGGATGTTCCAGAGAGGGGACACAGAAACAAGGGATCACAATTAGAAGTTGAAGACTCAGATGAGTCAAAGGGATGTTAGGAAGTATTTCTTCAGTCATAAAGTTGTCAGAAAGTGGAATAGTCTAGCAAGTGATGTAGTGGAGGCAGGAACCATACATAGTTTTAAGACTAGATACGATAAAGCTCATGGAGCAGGGAGAGGACCTAGTAGCGAGCAGTGAAGGGGGGGGGGAGGAGCTGAATCTCGACTCCTGCAACCACAAACAGGTGATTACACACACAAAACAGAAATTGACATGGGGTAAAGTGGGCTCAAAAACCTGATGACCCTTGGTCAAGGACCAACAAGGTTATTCACCTGAGGAAATTATTCCACTTATAAATACGTAGGATGAACAGTCAGGAGAAAGCTAACATCTTTGCTGAACACTTTGCTGCCAGGATGCAAGTTCCTGATCCAGTAAGGGAACCAACTTTATTAGCTGCAAAAACTATGTCAAAGTTGGCAGAGGTGACAATAAGGAAGGATGAAGTGTATCTTCTCCTTAAATCTCTGGAACAAGAAAAGGCAGTGAGCTCAGGTAAGGTGAGACCAAGATTACCGACTAGATGTACAGACCAGCCAGCATCGCCTCTAACTCTCATCCATCAACACTGCCTAGCACAAATAAAATAACCTCTGTGTAAAGAGGCAAATGTAGTCCCAGTTCACAAAAAGAAGAGTAGAGAGGAAATCAGCTACTACACACTAATGTCACTCTTAATCACTGGCAAGATTCGATTACCGCTCGCTTCTTTGTGACCACCAATATAGCATCAAAAAAGTTCACTCTGCTCCTAATCCGCCGTTAAACCTCTCCACTTTGTGGCACCAGTCACTGGATGAATTCAAGATCAGCTGTGTAGCAGCACTGGAAATAGCTACTGCCTTCGACCGAGTATGGCACCGAGTAAGGTACTATGCCTCAGTGATTACCTTTATGGTACGCGTAGTTGTCAACGAGACAGAAAAAAAACGAGACAAAAAAACAAGACAGGGAAGTGTGCTGGGGCCACTGTTACGAATGTCTACTTCAGTGACCAACTAATCCCAGAATTCCACGCATATGGAGGACATTTACTTACCCAAAAGAGTTAATGTCGGTTGTTCCAGTTACATCAATCACCAACTTACAGTCATATCAGCCTAAGGAAAACGATAACAGGCTACATTTGCATCTGAAAAAACACAAAATGATGATTGTCTCTAGGCACCATGATGGTAATGGTGAAGCAGTGTTGAAAATGAATGGAAGTGTGTTAGAACCCGGGGATGAAGTTGATATCCTTGGGGTGAAATTTGATTCTAAACTGATTATGAAGAGCCATGTAGTGAATCTTGCAAACAAGGCGGCCAGGAAGCTTACGGCACCTACGTTGCACTTGAGGTACAGCACTTGGTTTCAGTTCGTGGTCAGTGAGAAGAGAGCTTCTACACAACAAGACGGGCAGGAAGCACCAACTACACTCTGGCTGTACCCTTCTCCAGAACATCACTTCTCTGAGATCATTTATTCCCAGGATGACTCATATATGGAACATGTTCGTACATCATAATGACATCGATGAAATAACGTCAGTAAAGGAAATGAAACCGCTGGCCCACAATAAAAAGCAGGGGCGCCATGAGTACGCTAAGAGACAGCACAGTAAGTATCAGGGGCCCAAGACTGTTCAACGGCCTCCCAGCATACTCAAGGGAGATTACCAATAGACCCCTGGTTGTCTTCAAGAGGGAGCTGGACAGATACCTAATGTCAGTACATGACCTGCCGGGCTGTGGGTCGTTAGTCGGTTTGCGTGCTGCCAGCAGTAACAGCCTGGTTGATCAGGCCCTGATTCACCGCGATGCCTTGTCATGGAGCGTGCCGCGGGGGGCGCTGACCCTCGGAACACCCTCCAGATATATACTCCAGATGTGGCTCAACTTCACCCTA
>NC_069412.1:49158578-49228578 GCF_026875155.1 Cherax quadricarinatus
CTGGCCGAGGGGGAGGTAAACAGTGTTCGCAACCAAAAGGGCCGGGGGGGGGAGGTAAGACAGTTTGCTGCAACCATCACTGGCCAGGGGGAGTTAAGACAGTGTTTCGCAAACCATCACTGGCCAGGGGGGAGTAAACATGTTGCTCAACCACACGGGGCCGGGGGGGGGAGGTAAGACATGTTCTGCAAACCATACGGCCGAGGGTGGAGGAAACAGTTTTCTGCAAACCATAACGGGCCGGGGGGGGGGTTTAAGACATGTTGCTGAAACCACCCCACGGCCGAGGGGGGGGGGGAAAAGACATGTTGCTGCAACCATCCGGCCAGGGGGGGGGAACCCCATGTTGCGCAACCATCCCACGGGGCCGGGGGGGGGGGAGGAAAAACGGGTTCGAAACCATCACTGGCCAAGGGGGGGGGAGGAACTTTTGTTGCTGCCCCCAACTGGCCGAGGGGGGGGGAAAAGACAGTGTTGCTGAAAACCACACTGCCAGGGGGGAAAACGTGTTGCTGAACCATCACGGGCCCGAGGGGGGGGGAGTAAGACAGTGTTGCTGCAAACCATCACTGGCCAGGGGGGGGATTTTAAGACAGGTTGCTGCAACCCCAAACGGGCCGAGGGGTGAGGAAGCATGTGCGCAACCATCACTAAAAAAAGGGGGGGGAAAACTTTTGCTGCAACCATATGCCGAGGGGGGGGAAAGGGGTTGCGCAACCATCATGGCCGGGGGGGGGGGAAAGCCGTTTCTGCAACCATTGCCGAGGGGGGGGTAAAGCCGGGTTTTTGCTCAACCACACGGGCCGAGGGGGGAGAAGACAGTGTTGCCACCATCACTGGCCGAGGGGGGGGGAAGACAGTTTTTTGCGCAACCAACACTGGCCGAGGTGGGAGTAAGACAGGTATGCTGAAAACCAAATAAACGGGCCGTAGAGGGGGAGGAAGACCAGTGTTGCTGCAACCATCAGCAGAGGGGGAAAAAACTTTGCGCAACCATCACAGTCCGAGAGGGGGAGTAACCAGTACTGTAAACCCAAAACACGGCCGAGGGGGGGAGGTAAACAGTGTTTGCGGGAAACCCATCACTGGCCGAGGGGGGGAGGGTTAAGACAGTGTTGCTGAACCTAACACGGGCCAAGGGGGGAGGAAGACAGTGTTCTGCAACCATCACTGGCCGAGGGGGGAGTAAGACAGTGTTTTGCTGCCAACCATCACTGGCCGAGGGGGGGAGGAAAGACGTTTTCTGCAACCCATCACGGCCGGGGGGGGGGGAGGAAAGACATTTTGCTGAAAAACCATCACGGGGCCGGGGGGGGGGAGTAAGAGGGGTTTGCTGAAAAACCACACGGGCCGAGGGGGGGAGTAAGACAGTGTGCGTGCCCCCACACTGTCCGGGGGGGGGGGAGTAAGACAGTGTTGCGCAAAACCATCCGGCCGGGGGGGGATGTAAGAAGTGCGCTGAAAAAACACGGGCCGAGGGAGGGGAGTAAACGGTTGTGCAACCATCACGGGCCGAGGGGGGATTAAGACATTTTGCGGGCAACCTCACGGGCCCGAGGGGGTAAGACAGGGCAGGGGAAAGGGTTGGAATAGAGAGAGGGGTGGCAGGCAGGTAGTAACGGGAGAAGGGGTGGCGGGTAGTAGAAACGGGTGAGAGGGGTGTCAAGCGGGTGGGAAAACGGGTAACGGGGGCAGCAGGAAGGAGGTTTTTAAACAGTTGAGACGGGGGCCGGGCAGATGGGAAAATTAAACAGTTAACGGGGGGCAGGCAGGTGGTAGGAGGAAAACAGTGAAGGGGTGGCATAGGTAGGTAGGTAAACAGGTGAGACGGGGGGGCGGGTAGGTAGGAAAACGGGTGAGACGGGGGGCAGGCGGGTAGGAGGTGGGTAGCAGGGGGGTTAACGGGTTTAGACGGGGGGCGGGCAGGCAGGTAAATAGGAGACGGGCGGCGGGTAGGTAAACAGGTGAGACGGGTGGCAGGTAGGTAGTAAACAGGTGAACGGGTGGCAGGAGGGGAAAAAACGGTGAATGGGGGGCAGGCAGGCAGGTAGGTAAACAGGTGAGACGGGGGGCGGGTGCAGGTAAACGGGTGAACGGGGGCAGTTGGGTAGGAAACGGGAGATGGTGGCAGGTAGTAAAAAAGGTGAGACGGGGCGGGCAGGCGGTAGGTAGGTAAACAGGTGAGACGGGTGGCGGCAGCGGGGAGGAGGTAGTAAACAGGGTGAAGGGGAAAACCAGGCGGCAGGTAGGTAAACAGGTAGACGGGCGGGTGGGTAGGTAAACAGTTAGAGGGGTGGCAGGTAGGTATAAACGGTAGATGGGGGGCGGGCAGTATTGGGTAGGAAAAACGGGTGAACGGGCAGGAAAAGGTGGGTAAACAGGTGAGGGGGGTGGCAGGCAGGTATTTGGGTAGGAAAACGGTGAGACGGGTGGCGCAGGAGGTAGGTAGGTAAACAGTGAGACGGGGGGCGGG
This sequence comes from Cherax quadricarinatus, assembly GCF_026875155.1. Taxonomy (NCBI): domain Eukaryota; kingdom Metazoa; phylum Arthropoda; class Malacostraca; order Decapoda; family Parastacidae; genus Cherax; species Cherax quadricarinatus. Next base: position 49,161,052 of record NC_069412.1, read on the forward strand.
GCCAGGAGGTAGGTGGGTAAACGGGTGAGACGGGTGGCAGACAGGTAGGTAGGTAGGGTAAACAGGTGAGACGGTGCAGCAGGCAGGTAGGTAGGAAACAGGTGAGAGGGGTGGCGGGCAAGGTAGTAGGTAAACATGAGAGGGGTGGCGGCGGGGTAGGTGGTAGGTAAACAGTGAGACGGGTGGCACAGGCGGGTAGTAGGTAAAACAGTGGGACGGTGGCAGGCAGGTGGTAGGTTTGGTAAACAGGGGAGAGGGGTGGCAGGCGGGGCAGGTGGGAAGGTAAAACAGGTAAACGGGTGCAGGTAGGTAGGTAAACGGGTGAGACGGGGGGCAGGCAGGTAGGTAAACAGGTAGACGGTGGCAGGCATAGGTAAACGGGTGAGACGGGTGGCAGGCAGCAGGTAGTAGGAGGTAAACAGGAGACGGGGCAGGCGGGTAGGAAACATGTGAGACGGGGGCAGGCGGGTAGGAAACGGGTGAACGGGGCGGGCCCAGGTGGTAAACAGGGAGACGGGTGGGCGGAGTAGGTAAACAGGTGGGGAGGGGTGGCAGGCGGGTAGGAAAAAGGGTGAGAGGGGTTTCGGCAGGTAGGTAAACAGGTGGACGGGGGGCAGCAGGTGGGTAAACAGGTAGACGGGGGGCAGGCAGGCAGGTGGGTAAACGGTGCTGCCATAAAAAACAATCGCACGCTTAAGGCGCTGACCTGCTGGAACATTCTGCTTTTACTGAAAATACAAAGATTTTTATTTTCCCACTTGGGTTTGTGATTTCGCAGGTCAAAAAAAAATTTAAATTTGCTTTTTTGCTTTATGCCTTGGGAAGGGCGGAACAAGGAGAGATTCATGACCGAACCTTGTGAATCACACACCACATACACACACCACCACCCTCACAAGAAATATGTTACACAAAGGCCTAGGAACAGCCCCAAAAGAGTTCACAGGAGAAAACATCTAGATTTATATCTACATTTCATTTAAACTTTTACAAAAAATTTGGGAAATTTGCTTAAATACATCCTACTTTTTTTCATTAATATCTTGACATATCACAGATTATACTGTCTAACTTTCAAGGTTATTTTTGGTGGAACATTTTCTGATTTTCTTTCGAGTAGTTTATAACACATTAAAGGGGAAATCTTATTTAATATAGCAGGACACCATCTCAATATATGTGAAAAAAAATCAGGCAAGATATTGCGACGTCTGTGTTGAGTACTAATGATTACAGCTCAAGTGAAGGTTCTCAACTTGCTGAACGGAGGGTTCGAACCCATGAAAGTTTGTTGTTTACAATAGTGCCATTACAACTTCGCGAATCATCCTCTAAAATTTCTCAGCGCGATTTTTTTTCTGTAGCATTATTTATAGCCTCGTAATATGCTAATGTTCTAGCTAATATTCTGTTAATATCCTCGTGATGATCAGTAATATATACAGAACAATACCTTGAGATACTTCCATGACCCAGAGCTTGACGCATAATGCTGCTGCATTCATCATTCGAGACTGGATTAAATTACTATTCCTCTCAGCTATTCACACGTGATTGGTATATCCCTCATTTTCAATTCTTGCATCGACATCCCCTGATAAAATTACATCTCAGAAAATTTGTTTGGTGAAGATTCCATTGAAGTAACCACTGTTTCAAAGCAAATACATTACAAGTGAATCATTTTCATAGTTCCAGTGCTACAGTCGAGAACAAAAAGACAATTACCGTGACTGGAACAATACATAAATAATTCGCATAACCTTCTATGTGCGGTTACTGTGTAGTGCTACACGTGTCTTAATCTGATACATGCTACATTACACGGGCGCCTTGATATTATGTGCAGCTTTCTCTCGGTGTCTCTTCACAAATAATTTCTCATGAAACTCTGCATTCAAACTCTCTCGTATTGTACACGGACAGTATATTCATCGCTATTTTTCAATAGGTGAATATTTAATACCGTGTACAGCTATGTTTATAGCTCTCTTCATACATCTGGGAGATCTTCCAAGTCATGTATGTTAACATGAGTCCAAAGAATAATATTGGATAATTTTTTCCCATGTAACTTTAAGGTCAAAATTTTCTCTTCATATCTGCCTCGAGGTGATCATCTCCGTGTCTTCCTTTCATATCTTAGTACTTATAATAATTATAAACATAATAATCTCCAGCACCTTCGTCAGTTTCAAGAATTTCAATATCTTCAAACAAAAGGTCGCCGGCGAGGAAGAATTGATCTCCATCTTCAACATGGTCGACCATACCCTCGTCTGCTGCTCGACCGTGAAGTCAGTAGTCACTCTGCCGTGGCCTTGCATAGGGCCAACGTCTGCCACATTCGCTTGTGTCAAAAGACACCTGTAATACCACACGACAATGGTTGCTTCCAGCCACGTCCCCGCAACAGGACCAACGGCGCCAGTAAAAATATCACATGAAGTCCCGTGCCAGATGACTGTTACTGACGACTGCTACAGCAACAATGAATCTAAAACGTTGTATCATTGTGTCAGCTGTCTCATACAATGTCGAGAAATTAATAAATTCACACAAAAAAATTATTGATGCAAAAACTTAACGAGGACGAGTAAGGTGCTGTATATCAGTGGTATTCAGTACCGAAATTAACTGCTGTATATATTTCTACTGCCTTTATATTATGACCTTGTATTGATAAAGCCACTAGATGGTGAAAAGTCTACAAGTAAAGGTACCCAGATGTTACACATGTGTCTAACTCGTCAAGTAAGCTGTAAATGAAAAAATAAATACTCACCGCAACAATCCCAAACTCTGATATTTTTTTTTAATTTATAGTTTATTAACTAGAAAAAAATTATTTATTCATTAAAAAGCTTGGTGGATAACCGCTAGGTAGAAATGGGGCGGCGCACTGGAAGTACAACATGATAGTTTGCAAGATAATCAAACAGTGGAGCGGTGAAGCTGATGGAAGTGTTGAGGCAGAATTTTTGGCGGCTGACGTCAAGTGTTTACCCAGAACACAAGAAAAACCTAACAAAAGCACCAACCAGTAAACTAATCAACTCGCTCAAGTAGAAACGCAAAGAAAAATATTAATTATCACTCCAGCCACGACTACACAAACAGCTGGTGCTTGCAGAGTTGTACTAGCTGGTGTTAAGTCTCAGCTCCTGACCCCCACCTCTTAATCTGAATCAACAAGGTGTCCTTGAAGCCTAGCTTCTTGAAATTGTGTATGGTATTTAGTTTAATTATCCAGTACGTTTCATTTTATTTTTTACTACACTGAGACCGGATATATTTCTTAACATCTGTATAGCTCACCTGAGTACTGAAGTTCTATCTTATCTTCCTCAGCCCTCTTAAGTGAGTCAGTTGATGGGTTCCTCCAGCTAGATGGCTGACGTTATATTCACTCCTCGGTCCTCTTCCTTGTCCTGTGTCTGAAGTTGCTTTCCTCCAAGCCTGCACTTCGCCTCCGGTCTTCTTCCCTCTCTGATTTGTATTATGTTACACGTTAAAGATATAAGAAGAGGGAGCCAGGACATACAGATGATAGCTAAGATCCAGATGAGCTAAAAGGTCTTTTACGAAATATATTTTCAGCTTCAAGAGTATGTATAACCAGGAACTGACGAATCAGTAAAACCAGTCAATATGATTTCCTTGATGTCAGTAGCTATGAATCAACGCTGCTAAGATAACTGTGAAAGTGCAACTAAGTGCACATTCATCTCAAACATATATAAAAATAGTTACCCACACGAAAAATCCCAAACTAACAGAAAAATGTTCTGGAAGACCTGGCACAAACACTTGGAGAACTACAACTTCTTTTTAAAATTACCCCTCGTGACGACGTTGAAGGATCTGTAGTCAGAGCTATGACATACACTGTGGGAGACTACGCCTTCAGCAATCCCAACACAAAGAACCACTTCTTCCCCCCACCTAACCAGCACACTGCTGACATACCAAACTTTGTTAAAAAAAAAAAACACGTAACTCGCAGGCACGGGCAGGAGGACTCTCATAGGTCCAGAGCGCCATCTCCCGCAGCCTTCCACCTTGTTGACCGCAACCTTCACACAATACATGTATTGCCTCAAAATTATACAGGTGAATTGTCCCGTCTTACTGCCAGCAATTCCTTACTTTCTCAAATCTGGCTGTCATAGGGGTACACTTACACATGTTTAATAACTCTCATGGACTAAGTACCTCCCATGAAGATATAATATAAACAGTTAACAACAAATCGGTAATAATCTATGGCACACAGGGTTACAGTTGATAAAGTAAACCGGTTTAAAAAGCCAAGGATTCGCAAAAACACGAACCTAGGGAGATATACTTCAATGACAGACTTCAGAATCTCAACCTACAGTAACAACCCCAGGAAAGAGGCCGACCAGGTGAGACTTGATCACGATATACAAAAATTCAGAGGATTAGAGAGGATAGCAACAGATGGTAGGCCTCCTGGTTCAGTCCAGGGCTGGCCATCCTGGTTTGGTCCATTGGCTGGGCCCCCCGATTGAGTCCCCTAGCTGGGTCCTGGTTCTGGTCTCTGCAGTTTCGAGACATCAGAGAGTCAGGTCACGCTTCAGGTTAAGAGCAGTGGTGGGGGGACTACCTCCCCCTCCTGGTAACAGTGGGGAAGGGGGGATAACCCCCCCTCCCGGTAACAAGGGTTTTACATTGCTAATGTTATTCACTGAATGCCAAGATGGAAGCCAAGATCTACTGCTCTTTCCTGCTAGACATTCAATAACAAACCTTCATACCGTTGAAGAGTTCTTAATCCAAGGAAATTGAGCCACTCTTATTATTACTATTATATGTTAAGGTTATATTATATTTGATAGTGCTTCTCAGAACCAGGTCTGATCTACATATTATAACCTGGATATTAATACACAGTGATCTACATATTATAACCTGGATATTAATACACTGTAATCTACATATTATAACCTGGATATTAATACACTGTGACCTACATATTATAACCTGGATATTAATACACTGTGACCTACATATTATAAGCTGGATATTCATACACTGTGATCTACATATTATAACCTGGATATTAATACACTGTGACCTACATATTATAACCTGGATATTAATACACCGTGACCTACATATTATAACCTGGATATTAATACACTGTGACCTACATATTATAACCTGGATATTAATCACTGTGACCTACTATTATAACCTGGTTATTAATACACTGTGACCCACATTTATAACCTTGATATTTAAAAAACTGTGACCTACATATTATAAAGTGGATATTAATACACTGTGACCTAAAATATTTTAACCTGGATATTAATACACTGTGACCTACATATTATAACCTTGATATTAATACACTGTGACCTACATATTATAACCTTGATATTAATAAACTGTGACCTACATATTATAAAGTGGATATTAATACACTGTGACCTACATATTATAACCTGGATATTAATACACTGTGACCTACATATTATAACCTGGATATTAATAAACTGTGGTCTACATATTATAAAGTGGATATTAATACACTGTGACCTACATATTATAACCTGGATATTAATACACTGTGACCTACATATTATAACCTGGATATTAATACCACTGTGACTAAAATATTATAACCTGGATATTAAACACTGTGACCTACATAATTTTAACCCGGATATTTAAAAACTGTGACCTTTCATATTATAACCTGGATATTAATACACTGTGACCTACATATTATAACCTGGATATTAATACACTGTGACCTACATATTATAACCTGGATATTAATACACTGTGACCTACATAAATTTTAACCTGGATATTAATACACTGTGACACTACATATTTAAACCCGGATATTATACACTGTGACCTACTATTAAAACTGGATATTAATACACTGTGACCTACATATTATAACCTGGATATTAATACACTGTGACCTACATATTATAACCTGGATATTAATACACTGTGACCTACATATTAATAACTGGATATTAATACACTGTGACCTACATATTATAACCTGGATATTAATACACTGTGACCTACATATTATAACCTGGATATTAATACACTGTGACCTACATATTATAACCTGGATATTAATACACTGTGACCTACATATTATAACCTGGATATTAATACACTGTGACCTACATATTATAACCTGGATATTAATACACTGTGACCTACATATTATAACCTGGATATTAATAAACTGTGGTCTACATATTATAACCTGGATATTAATACACTGTGACCTACATATTATAACCTTGATATTAATACACTGTGACCTACATATTATAACCTTGATATTAATAAACTGTGACCTACATATTATAAAGTGGATATTAAAACACTGTGACCTACATATTATAACCTGGATATTAATACACTGTGACCTACATATTATAACCTGGATATTAATAAACTGTGGTCTACATATTATAAAGTGGATATTAATACACTGTGACCTACATATTATAACCTTGATATTAATACACTGTGACCTACATATTATAACCTTGATATTAATAAACTGTGACCTACATATTATAAGTGGTATTAATACAGTGACCTACATATTATTAACCGGATATTAATTTCACTGTGACCTACATATTATAACCTGGATATTAATAAACTGTGGTCTACATATTATAAAGTGGATATTAATACACTGTGACCTACATATTATAACCTGGATATTAATACACTGTGACCTACATATTATAACCTGGATATTAATACACTGTGACCTACATATTATAACCTGGATATTAATACACTGGACCCACATATTATAACCTGGATATTAATAACTGTTTACCTACATATTATAACCTGGATATTAATACACTGTGACCTACAATTATAACCTGGATATTAATACACTGTGACCTACATATTATAACCTGATATTAATTTCACTGTGACCTACATATTATACCTGGATTTAATACACTGTGACCTACATATATAACCTGGATATTAATACACTGTGACCTACATATTATAACCTGGATATTAATACACTGTGACCTACATATTATAACCTGGATATTAATACACTGTGACCTACATATTATAACCTGGATATTAATACACTGTGACCTACATATTATAACCTCGATATTCATACACTGTGATCTACATATTATAACCTGGATATTAATACACTGTGACCTACATATTATAACCTGGATATTAATACACTGTGACCTACATATTATAACCTGGATATTAATACACTGTGACCTACATATTATAACCTGGATATTAATACACTGTGACCTACATATTATAACCTGGATATTAATACACTGTGACCTACATATTATAACCCGGATATTAATACACTGTGACCTACATATTATAACCTGGATATTTTAAAACACTGTGAAACCCACATATTATAACCTGGATATTAATACACTGTGACCCACATATTTTTAACTGGATATTAATACACTGTGACCTACATATTATAATTTGGGTATTAATACACTGTGACCTACATATTATAACCTGGATATTAATACACTGTGACCTACATTTTTATAACCTTTGGAATTAATACACTGTGACCTACATATTATAACCTGGATATTTAAAAAAACTGTGGTCTACATAATTTTAAACCTGGTATTAATACACTGTGACCCACATATTATAACCTGGATATTAAAACACTGTGACCTACATATTATAACCTGGATATTAATACACTGTGACCTACATATTTAACCGGATATTAATACACTGTGACCTACATATTTTACCTGGATATTAATACACTGGACCTACTATTATAACCTGGATATTTTAAAACACTGTGACCTACATATTATAACCTGGATATTAATAAACTGTGGTCTACATATTATAACCGGATATTTAATACACTGTGACCTAATATTATAAACTGGATATTAATACACTGTGACCTACATATTATAACCTGGATATTAATACACTGTGACCTACATATTATAACCTGGATATTAATACACTGTGACCTACATATTATAACCTGGTTATTAATACACTGTGACCTACATATTATAACCTGGATATTAATAAACTGTGGTCTACAAAATTATAACCTGGATTTTAATACACTGTGACCTACATATTATAACCTGGATATTAATCACTGTGACTACATATTATAACCTGGATTTATACACTGTGACTACATATTATAACCTTGATATTAATACACTGTGACCTACATATTATAACCTTGATATTAATAAACTGTGACCTACATATTATAAAGTGGATATTAATACACTGTGACCTACATATTATAACCTGGATATTAATACACTGTGACCTACATATTATAACCTGGATATTAATAAACTGTGGTCTACATATTATAAAGTGGATATTAATACACTGTGACCTACATATTATAACTGGATATTAATACAAATGTGACCTACATATTATAAAACCCGGATATTAATACACTGTGACCTACATATAACCTGGATATTAATACACTGTGACCTACATATTATAACCTGGATATTAATACACTGTGACCTACATATTATAACTGGATATTAATTTCACTGTGACCTACATATTATAACCTGGATATTATACACTGTGACCTACATATTATAACCTGGTATTAATACACTGTGACCTACATATTATAACCTGGTATTAATACACTGTGGGCCTACAATATTATAACCTGGTATTTAAATACACTGTGACCTACATATTATAACCTGGATATTAATACACTGTGACCTACATATTATAACCTGGATATTAATACACTGTGACCTACATATTATAACCTGGAATTAATACACTGTGACCTACATTATAAAAACCTCGATATTCATACACTGTGATCACATATTATAACCCGGATATTAATACACTGTGACCTACATATTATAACCTGGATATTAATAACTGTGACCCACAATTATAACCTGGATATTAATTACACTGTGACCTACATATTATAACCTGGATATTAATACACTGTGACCTACATATTATAACCTGGATATTAATACACTGTGACCTACATATTATAACCTGGATATTAATACACTGTGCCTACATATTATAAACCCGGATATTAATACACTGTGGGCCTAAAATTTATAACCTGGATATTTAAAACACTGTGACCTACATATTATAACCTGGAATTAATACACTGTGACCTAATATTATAACCTGGATATTAATACACTGTGACCTACAATTTATAACCTGGATATTAATCACTGTGACTTTCATATTATAACCCGGATATTAATACACTGTGACCTACATATTATAACCTGGTATTAAACACTGTGACCTACATATTATAACCTGGTTATTAATAAACTGTGGTCTACTATTATAACCTGGATATTAAATACACTGTGACCTACATATTATAACCTGGATATTAATACACTGTGACCTACATATTATAACCTGGATATTAATACACTGTGACCTACATATTATAACCTGGATATTAATACACTGTGACCTACATATTATAACCTGGATATTAATACACTGTGACCTACATATTATAACCTGGATATTAATAAACTGTGGTCTACATATTATAACCTGGATATTAATACACTGTGACCTACATATTATAACCTGGATATTAATACACTGTGACCTACATATTATAACCTGGATAATTAAAACACTGTGACCTACATATTTAACCTGGATATTAATACACTGTGACCTAAAATATTAAACCTGGATATTAATAAACTGTGATCTACATATTATAAAGTGGATATTAATACACTGTGACCTACATATTATAACCTGGATATTAATAAACTGTGATCTACATATTATAAAGTGGATATTAATACACTGTGACCTACGTATTATAACCTGGATATTAATACACTGTGATCTACATATTATAACCTGGATATTAATACACTGTGATCTACATATTATAACCTGGATATTAATACACTGTGACCTACATATTATAACCTGGATATTAATACACTGTGACCTACATATTATAAAGTGGATATTCATACACTGTGACCTACATACAAACAGGACACGTCTATCTCTGAGGAAAAATTAAATGTTCCATTAAAAAAAAAAGTAAGACCGGCCAGAACTTTCAAATATTGGACGGATTAAGTGTTGCCTTCATGGTGGAGCGCTAAACCCACAGGGGTTACACAGCGCCGGGGGGGGGGATGGAAAGAATTCAGACTTGTTTATAAAAAATGAATCTGAGGTAAAATTCCTTATAATTACATATTAACTGTTTAAAAACCATCTCATAGTCAGGAAAAATTAATTGATTTTTTGGGGGTAAGACATTGTCTTAGAGTGAAAGTCAAATATGTGAAGCTTTCTAATGAGTCTTATTAAAGACTGTAAGCAGCTAAGTGGTCCTCTTATTAAGACTGTAAGGAGCTAAGTGGTCCTCTTATTAAGACTGTAAGGAGCTAAGTGGTCCTCTTATTAACACTGTAAGGAGCTAAGTGGTCCTCTTATTAAGACTGTAAGGAGCTAAGTGGTCCTCTTATTAAGACTGTAAGGAGCTAAGTGGTCCTCTTATTAAGACTGTAAGGAGCTAAGTGGTCCTCTTATTAAGACTGTAAGGAGCTAAGTGGTCCTCTTATTAAGACTGTAAGGAGCTAAGTGGACATCTTCAACAAGACTGTAAGGAGCTAAGTGGACATCTTCAACAAGACTGTAAGGAGCTAAGTGGACGTCTTCAACAAGACTGTAAGGAGCTAAGTGGACGTCTTCAACAAGACTGTAAGGAGCTAAGTGGACGTCTTCAACAAGACTGTAAGGAGCTAAGTGGACATCTTCAACAAGACTGTAAGGAGCTAAGTGGACATCTTCAACAAGACTGTAAGGAGCTAAGTGGACGTCTTCAACAAGACTGTAAGGAGCTAAGTGGACATCTTCAACAAGACTGTAAGGAGCTAAGTGGACGTCTTCAACAAGACTGTAAGGAGCTAAGTGGACGTCTTCAACAAGACTGTAAGGAGCTAAGTGGACATCTTCAACAAGACTGTAAGGAGCTAAGTGGACGTCTTCAACAAGACTGTAAGGAGCTAAGTGGACGTCTTCAACAAGACTGTAAGGAGCTAAGTGGACGTCTTCAACAAGACTGTAAGGAGCTAAGTGGACGTCTTCAACAAGACTGTAAGGAGCTAAGTGGACGTCTTCAACAAGACTGTAAGGAGCTAAGTGGACGTCTTCAACAAGACTGTAAGGAGCTAAGTGGACGTCTTCAACAAGACTGTAAGGAGCTAAGTGGACGTCTTCAACAAGACTGTAAGGAGCTAAGTGGACGTCTTCAACAAGACTGTAAGGAGCTAAGTGGACGTCTTCAACAAGACTGTAAGGAGCTAAGTGGACGTCTTCAACAAGACTGTAAGGAGCTAAGTGGACGTCTTCAACAAGACTGTAAGGAGCTAAGTGGACATCTTCAACAAGACTGTAAGGAGCTAAGTGGACGTCTTCAACAAGACTGTAAGGAGCTAAGTGGACGTCTTCAACAAGACTGTAAGGAGCTAAGTGGACATCTTCAACAAGACTGTAAGGAGCTAAGTGGACATCTTCAACAAGACTGTAAGGAGCTAAGTGGACATCTTCAACAAGACTGTAAGGAGCTAAGTGGACGTCTTCAACAAGACTGTAAGGAGCTAAGTGGACATCTTCAACAAGACTGTAAGGAGCTAAGTGGACGTCTTCAACAAGACTGTAAGGAGCTAAGTGGACGTCTTCAACAAGACTGTAAGGAGCTAAGTGGACATCTTCAACAAGACTGTAAGGAGCTAAGTGGACGTCTTCAACAAGACTGTAAGGAGCTAAGTGGACGTCTTCAACAAGACTGTAAGGAGCTAAGTGGACATCTTCAACAAGACTGTAAGGAGCTAAGTGGACATCTTCAACAAGACTGTAAGGAGCTAAGTGGACATCTTCAACAAGACTTCAATAAAGCTTGGAGACTCACTCGTACTGTGACCCTTTCAATATTACAGTCATAGGAATGCGCTAAACTCGTAGGGACTTGGGAATAACAAGATGTGATTCAAGAAGATTCCCTCCACTTGCTTGGATGAAGAGCCCTTCGCTGGCATCAAGGCTAGCGAGTCTGAAAGTCTAACCAACACCCTGGGGTAAGTCACCATGGGTAATTAGAAGAATTCAATTGGCAATTATCTGAAACCCGTTACTTAATTAAAGACTGACTCACTCACTGTACAACCTGCACTAGAAACCTTACAAATTAATTGTGGTTCTACTAAGTGGTCAGGGGTAAGTGTTAAGGGTAAGTTAAATCTGGTTCTACTAAGTGGTCAGGGGTAAGTGTTAAGGGTAGGTTAAATCTGGTTCTACTAAGTGGTCAGAGGTAAGTGTTAAGAGTAAGTTAAATTTGGTTCTACTAAGTGGTCAGAGGTAAGTGTTAAGGGTAAGTTAAATTTGGTTCTACTAAGTGGTCAGAGGTAAGTGTTAAGGGTAGGTTAAATCTGGTTCTACTAAGTGGTCAGAGGTAAGTGTTAAGGGTAAGTTAAATATGGTTCTACTAAGTGGTCAGAGGTAAGTGTTAAGGGTAAGTTAAATCTGGTTCTACTAAGTGGTCAGAGGTAAGTGTTAAGGGTAAGTTAAATCTGGTTCTACTAAGTGGTCAGGAGTAAGTGTTAAGGGTAAGTTAAATCTGGTTCTACTAAGTGGTCAGAGGTAAGTGTTAAGGGTAAGTTAAATGTGGTTCTACTAAGTGGTCAGAAGTAAGTGTTAAGGGTATGTTAAATCTGGTTCTACTAAGTGGTCAGAGGTAAGTGTTAAGGGTATGTTAAATCTGGTTCTACTAAGTGGTCAGAGGTAAGTGTTAAGGGTATGTTAAATCTGGTTCTACTAAGTGGTCAGAGGTAAGTGTTAAGGGTATGTTAAATCTGGTTCTACTAAGTGGTCAGGAGTAAGTGTTAAGACTAAAGTTCTTAAACATTATATAACTGGCACAGTCAATAACTTGATGAGAATGATTGTGTGAAAACCGACAAGAATAAGATACTTGTGCTCAATGAAGAGTCCCATGTGTTGCACAAGTGTCTTATCAATATACAATACCATCAACAAGTATGTAAATAATACACACCTGCAACACCTGGCTGTCTTTTTTATGAAGACATTTCGCCATTTAGTTTTTTTTTTTAATTTCAATAAACGTTCTGAACTGAGTTATACTTTCTGTATAGAATAAGGCACTGGATAATAATAATAATAATAATAATAACAATAATAATAATAATAATAATAATAATAATAATAATAATGATAATAATAATGATAATAATTAATAATAATGGCGACACATCTTCAAAATAAAAACACCTATGTGTTGCACATATGTTTAACTCAGTCATAAAGCCCTGAGCTGGGTGAAATGTTGTAATAAGGGCTATGGGTTTTTATTGTTATATTGACCACAGGGACTGGATCAGTGTAGGATCAGTGCAGCTGCACTCACCGAGCAGGTGTGACAGCTGTACTCATCATACCTGGTGCCACCGAGAAGTGTGACAGCTGTACTCGCCATACCTGGTGCCACCGAGCAGGTGTGACACCGTGGCTTCCTCACAAACTACAAACACTTTGGAAGTTCCTAAATGAACAATGTGTGTAACCTGTTCCTTCAGTGTTAATGTACCACAATGTAGTGTTCTTAGTTATTACTACTCCATATCTAATCCAACGATCTAGTTCATCTTTTTCCTGAATTCTCTACCTATGAGCATGACTGCTCTAAAATATTTAATTTTATAAGAGGGATGGGCACTGCCCTCAAGCACATCAGTAAAAACTGGGGATATATGGATCTGGGTTAAGTAATGGCAGGTTACATTTGCTTCGAGAAAAGGTAATTATCGATGGTTTTAAGAGAGCATGATGCTACTACTACTATGCCTGCAGTGACTTAAGAGCTATGATGTGAATCTTGTTCGCCAGTACAGGTTTAATTACTCTATACCAGGCACAAGTTCTCTCTCACCTTAGTTATGCACCACACTGTATACTGCCTCGACCCATCCCATTTACTTTGCACTAATTAGGTGACTGTTTTAGACAACTCACGCCTCTACACACCCTGGCTGGACGTGTCATTTCAGTAAAGCTTTCAATGCCAAAAGCCTGTAACCTCGCCACTTGGTCAGCTATTAAACCATCTAACGAGCAGTCATCAATAGCCTGAGACTGGTTACATCCTTCTCAAAGAAAACACTCCATAACTGATTTCTCATTCTTGGAATGACTGGCCTTTTGAAGGAAACTCTCACCATTGACAGTCGATCATTACAACGTGAAGTTATCAGAGAAATTCAACTAAATAAACAAATATTAGGTAAAAAGCGTTAGTTGTGTTAACATTAAGCGTCATAGAGGCAAGATGGCGGAGTTGGAGCACATTGTGGACCACAACTTTCATTTACTTGTAATAATGTTGGTAGAATTACCATCAATATTTTAAGTAAAAGGACACAAGTGTAACTAATGTGACATTTTATTGTGGCAACGTTTCACTCTCCAGGAGCTTTGTCAAGCTGTTACGGCTTGATAAAGATGTTACTAGGAAAAGGCTGCGAAACGACAACAAGTAGAATAGCTGTTTTCAGAATGAGACACTTGGGCAACATTTGGTGATCTGTGAGGGAACGTTTCGCCAGCCAGTGGCTTCTTCAGCCCAATACAGAGAAGGACGGTGAAAGATGAGGAAGAATGAGGTAATCAATCCCTCAGCCTGAAGTAGATGTGCTCAGTCCAGTGATTTTGTAAATGGTCCAAGTCGGACCGAAACGTCGTGGTAAGCTCCTCTCTCCTATGTGCGGGTTATCTGTGTATTGTTCCAGTCAGGGTATTGTGCCTTTTTGTGTATTGTTCCAGTCAGGGTATTGTGCCTTTTTGTGTATTGTTCCAGTCAGGGTATTGTGCCTTTTTGTGTATTGTTCCAGTCAGAGTATTGTGCCTTTTTGTGTATTGTTCCAGTCAGGGTATTGTGCCTTTTTGTGTATTGTTCCAGTCAGGGTATTGTGCCTTTTTGTGTATTGTTCCAGTCAGGGTATTGTGCCTTTTTGTGTATTGTTCCAGTCAGGGTATTGTGCCTTTTTGTGTATCTGTGTATTGTTCCAGTCAGGGTATTGTGCCTTTTTGTGTATTGTTCCAGTCAGAGTATTGTGCCTTTTTGTGTATTGTTCCAGTCAGGGTATTGTGCCTTTTTGTGTATTGTTCCAGTCAGGGTATTGTGCCTTTTTGTGTATTGTTCCAGTCAGAGTATTGTGCCTTTTTGTGTATTGTTCCAGTCAGGGTATTGTGCCTTTTTGTGTATTGTTCCAGTCAGGGTATTGTGCCTTTTTGTGTATTGTTCCAGTCAGAGTATTGTGCCTTTTTGTGTATTGTTCCAGTCAGGGTATTGTGCCTTTTTGTGTATTGTTCCAGTCAGGGTATTGTGCCTTTTTGTGTATTGTTCCAGTCAGGGTATTGTGCCTTTTTGTGTATTGTTCCAGTCAGGGTATTGTGCCTTTTTGTGTATCTGTGTATTGTTCCAGTCAGGGTATTGTGCCTTTTTGTGTATTGTTCCAGTCAGAGTATTGTGCCTTTTTGTGTATTGTTCCAGTCAGGGTATTGTGCCTTTTTGTGTATTGTTCCAGTCAGGGTATTGTGCCTTTTTGTGTATTGTTCCAGTCAGGGTATTGTGCCTTTTTGTGTATTGTTTCCAGTCAGGGTATTGTGCCTTTTTGTGTATTGTTCCAGTCAGGGTATTGTGCCTTTTTGTGTATTGTTCCAGTCAGGGTATTGTGCCTTTTTGTGTATTGTTCCAGTCAGGGTATTGTGCCTTTTTGTGTATTGTTCCAGTCAGGGTATTGTGCCTTTTTGTGTATTGTTCCAGTCAGGGTATTGTTCCTGTTTGTTCTGTAAGGATCACTGGCAATGAACTATATTTTATATAAATGTAAAACATCTTAATGCATTAAGAAGAAGAATATTTCAAGAACATTTTCTGCCAATATTATGCTAGAGAAAATATCCTCTGAAAACTTAATTAAAATCCCTCAGATGAGTCACCGCGACTCCACAACAACGGACTTCAGCCAAAATAGTTTCAGTGGTACACAGGAAATAGTCTGAAAAAATGTAAATCATCGTAATTTTAATCAAAGGTGTTACTTTTTTGGACTAATGTTACATCTACTAATAATATTAGTATTATCATTACTATTATTAGCACTGCTAATAGCACTAGCCCGGTGGCCTGGTGGAGGTGGCCCGGTGGCCTGGTGGAGGTGGCCCGGTGGAGGTGGCCCGGTGGCCTGGTGGAGGTGGCCCGGTGGCCTGGTGGCTAAAGCTCCCGCTTCACACACGGAGGGCCCGGGTTCAATTCCCGGCGGGTGGAAAACATTTCGACACGTTTCCTTACACCTGTTGTCCTGTTCACCTAGCAGCAAATAGGTACCTGGGTGTTAGTCGACTGGTGTGGGTCGCATCCTGGGGGACAAGATTAAGGACCCCAATGGAAATAAGTTAGACAGTCCTCGATGACGAACTGACTTTCTTGGGTTATCCTGGGTGGCTAACCCTCCGGGGTTAAAAATCCGAACGAAATCTTATCTTAATCTTACTATTAAAATTATTTATATTCGTATCACAACTATTCCTCATCTTCCTACCTACCTCTTCTCCTTTCCTATTCCACTTTCTCTTCCATTTATCTTATTCCCCTTTCTTCAACCACCCTTACTCTCCTTGTTCCGGTGTGTTCCCACCCTTCCCTTCCACCTCTCTCTTTTTCCTCTCCCTCTCTCCATCTCTCTCCTCTCCCCTCCCCCACCTCAGCCTTTATTATTCCCCCCTTCCCTGTCTTTCCTCTTCATTCTTCTTTTCCACCTCCCTCTCTTACTCCCTCCATCCCCATCTTCATCTCATTTCCGCTAAATTTCATGTCAGAGTTTAGCAAAGAAATTGCTAATCATAAATCTGGTGGACATTTGCATGTTACTTTCCGCTTAGCCAAGAAAATTCGTCAATGAAAAGTTTAAAACACTGGAAATACGAAAGTCTAAAAAAATAAGTCTGGCCTTCGGTAAAGTTTTAAATTCGTCGAGACCTGAGATTAGCAAGATCACTTTGAGATTCACCATTTTAACTCAGATTTTTCTTCATCAAGTGGCAAGACATACGTACTCACCTATTTGTGGTTGCAGGGGTCGAGTCATAGCTCCTGGCCCCACCTCTTCACTGATTGCTACAAGGTCCTCTCTCTCCCTGCTCCATGAGCTTTATCAAACCCCGTGATAGACAGTGGTCCAACTGGGAGAGACAATAGTTCAACTGAGAGAGACAGTGGCTCAACTGTGAGAGACAGTGGTTCAACTGTGAGAGACAGTGGTTCAACTGTGAGACAGTGGTCCAACTGTGAGAGACAGTGGCTCAACTGTGAGAGACAGTGGTTCAACTGTGAGAGACAGTGGTTCAACTGTGAGACAGTGGTCCAACTGTGAGAGACAGTGGTCCAACTGGGAGAGACAGTGGCTCAACTGGGAGAGACAGTGGCTCAACTGGGAGAGACAGTGGTCCAACTGGGAGAGACAGTTGTCCAACTGGGAGAGACAGTTGTCCAACTGGGAGAGACAGTGGTCCAACTGGGAGAGACAGTGGTTCAACTGGAAGAGACAGTGGTCCAACTGGGAGAGACAGTGGTACAACTGGGAGAGACAATGGTACAACTGTAAGAGACAATGGTACAACTGAGGGAGACAGTAGTACAACTGAGGGAGACAGTGGAACAACTGAGGGAGACAATGGTACAATTGAAGGAGACAGTGGTACAACTGAGGGAGACAGTGGTACAACTGTAAGAGACAATGGTACAACTGAGGGAGACAGTGGTACAACTGAGGGAGACAGTGGTACAACTGAGGGAGACAGTGGTACAAAAGAGACAATGGTACAACTGAGGGAGACAGTGGTACAACAGTAAGAGACAATGGTACAACTGAGGGAGACAGTGGCACAACTGAGGGAGATAGTGGTACAACTGAGGGAGACAGTGGTGCAACTGAGGGAGACAGTGGTACAACTGAGGGAGACAGTGGTACAACTAAGGGAGACAGTGGTACAACTGAGGGAGACAATGGTACAACTGAGAGAGACAGTGGTACAACTGAGGGAGACAATGGTACAACTGAGGGAGACAATGGTACAACTGAGGGAGACAGTGGTACATCTGAGGGAGACAGTGGTACAACTGAGGGAGACAATGGTACAACTGAGGGAGCAACTGAGGGAGACAGTGGTACAACTGAGGGAGATAATGGTACAACAGAGGGAGACAGTGGTACAACTGAGGGAGACAGTGGTACAACTGAGGGAGACAATGGTACAACTAAGGGAGACAGTGGTACAACTGAGGGAGACAGTGGTACAACTGAGAGAGACAGTGGTACAACTGAGGGAGACAGTGGTACAACTGAGGGAGACAGTGGTACAACTGAGGGAGACAATGGTACAACTGAGGGAGACAATGGTAAACTGAGGAGACAGTGTACAACTGAGGGAGACAATGGTACAACTGAGGGAGACAGTGGTACAACTGAGGGAGATAATGGTACAACTGAGGGAGACAGTGGTACAACTGAGGGAGACAATGGTATAACTAAGGGAGACAGTGGTACAACTGAGGGAGACAGTGGTACAACTGAGGGAGACAGTGGTACAACTGAGGGAGACAATGGTACAACTGAGGGAGACAGTGGTACAACTGAGGGAAACAGTGGCACAACTGAGGGAGACAGTGGTACAACTGAGGGAGACAGTGGTACAACTGACGGAGACAGTGGTACAACTGAGGGAGACAATGGTACAACTGAGGGAGACAATGGTACAACTGAGGGAGACAGTGGTACAACTGAGGGAGACAATGGTACAACTGAGGGAGGCAATGGTACAACTGAGGAAGACAATGGTACAACAGAGAGTGGTACAACTGAGGGAGACAGTGGTACAACTGAGGGAGACAGTGGTACAACTAAGGGAGACAGTGGTACAACTGAGGGAGACAGTGGTGCAACTGAGGGAGACAATGGTACAACTGAGGGAGACAGTGGTACAACTAAGGGAGACAGTGGTTCAACTGAGGGAGACAGTGGTACAACAGAGAGACAGTGGTACAACTGAGGAAGACAATGGTACAACTGAGGGAGACAATGGTACAACTGAGGGAGACAGTGGTACAACTGAGGGAGACAGTGGTACAACTGAGGGAGACAATGGTACAACTGAGGGAGACAGTAGTAGAACTGAGGGAGACAATGGTAGAACTGAGGGAGACAATGGTACAACTGAGGGAGACAATGGTACAACTGAGAGAGACAGTGGTACAACTGAGGGAGACAGTGGTACAACTGAGGAAGACAGTGGTACAACTGAGGGAGACAATGGTACAACTGAGGGAGACAGTGGTACAACTGAGGGAGACAGTGGTACAACTGAGGGAGACAATGGTACAACTGAGGGAGACAGTAGTAGAACTGAGGGAGACAATGGTAGAACTGAGGGAGACAATGGTACAACTGAGGGAGACAATGGTACAACTGAGAGAGACAGTGGTACAACTGAGGGAGACAGTGGTACAACTGAGGGAGACAGTGGTACAAATGAGACAGTGGTACAACTGAGGGAGACAATGGTACAACTGAGGGAGACAATAGTACAACTGAGGGAGACAGTGGTGCAACTGAGGGAGACAGTCTTACAACTGAGGGAGACAGTGGTACAACTGAGGGAGACAGTGGTACAACTGAGGGAGACAATGGTACAACTGAGGGAGACAGTGGTACAACTGAGGGAGACAGTGGTACAACTAAGGGAGACAGTGGTTCAACTGAGGGAGACAGTGGTACAACAGAGAGACAGTGGTACAACTGAGGAAGACAATGGTACAACTGAGGGAGACAATGGTACAACTGAGGGAGACAGTGGTACAACTGAGGGAGACAGTGGTACAACTGAGGGAGACAATGGTACAACTGAGGGAGACAGTAGTAGAACTGAGGGAGACAATGGTAGAACTGAGGGAGACAATGGTACAACTGAGGGAGACAATGGTAACACTGAGAGAGACAGTGGTACAAACTGAGGGAGACAGTGGTACAACTGAGGGAGACAGTGGTACAACTGAGGGAGACAGTGGTACAACTGAGGGAGACAGTGGTACAACTGAGGGAGACAGTGGTACAACTGAGGGAGACAATGGTACAACTGAGGGAGACAGTGGTACAACTGAGGAAGACAGTGGCACAACTGAGGGAGACAGTGGTACAACTGAGAGACAATGGTACAACTGAGAGAGACAGTGGTACAACTGAGGGAGACAGTGGTACAACTGAGGGAGACAGTGGTACAACTAAGGGAGACAGTGGTTCAACTGAGGGAGACAGTGGTACAACAGAGAGACAGTGGTACAACTGAGGAAGACAATGGTACAACTGAGGGAGACAATGGTACAACTGAGGGAGACAGTGGTACAACTGAGGGAGACAGTGGTACAATGAGGGAGACAATGGTTACAACTGAGGGAGACATTTAGTAGAACTGAGGGAGACAATGGTAGAACTGAGGGAGACAATGGTACAACTGAGGGAGACAATGGTACAACTGAGAGAGACAGTGGTACAACTGAGGGAGACAGTGGTACAACTGAGGGAGACAGTGGTACAACTGAGGGAGACAGTGGTACAACTGAGGGAGGACAGTGGTACATAAACTGAGGGAGACAGTGTACAACTGAGGGAGACAATGGTACAACTGAGGGAGACAGTGGTAAAAACTGAGGAAGACAGTCTTACAACTGAGGGGAGCAGTGGTACAACTGAGGGAGACAGTGGTACAATGAGGGAGACAATGGTACAACTGAGGGAGACAGTGGTACAACTGAGGGAGACAGTGGTACAACTAAGGGAGACAGTGGTACAACTGAGGGAGACAGTGGTACAACTGAGGGAGACAATGGTACAACTGAGGGGACAGTGGTACAACTGGGGGAAAAAGACAGTGGCACAACTGGGGAGACAGTGGTACAACTGAGAGACAATGGTACAACTGAGAGAGACAGTGGTACAACTGAGGGAGACAGTGGTACAACTGAGGGAGACAGTGGTACAACTGAGGGAGACAGTGGTACAACTGAGGGAGACAGTGGTACAACTGAGGGAGACAGTGGTACAACTGAGGGAGACAGTGGTACAACTGAGAGAGACAGTGGTACAACTGAGGGAGACAGTGGTACAACTGAGGGAGACAGTGGTACAACTGAGAGACAGTGGTACAACTGAGGGAGACAGTGGTACAACTGAGGGAGACAGTGGTACAACTGAGAGACAATGGTACAACTGAGGGAGGCAATGGTACAACTGAGGGAGACAATGGTACAACAGAGAGTGGTACAACTGAGGGAGACAGTGGTACAACTGAGGGAGACAGTGGTACAACTGAGAGAGACAATGGTACAACTGAGGGAGGCAATGGTACAACTGAGGGAGACAATGGTACAACTGAGGGAGACAGTGGTACAACTGAGGGAGACAGTGGTACAACTGAGGGAGACAGTGGTACAACTGAGGGAGACAGTGGTACAACTGAGGGAGACAGTGGTACAACTGAGGGAGACAGTGGTACAACTGAGGGAGACAGTGGTACAAATGAGACAGTGGTACAACTGAGGGAGACAATGGTACAACTGAGGGAGACAATAGTACAACTGAGGGAGACAGTGGTGCAACTGAGGGAGACAGTCTTACAACTGAGGGAGACAGTGGTACAACTGAGGGAGACAGTGGTACAACTGAGGGAGACAATGGTACAACTGAGGGAGACAGTGGTACAACTGAGGGAGACAGTGGTACAACTGAGGGAGACTGTGGTACAACTGAGGGAGACAATGGTACAACTGAGGGAGACAATGGTACAACTGAGGGAGACAGTGGTACAACTGAGGGTCACAGTGCTACAACTGAGGGAGACAGTGGTACAACTGAGGGAGACAATAACACAACTGAGGGAGACAGTGGTAGAAATGAGGGAGACAATGGTAGAACTGAGGGAGACAATGGTACAACTGAGGGAGACAATGGTACAACTGAGAGAGACAGTGGTACAACTGAGGGAGACAGTGGTACAACTGAGGGAAACAGTGGTACAACTGAGGGAGACAGTGGTACAACTGAGACAGTGGTACAACTGAGGGAGACAGTGGTACAACTGAGGGAAACAGTGGTACAAATGAGGGAGACAGTGGTACAACTGAGGGAGAGAGTGGTACAACTGGGAGAGACAGTGGTACAACTGTAAGAGACAATGGTACAACTGAGGGAGACAGTGGTACAACTGAGGGAGACAGTGGTACAACTGAGAGAGACAGTGGAACTGAGGGAGACAGTGGTACAACTGAGGGAGACAGTGGTACAACTAAGGGAGACAGTGGTACAACTGAGGGAGACAATGGTACAACTGAGGGAGACAGTGGTACAACTGAGGGAGACAGTGGTACAACTGAGGGAGACAGTGGTACAACTGAGGGAGACAATGGTACAACTGAGGGAGATAATGGTACAACTGAGGGAGACAGTGGTACAACTGAGGGAGACTGGTACAACTGAGGGAGACAATGGTACAACTAAGGGAGACAGTGGTACAACTGAGGGAGACAATGGTACAACTGAGGGAGACAGTGGTCCAACTGTGAGAGACAGTGGTCCAACTGGGAGAGACAGTGGCTCAACTGGGACAGACAGTGGTCCAACTGGGAGAGACAGTGGTCCAACTGGGAGAGACAGTTGTCCAACTGTGTGAGACAGTGGTCCAACTGTGAGAGACAATGGTCCATCTGGGAGAGACAGTAGTCTAACTGGGAGAGACAGTAGTCTAACTGGAAGAGACAGTGGTCCAACTGGGAGAGATAGTGGTCCAACTGGGAGAGATAGTGGTCCAACTGGGATAGACAGTGATCCAACTGGGAGAGACAGTGGTAAAACTGTGAGAGACAGTGGTTCAACTGGGAGAGATAGTGGTCCAACTGTGAGACAATGGTCCAACTGCGAGAGACAGTGATCCAACTGGGAGAGACAGTGATCCAACTGGGAGAAACAGTGATCCAACTGGGAGAGACAGTGGTAAAACTGTGAGAGACAGTGGTTCAACTGGGAGAGACAGTGGTCCAACTGGGAGACAGTGGTCCAACTGCGAGAGACAGTGATCCAACTGGGAGAGACAGTGGTCCAACTGCGAGAGACAGTGGTTCAACTGGAAGAGACAGTGGTCCAACTGGGAGAGACAGTGGTACAACTGTAAAAGACAATGGTACAACTGGGGGAGACAGTGGTACAACTGGGAGAGACAATGGTACAACTGTAAGAGACAAAGTTACAACTGAGGGAGACAATGGTACAATTGAGGGAGACAGTGGTACAACTGGGGGAGACTGGTAAAACTGTAAGAGACAATGGTACAACTGAAGGAGACAGTGGTACAACTGGGAGACACAGTGGTACAACTGTAAGAGACAATGGTACAACTGAGGGAGACAGTGGTACAACTAGGGAGACAGTGGTACAACTAGGGAGACAGTGGTGCAACTGAGGGAGACAGTGGTACAACTGAGGGAGACAATGGTACAACTGAGGGAGACAGTGGTACAACTAAGGGAGACAATGGTACAACTGAGGGAGGCAATGGTACAACTGAGGGAGACAGTGGTACAACTGAGGGAGACAATGATACAACTGAGGGAGACAATGGTACAACTGAGGGAGACAGTGGTACAACTGAGGGAGACAGTGGTACAAGGGAGACAATGGTACAAGTGAGGGAGACAGTGGTACAACTGAGGGAGATAATGGTACAACTGAGGAAGACAGTGGTACAACTGAGGGAGACAGTGGTACAACTGTGGGAGACAATGGTACAACTAAGGGAGACAGTGGTACAACTGAGGGAGACAGTGGTACAACTGAGGGAGACAGTGGTACAACGAGGGGGGACAGTGGTACAACTGAGGGAGACAGTGGTACAACTGAGGGAGACAGTGGTACAACTGAGGGAGACAATGGTACAACTGAGGGAGACAGTGGTACAACTGAGGGAGACAGTGGTACAACTGAGGGAGACAGTGGTACAACTGAGGGAGACAGTGGTACAACTGAGGGAGACAATGGTACAACTGAGGGAGACAGTGGTACAACTGAGGGAGACAATGGTACAACTGAGGGAGACAGTGGTACAAGTGAGGGAGACAGTGGTACAAGTGAGGGAGACAATGGTACAAGTGAGGGAGACAGTGGTACAACTGAGGGAGATAATGGTACAACTGAGGAAGACAGTGGTACAACTGAGGGAGACAGTGGTACAACTGAGGGAGACAGTGGTACAACTGAGGGAGATAGTGGTACAACTGAGGGAGACAGTGGTACAACTGAGGGAGACAATGATACAACTGAGGGAGACAGTGGTACAACTGAGGGAGACAGTGGCACAACTGAGGGAGACAGTGGTACAACTGAGGGAGACAGTGGTACAACTGAGGGAGACAGTGGTACAACTGAGGGAGACAATGGTACAACTGAGGGAGACAGTGGTACAAATGAGGGAGACAATGGTACAACTGAGGGAGACAATGGTACAACTGAGGGAGACAATGGTACAACTGAGAGTGGCACAACTGAGGGAGACAGTGGTACAACTGAGGGAGACAGTGGTACAACTGAGGGAGACAGTGATACAACTGAGGGAGACAATGGTACAACTGAGGGAGACAATGGTACAACTGAGGGAGACAGTGGTGCAACTGAGGGAGACAGTGGTACAACTGATGGAGACAGTGGTACAACTGAGGGAGACAATGGTACAACTGAGGGAGACAGTGGTACAACTGAGGGAGACAGTGGTACAACTGAGGGAGACAGTGGTACAACTGAGGGAGACAATGGTACAGAGGGAGACAATGGTACAACTGAGGGAGACAGTGGTACAACTGAGGGAGACAATGGTACAGAGGGAGACAGCGGTACAACTGAGGGAGACAGTGGTACAACTGAGGGAGACAATGGTACAGAGGGAGACAGCGGTACAACTGAGGGAGACAGTGGTACAACTGAGGGAGACAATGGTACAACTGAGGGAGACAGTGGTACAACTGAGGGAGACAATGGTACAACTGAGGGAGACAATGGTACAACTGAGGGAGACAATGGTACAACTGAGACAGTGGTACAACTGAGGGAGACAGTGGTACAACTGAGGGAGACAGTGGTACAACTGAGGGAGACTGGTACAGAGGGAGACAGTGGTACAACTGAGGGAGACAATGGCACAACTGAGGGAGACAATGGTACAACTGAGGGAGACAATGGTACAGCTGAGGGAGACAATGGTACAACTGAGGGAGACAATGGTAGAACTGAGGGAGACAATGGTACAACTGAGGGAGACAATGGTACAACTGAGTGGCACAACTGAGGGAGACAGTGGTACAACTGAGGGAGACAGTGGTACAACTGAGGGAGACAGTGCTACAACTGAGGGAGACAATGGTACAACTGAGGGAGACAATGGTACAACTGAGGGAGACAGTGGTGCAACTGAGGGAGACAGTGGTACAACTGAGGGAGACAATGGTACAACTGAGGGAGACAATGGTACAACTGAGGGAGACAGTGGTACAACTGAGGGAGACAGTGCTACAACTGAGGGAGACAGTGGTACAACTGAGGGAGACTGGTACAACTGAGGGAGACAGTGGTACAAATGATGGAGACAGTGGTACAACTGAGGGAGACAGTGGTACATCTGAGGGAGACAGTGGTACAACTGAGGGAGACAGTGATACAACTGAGGCAGAGTGGTACAACTGAGGGAGACAGTGGTACAACTGAGGGAGACAGTGGTACAACTGAGGGAGACAGTGGTACAACTGAGGGAGACAATGGTACAACTGAGGGAGACAATGGTACAACTGAGGGAGACAGTGGTACAACTGAGGGAGACAATGGTACAATTGAGGGAGACAGTGGTACAACTGAGGGAGACAGTGGTACAACTGAGGGAGACAGTGGTACAACTGAGGGAGACAGTGGTACACCTAAGGGAGACAGTGGTACAACTGAGAGAGACAGTGGTACAACTGTGAGACACAGTATATTAGGTAAATATGGCTAACTTTTGTTCACTCTGTGTGAGAGTCACAGCAGCACACTGCAGATGTACCCGGTTTTATTTAATAAAAACTCTCCCACCCTCTGTACATGTCCACCACCCTTCCTGAGGCAACTAAGACATGTCCACCACCCATGAGGCAGCTCTATGTCCACCACCCTCCCTGAGGCAACTAAGACATGTCCACCACCCCTGAGGCAGCTCTAAGACATGTCCACCATCCTCCCATAAGCAGCTCTACAATTCTCCTCGAGTCAGGTCACCTTTTCTCGACCGTTCTTAAGTCAGGTCATCCATCTTGCACATCTCTATACTGTCCATCTTCCTCTCTCTTATCTTCCTCAATACCTCCTCCTGCCTCCTTGTTTTCTTCTCTCTCTCTCTCCTTCTCTCTCTCTTAATCTCTCTCTCTCTCTCTCTCCCTCTCTTTCTCCCCCTCTCTCTTAATCTCTCCCTCTCAATCTCTCTCTCTCTCTCTCTCCCTGGGAAATAGGAAGTAATTCTGTCTGATCCGAGAAAGGGGAGGGGGTAGCTCCAATTCCTCTGGAATGAGGGGTAGTCTGGTTTGATCCGAGGGGATGGTAGCTCCAGTTCTTTGTATCAAGAGCACATCACCAGCATCAAGGGTAGCATCTTTAGGGACGAGCACTCGTATTCTCCAACCACAGTGGTTCATGCACCATTCAAATGGTTTATGCACCATTAAAATGATTCATGCACCATTTAAGTGGTTCAAACACCATTTAACTGGTTTATTCACCATTTAAATGGTTTATGCACTATTAAAATGGTTTAACAATTTAAATGGTTTATTCACAATTTAAATGGTGAATAACCCAATTTATGCACAATTTAAATGGTTCTTGGATCAATTAAGCATCACAAGGTGCATAAATGATGCTAGATTTTCCACTCATTGAGGTAACCTTACAATTCTTGAGGAAGGATGGGAAAGACGGGAAGAATGGGAAATATAGGAAACATGGTAAGGAAGGGAAATATAGGAAGAACAGGAAGATGTAAAAATTCCCTGCCCTGACTCACCCACTCAGCTCCTTGCATAATTTCCTCTTTATATAAATCATCAGTGTTCCCCACCTCACCCTTAAAAGTCGTCATGGTTGGGAAAAATCCCCCGCCTCTAAGCTGGTGTTCCCTGGCTACTTTAGGAAGACATACAAACATGTACTTATGAACCACTTAATGTGGGGAAGACAAGGTGGGAGGTGGGGAGGGGCCTTTCTTACCCACTTTGAGTGACCCACGTTCAGTGTTATATGTGACTTCTGTATGTAGGTTACTGTGAAGGTCACAGCCTTGAAGCTTCTGTACTCACCTATTTGTGGTTGCAGGGGTCGAGTCACAGCTCCTGGCCCCGCCTCTTCGCTGATTGCTACTAGGTCCTCTCTCTCCCTGCCCCATGAGCTCTATCATACCCCGCCTTAAAACTATGTATGGTTCCTGCCTCCACCACATCACTTTCTAGGCTATTCCATGGTCTGACTACTCTATGACTGAAGAAATACTTCCTAACATCCCTTTGATTCATCTGAGTCTTCAACTTCCAATTGTGACCTCTTGTGTCTGTGTCCCATCTCTGGAACATCCCGTCTTTGTCCACCTCGTCTATTCCGCGCAGTATTTTATATGTCGTTATCAAGTCTCCCCTGACCCTCCTGGCCTCCAGTGTCGTCAGGCCGATTTCCTTCAACCTTTCTTCATAGGACAATCCCCGTAGCTCTGGGACTAGTCTTGTTGCAAACCTTTGTACTTTCTCTAATTTCTTGACGTGCTTGACTAGGTGTGGATTCCAAACTGGTGCTGCATACTCCAGTATGGGCCTGACGTAGTTGGTGTACAGAGTCTTAAACGAATCCTTACTGAGGTATCGGAACGCTATCCGTAGGTTTGCCAGGCGCCCGTATGCTGCAGCAGTTATCTGACTGATGTGCGCCTCAGGAGATATGCTCGGTGTTATACTCACCCCCAGATCTTTTTCCTTGAGTGAGGTTTGCAGTCTTTGGCCATCTAAACTATATTGTGTCTGCGGTCTTCTTTGCCCTTCCCCAATCTTCATGACTTTGCATTTGGCAGGGTTAAATTCAAGGAGCCAGTTGCTGGACCAGGCTTGTAGCCTGTCCAGATCTCTTTGTAGTCCTGCCTGATCCTCGTCCGATTCGATTCTTCTCATTAACTTCACATCGTCTGCAAACAAGGACACTTCTGAGTCTATCCCTTCCGTTATGTCGTTCACGTATACCAAGAACAGCACAGGTCCTAGGACTGACCCCTGTGGAACCCGCTTGTCACAGGCGCCCACTCTGACACCTCGTCGCGTACCATGACTCGTTGTTGCCTCCCTGTCAGATATTCTCTGATCCATTGCAGTGCCTTTCCTGTTATGTGTGCCTGGTCCTCTAGCTTTTGCAGTAACCTCTTGTGAGGAACTGTGTCGAAAGCCTTCTTGCAGTCCAAAAATACGCAGTCGATCCACCCCTCTCTCTCTTGTCTTACTTCTGTCACCTTGTCATAAAACTCTAGTAGGTTTGTGACACAGGATTTTCCTTCCCTGAAACCGTGCTGGTTGTCAATTATACACTTGTTTCTTTCCAGGTGCCTCACCACTCTCCTCCTGATGATCTTCTCCATGACCTTGCATACTATACATGTTAGTGATACAGGTCTGTAGTTTAGTGCCTCATGTCTGTCTCCCTTTTTAAAAATTGGGACTACATTTGCCATTTTCCATACCTCAGGGAGTTGCCCAGTTTCAAATGATGTGTTGAAGATCTTTGTTAATGGCTCACACAATATCTCTGCTCCCTCTTTAAGGACCCATGGAGAGATGTTGTCTGGTCCCACCGCCTTTGAGGTGTCAAGTTCGCATAGCAGCTTCTTCACCTCCTTGGTTATATGTACCTCATCCAGCACTTGCTGGTGTGCCCCCCTGTTCTGATTTCTTGGAGTCCTACTGGTTTCCACTGTAAATACCTCTTTAAATCTTGTGTTGAGCTCCTGACAAACCTCTCGGTCGTTTCTTGTGAATTCCCCATCACCCTTCCTCAGTCTGATTACCTGGTCCTTGACTGTTGTTTTCCTCCTGATGTGGCTGTACACAGCCTTGAAGCTTCTGTATGTAGGTTACTGTGAAGATCACAGCCTTGAAGCTTCTGTATGTAGGTTACTGTGAAGATCACATCCTTGAAGCTTCTGTATGTAGGTTACTGCGAAGGTCACAGCCTTGAAGCTTCTGTATGTAAGTCACTATGGAAGAAAGGTCACAGCGTTGAAGCTTCTGTATGTAGGTCACTGTGGAAGGTCACAGCGTTGAAGCTTCTGTATGTAGGTCACTGTGAAGAAAGGTCACAGCCTTGACCTCTTGCGAGGAATGACCTGTGTTTTAGTTTACCGAGGTCAAGACCCTTTGTAAGCTTAAATCACTGACTGAAGGACGAGGTCATACGTGTAATTAACTGCTAGGAATTATTAACTCTGCTAGGAGTTATTAACTCTGCTAGTAGTAAACTCTGCTAGTAGTAAACTCTGCTAGGAGTAATTAACTCTGCTAGGAGTAATTAACTCTGCTAGGAGTTATTAGTTTCTCTGAGATTGTTATTGCTCGGTCTGATGCGCTAGTTACTGCCTGTGTCAAAGACACTTGTCGATAGTGTGTGTGTGTGTGTGTGTACTCGCCCTATTTGTACGCACATATTTGTGGTTGCAGAGGTCGAGACATAGCTCCTGGCCCCACCTCTTCACTGATCGCTACTACGTCCTCTCTCTCCCTGCTCCATGAGCTTTATCATACCTCGTCTTAAAACTATGTATGGTTCCTGCCTCCACTACATCGCTTGCCAGACTATTCCACTTCCTAACAACTCTATGACTAAAGAAATGCTTCCTAAGATCTCTTTGACTCTTCTGAGTCTTCAACTTCCAATTGGGGCCCCTTGTTGCTGTGTCCCATCTCTGGAATATCCTGTCTCTGTTCACCTTGTCAATTCTACGCAGTATTTTGTATGTCGTTATCTTATCTCCCTTTACCCTCCTGTCGTCCAGTGTCGTCAGCCCGATTTCCCTTGACCTTTCATCGTAGGACATTCCCCTTAGCTCTGGAATTAACCTTGTCGCAAACCTTAGCACTTTCTCTAATTTCTTGACGTGCTTGACCAGGTGTGGGTTCCAAACTGGTGCTGCATACTCCAGTATGGGCCTGACGTACACGGTATGTGTGTATGTGTGTGTGTGTGTATGTGTGTGTGTGTGTGTGTGTGTGTGTGAGAGAGAGAGAGAGAGAGAGAGAGAGAGAGAGAGAGAGAGAGAGAGAGAGAGAGAGAGAGAGAGAGAGAGACTTACAATCGTGAGAGAGTATGTTAATGTTGATATTTTTAAGCACACACGTAATATATTTTAAAAAGTATTGGCCGTTTTTTCACCGATACCATAACAACGGCCGATACCCACTGGTACCGATACTTCAGCACATCCCTACTGTAGATAGAAGTCAAAGATAGTATCACATACCTTCAAGTTGTTAGGTCAGGTGTGCACACCCTGACACTCATTATCTAACCTGTCGCTGACTGGTAGTTTCGCCAGTAATAAATATACATTAGTATATCCACTCAGAAAAACACCATAACATTAAAGTGGCGTTTAAGTGTGAAGTAAAAAAACACCGTAACCTTATAAGTGGCGTTTTAAATGTAACATAAAGTGTCCTACACAGTGATGCTTGGAAACTGACAAACCAACCACTTTGAGAGCAAAATGCGACACATGTAACAGAGATCAGTATATTTCGGCCTTCCTCAGAGTCCCTCTTCAGATGATCTGACGTCAAAAATTCTACTGCAGGTTTATATAAGTAGTTAGTGCAGGTCCTGGACCGGGGCAATGCCGGTCCAGGGATGTGCTGGACCGGGGCAGTGCAGGTCCTGGGATGTGCTGGACCGGGGCACTGCAGGTCCTGGGATGTGCTGGACCGGGGCAGTGCAGGTCCTGGGATGTGCTGGACCGGGGCACTGCAGGTCCTGGGATGTGCTGGACCGGGGCTGTGCCGGTCATGGGACGTGCTGAACCCGGGCTGTGGCGGTTCTGGGGTGTGCTGCACCAGGACTGGGCGGGTCCTGGGACGTGCTGGACCGGGGCTGTGCCGGTCCTGGGACGTGCTGGACCAGGACTGTGCAGGTCCTGGGAATTGTTGGACCAGGGCTGTGCCGGTCCTGGGACGTGCTGGACCGGGGCTGTGCCAGTCCTGGGACGTGCTGGACCGGGGCTGTGCCGGTCCTGGGACGTGCTGGACCAGGGCTGTGCCGGTCCTGGGACGTGCTGGACCGGGGCTGTGCCGGTTCTGGGGTGTGCTGCACCAGGACTGGGCGGGTCCTGGGACGTGCTGGACCAGGGCTGTGCCGGTCCTGGGACGTGCTGAACCCGGGCTGTGCCGGTTCTGGGGTGTGCTGCACCAGGACTGGGCGGGTCCTGGGACGTGCTGGACCAGGGCTGTGCCGGTCCTGGGACGTGCTGGACCAGGGCTGTGCCGGTCCTGGGACGTGCTGGACCGGGGCTGTGCCGGTCCTGGGACGTGCTGGACCAGGGCTGTGCCGGTCCTGGGACGTGCTGGACCAGGACTGTGCCGGTCCCGGGACGTGCTGAACCAGGGCTGTGCCGGTCATGAGATGTGCTGGACCGGGGTTGTGCCGGTCCTGGGATGTTCTGGACCTGGGCTGGGCCGGGCCGGTGATGTGCTGGACCGGGACTGTACTGGTCCTGGCCAGTACTGGACCGGGATTGTACTGGTCCTGGGCAGTATTGGACAGGAACTGTGCTGGTCCTGGGCAGTACTGGACCGGAACTGAGTTGGTCCTGGGCAGTACTGGACCGGAACTGTGCTGGTCCTGGGCAGTACCGGGCCGGGTTGTGCTGGTCCTGGCCAGTACTGGAACGGGACTGAGCTGGTCCTGGCCAGTACTGGACCGGGATTGTGCTGGTTATGGCACGTACCTGACTGGGATTGTGCTGTGCTAGTTCTAGAACATGATGGACCGGGACTGTGCTGGGCTGTACTGGAGCGAGAGACTGCTGGTTCTGGCACATAACAGACCGGGAATGTGCTGTCCCGGGGCTTTGCTGGTCCTGGGCCCCCCTGAACCGGGACTGTGCTGGTCCTGGGCCCCCTGAACCGGGACTGTGCAGGTCCTGGGCCCCCCTGAACCGGGACTGTCCTGGTCCTGGGCCCCCCTGAACCGGGACTGTGCTGGTCCTGGGCCCCCTGAACCGAGACTGTGCTGGTCCTGGGCCCCCCTGAACCGGGACTGTGGTGGTCCTGGGCCCCCCTGAACCGGGACTGTGCTGGTCCTGAGCCCCCCTGAACCGAGACTGTCCTGGTCCTGAGCCCCCTGAACCGGGACTGTGCTGGTCCTGGGCCCCCCTGAACCGGGACTGTCCTGGTCCTGGGCCCCCCTGAACCGGGACTGTGCTGGTCCTGGGCCCCCTGAACCGAGACTGTGCTGGTCCTGGGCCCCCCTGAACCGGGACTGTGCTGGTCCTGGGCCCCCCTGAACCGGGACTGTGCTGGTCCTGAGCCCCCTGAACCGGGACTGTGCTGGTCCTGAGCCCCCCTGAACCGGGACTGTGCTGGTCCTGGGCCCCCCTGAACCGGGACTGTGCTGGTCCTGGGCCCCCCTGAACAGGGACTGTGCTGGTCCTGAGCCCCCCTGAACCGGGACTGAGCTGGTCCTGGCCGGTACTGCACCGGAACTGTGCTGATCCTGGGCAGTACTGGGCCGGGTTGTGCTGGTTCTGGGCCCCCCTGAACCAGGACTGTGCTGGTCCTGGGCCCCCCTGAACCGGGACTGTGCTGGTCCTGGACCCCCCTGAACCGGGACTGTGCTGGTCCTGGGCCCCCTGAACCGGGACTGTGCTGGTCCTGAGCCCCCTGAACCGGGACTGTGCTGGTCCTGAGCCCCCTGATCCGGGACTGTGCTGGTCCTGGGCCCCCCTGAACAGGGACTGTGCTGGTCCTGAGCCCCCCTGAACCGGGACTGTGCTGGTCCTGAGCCCCCCTGAACCGGGACTGAGCTGGTCCTGGCCAGTACTGCACCGGAACTGTGCTGATCCTAGGCAGTACTGGGCCGGGTTGTGCTGGTCCTGGGCCCCCCTGAACCAGGACTGTCCTGGTCCTGGGCCACACTTGTGGGAACACCTACAGTATCCACTTACAATATTCTACAGTGGATACCACGTCTGGTTATATTTGCCTGTCACATTCAATCACACGTTGTGGTCTACTAATGGAGGACGGAAGCGAGTTATATCATTCGTGGATTAAACAGGTTTATATTATACTGATATACTGAACCAATCTAGAGATGCATGTTGCAGTGCCGCAGCAGTGAGAGGGCCTGGTAGCAGGCACTATAAGCGTGGCACCCTGGATACCTCACCGAGACAAGGGCACATGTAGAGCTTTATGTTCCGCTCTGTTTAGAGTTTTATCAAATCATGTCTCCTGTGTAGAGGTTTATCAAGTCATATTTCCTTCTGTGTAGAGCTTTATCAAGTCATATTTCCTTCTGTGTAGAGCTTTATCAAGTCATATTTCCTTCTGTGTAGAGCTTTATCAAGTCGTG
Source organism: Cherax quadricarinatus (assembly GCF_026875155.1). NCBI lineage: Eukaryota > Metazoa > Arthropoda > Malacostraca > Decapoda > Parastacidae > Cherax > Cherax quadricarinatus. The sequence continues at coordinate 49,194,960 of NC_069412.1, forward strand.
ACTATCAAGTTTCCCGCCCCGCGAGCAGAAATTATGCAACACATCAAAACTTTCCACTAGTGTAACCACAAAACTTGTCACTAGTGTAACCACAAAACTTTCCACTAGTGTAACCACAAAACTTTCCACTAGTGTAACCACAAAACTTTCCACTAGTGTAACCACAAAACTTTCCACTAGTGTAACCACAAAACTTTCCACTAGTGTAACCACAAAACTTTCCACTAGTGTAACCACAAAACTTTCCACTAGTGTAACAACAAAACTTTCCACTAGTGTAACCACAAAACTTTCCACTAGTGTAACCACAAAACTTTCCACTAGTGTAACCACAAAACTTTCCACTAGTGTAACCACAAAACTTTCCACTAGTGTAACCACAAAACTTTCCACTAGTGTAACAACAAAACTTTCCACTAGTCTAAACACAAAACTTTCCACTAGTGTAAGCAAAACACTAGTAGAGTTCTGATGATCATAATCGTAACCATAATTTTTAAAGGGGTGAACGGGGGTAAGCCAGCGGAAGGCCTCGGTCAAATGACCAAATGCCTATGACTAAGACCGCTTCAGGTAACACCTGTCCTATTTCCTGACAAACCTTACCTAACCTAACTTTCCCACTAGTATAAATAAGGAACACTAATAACACCATAATTTACAACCAAATACACAGTTTAACAACACCGTAAATTCTTCACGTAACTCTTCGGCGTTTTGTTCCTGAAGTCATTTTTTTATTCTCCACTTCGCTGGTGCGTCCCCAAAATTGAATACTGCTTTCGATTTAGATCACCATTTGGAAAAACGCGCTGTATACAAAACACTGAAGGTTGAGCGCTCACCTACAAAACGTGTTCCACGATCAAAAACAAACTGTACAAAACAGTTTTCCTTTTTTTTCAGAAACTCTATGTCAAGCAAAAGAAATATTTGATGTGTTTTAGCTGAAAGGTTTGAAATTCTTAGTTTAACGGCTTTATTACACACCCTATACCGTCCTGTGTACACCGGCCACCTAGATAAAAACGTGATCATACTATGGCGAGTCACTGCCGGGTCACCGCATGGAGAAGACCCGGACCAGGAGGACCCGTCCTGCGTAACCTACCTGAACCTGTGTGGGTGGTGGGCGAAAGATCTGACACAGATAATGGAGCCAGAGACTGAACTCCCATGGAATGACAACAAAGGAAGCTACAGTGGTAATGAAATACGCGTTTAAGATCTGTATACAGTGAGTTAGCAACAAAACGTTATTACAATATCGCTTATATGTGGGTTTAATGCTTAGCAATTCGGAAACATGAAAAATTATTTATAAACACTGTCAGTTCACAGCAGGATTCGAACCTGCGCACTCTACATCGAATTACACAGTACTTTTGTCACAGCCACACCCCAGATGTGGCTTTAAATTATTAATAAATTTTAGAAAGATATGGTTGAAGTTAGACAAAGTTTAAGTGTAATAAAGTTGGTAGAATTACCGACAATATGTAAAGTAAAAGGACACAAGTGCAACTAATGTGACATTTATTGTGGCAACGTTTCGCTCTCCAGGAGCTTTATCAAGCCATTACAAACAATACATGGACACAGAGGGTATATAAAGGCTCTCCTGTTATACTACACAAGCACATTACATAAATGACCTACCAAATGCTTCTCAATTACTCAAACCCACACTATTTGCTGATGACACAACATACGTCTTCTCCCACCCGAGCCCAGTCACGCTAGCCAATACTGTAAATACCGAATTACAGAAAATATCTACCTGGATGAGTACTAACAAACTTACACTAAACATTGACAAAACCTACTTCATTCAGTTTGGTAACAGAGCTACAGATGTCCCTCTTAACATAATGATAAACGGATCACCTATCACAAAGCTAACAGAGGGAAAATTCTTAGGAATCCACCTTGATAATAGACTCAAATTTCATACACATATACAACAAATTTCTAAGAAAATTTCCCAAGACTGTAGGCATACTATCGAAGATACGGTACTATGCTCCACAGTCAGCCCTCCTGGCCCTATATCACTCTCTTATTTACCCCTATCTCACCTATGGAATTTGTGCATGGGGCTCAACAACAAGTAACCATCTCAGACCACTAATTACCCAACAAAAGGCTGCAGTTAGAATGATAACAAATTCTCACTACAGGCAGCACACTCCACCAATATTCAATACACTCAACCTACTCACCATACAAAACATCCATACTTATTACTGCACCTATTACATACATAGAACACTCAACTCTGATATTAACCCTCCCCTCAAACATCTCCTTGCCAACCTCAACAGAACACATGACCATAACACAAGGCACAGATCACTCTTTGATATTCCTCGTGTCCATCTCACGCTATGCAAAAACTCAATGCACATAAAGGCCCTAAAATCTGGAATTCATTACCTGTAATATAAAAGAAACACTACCTGTTTATAAATTCAAGTCTCTTCTCAAAGATCACTTTACCTCACCAAAACCAAAATAAATAACTGATAACTGAACCTTATAATTGTATATCTTAAATGTTTCTCACAATTATATCACATAAATGTTTAAACTAAAACCAATCTAACTTTATTATTTTTTAAATTCACTACCTAACAGAATACTCCATTCTACTGAATGTACAACAATGCATGCAACCATATGACCTGTCTTTGTAATACTCACTTGTGCTTTATAGTAATCAGTTTACATTAATGTTTTTCACTGATTTCATCATTGCTTAGTTAATCTTAAGTTAATTTTAAGCCAGCCCGTAATGCTATGCATAGTATAAGTGGCTTTGGCATGCTGCTCTTATCTGTATTTTTTTTTGTACCTCTGTAAGTGTGCTCAAATTATAAATAAATAAAAAAATAAATAAAAAGTGAACACCGAAAAAAACCTGCCTCTTTCCAGTCTATATTTGTCCAACCTATTTTTATGTTACCCAAGTAATAGCTTTTATATCCTTTTACTCTTGTACGAATTATTTGCTCTTCCATATTGTATTATTTGTGTTACTACTACTACTACTACTACTACTACTACCACCACTAGTGAACATCGAAATGGTACCTCACTAGTAATGCACCTCACTCAGAGCCTTTATATACCCTCTGTGTCCATGTATTGTTTGTAATGGCTTGATAAAGCTCCTGGAGAGCGAAACGTTGCCACAATAAATGTCACATTAGTTGCACTTGTGTCCTTTTACTTTACAAAGTTTAAGTGGTTGAGTTATTTACGATATGCAGTCAGGATATTTTTCCCAGACTGGCTGGAAACATGACACTGTGGATAAAATACTTCGACATTTCTTGAATATTAATGAGTTAGTTGTCTCTAAATTCAGTATTTTCTCACATTCCAGCACATAATGACACAGAGTGTGACTTTAGTCCACCCGTCAAAGTTTACATCTGAGTATATCTACATCAGTTTGTAATTTAAACTCCCAGTTTTGTTTTAAATAAACTTCATTACACTGATGGTAAACAATGTCGACAAACTGCTGAATAAGACACATGTGCAACACCTGCGTAACGTTATTAAATGTACAGTTTATGATGGATCACTACAATATCCAGCTTAGCGCGGTGGCCTAAGATTATGTGGGGGAAGAAAAACACGTCTAGCAGAGACACCTTAAATCTGCACAACCTTTGCCAGGTAAGCTTTGACTTGAAAAAGCTCACTTCTTTTATCAGTGTTCCTCTCAGTACCACTACCACACCTCTCAGTACCACTACCACACCTCTCAGTACCACTGTCACACCTCTCAGTACCACTACCACACGTCTTAGTACCACTACCACACCTCTCAGTAACACTACCACACGTCTCAGTACCACTACCACACGTCTCAGTACCACTACCACACCTCTCAGTACCACTACCACACCTCTCAGTACCACTACCACACGTCTCAGTACCACTACCACACCTCTCAGTACCACTACCACACGTCTCAGTACCACTACCACACCTCTCAGTAACACTACCACACGTCTCAGTACCACTGTCACACCTCTCAGTACCACTACCACACGTCTCAGTACCACTACCACACGTCTCAGTACCACTACCACACCTCTCAGTACCACTACCACACGTCTCAGTACCACTACCACACGTCTCAGTACCACTACCACACCTCTCAGTACCACTACCACACGTCTCAGCACCACTGTCACACCTCTCAGTACCACTACCACACGTCTCAGTACCACTACCACACGTCTCAGTACCACTACCACACCTCTCAGTACCACTACCACACCTCTCAGTGCCACTACCACACCTCTCAGTACCACTACCACACCTCTCAGTACCCCTACCACACCTCTCAGTACCACTACCACACCTCTCAGTACCACTACCACACCTCTCAGTACCACTACCACACCTCTCAGTACCACTACCACACCTCTCAGTACCACTACCACACCTCTCAGTACCACTACCACACCTCTCAGTACCACTACCACACCTCTCAGTACCACTACCACACGTCTCAGTACCACTACCACACGTCTCGGTACCACTGTCACACCTCTCAGTACCACTAACACACCTCTCAGTGCCACTACCACACGTCTCAGTGCCACTACCATACCTCTCACTACCACACCTCTCACTACCACTACCACACCTCTAACTACCACTACCACACCTCTCAGTGCCACTACCACACCTCTCAGGGCCACTACCACACCTCTCAGTGCCATTACCACACCTCCCAGTGCCCCTACCACACCTCTCAGCGCCACTACCATACCTCTCACTACCACTACCACACCTCTCAGTAACACTACCACACCTCTCAGTAACACTACCACACCTCTCAGTGCCACTACCACACCTCTCAGTACCACTACCACACCTCTCAGTAACACTACCACACCTCTCAGTAACACTACCACACCTCTCAGTGCCACTACCACACCTCTCAGTGCCATTACCACACCTCTCAGTGCCACTACCACACCTCTCAGTGCCACTACCACACCTCTCAGTCCCACTACCACACCTCTCAGTACCACTACCACACCTCTCAGTGCCACTACCACACCTCTCAGCATCTCTACGACACCTCTCAGTATCTCTACCACTCCTCTCAGTATCTCTACCACACCTCGCAGTATCTCTACCACACCTCGCAGTATCTCTACCACACCTCGCAGTATCTCTACCACACCTCTCAGTATCTCTACCACACCTCTCAGTATCTCTACCACACCTCTCAGTATCTCTACCACACCTCGCAGTATCTCTACCATACCTCACAGTATCTCTACCACACCTCGCAGTATCTCTACCACACCTCTCAGTATCTTTATCTTTTCCAGCTTAACGCTTTTGGAAGGAGTTATCAAGGAAATACAATATTATTCAGGTGAGTGAATATATGGGTTGAATTACCATTCAAGGTGGTAGTAAGCAACATACTGACCCCATTCAAGGTAACAGTAAGCAATATACTGAAACCATTCAAGGTGGCAGTAAGCAATATACTGACGCCATTCAAGGTGGTAGTAAGCAATATACTGACGCCATTCAAGGTGGTAGTAAGCAATATACTGACCCCCATTCAAGGTGGTAGTAAGCAATATACTGACCCCATTCAAGGCGGCAGTAATCAATATACTGACCCCATTCAAGGTAACAGTAAGCAATATACTGAAACCATTCAAGGTGGCAGTAAGCAATATACTGACCCCATTCAAAGTGGTAGTAAGCAATATACTGACCCCCATTCAAGGTGGCAGTAAGTAATATACTGACCCCATTCAAGGTGGCAGTAAGCAATATACTGACCCCATTCAAGGTAGCAGTAAGCAATATACTGACCCCATTCAAGGTGGCAGTAAGCAATATACTGACCCCCATTCAAGGTGGTAGTAAGCATTATACTGACCCCATTCAAGGTGGCAGTATGCAATATACTGACCCCATTGAAGGTGGCAGTATGCAATATACTGACCCCATTCAAGGTGGTAGTAAGCATTATACTGACCCCATTCAAGGTGGTAGTAAGCAATATACTGACCCCATTCAAGGTGGTAGTAAGCAATATACTGACCCCATTCAAGGTGGTAGTAAGCAATATACTGACCCCATTCAAGGTGGTAGTAAGCAATATACTGACCCCATTCAAGGTGGTAGTAAGCAATATACTGACCCCACTCAAGGTGGCAGTAAGCAATATACTGACCCCATTCAAAGTGGCGGTAAGCAATATACTGACCCCATTCAAGGTGGTAGTAAGCAATATACTGACCCCATTCAAGGTGGTAGTAAGCAATATACTGACCACATTCAAGGTGGTAGTAAGCAATATACTGACCCCATTCAAGGTGGCAGTAAGCAATATACTGACCCCATTCAAAGTGGCAGTAAGCAATACACTGACCCCACTCAAGGTGGTAGTAAGCAATATACTGACCACATTCAAGGTGGTAGAAAGCAATATACTGACCCCATTCAAGGTGATAGTAAGCAATATACTGACCCCATTCAAGGTGGTAGTAAGCAATATACTGACCCCATTCAAGGTTTCAGTAAGCAATATACTGACCCCATTCAAGGTGGTAGTAAGCAATATACTGACCCCATTCAAGGTGGCAGTAAGCAATATACTGACCCCATTCAAAGTGGCAGTAAGCAATATACTGACCCCATTCAAGGTGGTAGTAAGCAATATACTGACCCCATTCAAGGTGGTAGTAAGCAATATACTGACCCCATTCAAGGTGGCAGTAAGCAATATACTGACCCCATTCAAGGTGGCAGTAAGCAATATACTGACCCCATTCAAAGTGGTAGTAAGCAATATACTGACCCCATTCAAATTGGTAGTAACCAATATATTGACCCCATTCAAGGTGGCAGTAAGCAATATACTGACCCCATTCAAGGTGGTAGTAAGCAATATGCTGACCCCATTCAAGGTGGCAGTAAGCAATATACTGACCCCATTTAAGGTGGCAGTAAGAAATATACTGACCCCATTCAAGGTTGTAATAAGCAATATACTGACCCCATTCAAGGTGGTAGTAAGCAATATACTGACCCCATTCAAAGTGGCAGTGTGTCCCTGGTGTGTGTGTGTCTGTGTGTGTGTGTCTCCCTGGAGAGTGTGTGTGTGTGTCCTTGGAGTGTGTGTGTGTCCTTGGAGTGTGTGTGTGCGTGTGTGTGTGTGTGTCTCCCTGGAGAGAGAGAGAGTGTGTGTGTGTGTGTCCTTGGAGTGTGTGTGTGTGTGTGTGTGTGTGTCCCTGGAGAGTGTGTGTGTGTGTGTGTGTGTGTGTCCCTGGAGAGTGTGTGTGTGCGTGTGTGTGTGTGTGCGTGTGTGTGTGTGTGTGTCCTTGGAGGAGTGTGTGTGTGTGTCCTTGGAGTGTGTGTGTGTGTGTCCCTGGACAGTGTGCGTGTGTGTGTGTCCCTGGAAAGTGTGAGTGTGTGTGTGCTCGTGTCCTTGGAGAGTGTGTGTCCTTGGAGAGTGCGTGTGTGTGTCCTTGGAGAGTATGTGTGTGTCCTTGGAGAGTATGTGTGTGTGTGTGTCCTTCGAGTGTGTGTGTGTGTGTATGTGTGTGTGTGTGTGTGTGTGTGTGTGTGTGTGTGTGTGTGTGTGTGATGTGTGTGTGTGTGTGTGTGTGTGTGTGTGTGTGTGTGTGTCCTTGGAGAGTGTGTGTATCCTTGGAGAGTGTGTGTCCTTGGAGTGTGTGTGTGTCCTTGGAGAGTGTGTGTGTCCTTGAAGAGTGTGTGTGTCCTTGAAGAGTGTGTGTGTCCTTGAAGAGTGTGTGTGTCCTTGAAGAGTGTGTGTGTCCTTGGAGAGTGTGTGTGTTAGTTACCATTTGGTCCTAGGCACATGTCGATTAGACACTCGGCCTGTTGTATATGCATGCGTGTGTGCGTGCGTGTGTGTGTATGTGTGTGTGTGTGTGTGTATGTGTGTGTGTGTGTGTGTGTGTGTGTGTGTGTGTGTGTGTGTGTGTGTGTGTGTGTGTGTGTGTGTGTGTGTGTGTGTGTGTGTGTGTGTCCGTCCTTGGAGAAAGTATGTGTGTGTGTCCTTGGAGAGAGAGTGTGTGTGTGTGTGTCCTTGGAGTGTGTGTGTGTCCTTGGAGTGTGTGTGTCCTTGGAGAGTGTGTGTGTGTGTTCCTGGAGAGTGTGTGTGTGTGTCCTTAGAGAGTGTGTGTGTGTGTGTCCTTGGAGAGTGTGTGCGTGTGTGTCCTTGGAGTGTGTGTGTGTGTGTGTGTGTCCTTGGAGAGTGTGTCTGTGTGTGTGTCCTTGGAGAGTGTGTGTCCTTAGAGAGTGTGTGTCCTTGGAGTGTGTGTGTGTGTCCTTGGAGTGTGTGTGTGTGTCCTTGGAGAGTGTGTGTGTGTGTGTGTCCTTGGAGAGTGTGTGTCCTTGGAGTGTGTGTGTCCTTGGAGTGTGTGTGTCCTTGGAGTGTGTGTGTGTGTCCTTGGAGTGTGTGTGTGTGTCCTTGGAGAGTGTGTGTGTGTGTGTGTCCTTGGAGAGTGTGTGTCCTTGGAGTGTGTGTGTCCTTGGAGTGTGTGTGTCCTTGGAGTGTGTGTGTGTGTCCTTGGAGTGTGGAGGACACACATACACCCCAGTAATAACATTTGTCTCCGGGGACATTTATTTTTCCCCTTATCACTCTTCTCATTTCCCTTGTATTTCTTCCACTGTATTAGTTTGCCTTCCATATATCATATGAGTTATAGTTGACAAATTAGTCTCTTGGTAAACAATATCAACTAAGCCTTAGAGCTAAGAGGACCTGAGACAAGGTAACAAAGGTGAAATCTAGAGACAGATGAGCCGTTTAAATGGCTATTTTATATTTCAATGGCTACTTTTTTGTTTAAATGGCTACTTGTTTAAATGGCTACTTGTTTAAATGGCTACTTTTTTTCACGATGTTTCAGAGTGGTGTACAAACAAGCACCGAAATCTTCATATTAAAATTTATTTCATAATTCTTCCGCAGCGTGTTTATGACACTTTTCTAACTTTCTTGTTGGTAGAGAAGTGGCAGGATACATGGGATACATGGCAGAATACACACATGGGAGAATGAAACTTTATGACGACGTTTCGGTCCGACTTGGGCTGTTACAGTTAATAGTCGAAGTCGGACCGTAACGTCGTCATAACGTTTCTTTCTCCTATGTGCGGGTTGTATACAAATCGTCTGCTGTATACAAGTGAGGACAGGGCTGCCCTACCATCTGGGAACAAACTAGCAAAACTATCCTCTGGTCTTTAACCTAAGTAACACACAAGCATACTAGCAAAACTATGCTCTGGTCTTTAACCTAAGTAACACAAACTAGCAAAACTATCCTCTGGTCTTTAACCTAAGCAACACAAACTAGCAAAACTATACTCTGGTCTTCACCCTAAATGACACACCAGCGGATTTACAAAGGCAGATTTACAAAGAAAGGCATAGTGGCAATGGCTATAAAACAATGGACATGGCAAACATAGAGAGATGGAATGATGAGAAAGAACTGAGTAGCAGAATTTAAAACTTAATGAGAAATAGACAGGATAAGTTAAAGATACAAACAAAATCAGAGGAACAGGACAAAAGGAAGTGGAGAGTGAGTGAGAGACAAAGAAGCAGAGAAAAGAGATGGATGCTAAGGAAGCATATAAACCAATGGGATTTAAAAATAATTTTTCTTCGGTCTGAAGTCGGCGAGTAGATGAAAAAGAGCTGATGAGAAACATAAGACGTACACGATGCGGTACTTGATGCCAGGAATCAGCAAAGCTGGTTACTAGCAGTGGCATCGCGGGGTAAGGAGCAACATCAAGGATGCTTGATCTTACGATACTCCCCCAACGAAGCCAAGGCTGGCTCACCTAGAAAAATAAACACAAATGCAGTAAATTCCAATGCCTTATTGACTACGTTTCGCCCACATAGTGGGCTTTATCAGGTCACAAAGAGATCTACCTGGACAGAGAATACCTGAATATATATAGTGTGGAGTGAGGTGGAGAAACTTGGATGTAAGACTGACCTGTAGGTTCGTCTCTAATACAACCTACCCAACATTCTCCACCTGACTCCACACTATATATACTCATGTACTCTTCATCCAAACAGATCTGTTTATGACTTGATAAAGTCCACTGTGTGGGCGAAATGTAGTCAATAAAGGATCGCATTATACTGCATCTGTGTTTATTTTCCATCGTGTCGATATTTTATACCAGTTATCAAGGGCGGGTGACCTCAGGCAGAAGACCCGGGCCGGGACTACACCAGCGAGTCAAACTGCAACTGGAGAAGGAACAATAAATCTACCCTGAAAGATGAACTAGGTACATAAGGATATATTTCTTCCGTCTTTCGGTGGCTGAAAAAGTGGAATGACTTGGATGATGCACAAATAACCCGCACATAGGAGAAGTTTATGACGACGTTTCGGTCCGACTTGGACCATTTACAAAGTCACACTGGTGGAGGCAAACTCAATACACAGCTGCAAGAGTAGATACGATAAGGAACGAGAGGCCAGAAGTAAATGCTGCCTAACAAAGTAGTCTAGGAAGCGGCACCAGGAGCTAAGTCTCGACCCCTGCTAACAGAGCGCACACACACACACACACACTAAAGAACTCTGACTGCTTTCAACCTATGAGCGCCAAGACATTAAACAAGAACAATTTCAGACAATGGTGGTGACACTTATGGCACCACTGGTGACACTTACTGACACTCGGTAACTGACACAATGGTAGCAGTGAGTCTTCTTGAGCTGATAGCCATGTGGGGTCATAGTGAGGCTTATCTTGAGCTGATAGCCATATTGGGTCATAGTGAGGCTTGCCTTGAGCTGACAGCCATGTGGGATCATAAGAACGTAAGAAAGAAGGAACACTGCAACAGGCGGAGCAGGTCCATGTCCCCCCCCCCGGATTAGACCAATGAGCCCCCCCGGATTAGCCCAATGACCCACCCAGTCTGGCCACCTCCACTCAAGGATGGGGCACTGCACCAGACCCAGCAGCACAAGCTAGTCAGGTCCAACTCACACCCACTCATATTTATCTAACCTATTTTTAAAACTACACAACGTTTTAGCCTGAATAACTGTACTCGGGAGTTTGTTCCACTCATCCACAACTATATTACCAAACCAGTGCTTTCCTATATCCTTCCATGAATCTGAATTTTTTCAACTTGAAACCATTGCTGCGAGTCCTGTCTTGGCTGGAAATTTTCAGCACGCTATTTACATCCCCTTTATTTATTCCTGTTTTCCATTTATACACCTCGATCATATCACCCCTAATTCTACGCCTTTCGAGAGAGTGCAGATTCAGGGCCCTCAGACTATTCTGATAGGGAAGATTTCTGATACATGGGATCATCTTTGTCACCCTCCTCTGTACGTTTTCCAGAGCATTTATATCCATTCTGTAATACGGTGACCCGAACTGAGCAGCATAGTCTAAATGATGCCTAACCAAAGATATATGGAGTTGAAGAACAAACTGAGGACTTCTATTATTTATACTTCTAGATATGAAGCCAAGAATTCTGTTAGCTTTATTGCGAACACTAATGCACTGTTGTCTTGGTTTTAGATTACTGCTAACCAGAACTCCTAAATCCTTTTCGCAATCAGTAGTATTAAGATCAACATTATTTAGTTTATATGTGGCATGGTTATTTAACTGTCCAACATTTGGAACTTTGCATTTGTCAATATTAAACTGCATCTGCCACTTTTCCGACCATTGCATCAGTCTATTCAAATCATCCTGGAGTGCTCTAGTGTCCTCATTAGAATGAATTGGACGGCCTATTTTGGTGTCATCAGCAAATTTGCTTATGTCGCTATTTATTCTCTCATCTATGTCGTTTATGTAAATTGTGAACAACAACGGGCCCAACACTGACCCCTGAGGAACACCGCTTGTGACGTGCCCCATTGTGATTTCTCCCGATTTATGCAAACTCTCTGCTGTCTATTTATCAGGAAAAAATTTCTCCTCCTATTCCGTGTGCCTTAAGTTTCCTCAATAGCCTCTGGTGTGGAACTCTATCGAAAGCATTACTGAAGTCCATATACACAATATATTCATTACCATGATCTACCTCCTCAAACACCTTAGTGAAAAAAAGTTAGTAAATTCGTAAGACAGGAACGCCCCTTTGTAAAACCGTGTTGAGATTCATTAATCAATCTGTGCCTGTCAAGATGGCTACGAATTGCTTCGGCAATTATTGATTCTATAAATTTTCCCACTATGTAGGTAAGGCTTATTGGTCTATAGTTCGAAGCTAAGGACCTGTCACCTGCCTTGTAAATAGGTATTACATTTGCCATTTTCCACTTATCAGGCACTATGCCAGCTTGTAGTGATATGTTAAAAAGATTAGCCAAAGGTATGCTAAGTTCCTCTTTACATTCCTTTAACACCCTTGCAAACAGTTCATCAGGACCTGGGGATTTGTTAGGTTTTAGTTTCTCTGTCTGAGGACCATGTCACTAGTTACCGCAATCGTACATAGTTTATTATCCTGTTCTACATAATCTATTATTTCAGGAATATCGCTAGTATTTTCCTGGGTGAAAACTGAGAGGAAGTAGGTATTGAGAATTTCACACATATCCTTATCACTGTCAGTGATCTGACCAGAGTTACTCTTAAGTGGGCCAATCTTGCCCCTAATCTTACTTCTGTATACCTGAAAGAAACCTTTTGGGTTAGTCTTTGAATCCCTTGCGACCTTAACCTCATAATCCCTTTTTGCTTTTCTTATTCCTTTCTTTATTTCTCTCTTTAATTAAATATATTGATTTCTTAACTGCCCATCCCCTCTTTTGATACGCCTATATATGCCTCTCTTGACCAATGAGATGTTTTAATCTATTGTTCATCCATTTGGGATAATTTTTGTTAGATCTAATTTCCCTACTCGGAACAAAAGTTGTCTGGGCAGCTAGAACTATGCTCTGAAAAACGTCATATTGGCAACCAAGATCACCTACCTGACCCATAGTCAGGACATCCCAATTTAGCCCACCCAGGTAATTTTTCAGTCCCTTGAAGTCGGCCAAGCGAAAATCTGGGACAGAGATTTGATTGCAGTTATCTGGGTAATTCCATGATATATTGAAACTAAGTGATTTGTGATCACTTTCCCCAAGCTCATCATTAACCTCAAGATTATTAATTAGTGAATCTTTGTTGGCAAGAATCAAGTCAAGCAGATTGTTTCCTCTAGTTGGTTCTGTCACAACCTGTTCTAATAAGCAATCCTGAACCGTATCAAGAAAGTCACTAGACTCAAGATTTCCTGTCATATTGTTCCAATCAATTTGTCTAAAGTTAAAATCTCCCATTATCACAACATTTTCATATCTAGATGCCTTATGAATTTCGTCCCATAACAGCTTACTGCACTCCCTGCCAAGGTTTGGGGGCCTATAAATCGCCCCCAAAATTAATTTGTCACGTCCCTCGAGAAACTGTAGCCAGATTCTGTGTTCGATGTTTCTAATCTTATATCCTGTCTAAGACAACAATTTAAATTTTCTCTGACATACATCGCCACTCCACCACCCTTCCTGTTGACCCTATCAGTGTGGAATAGTTTATAACCCTGTATGTTGCATTCAGAAGGCATTTCTCTATCTTTCAGGTTGAACCAGGTCTCTGTTATACCAATAATATCTATATTACCTACACTTGCAAGTAATCTTAGCTCATCTATCTTATTTCTTAGACTCCTACTATTTGTATAGTAAACCTTAACGGAGCTAGTCACTCGTTGCCCTCTACTATCTCTCTTTGTTGGTCAATTGATTTGCCATTACTAGCAACTTTATTTTGAATATTGTCTTTTAAACATATCCCTGAGGTATCCTGGAAATAACTGCTGTTTTTAACCCTAATGCTGCAGCCTGATTGTTTCCCACAAACACCCATACCTCTATAATCTATCAGTTTAAATTCCTAGACAAGTCATCAATTACCCTCTAAATTGAATTCGCTAATGCAACCACTCCATCCCCAGAGAGATGAACCCCATCCCTTGCATACATATCACGTTTGCCAAAGAATATGTCCCAGTTATCAATAAATGGGATTGCAAGTTCCTTGCAGTACCTGTCTAGCCAGCAATTTATACTAATTGCTCTAGACATCCATTCATTGCCCACTCCCTTTCTAGGCAAGATGCTACATATGACTGGGATCCCTCCCTTAGACCTACTTCTATGGCTAACCTGTACTTATCCAGCAGTTCCTCTCTCCTGCCCTTCGCAATGTCATTACCCCCAGCACTAAGACAGATAATGGGCTTGTTCCCATTACCTGCCATATTATCCAACCTGCTGACTATGTCACCAACACCAGCTCCAGGAAGACACACTCTCTGTCTGACCTTTCAGTCTCTGTTACAAAATGAACGGTCCATATATCTTACCTGAGAATCGCCTACTAGTGAGGCTTGCCTTGAGATGACAGCCAATGAGGGGTATCACATTGATGTACGTGAAATGACAGCCATGTGGGGTCACAGTGACTCATGCCTTGATATGACAGCCATGTGGGGTCACAGTGAGGCTTGATCTTAACCAAAATGTTTTGGTTTGGACGGTGGAAGGGGCAAGAATTTTAAGCACTGGAGAGGGAGGGAAGACATGTTTTATTCAAGGGAGACTATTTACTGGCGTTGTTTTGAAGTCACAGGAGAGAGGCGGCTGCTCTTACTGAGACGTGCTTTCTGCCTGAAGAAGTGAAGAAAAGCCGTTGTTGTCTGCTTTGCGTTTCAGCCTGATACATCAGCCTGTAGCTGAGGCTTCTCTTACAACCACCCCAGCATCAAGGTGAACCTTCAAGGCTCAACAACCACCCCAGCATCAAGGTGAACCTTCAAGGCTCAACAACCACTCCAGCATCAAGGTGAACCTTCAAGGTTCAACAACCACCCCAGCACCAAGGTGAACCCTCAAGGTCCAAGAACCACCCCAGCATCAGGGTGAACCTTCAAGGTCCAACAACCACCCCAGCATCAAGGTGAACCTTCAAGAGTCAACAACCACCCCAGCATCAAGTTGAACCTTCAAGGGTCAACAACCACCCCAGCATCAAGTTGAACCTTCAAGGTTCAACAACCACCCCAGCACCAAGGTGAACCTTCAAGGTTCAACAACCACCCCAGCACCAAGGTGAACCTTCAAGCCTCAACAACCACCCCAGCATCAAGGTGAACCTTCAAGGTTCAACAACCACCCCAGCATCAAGGTGAACCTTCAAGGTTCAACAACCACCCCAGCACCAAGGTGAACCTTCAAGCCTCAACAACCACCCCAGCATCAAGTTGAACCTTCAAGGGTCAACAACCACCCCAGCATCAAGTTGAACCTTCAAGGTTCAACAACCACCCCAGCACCAAGGTGAACCTTCAAGGTTCAACAACCACCCCAGCACCAAGGTGAACCTTCAAGGGTCAACAACCACCCCAGCATCAAGTTGAACCTTCAAGGTTCAACAACCACCCCAGCATCAAGGTGAACCTTCAAGGGTCAACAACCACCCCAGCACCAAGGTGAACCTTCAAGGCTCAACAACCACCCCAGCATCAAGGTGAACCTTCAAGGCTCAACCACCCCAGCATCAAGGTGAACCTTCAAGGCTCAACCACCCCAGCATCAAGGTGAACCTTCAAGGCTCAACAACCACCCCAGTATCAAGGTGAACCTTCAAGGCTCAACAACCATCCCAGCATCAAGGTGAACCTTCAAGGCTCAACAACCACCCCAGCACCAAGGTGAACCTTCAAGGCTCAACAATCACCCCAGCATCAAGGTGAACCTTCAAGGGTCAACAACCACCCCAGCATCAAGGTGAACCTTCAAGGCTCAACAACCACCTCAGCATCAAGGTGAACCTTCAAGGCTCAACAACCACCCCAGCATCAAGGTGAACCTTCAAGGCTCAACAACCACCCCAGCATCAGGTGAACCTTCAAGGCTCAACAACCACCCCAGCATCAAGGTGAACTTCAAGGCTCAACAACCACCCCAGCATCAAGGTGAACTTCAAGGGTCAAACAACCACCCCAGCATCAAGGTGAACCTTCAAGGCTCAACAACCACCCCAGCATCAAGGTGAACCTTCAAGGCTCAACAACCACCCCAGCACCAAGGTGAACCTTCAAGGCTCAACAACCACCCCAGCATCAAGGTGAACCTTCAAGGGTCAACAACCACCCCAGCATCAAGGTGAACCTTCAAGGCTCAACAACCACCCCAGCATCAAGGTGAACCTTCAAGGGTCAACAACCACCTCAGCATCAAGGTGAACCTTCAAGGCTCAACAACCACCCCAGCATCAAGGTGAACCTTCAAGGCTCAACAAACCACCCCAGCATCAAGGTGAACCTTCAAGGGTCAAACAACCACCCCAGCATCAAGGTGAACCTTCAAGGCTCAACAACCACCCCAGCATCAAGGTGAACCTTCAAGGGTCAACAACCACCTCAGCATCAAGGTGAACCTTCAAGGCTCAACAACCACCCCAGCATCAAGGTGAACCTTCAAGGCTCAACAACCACCCCAGCATCAAGGTGAACCTTCAAGGGTCAACAACCACCTCAGCATCAAGGTGAACCTTCAAGGCTCAAACAACCACCTCGCATCAAGGTGAACCTTCAAGGCTCAACAACCACCCCAGCATCAAGGTGAACCTTCAAGGGTCAACAACCACCTCAGCATCAAGGTGAACCTTCAAGGCTCAACAACCACCTCAGCATCAAGGTGAACCTTCAAGGCTCAACAACCACCCCAGCATCAAGGTGAACCTTCAAGGCTCAACAACCACCCCAGCATCAAGGTGAACCTTCAAGGCTCAACAACCACCCCAGCAATTCAGTTGTTTGTTTAAACTTCGTGGAGTCAACAAGCAGCTATACAGTGTCAGGTAACAAAGCCATAAGGAGGGAAGTCCCGTCTTAACCTTCAAGTTAACAACCCTAAATGCGTTCAATAAGCCGAGTCGTTGAGACTAGTATTTGCCTATTTGTTCTCTCGTTCAACTCTAAACTGGCAAAGTCTAAATAGCTCTACTTAATATATTTACGTTCCAGAATTACACAAACTTGTGACCTAAATCTCATTAGCTGGTGTAATGTAAGTCCTTCGCTAACGTAATGATCAATAAATGATAAAACAGCCAGGAAAACTGCCTGACGCCAGCACAACTTCCCGCCATTGTTTCTCCGGGCAAACTGAGGGTCAGTGAGCATAATGCCACTTTTCCCTCGGCAAACTGGGTCAGTGAGCATAATGATACTGTTTTCCCGCACAAACTGGGGTCAGCGAGCATAATGCAACTGTTTCCCCTGGCAAACTGGGGTCAGCGAGCATAATGCAACTGTTTCCAAATGCAAACTGAGGTCATCGAGCATAATGTCACTGTTTCCCCACGCAAACTGAGGTCATCGAGCATAATGTTACTGTTTCTCAGCTCAAACTGAGGTCAGCGAGCATAATGCAACTGTTTCCCAGCTCAAACTGAGGTTAACGAGCATAATGCAGCTGTTTCCTAGCTCAAACTGAGGTCAGCGAGCTTAATGCAATTATTTCCCAGCTCAAACTGAGGTCAGCGAGCATAATGCAACTGTTTCCCAGCTCAAACTGAGGTCAGCGAGCATAATGCAACTGTTTCCCAGCTCAAAATGAGGTCAGCGAGCATAATGTTACTCTTTCCCAACTCAAACTGAGGTCAGTGAGCATAATGCAACTGTTTCCCAGCTCAAACTGAGGTCAGCGAGCATACTACTATATTTCCCCCCAAGATTCAAACGGGAGACACTAAACTTGTAGCTGTAAAAAAAAACCTTGACGGTCACATCACTGAGCAAATTTTTCTTCCCCACTGGAAACAAGTCACACTGCTAGACTTTAATAGGCAGACAAGATTAAATCTAGTGTTTTTTTTATATGCCCATTACACCTATGTACTGTAAGGACCAGTGTAAAAAAAAACTGATGTGTTATTTATAAGCTATGCCAAAAAACACGGAATTTATTCATTGGAGATGAGAGCCGCTTTTCTGCACATCTTTATTACAACCCCGCCTTAAAAGGTATTCTTAAAGGGATACCTCTAAGTGCTTGCCTTATTTTTTCTTCTTCCTCTAAGTTGCGTACTATAAGTGAAGGTTCATACAAGTACTGGAGTTGAAGAATGAGACACTTATTTAGCATCTTGGAATCTGCATTGAAGAAAAGTTTCGTCAGCCAATGACTTCTTCAGTCCAGTACAGAGAACGGTGAAAGATGAAGTCACTTGTTGGCGAAACGTTTCCTCAATAAAGATTCCCAAATGTTGCACAAGTGTCTCATTCCTCAACTTGTGGGTTTTAAACCACTACATCACAAGTACTAGTGTGTGCAGCTGCCTCGTGGTTTATGTTACATAAACCATTTAAGTTGGAGTGTTTGTGATAACTTGAAAAAGCCTCTTCTGATCGGCTTTAAACTTTCAACACGGGTGTATTTGGTTGGTTAACTGGGTTTACAGCCTACCGGCTGCATGTCACCTTTCCATCACCAGTCAAGAATATCTGGATCCCTACAAGCCTGTGTATGCATCATGTGATGAATACATAGTAGGTTTCTTCAGTTGATAAGAGGCGACGGAAGCAATAGAGATGTAAAGACTATGTAATCAGTCCATCGCCCTGGAAGATGTAGTTTTGAGGTGGTCAGTCCCTGAGCATGGAAAAAGCTCTGCTCCATAGTCTGGAACAATGTAAAGCTGAAACTAGGTTAGGCTAGGTTAGGCTAAGTAAGGTTTGTTAGGAAATAGGACAAGTATTTCCTGACGCGGATCTTATTCATATGATGACCCGCAGATGGAGCTTCTCGTCATCTGACCGAGGCCTTCCACTAGCTTACCCTTCCACCCCTTTAAATATTATGATTATGATCATAACCATATGGGTGTCAACGTGAAACTGAAGCAACAGTATAGAGACATGTACTGCCAAGGTGAGGTGGAGAAAATGTTGACGACAGAAGAGGCGAAGCCCACTAGTATGTATTATCTTACTCAGGTTGACACTTATTGCAGTGCTAGTTAGTTTAATATCTTCATTATGTACCCCATACCCATCCTGTGGGTGGCAGTCACAAAGATTACAGAGGTACAGAATGGTTCCAGGGACTGGACTCCAAAGTTTTGATAGCTGAACAAGTTACAAAGGTAATGAACTCCAGGTAGATCTGGTCACAATCATGACCAAGTTACAAAGGTAATGAATCATCCACACGTCATACATGGTTACAATCATGAACAAATTACAAAGTAATGAGCAATTCACACGTCCACACCGGGTCACAACTGTAATGAGTTAGTGTAAATATTAACTGGGTCACACACACACACACACACACACACACACACACACACACACACACACACACACACACACACACACACACACACACACACACACACAGCAGTGCTAATTTGTTAAATTTAGTTTTAAAGTGATGTAATATATTTTCTGTGTGAAATAACAGTATGATCTTGTGAAGATCTTCCAGCTTTAATAAGTGATGATACAAGATGGTATCTGGTAAGCTTAGGTTTTGTACATGAAAATTTATACATTTTATAACAGTTAAAAATCTTGGTATAATTGGTTTCCGAGCAATAACTGGAGAATGCTTCTTCTGATCAGCTTCAAACTTTTAGCGATGTTGGGCTTTGCTCAAGGTCAAGTTTACACTGATTTTGTGCTGTGTAAGTTTTAATTTGCTTCAAACCCTAAAAAAATAATTAAAAACCATAATTTTTAATGGGGTTGAGGGATACGCCAGTGGAAGGTCTCGCTCAGATGACCAAAAGCTAACAAACCCTAAAAACTGGCATATTCTAATTAGATAAATTTTTGGACTGTTCTTATTCTAGGTAGACGCCACTCGGCAAATTTCACTGAAGAAATTGTAAAAATTGTGAACGGTTTATCCACTCGGTTTCAAACCTATAATGACGATAACTTTTTAACTGAAATTCGCAAACAGCATCAAAAGTGAAGTGCTGGAGTGTTTATGCGATGCTGGTCTCCGTCACACTGCAGAAGATGCTGGTCTCCGTCACACTGGTCTCCGTCACACTGCAGAAGATGCTGGTCTCCGTCACACTGCAGAAGATGCTGGTCTCCGTCACACTGCAGAAGATGCTGGTCTCCGTCACACTGCAGAAGATGCTGGTCTCCGTCACACTGCAGAAGATGCTGGTCTCCGTCACACTGCAGAAGATGCTGGTCTCCGTCACACTGCAGAAGATGCTGGTCTCCGTCACACTGCAGAAGATGCTGGTCTCCGTCACACTGCAGAAGATGCTGGTCTCCGTCACACTGCAGAAGATGCTGGTCTCCGTCACACTGCAGAAGATGCTGGTCTCCGTCACACTGCAGAAGATGCTGGTCTCCGTCACACTGCAGATGCTGGTCTCCGTCACACTGCAGAAGATGCTGGTCTCCGTCACACTGCAAATGCTGGTCTCCGTCATACTGCATATGCTGGTCTCCGTCACACTGCAGAAGATGCTGGTCTCCGTCACACTGCAGAAGATGCTGGTCTCCGTCACACTGCAGATGCTGGTCTCCGTCACACTGCAGAAGATGCTGGTCTCCATCACACTGCAGAAGATGCTGGTCTCCATCACACTGCAGAAGATGCTGGTCTCCGTCACACTGCAGAAGATGCTGGTCTTCGTCACACTGCAGAAGATGCTGGTCTCCGTCACACTGCAGAAGATGCTGGTCTCCGTCACACTGCAGAAGATGCTGGTCTCCGTCACACACTGCAGAAGATGCTGGTCTCCGTCACACTGCAGAAGATGCTGGTCTCCGTCACACTGCAGAAGATGCTGGTCTCCGTCACACTGCAGAAGATGCTGGTCTCCGTCACACTGCAGAAGATGCTGGTCTCCGTCACACTGCAGAAGATGCTGGTCTCCGTCACACTGCAGAAGATGCTGGTCTCCGTCACACTGCAGAAGATGCTGGTCTCCGTCACACTGCAGAAGATGCTGGTCTCTCCCACACTGCAGAAGATGCTGGTCTCCGTCACACTGCAGAAGATGCTGGTCTCCGTCACACTGCAGATGCTGGTCTCCGTCACACTGCAGATGCTGGTCTCCGTCACACTGCAGATGCTGGTCTCCGTCACACTGCAGATGCTGGTCTCCGTCACACTGCAGAAGATGCTGGTCTCCGTCACACTGCAGATGCTGGTCTCCGTCACACTGCAGATGCTGGTCTCCGTCACACTGAAGATGCTGGTCTCCGTCACACTGAAGATGCTGGTCTCCGTCACACTGAAGATGCTGGTCTCCGTCACACTGCAGATGCTGGTCTCAGTCACACTGCAGATGCTGGTCTCAGTCACACTGCAGAAGATGCTGGTCTCCGTCACACTGCATATGCTGGTCTCCGTCACACTGCAGATGCTGGTCTCCGTCACACTGTAGATGCTGGTCTCCGTCACACTGTAGATGCTGGTCTCCGTCACACTGCAGAAGATGATGGTCTCCGTCACACTGCAGATGATGGTCTCCGTCACACTGCAGAAGATGCCGGTCTCCGTCACACTGCAGAAGATGCTGGTCTCCGTCACACTGCAGATGCTGGTCTCCGTCACACTGCAGAAGATGCTGGTCTCCGTCACACTGCAGAAGATGATGGTCTCCGTCACACTGCAGAAGATGCTGGTTTCCGTCACACTGCAGAAGATGCTGGTCTCCGTCACACTGCAGATGCTGGTCTCCGTCACACTGCAGATGCTGGTCTCCGTCACACTGCAGATGCTGGTCTCCGTCACACTGCAGAAGATGCTGGTCTCCGTCATACTGCAGAAGATGCTGGTCTCCGTCACACTGCAGAAGATGCTGGTTTCCGTCACACTGCAGAAGATGCTGGTCTCCGTCACACTGCAGAAGATGCTGGTCTCCGTCACACTGCAGAAGATGCTGGTCTCCGTCACACTGCAGAAGATGCTGGTCTCCGTCACACAGAAGATGCTGGTCTCCGTCACACTGCAGATGCTGGTCTCCGTCACACTGCAGAAGATGCTGGTCTCCGTCACACTGAAGATGCTGGTCTCCGTCACACTGCAGATGCTGGTCTCCGTCACACTGCAGAAGATGCTGGTTTCCGTCACACTGCAGAAGATGCTGGTCTCCGTCACACTGCAGAAGATGCTGGTCTCCGTCACACTGCAGAAGATGCTGGTCTCCGTCACACAGAAGATGCTGGTCTCCGTCACACTGCAGATGCTGGTCTCCGTCACACTGCAGAAGATGCTGGTCTCCGTCACACTGAAGATGCTGGTCTCCGTCACACTGCAGAAGATGCTGGTCTCCGTCATACTGCAGAAGATGCTGGTCTCCGTCACACTGCAGAAGATGCTGGTTTCCGTCACACTGCAGAAGATGCTGGTCTCCGTCACACTGCAGAAGATGCTGGTCTCCGTCACACTGCAGAAGATGCTGGTCTCCGTCACACAGATGCTGGTCTCCGTCACACTGCAGATGCTGGTCTCCGTCACACTGCAGAAGATGCTGGTCTCCGTCACACTGAAGATGCTGGTCTCCGTCACACTGCAGATGCTGGTCACCGTCACACTGCAGAAGATGCTGGTTTCCGTCACACTGCAGAAGATGCTTGTCTCCGTCACACTGCAGAAGATGCTGGTCTCCGTCACACTGCAGAAGATGCTGGTCTCCGTCACACAGAAGATGCTGGTCTCCGTCACACTGCAGATGCTGGTCTCCGTCACACTGCAGAAGATGCTGGTCTCCGTCACACTGAAGATGCTGGTCTCCGTCACACTGCAGATGCTGGTCTCCCTCACACTGCACAGTATAATAATGCTGCTACAATCATCCACAATATGTGAGGTAAAAGGTCACAAGTACAACTAATGTGACATTTTACAGTAGTAACGTTTCACTCTCCAGCAGTTCTGTTAAGCAGTTACGGCTTGACACACCCGTAACGGCTGTGTTACAGCTTGACACACCCGTAACGGCTATTGTTACATCCGCTGCCTCTGGTCACCTGGTCTTGACTCTCACTGTCGTTAATGAAGATAATCTGTAATTATTTCATTAATATTTAAAAACCTACGTTTGTATTTAGTATGTCGACCAACTCACCAAGTTCCAAACGTGTTAAGAAACATACAAAGTTCCAGGGAAAAAAGATAAACTATGAAAAACAAGTTTTTACCTCACTACTGTCGGTACTGCCATATCTGAAGACAATGGCAGCGAAGCTTACCAGAAGCAGGTTGATAGATAAGACACATAGGCAACATTTAGGCAACTTTATTCCGAAATGTTTCGGAATAAAGTTGCCTAACTGTTGCCTATGTGTCTTATCTACCAACCTGTCGGTATTGTATACCATTTGATATTTACCAGAAGCAGCTTACCTGAAAAACCTTGCATAAAAAAAACTTACCTCCATTGAGTACATATTTAAGACTAAGTCATTCTCAGTAATTTCAATGCTTTACTGGCTCCATGCGGGCTGTAATAGATCTCTGTATTTGTTCCAGCTCTGATTTTTCTCCTGCCCTGAACGAGGCAGTCAACACTGAGCGATATTTACCTAAACACTGTTTCCGGGGTCAATGCCCCCGCGGCCCCGCCTCAGTCTAGTTTATTATTGCACAATAATACCGCTCGACCTATACAAACTAAATAGTTTTCCTCTGTAGCATGAAAGATATCAGAACCTTAAGTTACGGTTAAATAATGTGAAGCGCTAAACCTGTACTGGTCTCACACTACATAAATTGACGGGGACTCGATCCCCCATTCGTTAAGCCAGACAGCAACCTTGCTCTGGCAGCCAGGATAAATGACTGGAAGTCCAACAATATCCTCAGAGTTCTTCATCATCCTGCCTTACACGCTGCTTCCATGCGAAATATAAAAAAAATCTGGGATAAAAATAATGTGCTTTGTGTGTGCAAGGAGAGGCGACACTTGCTGGTGACGGCCTTCACAAGCAAGCGGCAGAAATTTAACAGAATAAAAACAGATTTTGTACCATGCAACTCTATTTTCTATTATCCAGTTACATACATCATTATTACACACTATATGTGTAATGATTTTATATATATATATATATATATATATATATATATATATATATATATATATATATATATAATATATATATTATATATTAATTTTTATACATATACATGTATATGAAGAGATAATTGTTTCAGTTTCATCTTTTATTGAAGCACACTTTCACAATTGTACTGAAGTACACTTCTACACTTGTACTGAAGTACACTTCTACACTTGTACTGAAGCACACTTCTACACTTGTACTGAAGTACACTTCTACACTTGTACTGAAGTACACTTCTACACTTGTACTGAAGCACACTTCTACACTTGTACTGAAGCACACTTCTACACTTGTACTGAAGTACACTTCTACACTTGTACTGAAGCACACTTCTACACTTGTACTGAAGTACACTTCTACACTTGTACTGAAGTACACTTCTACACTTGTACTGAAGCACACTTCTACACTTGTACTGAAGCACACTTCTACACTTGTACTGAAGCACACTTCTACACTTGTACTGAAGCACACTTCTACACTTGTACTGAAGCACACTTCTACACTTGTACTGAAGCACACTTCTACACTTGTACTGAAGCACACTTCTACACTTGTACTGAAGCACACTTCTACACTTGTACTGAAGCACACTTCTACACTTGTACTGAAGCACACTTCTACACTTGTACTGAAGCACACTTCTACACTTGTACTGAAGCACACTTCTACACTTGTACTGAAGTACACTTCTACACTTGTACTGAAGTACACTTCTACACTTGTACTGAAGCACACTTCTACACTTGTACTGAAGCACACTTCTACACTTGTACTGAAGTACACTTCTACACTTGTACTGAAGCACACTTCTACACTTGTACTGAAGCACACTTCTACACTTGTACTGAAGCACACTTCTACACTTGTACTGAAGTACACTTCTACACTTGTACTGAAGCACACTTCTACACTTGTACTGAAGTACACTTCTACACTTGTACTGAAGTACACTTCTACATTGTACTGAAGCACACTTCTACACTTGTACTGAAGCACACTTCTACACTTGTACTGAAGTACACTTCTACACTTGTACTGAAGCACATTCTCACTTGTACTGAAGCACACTTCTACACTTGTACTGAAGTACACTTCTACACTTGTACTGAAGTACACTTCTACACTTGTACTGAAGCACACTTTCACAATTGTACTGAAGTACACTTCTACACTTGTACTGAAGCACACTTCTACACTTGTACTGAAGCACACTTTCACAATTGTACTGAAGTACACTTCTACACTTGTACTGAAGTACACTTCTACACTTGTACTGAAGCACACTTTCACAATTGTACTGAAGTACACTTCTACACTTGTACTGAAGCACACTTCTACACTTGTACTGAAGCACACTTTCACAATTGTACTGAAGTACACTTCTACACTTGTACTGAAGTACACTTCTACACTTGTACTGAAGTACACTTCTACACTTGTACTGAAGTACACTTCTACACTTGTACTGAAGTACACTTCTACACTTGTACTGAAGCACACTTTCACAATTGTACTGAAGTACACTTCTACACTTGTACTGAAGCACACTTCTACACTTGTACTGAAGCACACTTTCACAACTGTACTGAAGTACACTTCTACACTTGTACTGAAGTACACTTCTACACTTGTACTGAAGTACACTTCTACACTTGTACTGAAGTACACTTCTACACTTGTACTGAAGCACACTTTCACAATTGTACTGAAGTACACTTCTACACTTGTACTGAAGCACACTTCTACACTTGTACTGAAGCACACTTCTACACTTGTACTGAAGTACACTTTACACTTGTACTGAAGCACACTTCTACACTTGTACTGAAGCACACTTCTACACTTGTACTGAAGCACACTTCTACACTTGTACTGAAGCACACTTCTACACTTGTACTGAAGCACACTTCTACACTTGTACTGAAGCACACTTCTACACTTGTACTGAAGCACACTTCTACACTTGTACTGAAGCACACTTCTACACTTGTACTGAAGCACACTTCTACACTTGTACTGAAGCACACTTCTACACTTGTACTGAAGCACACTTCTACACTTGTACTGAAGCACACTTCTACACTTGTACTGAAGCACACTTCTACACTTGTACTGAAGCACACTTCTACACTTGTACTGAAGCACACTTCTACACTTGTACTGAAGTACACTTCTACACTTGTACTGAAGCACACTTCTACACTTGTACTGAAGCACACTTCTACACTTGAACTGAAGTACACTTCTACACTTGTACTGAAGCACACTTCTACACTTGTACTGAAGCACACTTCTACACTTGTACTGAAGCACACTTCTACACTTGTACTGAAGCACACTTCTACACTTGTACTGAAGCACACTTCTACACTTGTACTGAAGCACACTTCTACACTTGTACTGAAGCACACTTCTACACTTGTACTGAAGCACACTTCTACACTTGTACTGAAGCACACTTCTACACTTGTACTGAAGCACACTTCTACACTTGTACTGAAGCACACTTCTACACTTGTACTGAAGTACACTTCTACACTTGTACTGAAGCACACTTCTACACTTGTACTGAAGCACACTTCTACACTTGTACTGAAGTACACTTCTACACTTGTACTGAAGCACACTTCTACACTTGTACTGAAGCACACTTCTACACTTGTACTGAAGCACACTTCTACACTTGTACTGAAGCACACTTTACACTTGTACTGAAGCACACTTCTACACTTGTACTGAAGCACACTTCTACACTTGTACTGAAGCACACTTCTACACTTGTACTGAAGCACACTTTACACTTGTACTGAAGCACACTTCTACACTTGTACTGAAGCACACTTCTACACTTGTACTGAAGCACACTTCTACACTTGTACTGAAGCACACTTCTACACTTGTACTGAAGCACACTTCTACACTTGTACTGAAGCACACTTCTACACTTGTACTGAAGTACACTTCTACACTTGTACTGAAGCACACTTCTACACTTGTACTGAAGCACACTTCTACACTTGTACTGAAGTACACTTCTACACTTGTACTGAAGCACACTTCTACACTTGTACTGAAGCACACTTCTACACTTGTACTGAAGCACACTTTTACACTTGTACTGAAGCACACTTCTACACTTGTACTGAAGCACACTTCTACACTTGTACTGAAGCACACTTCTACACTTGTACTGAAGCACACTTCTACACTTGTACTGAAGCACACTTCTACACTTGTACTGAAGCACACTTCTACACTTGTACTGAAGCACACTTCTACACTTGTACTGAAGCACACTTCTACACTTGTACTGAAGCACACTTCTACACTTGTACTGAAGCACACTTCTACACTTGTACTGAAGCACACTTCTACACTTGTACTGAAGCACACTTCTACACTTGTACTGAAGCACACTTCTACACTTGTACTGAAGTACACTTCTACACTTGTACTGAAGCACACTTCTACACTTGTACTGAAGCACACTTCTACACTTGTACTGAAGTACACTTCTACACTTGTACTGAAGCACACTTCTACACTTGTACTGAAGTACACTTCTACACTTGTACTGAAGCACACTTCTACACTTTTACTGAAGCACACTTCTACACTTTTACTGAAGCACACTTCTACACTTTTACTGAAGCACACTTCTACACTTGTACTGAAGTACACTTCTACACTTGTACTGAAGCACACTTCTACACTTTTACTGAAGTACACTTCTACACTTTTACTGAAGTACACTTCTACACTTGTACTGAAGCACACTTCTACACTTTTACTGAAGTACACTTCTACACTTTTACTGAAGTACACTTCTACACTTGTACTGAAGTACACTTCTACACTTTTACTGAAGTACACTTCTACACTTGTACTGAAGTACACTTCTACACTTTTACTGAAGTACACTTCTACACTTGTACTGAAGCACACTTTTACACTTGTACTGAAGCACACTTCTACACTTGTACTGAAGCACACTTCTACACTTTTACTGAAGTACACTTCTACACTTTTACTGAAGTACACTTCTACACTTGTACTGAAGCACACTTTTACACTTGTACTGAAGCACACTTTTACACTTGTACTGAAGCACACTTTTACACTTGTACTGAAGCACACTTCTACACTTTTACTGAAGCACACTTCTACACTTGTTCACTTTATCAACAACCTGTCCTGTAAAATTATGTAATAAACCTTTTTTTAGCCTAAATTTGTATTTTTTTCATATAAACGTAATAGTGCCTGTAAATAACATAGTTAATATGCCACTGAGAATAAATCTGAGCAAATTTTATTGAGTTATAATGTTTCATAAATCATCAGCTATTGTTTATAATATTCCAATACATCGTCTAAACCCCTTTGAATATCCATCTCTACAGTTTCACCAGTTTTCATCTTTTAACTATTTACGTTCAAAAGCCTAAACTTCCTAAACTAATAAATGATAATCTGTTTTTCGTTGGGGATATCATGCCTTACGCTCGTGCAAGGAATAATTCCAGTGTGAAGATCTGGAACCAATCATCCAGTATTTTCCAGGTACAATTTAAAACAAATCCGTCTCTACAGAGTACAACTGGATGGATTTTACGTATTCTAACTTACTTAAGAGTTTATCTGAACTGACGCGGGAATTAAATTTTCTTGGAATATGATTGTATGTATTTTAAATTTCGCCTGGCGTACAAGAGGCTGGCGGAGAAGTGAAATATTGCAGGCTGGAAGAGTATGAAAGACTGAGCGAGGATCATGGTGTGCTGTTGTATATATCGTTCGGAAAACTGTTATATAGGTTATCATTGTAAGCACATGTGGGACAAATGAAGCCTCCTGATAGAAACCAGGTGGGACAACGGAAGCCTCCTGATAAAAGCCACGTGGAACAACGGAAGCCTGATCGCAAAACAAGAGAGGAAGGCCAGAAATAACGGAAGACTATTTAAGCGGGTCATCGTAGACAAGCAAAGGGTTACTTACTGTAAGGTATGTATTAAGTGTGAAGTCATAACAAGACCAGGATCATCAACTTAAAACCAACACTGTCTCACCACCACCACCACTACTACAACCACCGTGTCGTATCGCCACCACAAGCACCACCACCACTACTACAACCACTAGCACCCTTATATAAGTCCTGGAACCACCACAAGCACCACTACCACTACTACAACAACCACTAGCACCACTATGTCCTGCCACCACCACAAGCACCACCATGTACTACCATCACCACAAGTGCCACCACCACCACAAGCACCACCACTACAACTACTACCACCACCATGTCCTACCACTACCACCACCACCATTTCCTAATACATTCAGTGTTGCCCGCCCTTACCATACGAGCAGTGACCACTGTCACACACTGCTTGACAGTCACCACCACCATCCAACCCCCCCCCCCCATACACACACAATTTCTGAGAGAAGAGAGAGGAAGAGCATCTTGGAGGAAGCTTACAACCATCCTATTCAAACCTCAGTTGAAGATGGCGGAAAATTATGGTAATGAGAAGCCAGGAAATATTCAATGTATGATTCACCTGACGCACAGTTGCGTTTCCTGATCTATTTCTCACATCTGTTTCCTGATCTATTTCACACAGTTGCGTTTCCTGATCTATTTCTCACAGCTGTTTCCTGATCTATTTCACACAACTGCATTTCCTGATCTATTTCACACACCTGTGTTTCCTGATCTATTTCACACAGCTGTGTTTCCTGATCTATTCCATACAGCTGTGTTTACTGATCTATTTAATGTAACTGTATTTGCTGATCTATCTCAAGCTATATCTCTTGGTCCCCACGTCGTAACCAACAAGTGAGTGATACAAGTCTGGGTGACTTGAAAAAATATTTAACAGATGTGGTAGTGATATGCTGCTTGTGAACACAAGCCAAGATGATGTCTCCACCGTGAAGACTGTGGTGGTGGTGGGGAGTAATTGTGGTGCTGGGGAGAGGTACTGTGGTGGTGATGGGGAGATGAATTGTGGTGGTGGGGAAAGAAATTGTGGTGGTGGGGAAAGAAATTGTGGTGGTGGGGAGAGGAACTGTGGTGGTGGGGAGAGGAATTGTGGTGGTGGGGAGAGGAATTGTAGTGGCGGGGAGAGAAATTGTAGTGGGGAGAGGTATTGTGGTGGTGATGGGGAGAGGAATTGTGGTGGTGGGGAAAGAAATTGTGGTGGTGGGTAGAGTAACTGTGGTGGTGGGGAGAGAAAATTGTGGTGGTAAGGAAAGGAATTGTGTTGGTAAGGAGAGGTACTGTGATGGTGGTGGTGGGGAGAGGAACTGTGATTTAAGATATTGGAATGCAAGGGTAAACAAAGAAGTATCAGTACATATATGTAGTTGCATCACTATAGTGTCTGAGGTAAAATATTACAGAACTGCTCCAGCGAGGAGGCAGAGTTACCCTGCAGTGGCAAGCTCTTGGTGACTAACACCACGCCATGTGATAAATGGACTGAACACATCGATTCCAGACTGAGGGACTGATTAACTAAAACTACTACTCTCCTTACCCTTCCCTGCTTTGTATCGGACTGAAGAAGCCACTGTGTGGCGAAACGTTTCCTTAATAAAGATTCCCATATGTTACCTAAGTGTCTCAATCTTCAGCACGTCATGTGTATAATACTCCTCACCACACATCCTACACCGTGCCCTCCTACACCCACATATCCTATCCTCCCACAGCAACACCTAAACTTAAAGAATCAAGTGGGCCTTACACTGTAACATAATCCCTTCTCACACTCACACGTATTACAAGTCAGGTGTGTGTGTGTACTCACCTAGTTGTACTCACCTAGTTGTACTCACCTAGTTGAGGTTGCAGGGTTCGAGTCCAAGCTCCTGGCCCCGCCTCTTCACTGGTCGCTACTAGGCCACTCTCCCTGAACCATGAGCTTTATCGTACCTCTGCTTAAAGCTATGTATTGATCCTGCCTCCACTACATCGCTTCCCAAACTATTCCACTTCCTGACTACTCTGTGGCTGAAGAAATACTTCCTAACATCCCTGTGATTCATCTATGTCTTCAGCTTCCAACTGTATCCCCGTGTTGCTGTGTCCAGTCTCTGGAACTTTCCTGTCTTTGTCCCCTTGTCAATTCCTCTCAGTATTTTTTAAGTCGTTTCATGTCCCCCCTTATCTCTCCTGTCCTCCAGTGTCGTCAGGTTGATTTCCCTTAACTCTCCTCATAGGACATACCTTTTAAAATCTGGACTGTCTTGTTGCAAACCTTTGCACTTTCTTATTTTCTTTACATGCTTGGCTAGGTGTGGGTTCCAAATGGTGCCGCATTTCTCCAATTGGGGCCTAACGTACACGGTGTACAGGGTCCTGAAAGATTCCTTATTAAGATGCCGGAATGCTGTTCTGAGGTTTGCCAGGCGCCCATATGCTGCAGCAGTTATTTGGTTGATGTGCGCTTCAGGAGATGTGCCTGGTTTATACTCACCCCCAAAATCTTTTTCCCTTTAGTGATGTTTTGTAGTCTCTGGCCCCCTAGACTGTACTCCGCCTGCGGTCTTCTTTGCCCTTCCCCAATCCTCGTGACTTTGCACTTAGTGGGATTGAACTCCAGGAACCAATTCCTGGACCAGGTCTGCAGCCTGTCCAGATCCCTTTGTAGTTCTGCCTGGTCTTCGATCGAATGAATTCTTCTCATCAACTTCACGTCATCTGCAAACAGGGACACCTCGGAGTTTATTCCTTCCGTCATGTCGTTCACAAATACCAGAAACAGCACTGGTCCTAGGACTGACCCCTGTGGGACCCCGCTGGTCACAGGTGCCCACTCTGACACCTCGCCACGTACCATTACTCGCTGCTGTCTTCCTGACAAGTATTTCCTGATCCATTGCAGTGCCTTCCCTGTTATCCCTGCTTGGTCCTCCAGTTTTTGCACTAATCTCTTGTGTGGTACTGTGTCAAACGCCTTCTTGCAGTCCAAGAAAATGCAATCCACCCACCCCTCTCTCTCTTGTCTTACTGCTGTCACCATGTCATAGAACTCCAGTAGGTTTGTGACACATGATTTCCCCTCTCTGAAACCCTGTTGGCTGCTGGTGATGAGATCATTCCTTTCTAGATGTTCCATCACTCTTCTCCTGACAATCTTTTCCATGACTTTGCATGCTATACTTGTCAGTGACACTGGTCTGTAGTTTAGTGCTTCATGTCTGTCTCCTTTTTTTAAAGATTGGGACTACATTTGCTGTCTTCCATGCCTCAGGCAATCTCCCTGTTTCGTTAGATGTATTGAATATTGTTGTTAGGGATACACATAGCGCCTCTGCTCCCTCTCTCAGGACCCACGGAGAGATGTTATCTGGCCCCATTGCCTTTGAGGTATCTAGCTCACTCAGAAGCCTCTTCACTTCTTCCTCGGTTGTGTGTACTGTGTCCAGCACATGGTGGTGTACCCCACCTCTCCGTCTTTCTGGAGCCCCTTCTGTCTCCTCTGTGAACACTTCTTTGAATCTCTTGTTGAGTTCCTCACATACTTCACTGTCATTTCTTTTGTCTCTCCTTCCTTCCTTAGCCTGATTACCTGGTCCTTGACGGTTGTTTTCTTCCTGATGTGGCTGTATAACAGCTTCGGGTCAGATTTGGCTTTTGCTGCTATGTCGTTTTCATATTGACGTTGGGCCTCCCTTCTTATCTGTGCATATTCATTTCTGGCTCTACGACTGCTCTCCTTATTCTCCTGGGTCCTTTGCCTTCTATATTCCTTCCATTCCCTAGCACACTTGGTTTTTGCCTCCTTGAATCTTTGGGTGAACCATGGGCTCATCCTGGCTTTTTCATTATTCCTGTTTCCCTTGGGTACAAACCTCTCCTCAGCCTCCTTGCAAATTGTTGCTACATATTCCAACATCTCATTAACTGGCTTCCCTGCCAGTTCTCTGTCCCACTGAACCTCATTCAGGAAGTTCCTCATTCCTGTGTAGTCCCCTTTCCTGTAGTTTGGTTTCATTTGTCCTGGCCTTATGCTTCCCCCTCCACTTGTAGCTCTACTGTGTATTCGAAGCTCAAAACCACATGATCGCTGGCCCCAAAGGGTCTTTCATATGTGATGTCCTCAATATCTGCACTACTCAAGGTGAATACTAAGTCCAGTCTTGCTGGTTCATCCTCTTCTCTCTCTCTTGTAGTGTCCCTTACGTGTTGGTACATGAAGTTTTCCAGTACCACCTCCATCATCTTAGCCCTCCATGTATCTTGGCCCCCATGTGGCTCCAAGCTCTCCCAGTCGATCTCCTTGTGGTTAAAGTCGCCCATGATCAGGAGCTTTGCCCTGCATGCATGAGCTCTTCTGGCCACTGCAGCCAGTGTGTCAACCATCGCTCTAT
>NC_069412.1:49233578-49248525 GCF_026875155.1 Cherax quadricarinatus
TGCTGGCACACCCTATCTTAGCGATCACTGAAGACAGCTGCTGGCACACCCTATCTTAGTGATCACTGAAGACAGCTGTTAGCACACCCTATCTTAGTGATCACTGAAGACAGCTGTTAGCACACCCTATCTTAGTGATCACTGAAGACAGCTGTTAGCACACCCTATCTTAGTGATCACTGAAGACAGCTGCTAGCACACCCTATCTTAGTGATCACTGAAGACAGCTGCTGGCACACCCTATCTTAGTGATCACTGAAGACAGCTGCTAGCACACCCTATCTTAGTGATTCAAGAAATCGTAATGACACGATTGCAAACAAACCATACCCCCGTCCGGGATTGAACCCGCGGTCATAGAGTCTCAAAACTCCAGACCGTCGCGTTAGCCACTAGACCAGCTAGCCACAATAAGATTCATCCAACTAAGTATATTTCTACACCATAGGAAGGTTAGCACAGGCACCACTGTGACCACAAATGCAAGTTTTTACAGACGAATCTCCAGCTAGCGTGGCCGTGACGAACTCTAGCTCAAGTCCCTTCACTGCCGTCAACATGACTCAAGAAATCGTAATGACACGATTGCAAACAAACCATACCCCCGGTCGGGATTGAACCCGCGGTCATAGAGTCTCAAAACTGGTCACAGAGGTGCCTGTGCTAACCTTCCTATGGTGTAGAAATATACCTAAGTGGATGAATCTTATTGTGGCTAGCTGGTCTAGTGGCTAACGCGACGGTCTGGAGTTTTGAGAGACTATGACCGCGGGTTCAATCCCGGCCGGGGGTATGGTCTATCTTAGTGATCACTGAAGACAGCTGCTAGCACACCCTATCTTAGTGATCACTGAAGACAGCTGCTGGCACACCCTATCTTAGTGATCACTGAAGACAGCTGCTAGCACACCCTATCTTAGTGGTCACTGAAGACAGCTGCTGGCCCACCCTATCTTAGTGATCACTGAAGACAGCTGCTAGCACACCCTATCTTAGTGGTCACTGAAGACAGCTGCTAGCACACCCTATCTTAGTGATCACTGAAGACAGCTGCTAGCACACCCTATCTTAGTGATCACTGAAGACACCTGCTAGCACATCCTATCTTAGTGATCACTGAAGACAGCTGCTAACACACTTTTAGTGATCACTAAAGACAGCTGTTAGCACACCCTCTCTTAGTGATCACTGAAGACAGCTGCTAGCACACTTTTAGTGATCACTGAAGACAGCTATTAGCACACCCTCTCTTAGTGATCACTGTAGACAGCTGCTAGCACACCCTTAGTGATCACTGAAGACAGCTGCTAGCACGCCTTCCCTTAGTGATCACTGAAGACAGCTGCTAGCACACTCTTAGTGATCACTGAAGACAGCTGCTAGCACACCCTCTCTTAGTGAACACTGAAGACAGCGTCCAAGTCTCCTTATAGTTAAGGAATATGAATTTCTTGAATCAAGAGCCTTCCTCACCGGCATCAAGAGCCTCCCTCACCGGCATCAAGAGCCTCCCTCACCGGCATCAAGGATCCTCCCTCAAGTGAGCATGTTGACACACCCTTCACTGTGGTTACACCAACTCCACTTTTCATAAGGTTTATCCAACACTTTCTCTCGTATATCTCAACTCAATTAAATTATTATTTAAAATGCAGATTTAGTGCCTGGTCTTCCGAGTATTATCTATTTAGAAATTATCAGAAGTTTTCGTCTTCGTTGCAGAGAATACATACCAAGGTGTTGCTGGTGGCTGCAGTGTATTAGTCCAGAGACTGATGTTGCCACTAATAGTTATCTGCATAATTCTATTTGATGATTAGGACACATGTGCAGCAGATGGGTATCTTAACTGTTGAAACGTTTCGCCTACACAGTAGGCTTCTTCAGTTGAGTACAGAGGCAGCAGGTGTAGTAGTGAAATAAATAATGTAATCAGTCCATCAACTTTGGAGAAATAGTGGTCAGTCCCTCAGCCTGAAGAAGAGTTCAGTTCCATGGAGCTGAAGTTTTGTTTCTGGGTTTTAAAACTGAGTTACAGTAGCTGTGCGTACTCCCGTAAAGCGCCAAAACCAGAAGAAAAAATCACATGTAAATGTGTGATTTTTGTCTTATTTCTAGATTAGTTTTCTATTGATTTTGTATTTAGATTTAGATTGTTTCCAATCAGTGAATTTACGAAATAAACAATAGAGAGAGATGTGATAGGCATTTCGTGCAGATATTCAACCTTCCTACACGACTCTTAAACCCCAAAATCGTGCATCAAGGAATCCAGAAATATTACGTACATAAATCAATGCTATACAAATGAGAAAGTTAAATACAGAGAGAGAACCTGGGGAATTTGTGAGAACTTTTTCGGCGGCCCTCATTCGAGGCCCCTTCCCCTCCCAGCCACTTTATTGGCAGCAGCAGCAACAATTTCGTGGGAGAACACAACTGTGTTTTACTTTCATCAGTTCTGTAGTAGAAAATATCAACATGGCTTAATGAAGGCGAGTTTTGTAGTGTGTGTGTGTGTGTGTGTGTGTGTGTGTGTGTGTGTGTGTGAGTGTGTGTGTGTGTGTGTGTGTGTGTGTGTGAGTGTGAGTGTGAGTGTGTGTGGGTGTGTGTGTGTGTGTGTGTGTGTGTGTGTGTGTGTGTGTGTAATACTACTCACGTACCTACGTACCACACACACACACACACAGTTCAAGAAATCTGACACAATGTGAGAGAGAAAAAAGTGGGAAGAAGAGAAAGTGCGAGGGAAAAAGTGAGAGAGAGAGAGAGAGAGGGTGAAAGGGAAAAAGAAATTGTGAAGGACCGAGAGTAAAAGTAGAGGTATGATAAACCATACCACGGGCGGGGATAGAACCAGCGATCAGAGAGTCTCAAAGCTCCAGACTGTCGCGTTAGCCTTGTTAGTCATGTCAACGGCTTTGAGGGGACTTGAGCTAGAGTTCGTCACGGCCACGCTAGCTGGAGATTCGTCTCTAAAAACTTGCATTTGTGGTCACAGTGGTGCCTGTGCTAACCTTCCTATGGTGTAGAAATATACCTAGTTGGATGAATCTTATTGTGGCTAGCTGGTCCAGTGGCTAACGCGACGGTCTGGAGTTTTGAGACTCTCTGACCGCGGGTTCTATCCCCCCGTGGTATGGTTTGTTTGCAATCGTGTCATTGCGATTTCTTGAGTCGAGGTATGATCACAATATTACCTAATACTGAATGTCACACTACCACAGTTGGAACAATATACAAGTTATATATCACACTACCACAGTTGGAACAATATACAAGTTATATGTCACACTACCAGTTGGAACAATACACAAGCAGCCCAGGAAGAAAAAAATTCGTAGATTTTGGCTTGCAGTGCGTGGGCTTGTGATACTTCATGTTAATGGATCTCCCCGGGATGATTCCAGGACAAACTCTGCCAGAAATGAATAGTAACGAGCCTCACTGATGTGCGTCCCGACCCATCAATGGACAAGCTAAATGCGTTCTACTCACACCTCCATAACTGGTCTTGGCTGTAACGGTATACTGGCTTCCTAGATTTTTTCTAATCCCCCAACGTGGCCTGTGGCCAATCTTTATTTTTAAAACTTTCCTGGTGACCTGATCAGCCTGGGTTTTGCTGCCCGCAGTCTACAGGTTCCCATACCATCCTGACAGATCGGGGACCTCCTGTAGGAACTTGCCCAATTTACTCTTAAAGACCTCTACCACTCCTGTTCTCCACCATTCCCCTTTGTATGGACTGATGAAGCCACTGTGGGGAGAAACGTTTCCTCAATAAAGATACCTAAGTGTTGC
This sequence comes from Cherax quadricarinatus, assembly GCF_026875155.1. NCBI lineage: Eukaryota > Metazoa > Arthropoda > Malacostraca > Decapoda > Parastacidae > Cherax > Cherax quadricarinatus. Next base: position 49,237,383 of record NC_069412.1, read on the forward strand.
ACATGTGTCTAATTTATCACTGTAATAATATTGGTAGAATTATTTACAATATGTAGTACTCGTGGTACTACCATTGGTACCACGGTATTCAAAACCATTTATCACAACTATTGCTAATATTATCTACAACGATTACATTATGCTTTGCACCTCACTCTGTACCTATATATACCCTCTGTGTCCTGTATTGTTTATAACAGCTTGACAAAGCTCCTGGAGAGCGAAACGTTGCCACAATAAAATGTAGCATTAGTTGCACTCGTGTCCTTTTACCTAACATTTCTATCACTATTCTAACAATACTTCTTGTATTATCTCTCAGATGGCTAGAGAGACGTGGAGTTCAGATGTCAACAGGGCAGTTTTTAATTTGTTCATTACATAACTGCTGACAGAAACACAGGAACACAAGAAACATACGAGCGGAGGAACACTGCAGCAGGTCTACTGGCCCATACAAGGCAAGTCTTAAAACCAACTATTCCACCCACTCACCTGTCCAGCCCCTTCCCAAATTTTAACAAGCATTTGCTTCAACACCTCAGGTACCAAAAATAAATAACAAAAAGGCACAATACCGTGACTGGAACGATACACAAATAACCCGCACATAAAAGACAGAAGCTTACGACGACGTTTCGGTCCGACTTGGACCATTGACAAAGTCACACTAACAGAGGTGGAGCAGGACGGCTATATATAGGCAGGAAGAGGTGGAGGTAGTAGTAGTGGTAGTAGTAGTAGTAGTAGTAGTAGTAGTACAAGAATTGTATATAATACCGACAGGATGAAATGACACATGCACAACACCCGGGCATCCCCACCGTAGACGTTTCGCCATCCAGCCAGCCACTGGATGGCGGAAACGTCCACAACAAAGACAACCAGACGCCGCAACATGTGTCTAATTTCATCAGTAGATGTAGTAGAAGAAGAAGAGGTAGTAGTAGTGGTAGTGGTAGAAGTGGGAAATAAGGAAGACGAGCCAGTCAAATACAAAGGAAGGGGAGCACTGCAAGAGAGCTAGAAACCCACAGAGGGAGAGCAAGCGCACCGAGGTGCGTGAAAGGGGAAGTGGTGAAATAAAAAAAAAGAAGGAACAGAAACACGAGACAGGAGAGAGAAAGACAACCCAGAGGAGAAAAGGAGAGAGGAAAGGGGAAGAGGAAGAAGAAAAAGAAGAAGAAGAAGAAAAATGAGGATTCAGGTTAAGTCACGGGTGTTCCTGCCTATATATAGCCGTCCTGCTCCACCTCTGTTAGTGTGACTTTGTCAATGGTCCAAGTCGGACCGAAACGTCGTCGTAAGCTTCTGTCTTTTGTTAGGTAAGACACATATGCAACAATTAGACAACTTTATTCCGAAACGTTTCGCCTACACAGTAGGCTTCTTCAGTCGAATACAGAAAATAGGCAGGAACAGTAAAGATATGAAGACGATGTAATCAGTCCATCACCCTTGTAGTCGTAGAATTTGAGGTTGTCAGTCCCTCGGCCTGGAGAAGTTCAGTTCCAGTTGAGATAGTTCCTGACTATGGAACTGAACTTCTCCAGGCCGAGGGACTGACAACCTCAAATTCTACGACTACAAGGGTGATGGACTGATTACATCGTCTTCATATCTTTACTGTTCCTGCCTATTTTCTGTATTCGACTGAAGAAGCCTACTGTGTAGGCGAAACGTTTCGGAATAAAGTTGTCTAATTGTTGCATATGTGTCTTACCTAACAACCTGTCGGTATTGTATACCATTTTGATGTTCTTCTGTCTTTTATGTGCGGGTTATTTGTGTACCTCAGGTACCAATCAAACCCAACCCCTCTCACTCGTATATCTGTCCATTTTCTTCATATCTGTCCATTTTCTTTACATTTGAAGACAACATTTTTATTAAAGATCGCACTCACATGATAACAGATATTAGTACGATGTTGTGCTCTATAAACAGGATATACAAGTTCCTGATTCCGTGTATATATAAAGTAGATGCAGAAACGAAACGAGAAGGTTTGTAGAGGTGCAGATCTTCCAGTGTGGAAACCCCCCATGTCGCACCACACCCCGACGTATATAATGATTAACAATACAGTGACAGATCACGAACTATTAATATTTACAAAAGAATAAAAAATGAGGAAACATTAAGAATAATGAAGAATGAGACACATGTGCAACATCTGGGTATTTTTATTTAGACGTTCTGCCATCCTGTGGCTTTATAAACACAAATTCAAGGACATAACTGAATGACAGTAGAACTAGTCAAAAGATGAGGTAATCAGTCCCTCAGCATAAAAATATCAACTACATTGTATGATAGTTAAGAGTTTAAAGACGCTAAACCCACCTTTAGACGCTAAAATACCTTGAGATATTAAAGCACCTTGTAAAGGTGAACACTAATTAGGAGATCAAGCATAAGAACATAAGAAAGAAGGAACACTGCAACAGGCCTACTGACCCATGCGGAGCAGGTCCATGTGTCCCCCCGGATTAGCCAATGACCCACCAAGTCTGGTCACCACCACTCAAGGAAGGAGCACGACACCAGACCCAGCAGTACAAGCTAGTCAGGTCCAACTCACACCCTCTCATGTATTTTATCTAACCTATTTTTTAAAACTACACAACGTTTTAGCCTGAATAACTGTACTCGGGAGTTTGTTCCACTCATCCACAACTCTATTACCAAACCAGTGCTTTCCTATATCCTTCCTGAATCTGAATTTTCCAACTTGAAAAACATCCCTTTATTTATTCCTGTTTTCCATTTATACACCTCGATCATATCCCCCCTAATTCTACGCCTTTCGAGAGAGTGCAGATTCAGGGTCCTGAGTCTATCCTCATAGGGAAGATTTCTGATACATGGGATCATCTTTGTCATCCTCCTCTGTACGTTTTCCAGAGCATTTATATCCATTCTGTAATACGGTGACCAGAACTGAGCAGCATAGTCTAAATGAGGCTTAACAAGGATATATAGAGTTGAAGAACAACCTGAGGACTTCTATTATTTATACTTCTAGATATGAAGCCACGAATTCTGTTAGCTTTATTGCGAACACTAATGCACTGTTGTCTTGGTTTTAGATTACTGCTTACCAGAACTCCTAAATCCTTTTCGCAATCAGTAGTATTAAGATCTACGTTATTTAGTTTATATGTGGCATGGTTATTTACCTGTCCAACATTTAGAACTTTGCATTTGTCTATATTAAACTGCATCTGCCACTTCTCCGACCATTGCATCAGTCTATTCAAATTATCCTGGAGTGCTCTAGTGTCCTCATTAGAATGAATTGGACGGCCTATTTTGTTGTCATCAGCAAATTTGCTTATGTCGCTATTTATTCCCTCATCTATGTCGTTTATGTAAATTGTGAACAGCAACGGGCCCAACACTGACCCCTAAGGAACACCGCATGTGACGTGCCCCCATTCCGATTTCTCCCCATTTATACAAACTCTCTGTTGTTAGGTAAAACACATATGCAACAGTTTTGGTATCTTTATTTCGAAACGTTCCGCCTACACAGTAGGCTTCTTCAGTCGAGTACAGAAAAGTTGATAGAAGCAGAATATACTTGAAGACGATGTAATCAGTCCATCACCCTTAAAGTTTTGAGGTGGTCAGTCCCTCAGTCTGGAGAAGAGCATTGTTCCATAGACTGAAACAATATGGAGATGAGTGACAGGATGGAGCCTTATATAGCGCCAAGAGGTGAGACGTAGGTCACTAGAAGAGGTAAGAACTTAGTGACCTACGTCTCACCTCTTGGCGCTATATAAGGCTCCATCCTGTCACTTCATCTCCATATTGTTTCAGACAATGGAACAATGCTCTTCTCCAGACTGAGGGACTGACCACCTCAAAACTTTAAGGGTGATGGACTGATTACATCGTCTTCAAGTATCTTCTGCTTCTATCAACTTTTCTGTACTCGACTGAAGAAGCCTACTGTGTAGGCGGAACGTTTCGAAATAAAGATACCTAACTGTTGCATGTGTGTCTTACCTAACAACCTGTCGGTATTTTATACCATTTTAATGTTCATACAAACTCTCTGCTGCCTATTTGTCAGCCATGCCTCTACCCAGGAAAAAATTTCTCCTCCTATTCCGTATGCCTTAAATTTCCTCAATGGCCTCTGGTGTGGAACTCTATCGAAAGCCTTACTGAAGTCCATATACACAATATCATATTCATTACCATGATTACCTCCTCAAACACCTTAGTGAAAAAAAGTTAGTAAATTCGAAAGACAGGAGCGCCCCTTTGTAAAAGCGTGTTGAGATTCATTAATCAATTTATGCCTATCAAGATGGCTACGAATTGCTTCGGCAATTATTGATTCCATAAATTTTCCCACTATGTAGGTAAGGCTTATTGGTCTATAGTTCGAAGCTAAGGACCTGTCACCTGCCTTGTAAATAGGTATTACATTGGCATTTTCCACTTATCAGGCACTATGCAAATTTCTGATACATGGGATCATCTTTGTCACCCTCCTCTGTACGTTTTCCAGAGCATTTATCCATTCTGTAATATGGTGACCAAGAACTGAGCAGCATAGTCTAAATGAGGCCTACCCAAGGATATATAGAGTTGAAGAACAACCTGAGGATTCTATTATTTATACTTTAGATATGAAGCCAAGAATTCTGTTAGCTTTATTGCGAACACTAACGCACTGTTGTCTTGGTTTTAGATTACTGCTTACCAGAACTCCTAAATCCTTTTTGCAATCAGTGGTATTAAGATCTACGTTTAGTTATATGTGGCATGGTTATTTACCTGTCCAACATTTAGAACTTTGCATTTGTCTATATTAAACTGCATCTGCACTTCTCCGACCATTGCATCAGTCTATTCAAATTATCCTGGAGTGCTCTAGTGTCTCATTAGAATGAATTGGACGGCCTATTTTGTTGTCATCAGCAAATTTGCTTATGTCGCTATTTATTCCCTCATCTTGTCGTTTATGTAAATTGTGAACAACAACGGGCCCAACACTGACCCCTGAGGAACACGCATGTGACGTGCCCCCATTCCGATTTCTCCCATTTATACAAACTCTCTGCTGCCTATTTGTCAGCCATGCCTCTACCCAGGAAAAAATTTCTCCTCCTATTCCGTATTCCTTAAGTTTCCTCAATGGCCTCTGGTGTGGAACTCTATCGAAAGCCTTACTGAAGTCCATATACACAATATTCATATTCATTACCATGATCTACCTCCTCAAAACTTAGTGAAAAAAGTTTAGTAAATTCGAAAGACAGGAGCGCCCTTTGTAAAAGCGTGTTGAGATTCATTAATCAATTTATGCCTATCAAGATGGCTACGAATTGCTTCGGCAATATTGATTCCATTAAATTTTCCCACTATGTAGGTAAGGCTTATTGGTCTATAGTTCGAAGCTAAGGACCTGTCACCTGCCTTGTAAATAGGTATTACATTTGCCATTTTCACTTATCAGGCACTATGCCAGTTTGTAGTGATATGTTAAAAAGATTAGCCAAAGGTATGCTAATTCCTCTTTACATTCTTTAACACCCTTGCAAACAGGTTCATCAGGACCTGGGGATTTGTTAGGTTTTAGGTTTCTCTATTTGTCTGAGGACCAGGTCACTAGTTACAGCAATCGTGCAGAGGATATGAACTACAATACCCACCTGTTTGACAATAGATTATATCTCATTTGTTTCTCTGGTGTAGTCCTCCACATCACCCTACACAAGAAACCCCCCACACTGCACAACACCACAAGAAACCCCTACACACCATCCTACCCGCAACACCCCCCAACAAATCACCCCAGTCCAGACCCCGCCTCCTCACACACACACCTTCATTTATTTCTTTTACCATCCATTTCTTATATATCAATCTACGCTAGTGTCTGTCTATTTCTTCCCACTTTCTTGCGTTCTCCCTCCTTTTCATTTCCTGTTATCCTACACATTAATATTATATACCAATCTATTTCCATTCTCTGCGTCCTTCCTTGTCACCAAGACGCTGCTTGCTTCTCACTCTTCTTACCTCCCTCCATTCCGTTCTTAAAAACACTGCTTACTTTACACACTCCCCTTCCCTCTCCACCATCTCCAAGACACGCTTACCTCTCACTTTTTTCTCTCTCTCTCTCTCCCTCCATTCCTCTCCAAACCCTTTTCCCAAGACACTGCTTACCTCTCTCCCTCCTACCGCTACAGACAAGCACCATAAACATCCTGGTGGAAGGTGTTCCAGGCTGTGCTCACACTCAACAAGGCAACACATATACACACACTTATTTTACAATGTTAGTTTTTCACCTCTGTATGTTCCTTTGTGACAGACTGAAATGTACCTTTCATACAAATGGGCATTTTGTGGATGTGTAACCTGTCTCCAGAGGGTACACTGTGTGGATGTGTATGTTACAAAAACGCGATTAAATAATAATGATAGAGATCTCAGTGAATACTAGAAAGGATGCCCTTCTAGCATCCAGCCTGTTACTGGGTTTTTGTAACAAGTAGTCAGTATCCTGGTCCCCAAATATCCATTAGAATTTAGTAAGATTCAATAGTGCTTCAGGATTACAACTGGTAGGTACTAACTAAAGAAATTAAAATTTAATTAAGTTTATTAATAACAATAAAGTTGTCTTGGCGTATAAGATCAAAGTAAATTATACTAATCAATTGAATATAATATAGGATACAAGTTCCTACATTTCTCTCGCGTACAGTAGTATTGTGCTGAAGGCACATATCACATCTTTATGGCTTTTAAGTACCGTCTGGTACATTGAAGGAGGGGTGTTAATGCTGCATTTAAAAACTGTAGTGTAAAACATCCTTCTGGCAAGACAGTGATGGAGTGAATGATGGTGAAAGTTTTTCTTTTTCGGGCCACCCTGCCTTGGTGGGAATCGGCCAGTGTGTTAATAATAAAAAAATGTATACAAGTAAGTTTGTGTATGTGTGTAAGTGCTCTAAGTAGTTCGCTATGTCTCAAGACTCGACTAGACTTAACCAGTGACTAAAAGTCCTCACATTAACTAACTTCTTGACCAACCTGGCAATCAGAAAGCTTGCTTGAACAATAAAACGACTGATAAGCCGAACAGAAATATAACAAGAAAACAGCGACACAGAATCAGGAACAAGGAGATAATGTAACGACACAAAGTAGGGACCATCTGCAGATCCTCCACAAAAGTGACAAAACTCCCATACTACTGAATCTAAGTTCAGCATTACAAAATCCCCGACTGTGACAGTACACAGATACCAGTACAATTTAGGTCAGAAGCTACAGCTCAGGACCTGAGTTTCTCAGAGTGTCTATGTGACACACAACCTCAGTACAACGTCGAAAATCACTAAGTCTAAAACATGTTCTGTGAACAGAGTTACACAGAGCCAACAACAAGAAAGCGACAGAGACGATCTTCCAACAAGGGCCAGCAAGGAAGAGCAAGAGAGGCACGTCTTGTTGAAAACAACGTCAAAACAGAAAAGAGGGCGAGTCAAGGCAAAGACAGACTCTCATCCGGTGAGGTGTAATCACCCACCCTGGTCACGTGACTCTCCGTGGACTGCTGCTGCCCAGCAACACAGAGAAGCTGGCAGGGAAACAAGCGGAGCGGTAATTACAGTAGTTAGACAATGCTGTCAGCTACTTAACACTCACGAACTATGAGCATTGAAAAATATATGTTACATCCTACCTAATAATATAACTAAGTCAAAATAATAAAGCAATATTTACAATTTAGTTAATATCGCAAATATAGCAATATAAAATTATATGAACAGGTAATTACATTATATACATTATGACCCATTCAGGGGTCGCAATAGTGTACCTGTCTCCAGAGTTACAGTGTCATTGTGTGGATGTGTACCTGTCTCCAGAGGTACATTGTGTGGATGTATACCTGTCTCCAGAGTTACAGAGTCATTGTGTGGATGTGTACTTGTCTCCAGAGGTACACTGTGTAGATGTGTACCTGCCTCCAGAGGTACACTGTGTGAATGTGTACCTGTCTCCAGTTACAGTGTCACTGTGTGGATGAGTACCTGTCTCCATAGGTACACTGTGTGGATGTTTACCTGTCTCCAGAGGTACACTGTATAGATGTGTACCTGCCTCCAGAGATACAGTGTAGATGTGTACCTGTGGTCATACCTGCCTAAGTTCTTGGGAGTTCGCATGGGCTGTTACCAAGCACCATGGCTTGTTGTAGTGTTTTAGAATCTCAAGTTCAAGTGAAGGAGATTCTACTTCTTCAGGAGGAAAATAGGAGGCTGAAGCTTCGCATAGATGAGTTTGGGAGCGAGTGTGAGAAGGATTTAGCTGGTAAGGAGGAAATGGTCACCAGCAGTGATAGTGGCAGCCTTTAAGTGGCAAGTGGTTCACAGTTCAGGAAGAAGGAAGATGAGAGTTAATAGAGAAGATGTGAAGGTGGGAAATCGATTCTCTGTTCTCCAAGACGAGTTTACTTCAGTGGTTAGTGAGGTTGAAGGTACCACCGATTCCCCTGCTAATCAAAGTAAGAATATTTTAATAGTAGGCGATTCTCAGGTAAGATATATGGACCGTGCATATTGTAACAGAGGCAGAAAGGTCAGACAGAGAGTGTGCCTTCCTGGAGCTGGTGTTGGTGACATAGTCAGCAGGTTGGATAATATTATGGCAGGTAATGGGAACAAGCCCATTATCTGTCTTAGTGCTGGGGGTAATGACATTGGGAAGGGCAGGAGAGAGGAGCTGCTGGATAAGTACAGGTTAGCCATAGAAGTAGTTAGGTCTAAGGGAGGGATCCCAGTCATATGTAGCATCTTGCCTAGAAAGGGAGTGGGCAATGAATGGATGTCTAGAGCAATTAGTATAAATTGCTGGCTAGACAGGTACTGCAAGGAACTTGCAATCCCATTTATTGATAACTGGGACCTATTCTTTGGCAAATGTGATATGTATGCAAGGGATGGGGTTCATCTCTCTGGGGATGGAGTGGTTGCATTAGCCAATTCAATTGAGAGGGTAATTTGATGACTTGTCTAGGAATTTAAACTGATAGATTATAGAGGTATGGGTGTTTGTGGGAAACAATCAAGCTGCAGCATTAGGGTTAAAAACAGCAGTTATTTCCGGGATACCTCAGGGATATGTTTAAAAGACAATATTTAAAATAAAGCTGCTAGTAATGGCAAATCAATTGATCAACAAACAAAGAGAGATAGTAGAGGGCAACGAGTGACTAGCTCCCTTAAGGTTTACTATACAAATAGTAGGAGTCTAAGAAATAAGATAGATGAGCTAAGATTACTTGCAAGTGTAGGTAATATAGATATTATTGGTATAACAGAGACCTAGTTCAACCTGAAAGATAGAGAAATGCCTTCTGAATGCAACATACAGGGTTATAAACTATTCCACACTGATAGGGTCAACAGGAAGGGTGGTGGAGTGACGATGTATGCCAGAGAAAATTTAAATTGTTGTCTTAGACTGGATATAAGATTAGAAACGTCGAACACAGAATCTGGCTACAGTTTCTCGAGGGACGTGACAAATTAATTTTGGGTGTGATTTATAGGCCCCCAAACCTTGATAGGGAGTGCAGTAAGCTGTTATGGGACGAAATTCATAAGGCATCTAGATATGAAAATGTTGTGATAATGGGAGATTTTAACTTTAGACAAATTGACTGGAACAGTATGACAGGAAATCTTGAGTCTAGTGACTTTCTTGATACGGTTCAGGATTGCTTTTTAGAACAGGTTGTGACAGAACCAACTAGAGGAAACAATCTGCTTGACTTGGTTCTTGCAAACAAAGATTCACTAATTAATAATTTTGAGGTTAATGATGAGCTTGGGGAAAGTGATCACAAATCACTTAGTTTCAATATATCATGGAATTACCCAGATAACTGCAATCAAATCTCTGTCCCAGATTTTCGCTTGGCCGACTTCAAGGGACTGAAAAATTACATGGGTGAGCTAAATTGGGATGTCCTGACTATGGGTCAGGTAGGTGATCTTGGTTGCCAATATGACGTTTTTCAGAGCATAGTTCTAGCTGCCCAGACAACTTTTGTTCCGAGTAAGGAAATTAGATCTAACAAAAATGATCCCAAATGGATGAACAATAGATTAAAACATCTCAATGGTCAAAATAGAGGCATATATAGGCGTATCAAAAGAGGGGATGGGCAGTTAAGAAATCAATATATTCAATTAAAGAGAGAAATAAAGAAAGGAATAAGAAAGCAAAAAGGGATTATGAGGCAAAGGTCGCAAGGGATTCAAAGACTAACCCAAAAGGGTTCTTTCAGGTATACAGAAGATTAGGGACAAGATTGGCCCACTTAAGAGTAACTCCGGTCAGATCACTGACAGTGATAAGGATATGTGTGAAATTCTCAATACCTACTTCCTCTCAGTTTTCACCCAGGAAAATACTAGCGATATTCCTGAAATAATAGATTATGTAGAACAGGATAATAAACTATGTACGATTGCGGTAATTAGTGACATAGTCCTCAGACAAATGGAGAAACTAAAACCTAAACAAATCCCAGGTCCTGATGAACTGTTTGCAAGGGTTGTTAAAGGAATGTAAAGAGGAACTTAGCATACCTTTGGCTAATCTTTTTAACATATCACTACAAACTAGAGTAGTGCGTGATAAGTGGAAAATGGCAAATGTAATACCTATTTACAAGGCAGGTGACAGGTCCTTGGCTTCGAACTATAGACCAATAAGCCTTACCTCCATAGTCGGAAAATTTATGGAATCATAATTGCCGAAGCAATTCGCAGCCGTCTTGACAGGCACAGATTGATTAATGAATCTCAACACGGTTTTACAAAGGGGCGTTCCTGTCTTACGAATTTACTAACTTTTTTCACTAAGGTGTTTGAGGAGGTAGATCATGGTAATGAATATATTGTGTATTATGGACTTCAGTAAGGCTTTCGATAGAGTTCACCACCAGAGGCTATTGAGGAAACTTAAGGCACACGGAATAGCAGGAGAAATTTTTTCCTGATAAATAGACAGCAGAGTGTTTGCATAAATCGGGAGAAATCACAATGGGGCACGTCACAAGCGGTGTTCCTCAGGGGTCTGTGTTGGGCCC
>NC_069412.1:49249025-49399025 GCF_026875155.1 Cherax quadricarinatus
GGGGGAAACCCACCTCAAAACTTTAAAGGGTGAGGGATGATTAACGTCTTCAAGTATTTCTGCTTCTATAAACTTTTCGTATCATAAGAAGCCTATGGTAGGCGAACGTTTCGAAATAAAGATACCTAACTGTTGCATGTGTGTCTTACCTAACAACCTGTCGGTATTTTATACCATTTTAATGTTCATACAAACTCTCTGCTGCCTATTTGTCAGCCATGCCTCTACCCAGGAAAAAATTTCTCCTCCTATTCCGTATGCCTTAAGTTTCCTCAATGGCCTCTGGTGTGGAACTCTATCGAAAGCCTTACTGAAGTCCATATACACAATATCATATTCATTACCATGATCTACCTCCTCAAACACCTTAGTGAAAAAAGTTAGTAAATTCGAAAGACAGGAGCGCCCCTTTGTAAAAGCGTGTTGAGATTCATTAATCAATTTATGCCTATCAAGATGGCTACGAATTGCTTCGGCAATTATTGATTCCATTAAATTTTCCCACTATGTAGGTAAGGCTTATTGGTCTATAGTTCGAAGCTAAGGACCTGTCACCTGCCTTGTAAATAGGTATTACATTTGCCATTTTCCACTTATCAGGCACTATGCCAGTTTGTAGTGATATGTTAAAAAGATTAGCCAAAGGTATGCTAAGTTCCTCTTTACATTCCTTTAACACCCTTGCAAACAGTTCATCAGGACCTGGGGATTTGTTAGGTTTTAGTTTCTCTATTTGTCTGAGGACCAGGTCACTAGTTACAGCAATCGTGCAGAGGATATGAACTACAATACCCACCTGTTGACAATAAGATTATATCTCATTTGTTTCTCTGGTGTAGTCCTCCACATCACCCTACACAAGAAACCCCCCACACTGCACAACACCACAAGAAACCCCTACACACCATCCTACCCGCAACACCCCCAACAAATCACCCCAGTCCAGACCACGCCTCCTCACACACACACCTTCATTTATTTCTTTTACCATCCATTTCTTATATATCAATCTACGCTAGTGTCTGTCTATTTCTTCCCACTTTCTTGCGTTCTCCCTCCTTTTCATTTCCTGTTATCCTACACATTAATATTATATACCACATCTATTTCCATTCTCTGCGTCTTCCTTGTCACCAAGACGCTGCTTGCTTCTCACTCTTCTTACCTCCCTCCATTCCGTTCTTAAAAACACTGCTTACTTTACACACTCCTCCCTTCCCTCTCCACCATCTCCCAAGACACCGCTTACCTCTCACTTTCTTTCTCTCTCTCTCTCTCCCTCCATTCCCTCCTCCACCTTCTCCCAAGACACTGCTTACCTCTCTCCCTCCTACCGCTACAGACAAGCACCATAAACATCCTGGTGGAAGGTGTTCCAGGCTGTGCTCACACTCAACAAGGCAACACATATACACACACTTATTTTACAATGTTAGTTTTTCACCCTCTGTATGTTCCTTTGTGACAGACTGAAATGTACCTTTCATACAAATGACATTTTGTGGATGTGTACCTGTCTCCAGAGGTACACTGTGTGGATGTGTATGTTACAAAAAACGCGATAAATAATAATGATAGAGATCTCCAGTGAATACTAGAAAGGACTGCCCTTCTAGCATCCAGCCTGTTACTGGGTTTTTGTAACAAGTAGTCAGTATCCTGGTCCAATTATCCATTAGAATTTAGTAAGATTCAATAGTGCTTCAGGATTACAACTGGTAGGCTACTAACTAAAGAAATTAAAATTTAATAAGTTTATTAATAACAATAAAGTTGTCTTGGCGTATAAGATCAAAGTAAATTATACTAATCAATTGAATATAATATAGGATACAAGTTCCTACATTTCTCTCGCGTACAGTAGTATTGTGCTGAAGGCACATATCACATCTTTATGGCTTTTAGTACCGTCTGGTACATTGAAGGAGGGGTGTTAATGCTGCAGTTAAAAACTGTAGTGTAAAACATCCTTCTGGCAAGACAGTGATGGAGTGAATGATGGTGAAAGTTTTTCTTTTTCGGGCCACCCTGCCTTGGTGGGAATCGGCCAGTGTGTTAATAATAAAAAAAATGTATACAAGTAAGTTTGTGTGTATGTGTGTAAGTGCTCTAAGTAGTTCGCTATGTCTCAAGACTCGACTAGACTTAACCAGTGACTAAAAGTCCTCACATTAACTAACTTCTTGACCAACCTGGCAATCAGAAAGCTTGCTTGAACAATAAAACGACTGATAAGCCGAACAGAAATATAACAAGCAACAGCGACACAGAATCAGGAACAAGGAGATAATGTAACGACACAAAGTAGGGACCATCTGCAGATCCTCCACAAAAGTGACAAAACTCCCATACTACTGAATCTAAGTTCAGCATTACAAAATCCCCGACTGTGACAGTACACAGATACCAGTACAATTTAGGTCAGAAGCTACAGCTCAGGACCTGAGTTTCTCAGAGTGTCTATGTGACACACAACCTCAGTACAACGTCGAAAATCACTAAGTCTAAAACATGTTCTGTGAACAGAGTTACACAGAGCCAACAACAAGAAAGCGACAGAGACGATCTTCCAACAAGGGCCAGCAAGGAAGAGCAAGAGAGGCACGTCTTGTTGAAAACAACGTCAAAACAGAAAAGAGGGCGAGTCAAGGCAAGACAGACTCTCATCCAGGTGAGGTGTAATCACCCCACCCTGGTCACGTGACTCTCCGTGGACTGCTGCTGCCCAGCAACACAGAGAAGCTGGCAGGGAAACAAGCGGAGCGGTAATTACAGTAGTTAGACAATGCTGTCAGCTACTTAACACTCACGAACTATGAGCATTGAAAAATATATGTTACATCCTACCTAATAATATAACTAAGTCAAATAATATAAAGCAATATTTACAATTTAGTTAATATCGCAAATATAGACAATATAAAATTATATGAACAGGTAATATACATTATATACATTATGACCCATTCAGGGGTCGCAATAGTGTACCTGTCTCCAGAGTTACAGTGTCATTGTGTGGATGTGTACCTGTCTCCAGAGGTACATTGTGTGGATGTATACCTGTCTCCAGAGTTACAGAGTCATTGTGTGGATGTGTACTTGTCTCCAGAGGTACACTGTGTAGATGTGTACCTGCCTCCAGAGGTACACTGTGTGAATGTGTACCTGTCTCCAGTTACAGTGTCACTGTGTGGATGAGTACCTGTCTCCATAGGTACACTGTGTGGATGTTTACCTGTCTCCAGAGGTACACTGTATAGATGTGTACCTGCCTCCAGAGATACAGTGTAGATGTGTACCTGTGGTCATACCTGCCTAAGTTCTTGGGAGTTCGCATGGGCTGTTACCAAGCACCATGGCTTGTTGTAGTGTTTTAGAATCTCAAGTTCAAGTGAAGGAGATTCTACTTCTTCAGGAGGAAAATAGGAGGCTGAAGCTTCGCATAGATGAGTTTGGGAGCGAGTGTGAGAAGGATTTAGCTGGTAAGGAGGAAATGGTCACCAGCAGTGATAGTGGCAGCCGCTTTAAGTGGCAAGTGGTTCACAGTTCAGGAAGAAGGAAGATGAGAGTTAATAGAGAAGATGTGAAGGTGGGAAATCGATTCTCTGTTCTCCAAGACGAGTTTACTTCAGTGGTTAGTGAGGTTGAAGGTACCACCGATTCCCCTGCTAATCAAAGTAAGAATATTTTAATAGTAGGCGATTCTCAGGTAAGATATATGGACCGTGCATATTGTAACAGAGGCAAAAAGGGTCAGACAAGATTTGTGCCTTCCTGGAGCTGGTGTTGGTGACATAGTCAGCAGGTTGGATAATTTTTATGGCAGGTAATGGGAACAACCCCATTATCTGCCCTTAGTGCTGGGGGTAATGACATTGGGAAGGGCAGGAGAGAGGAGCTGCTGGATAAGTACAGGTTAGCCATAGAAGTAGTTAGGTCTAAGGGAGGGTCCCAGTCATATGTACATCTTGCCTAGAAAGGGGATGGGGGCAATGAATGGATGTCTAGAGAAATTAGTATAAATTGCTGGCTAGACAGGTACTGCAAGGAACTTGCAATCCCATTTATTGATAACTGGGACCTATTCTTTGGCAAATGTGATATGTATGCAAGGGATGGGTTCACCCTCTTGGGGATGGAGTGGTTGCATTAGCCAATTCAATTGAGAGGGAAATTTTGATGACTTGTCTGGGAATTTTTAAACTGATAGATTTAGAGGTATGGGTGTTTTGTGGAAACAATCAAGCTGCAGCATTAGGGTTAAAACAGCAGTTATTTCCGGATACCTCAGGGTATATGTTTTTAAAAGACAATATTAAATAAAGCTGCTAGTAATGGCAAATCAATTGATCAACAAACAAAGAGAGATAGTAGAGGGCAACGAGTGACTAGCTCCCTTAAGTTTACTATACAAATAGTAGGAGTCTAAGAAATAAGATAGATGAGCTAGTTTACTTGCAAGTGTAGGTAATATAGATATTTTTGGGTTTATAACAGAGAACCCAGTTCAACCTGAAAGATAGAGAAATGCCTTCTGAATGCAACTACAGGGTTATAAACTATTCCCCACTGATAGGGTCAACAGGAAGGGGGGTGGAGTGGGCATGTATGCCAAGAAAAATTTAAATTGTTGTCTTTTGACTGGATATAAGATTAGAAACGTCGAACACAGAATCTGGCTACAGTTTCTCGAGGGACGTGACAAATTAATTTTGGGTGTTTATTTTTAGGCCCCCAAACCTTGATAGGGAGTGCAGTAAAACTGTATATGGGACGAAATTCATAAGGCATCTAGATATGAAAATGTTGTGATAATGGGAGATTTTTAAATTTAGACAAATTGACTGGAACAGTATGACAGGAAATCTTGAGTCTAGTGATTTCTTGATACGGTTCAGGATTGCTTTTTAGAACAGGTTGTGGGCAGAACCAACTAGAGGAAACAATCGCTTGACTTGGTTCTTGCAAACAAAGAATTCACTAATTAAAATTTTGAGGTTAATGATGAGCTTGGGGAAAGTGATCACAAATCACTTTTGTTTCAATATATCATGGAATTACCCAGATAACTGCAATCAAATCTCTGTCCCAGATTTTCGCTTGGCCGACTTCAAGGGACTGAAAAATTACATGGTGAGCTAAATTGGGATGTCCTGACTATGGGTCAGGTAGGTTTATCTTGGTTGCCAATATGACGTTTTTCAGAGCATAGTTCTAGCTGCCCAGACAACTTTTGTTCCGAGTAAGGAAATTAGATCTAACAAAAATGATCCAAATGATGAACAATAGATTAAAACATCTCAATGGTCAAAATAGAGGCATATATAGGCGATCAAAAAAGGGGATGGGCAGTTAAGAAATCAATATATTCAATTAAAGAGAGAAATAAAGAAAGGAATAAGAAAAGCAAAAAGGGATTATGAGGCAAAGGTCGCAAGGGATTCAAAGACTAACCCAAAAGGGTTCTTTCAGGTATACAGAAGATTAGGGACAAGATTGGCCCACTTAAGAGTAACTCCGGTCAGATCACTGACAGTGATAAGGATATGTGTGAAATTCTCAATACCTACTTCCTCTCAGTTTTCACCCAGGAAAATACTAGCGATATTCCTGAAATAATAGATTATGTAGAACAGGATAATAAACTATGTACGATTGCGGTAATTAGTGACATAGTCCTCAGACAAATGGAGAAACTAAAACCTAACAAATCCCCAGGCCCTGATGAACTGTTTGCAAGGGTGTTAAAGGAATGTAAAGAGGAACTTAGCATACCTTTGGCTAATCTTTTTAACATATCACTACAAACTAGAGTAGTGCGTGATAAGTGGAAAATGGCAAATGTAATACCTATTTACAAGGCAGGTGACAGGTCCTTGCTTCGAACTATAGACCAATAAGCCTTACCTCCATAGTCGGAAAATTTATGGAATCAATAATTGCCGAAGCAATTCGCAGCCGTCTTGACAGGCACAGATTGATTAATGAATCTCAACACGGTTTTACAAAGGGGCGTTCCTGTCTTACGAATTTACTAACTTTTTTCACTAAGGTGTTTGAGGAGGTAGATCATGGTAATGAATATATTGTGTATATGGACTTCAGTAAGGCTTTCGATAGAGTTCCACACCAGAGGCTATTGAGGAAACTTAAGGCACACGGAATAGCAGGAGAAATTTTTTCCTGATAAATAGACAGCAGAGTGTTTGCATAAATCGGGAGAAATCACAATGGGGCACGTCACAAGCGGTGTTCCTCAGGGGTCTGTGTTGGGCCGTTGTTGTTCACTATTTACATAAATGACATAGAGGGGAAAAAATAGCGACATAAGCAAATTTGCTGATGACACCAATATAGGCCGTCCAATTCATTCTAATGAGGACACTAGAGCACTCCAGGATGATTTGAATAGACTGATGCAATGGTCGGAGAAGTGGCAGATGCAGTTTAATATTGACAAATGCAAAGTTCTAAATGTTGGACAGTTAAATAACCATGCCACATATAAACTAAATAATGTAGATCTTAATATTACTGATTGCGAAAAGGATTTAGGAGTTTGGTTAGCAGTATTCTAAAACAAGACAACAGTGCATTAGTGTTCGCAATAAAGCTAACAGAATTCTTGGCTTCATATCTAGAAGTATAAATAATAGAAGTCCTCAGTTTGTTCTTCAACTCTATATATCCTTGGGTAGGCCTCATTTAGACTATGCTGGTCAGTTCGGGTCACCGTATTACAGAATGGATATAAATGCTGTGGAAAACGTACAGAGGAGGATGACAAAGATGATCCCATGTATCAGAAACTTTCCCTATGAGGATAGACTGAGGGCCCTGAATCTGCACTCTCTCGAAAGGCGTAGAATTAGGGGGGATATGATAGAGGTGTATAAATGGAAAACTGTAATAAATAAAGGGGATGTAAATAGTGTGCTGAAAATTTCCAGCCAAGACAGAACTCGCAGCAATGATTTCAAGCTGGAAAAATTCAGATTCAGGAAGCATATAGCAAAGCACTGGTTTGGTAATAGAGTTGTGGATGAGTGGAACAAACTCCCGGGTACAGTTATTGAGGCTAAAACGTTGTGTAGTTTTAAAAATAGGTTAGATAAATACATGAGTGGGTGTGGGTGGGTGTGAGTTGGACCTGACTAGCTTGTGTTGCTGTGTCTGGTGCCGTGCTCCTTCCTTGAGTGGAGGTGACCAGACTGGGTGGGTCATTGGGCTAATCCGGGGGGGGGTCATTGGGCTAATCCTGGGGGGGGTCATTGGGCTAATCCGGGGGGGGGGTCATTGGGCTAATCCTGGGGGGGTCATTGGGCTAATCCTGGGGGGTCATTGGGCTAATCCGGGGGGTTCACTTGGCTAATTCGGGGGGGGGGACATGACCTGCTCCGCATGGGTCAGTAGGCCTGTTGCAGTGTTCGTTCTTTCTTATGTTCTTATGTACCTGTCTCCAGAGGTACACTGTGTAGATGTGTACCTGTCTCCAGAGGTACACTGTGTAGATGTGTACCTGTCTCCAGAGGTACACTGTGTAGATGTGTACTTGCCTCCAGAGGTACACTGGGGTGAATGTGATACCTGTCTGTAGAAGTACACGAAGAGAATTCGAAATTAACTGCAAAAATAGAGTCACAACCAGTGGCGGAGTTCCACAATTTCTTATGAATCAGTATACTGACATTAAGAGGGACTTTAAAAAGGGGATAAGAAAAGCTAAAAGGGACTATGAAATAAAAGTTGCTAGGGATTCTAAAACTAACCCAAAAAGTTTTTTCCAGGTCTATAGAACAAAAGTTAGAGATAAGATAGGTCCCCTTAAAAATAACTATGGGCAACTTACTGTCAAAAAAGAATGAAATGTGCTCGATTTTAAATAATTATTTTCTCTCAGTTTTTACACAGGAAGACACTAACAATATTCCAGTAATTAATTTTATAGTGGGCTAGAAGAAGATAAATTATGTAACATCACAGTCACTAGTGAAATGGTTGTGAAGCAGATAGACAGACTGAAGCAAAATAAGTCGCCGGGTCCTGATGAGGTTTTCAAGGGTTCTTAAGGGAATGCAAAATGGAACTCTGTGAACCATTAACTAATATTTTTAATTTATCTCTTCAAACAGGTGTAGGTGTCTGATATGTGGAAGATGGCTAATGTAATTCCTATTTTTAAAACAGGGAACAAGTCGTTACCGTCAAATTACCGCCCAATAAGCCTGACCTCAATTGCAGGCAAATTACTAGAGTCGATTATAGCTGAGATTATAAGAAGCCATCTCGATAAGCATAGCTTGATTAATGATACTCAGCATGGATTCACAAGAGGCCGGTCTTGTCTAACTAATTTATTAACTTTCTTCAGTAAAGCTTTTGAGGCTGTTGACCACGATAAAGAATTTGATATTATTTACTTAGATTTTAGTAAGGCTTTTGATAGAGTTCCACACAATAGACTGTTAAAGAAAGTGGCAGCTCATGGCATTGGGGGAAAAGTGCTCTCGTGGATCAAGTCATGGCTCACAGACAGGAAGCAGAGAGTGTCCATAAATGGGGTTAAATCGAGTGGGGATCTGTAACAAGTGGCGTCCACAGGATCAGTCTTGGCCCGTTGTTGTTTATAATATATATCAATGATCTTGATGAGGGAATTACTAGTGATATGAACAAATTCGCCGATGACACAAAGAGAGGTAGGATAATTGATTCAAACGTAGATGTTATGGAACTTCAGGAGGATTTAAACAAACTCTATTCTTGGTCAGAAAAGTGGCAGATGCAGTTCAATGTAGATAAATGCAAGGTTCTGAAGCTCGGGAGTGCCCATAACCCTAGTACTTATAAGTTAAATGATGTGGAACTTAGCCATACAGATTGCGAAAAGGACTTGAGGGTTATGGTGAGCAGCAACCTTAAACCAAGAGAGCAATGCCTAAGCGTACGTAATAAGGCAAATAGATTACTGGGATTTATATCAAGAAGTGTAAGCAACAGAAGTCCAGAGGTTATACTGCAGCTTTATACATCATTAGTAAGGCCTCACCTAGATTATGCAGCTCAATTCTGGTCTCCATATTACAGAATGGACATAAATTCGTTAGAAAACATTCAGCGTAGGATGACTAAATTAATACATAGCATTAGAAATCTTCCTTATGAAGAAAGATTGAAGACTCTTAAGTTACACTCACTTGTTAGACGAAGAATGAGGGGAGACCTGATCGCAGTGTATAAGTGGAAGATAAGTATTAATAAAGGGGATATTAATAAGGTCTTGAGGATATCTCTCCAAGAGAGAACCCTCAGTAATGGATTTAAATTAGATAGGTTTAGATTTAGAAAGGACACAGGAAAATATTGGTTTGGGAAAATAGGGTAGTTGATGAGTGGAACAGTCTACCTATTTGGGGTTTTATTGAGGCTAGGACTTTGGGTAGTTTCAAATTTAGGTTGGATAAGTACATGAGTGGGAGGGGTTGGATTTGAGTGGGACTTTCACATCAGAGCTTATTTCTTGGGTGGCATTGAAAATTGGGTTGGGCAAATGTTTTGTTAGTGGGATGAATTGTAAAGGACCTGCCTAGTATGGGCCAACAGGCCTCCTGCAGTGTTCCTCCTTTCTTACGTTCTTATGTTATCAAGCTGGTTCAGGGTCTAGACATATATCTGCTGGAATTAACACAGAAGGAAGTTAAATTAACAAATTGTTTATTATGGCAAATGGTACGATACTGATAGACACCATTACCGTCCACCTTCACCAGTAGCAGTAAAAGCAGCAGGAACACCACAAGTAGCAGTAATAGCAGCAGGAACACCACAAGTAGCAGTAATAGCAGCAGGAACACCACAAGTAGCAGTAATAGCAGCAGGAACACCACAAGTAGCAGTAATAGCAGCAGGAACACCACAAGTAGCAGTAATAGCAGCAGGAACACCACAAGTAGCAGTAATAGCAGCAGGAACACCACAAGTAGCAGTAATACCAGCAGGAACACCACAAGTAGCAGTAATAGCAGCAGGAACATCACAAGTAGCAGTAAAAGCAGCAGGAACACCACAAGTAGCAGTAATAGCAGCAGGAACACCACAAGTAGCAGTAATAGCAGCAGGAACACCACAAGTAGCAGTAAAAGCAGCAGGAACACCATTACAAGTAGCAGTAATAGCAGCAGGAACACCACAAGTAGCAGTAATAGCAGCAGGAACATCACCACAAGTAGCAGTAATAGCAGCAGGAACATCACCACAAGTAGCAGTAATAGCAGCAGGAACACCATTACAAGTAGCAGTAAAAGCAGCAGGAACACCACAAGTAGCAGTAATAGCAGCAGGAACACCATTACAAGTAGCAGTAATAGCAGCAGGAACATCACCACAAGTAGCAGTAATAGCAGCAGGAGCACCATTACAAGTAGCAGTAATAGCAGCAGGAACATCACCACAAGTAGCAGTAATAGCAGCAGGAGCACCATTACAAGTAGCAGTAATAGCAGCAGGAACACCACAAGTAGCAGTAATAGCAGCAGGAACACCATTACAAGTAGCAGTAATAGAAGGAACATCACCACAAGTAGCAGTAATAGCAGCAGGAACACCATTACAAGTAGCAGTAATAGCAGCAGGAACATCACCACAAGTAGCAGTAATAGCAGCAGGAACACCATTACAAGTAGCAGTAATAGCAGCAGGAACACCACAAGTAGCAGTAATAGCAGCAGGAACACCATTACAAGTAGCAGTAATAGCAGCAGGAACATCACCACAAGTAGCAGTAATAGCAGCAGGAGCACCATTACAAGTAGCAGTAATAGCAGCAGGAACACCACAAGTAGCAGTAATAGCAGCAGGAACACCATTACAAGTAGCAGTAATAGCAGCAGTGTTACGCGCCCCTACTTCACTCCATTATATACAAAAATAAAAGGCCTGGTTAAAATAAGTTCTGTAATAATATATCGCGAACCACTTTATTACTAGCTAGATAAAGCAGGTTCGACTATATATTATTATCGGGTACAGTATGAATCAAAAGTACTCTCATTGTATTATATTGTATATTATATCTTTCCCCATGATTATTATAACTATAATATTATATTATATTATTATTAGGTTAGGTATTACGAATGTGTAACCACTACTGTAGTGACCAATTGGTGGTTCTAGAATTGACGCCACGCGTCGCCTTCTGGCAGAGCTGAAGTCTGACTATGAAGTAGTTGAGTGAGTCAGTCAGCTCCTAGCTCTGACTCGGTACGGGTCTTCAACCCAAAGCTCCTAGCTTAAACTAAAACTTTATACAAAGTCTTGCTTTTGCCATTAGTCTGGTAATTCATGTCACTTATGAAAGATAACTATTTCGTTACCCTAGACCTTTCTAAAAGAGTAGATTATTAATTGAAATTATTGTATCATACTCTGTTAATGAGAATTTGAATGTAAGATTGGGTTTCTTGCTGTATAGTGTTTCATTTATAATTACTTGTGGTTATTTTAATTCACTAACCAAATACCAATGAAGCTAAATGATTGGTAATAAAATAAAGCTAACCAAAAAAAATGGAGTTATTTGTGCCCCTATTGTTACGGTGAAGATTAAGTCGTAACAAATGGGTTGTCTGTCCGGGAGCTACTTACCCTGAAGTACATATTTGTTTTGCATTAAAATTAAGCTCCCTTGCGAGAATTAAGAAAATGGATCCAGAAATTAAGTCATTATTAGATGAATTAACAGAGGCTACTCTTGACACTTTAAAATTACAGACGTGTTGGCAAATAGCTAGACAGTTAGATATACCTTATAATAGATACCATAGCGCAGAGACTCTTAGGTCCCTAATTAAGGATAGATTATTTCCGAAAACCCAAGCAATGCCAGAACTAGATTCGGAAGATAGTTTTATTTCTCAGTTTGAGGAAGTAGAAATCCCACGGACGGGAACTGCCTTAAATAATGAAGTTGAACCAGGGTTTACAAGGCCTTACTACTCAGTCCAGTCTCAAAGCTCTCCCCGTTCATTTCCCCGGAGTATGTATCGGTGGTTGGAACGAACCCTCAGTCAAATGACGGGGATAATTTTAGGACTGGTGCTCGTCCCAAAATACTTCCGGAGAAGACGCCCGAATTCCCTTCGGTGTCATTACCTCTTGGGAATTTCACGTCCGAACAACTAGAGAGAATAGAACGCATATTACTATTACAAAACTCTCAAATCGAAGCTAGAAGACGTCTAAACGAGGAAGAATTTAGGCGTGAAAGGTTTCGTTTTGAAACAAAGCAGAAGGGAGTTCCGGAAGAAAGAGACGTGAAGAGCACGGTAACCGGGTTTGACTTGCATAAAAGCAGCTCTAATGGTACCTAAGTTTAACGAAACAGACTTAGATGAATTCTTTGAAAATTTTTGAGAATCAGGCACGTTCAATGGGCTGGCCCAAAGACAAATGGGCCACATTGCTGCACACGTCTCTATATGGAAAGGCGCAGTCTTGTGTCGCCTCCTTACCATATGAGTTTTATGTCCAGTACGACGTAGTAAAGAGAACTATTTTAGAAGCATATAGACATGCTCCCTATTAGTTACCAAATAGCTTTTCGTTCCATGAAACGGCAAACAGGACAAACTTATTTAGATTTTGCCCGAGGGAAAGCAGTGGCGTTTGAACGTTGGTGTCGAGCTTCTCGGGTCACGACTTTAAAAGATCTATCACAATTAATGTTACTAGAAGATTTGTATGCAAATTTTCCAGAGGGAGTTCGCCAGTATCTTGTTGGCCATCCGCAAACGACGTTGTTAGAGACTGCCGCGCTGGCAGACAACTTCGAGATTTCCCAGAGGTTGGTACAATCTGAAAGCAGCCAGGTTATCAAACCAGCAACGAGACCCGAACCTGCGAAGCCTTTCGGTAAGCGACCTACCCAACCCGTTCACTCCCGTGTAACAAGTAAACCCGAAGTAAAACACCAAATTCAATCGAGCCCATCCTATAGACCAGATAGGTCATGGGAAAAAATTGAATGTTCGTACTGTTCGAAGCTGGGACATTTCAAATCACAATGCTTTTAAGCGTGATAGGGACCAGGGAAGGAGTCCATCCTATAGATTGCCCACACAAATAATATCCTCTACGACTCATCCAAGGAAGTCCGAGCCAAGAGTAGACGCTCTGTCCCAAGGAAAAGGAACAGATCCTCCTAGTTGACTAAGCAGAATATGGGTATCATCGTCAAACTTGTCAAGGGCTATGAGTCCTTACTTTTCCAAAAGCAAAGTAGGAATTACCGATAGCCAGTTGTTGCAAGTAAATTCCTTTAGGGATACGGGGTCCTACTTAACATTATTAAGAGAAGGACTGTTATCATTCCCCGCCGGATCATATACGGGTTTCGACGCTCTGTTGGAAGCTTATGGTGGCTCCACTACGCGAGTACCCCTGTACAAGTTATATGTTGAAACTCCTATTTTTACAGGCTGGACGTCAATCGGAGTGTCTCCAACTAACTTCCCCATAAAAGACGTAGACCTATTGATTGGGAACGACTTAGCGGAAGAAGGAATATGGAAAGAGCCCATAGTTATGGAAAATCCAACCGAGGAAAATTACGTCATCGAAGCCCGACGAACGGAACCTACCCTCTTTCCTCTGAGCGTAGTAACCCGGGCGATGACCAAACAGTCGCGTTCTCAGTTGGTATCGGAGGAAGTCATGGACGACGTCGACGTAGGAGTAAGAGACATATTCAACGAAAGCTCGAGTGTAGAGCCAACAATCCACCCAGAACCGATACCAGTTCCTAAGTCGGTGGTTTCCGAAATAGATTCCTTCTCGAAGGAGGATCTAGTAAGAGAACTCCAAATAGACCCCTCCTTAAGTGACATCAGGAAGCTTGCTGTGTCGGGAGAAGAAGCCCTTAAAGGTGACAGCTCTTACTATTGGGAGAAGGACTTACTGAAAAAGAAACTAGGATCTCTTAAAAGTGATCATCTAGTGGTCCTGCCTACCCAGTTTAGAAATTTAGCTTGTAAGTTTGCTCATGACAGTCCTCAAGGTGGACATCTGGGACAAAAGAAGACTTTTAGAAAAATTGCTAAGCACTTCACATGGCCAAAAATGAAGGAAGAAGTGGAACGCTATGTAAGAAGCTGTTCCGTGTGTCAACTAGTAGGCAAACCTGCACATAATCCACCACCTGCGCCGTTGAACCCTATACAAGTAACAAGCGAACCCTTTTCACGTCTGGTGATCGACTGTGTCGGCCCGCTACCCAAGACTCGACAGGGCAACCAGTTCCTGTTCACTATCATGGACACAGTCACCAGGTACCCGGAAGCAGTTCCTCTCAGGAGGATTAATGCTCGCCTAATAGTGAGAGCACTGATTAAGTTCTTCTCTCACTTTGGATTTCCAAGAGAAGTTCAATCGGATCAAGGGTCGAATTTTACTTCAAAATTTTTCCGTGAAGCCTTGGCTCAGTTAGGGGTCAAGACGGTTTACGCGACGGCCTATCGACCCCAATCACAAGGCGTGGTGGAAAGGTTCCATCAAACTTTGAAGATTATGATGAGGTCCTATTGTTTACAGTATTCCAAAGATTGGGATGAAGGTATTCCACTACTCTTGTTTGCCCTAAGAGAAGGCGAACAAGACAACTTGAAGTTTTCGCCATTTGAGTTAATATATGGGCATCAAATTAGAGGACCAGTACAGGTTCTCAAAGAAGCTTGGACCGGGGAAGAAACGCCGACTTTTAGGAGCTCTCCTACCTTAATGAAAGAACGCCTGAGCCTAGCTAGAGAATTGGCCGCCGAAAACTTACGACAAGCACAGAGTAAGATGAAGGAGGAATACGATCGTCGAACTAAACTTCGTTCATTTGAACCAAAAGATCAAGTTCTGGTTCAACGATTTCATCAAGGACATGCTCTACAGCCCAAATTTGAAGGTCCTTTAGAAATCGTGAAGCGCCTAAGTGACGTGAACTACTTGGTAAGGACGCCGAAGAAGAGGAACTCACAACGGACGTATCACATTAACCAACTTAAACCCTATTCAGGAATCGTTTCACCAGTTTCTACTATAACACCTCTGAACCAAGAACGGGTTCCAGTAAGTTCAGATGAAATGATAGGAATACCAGTTCTTCTGAACAATTCGACAGCCTTAAAGAATTTAAATTCTCTACTGATAAATCTGGAAGTGGACAAAGGACACGAAATAAAATCCCTGATTAAGGCAAATCTCCACCTGTTCAACGACGTCCCAAAACCGTGTACGTTGGGTGTGCACGATGTTACTCTCCGAGAACCTACTCCAATCAAGCAATCTCCCTACAGAGTGAGTCCCAAGAAACAAGGTGAGCTAGAGGCAGAGGTGAACTTCTTACTCTCACACGGGTTGATAAAACCAAGTAACAGTCCTTGGGCATCCCCGTGCATTCTAGTCCCCAAACCAGATGGGACTTCCCGTATGTGCACGGATTTTAGAAAAGTCAATGCTGTAACAGTACCTGATGGGTTTCCAATACCCAGAATTGACGACTTAATAGACAAGGTCTCGAGAGCTAAGTATATCAGTAAATTGGACTTGTTAAGAGGGTATTACCAAGTCCCGTTGTCACCAAGAGCTCAAGAGATATCGGCTTTTACGATACCTGGTGGCCTATACAAGTATTGCGTTATGCCCTTCGGCTTCTGTAACGCGGCCTCTACGTTCCAGCGTATTATGAACATACTTACGGGCGGATTGGACGGAGTAGAAGCTTACTTAGACGACGCAGTCGTAGACAGTTGGCCCCAACACCTTAGACAGCTTAAAGCCTTGTTTGACGCCTTAAGTAAACATAATTTTACAGTGAATTTGTCCAAGTGTGAGTTTGGCCAGACGAAAATTAAATACTTAGGATTTCGGATTGGACAAGGTGAAGTCGCTCCTTTGAACGCCAAAGTAAAGGCCCTCTTAGAATTTCCTACCCCTAATGATAGGAAAAGCGTATCAAGATTTTTAGGAGTTGCCGGTTACTACCGTCGGTTCTGTCCGAATTTTGCACAGGTAGCTTTTCCCCTAACTGAATTAACAAGTCCAAAAACAAAGTTTTCATGGACTCAGGACTGTGAAATTGCTTTTAATCGTTTAAAAAGATTACTATCCTCTTCCCCAGTATTGCTAAGTCCTGATTTTAATAAACCATTCCACTTACAAATAGATGCCAGTGCGTATGCTTTAGGAGCCGCATTGTTACAGAAGGCTCCAAATTCTGACCTATTACAACCTGTTTCTTATTTTTCTTCTAAGTTAAAGAAACACCAAATTAATTATTCAACTATAGAAAAAGAAGCCTTAGCTCTCGTTGTATGCCTAGAGAATTTTGATGTATATTTAGGATCTTCTACCATTCAGATATCGGTGTACTCCGATCATAATCCTTTGACCTTCATAAATTCTATGAAATCGAAGAACGCCAGAATACTTCGTTGGGCTTTGAGAATTCAACCCTTCTCTATTACCATTTCCCATATAAAAGGAAAACATAATCTCATTGCTGATGCCCTCTCTAGGCCTTGAAATTTTATTAATATACCTTTATTTTTAACAGTATGAGTCGGTACTTTTATGACCATCTATGTTGTGGAGAAAGCTGGAGATGATGTAGGACTGCTGTCTATGTTACAACCTCTGCTACTATGACAGATGCTACCCACCACAGAGAGTACAAGTCAATGGCGACCGTCAGTCACGAGGGGGGAGGTGTTACGCGCCCCTACTTCACTCCATTATATACAAAAATAAAA
The DNA here is from genome assembly GCF_026875155.1 of Cherax quadricarinatus. Classification (NCBI taxonomy): domain Eukaryota; kingdom Metazoa; phylum Arthropoda; class Malacostraca; order Decapoda; family Parastacidae; genus Cherax; species Cherax quadricarinatus. The sequence goes on from NC_069412.1 coordinate 49,265,822, forward strand.
GGCCTGGTTAAAATAAGTTCTGTAATAATATATCGCGAACCACTTTATTACTAGCTAGATAAAGCAGGTTCGACTATATATTATTATCGGGTACAGTATGAATCAAAAGTACTCTCATTGTATTATATTGTATATTATATCTTTCCCCATGATTATTATAACTATAATATTATATTATATTATTATTAGGTTAGGTATTACGAATGTGTAACCACTACTGTAGTGACCAATTGGTGGTTCTAGAATTGACGCCACGCGTCGCCTTCTGGCAGAGCTGAAGTCTGACTATGAAGTAGTTGAGTGAGTCAGTCAGCTCCTAGCTCTGACTCGGTACGGGTCTTCAACCCAAAGCTCCTAGCTTAAACTAAAACTTTATACAAAGTCTTGCTTTTGCCATTAGTCTGGTAATTCATGTCACTTATGAAAGATAACTATTTCGTTACCCTAGACCTTTCTAAAAGAGTAGATTATTAATTGAAATTATTGTATCATACTCTGTTAATGAGAATTTGAATGTAAGATTGGGTTTCTTGCTGTATAGTGTTTCATTTATAATTACTTGTGGTTATTTTAATTCACTAACCAAATACCAATGAAGCTAAATGATTGGTAATAAAATAAAGCTAACCAAAAAAAATGGAGTTATTTGTGCCCCTATTGTTACGGTGAAGATTAAGTCGTAACAAGCAGGAACACCACAAGTAGCAGTAATAGCAGCAGGAACATCACAAGTAGCAGTAATAGCAGCAGGAGCACCATTACAAGTAGCAGTAATAGCAGCAGGAACACCACAAGTAGCAGTAGTAGCAGCAGGAACACCATTACAAGTAGCAGTAATAGCAGCAGGAACACCACAAGTAGCAGTAGCAATAATAGCAGCAGGAACACCACCACAAGTAGCAGTAATAGCAGCAGGAACACTACAAGTAGCAGTAGCAATAATGGCAGGAACACCACCACAAGTAGCAGTAATAGCAGCAGGAACACTACAAGTAGCAGTAGCAATGATAGCAGCAGGAACACCACCACAAGTAGCAGAAATAGCAGCAGGAACACTACAAGTAGCAGTAGCAATAATGGCAGGAACACCACCACAAGTAGCAGTAATAGCAGCAGGAACACTACAAGTAGCAGTAGCAATACTAGCAGGAACACCACCACAAGTAGCAGTAATAGCAGCAGGAACACCATCACAAGTAGCAGTAATAGCAGGAACACCATTACAAGTAGCAGTAATAGCAGCAAGAACACCACCAGCAGAGGTAACACCACCACAACCATTGGCAACATCACCACCACAAGTGGCAACACCACCAGCAGCAGAGGTAACACCACCACCACCAGTGGTAACACCACCCCCAAAAGTGGTAACACCACCACCACTAGTGGTAACACCACCACCACCAGTGGTAACACCACCAACACCAGTGGTAACACCACCACCACCAGTCGTAACACCACCACCAGTGGTAACACCACCACCACCAGTGGTAACACCACCACCACCAGTGGTAACACCACCACCACCAGTGGTAACACCACCACCACCAGTGGTAACACCACCACCACCAGTGGTAACACCACCACCACCAGTGGTAACACCACCACCACCAGTGGTAAACACCACCACCACCAGTGGTAACACCACCACCACCAGTGGTACACCACCACCACCAGTGGTAACACCACCACCACCAGTGGTAACACCACCACCATCAGTGGTAACACCACCACCAGTGGTAACACCACCACCACCAGTGGTAACACCACCACCACCAGTGGTAACACCACCACCACCAGTGGTAACACCACCACCACCAGTGGTAACACCACCACCAGTGGTAACACCACCACCACCAGTGGTAACACCACCAGTGGTACCACCACCACCAGTGGTAACACCACCACCACCAGTGGTAACACCACCACCACCAGTGGTAACACCACCACCAGTGGTAACACCACCACCAGTGGTAAACACCACCACCGTGGTAACACCACCAGTGGTAACCACCACCAGTGGTAACACCACCACCACCAGTGGTAACACCACCACCACAAGTGGTAACACCACCACCACCAGTGGTAACACCACCACCACCAGTGGTAACACCACCACCAGTGGTAACACCACCACCACCAGTGGTAACACCACCACCACCAGTGGTAACACCACCACCACCAGTGGTAACACCACCACCAGTGGTAACACCACCACCACCAGTGGTAACACCACCACCACCAGTGGTAACACCACCACCACCAGTCGTAACACCACCAGTCGTAACACCACCACCAGTGGTAACACCACCACCACCAGTGGTAACACCACCACCACCAGTGGTAACACCACCATCACCAGTGGTAACACCACCACCACCAGTGGAAACACCACCACCACCAGTGGTAACACCACCACCACCAGTGGTAACACCACCACCACCAGTGGTAACACCACCACCACCAGTGGTAACCACCACCAAACCAACACAGTGGTAACACCACCACCAGTGGTAACACCACCACCACCAGTGGTAACACCACCACCACCAGTGGTAACACCACCACCACCAGTGGTAAACACACCACCACCAGTGGTAACACCACCACCACCAGTGGTAACACCACCACCACCAGTGGTAACACCACCACCACCAGTGGTAACACCACCACCACCAGTGGTAACACCACCACCACCAGTGGTAACACCACCACCAGTGGTAACACCACCACCACCAGTGGTAACACCACCACCACCAGTGGTAACACCACCACCAGTGGTAACACCACCACCAGTGGTAACACCACCACCATCAGTGGTAACACCACCACCATCAGTGGTAACACCACCACAACCAGTGGTAACACCACCACCACCAGTGGTAACACCACCATCAGTGGTAACACCACCACCAGTGGTAACACCACCACCAGTGGTAACACCACCACCACCAGTGGTAACACCACCACCACCAGTGGTAACACCACCAGTGGTAACACCACCAGTGGTAACACCACCAGTGGTGTTACCACCACCACCAGTGGTAACACCACCACCACCAGTCGTAACACCACCACCACCAGTCGTAACACCACCACCAGTGGTAACACCACCACCACCAGTGGTAACACCACCACCACCAGTGGTAACACCACCACCACCAGTGGTAACACCACCACCAGTGGTAACACCACCACCACCAGTGGTAACACCACCACCACCAGTGGTAACACCACCACAAAACCAGTGGTAACACCAAACCACCAGTGGTAACACCACCACACAGTGGTAACACCACCACCACCAGTGGTAACACCACCACCACCAGTGGTAACACCACCACCACCAGTGGTAACACCACCACCACCAGTGGTAACACCACCACCACCAGTGGTAACACCACCACCACCAGTGGTAACACCACCACCAGTGGTAACACCACCACCACCAGTGGTAACACCACCAGTGGTACCACCACCACCAGTGGTAACACCACCACCACCAGTGGTAACACCACCACCACCAATGGTAACACTACCACCACCAGTGGTAACACCACCACCACCAGTGGTAACACCACCACCACCAGTGGTAACACCACCACCACCAGTGGTAACACCACCACCACCAGTGGTAACACCACCACCACCAGTGGTAACACTACCACCACCAGTGGTAGCACCACCACCACCAGTGGTAACACCACCACCACCAGTGGTAACACCACCACCACCAGTGGTAACACCACTTCACTGTGTCACCAAAAACACTAAACACTATTTGACAAAAAAAAAGAGTAGAAAACCACCTGTTGAAAACCACTTGACTTTATTACGGAAAAAAAAAACTCACAAGCCTACTTGAGAAAATCTAACTTCACAAAACCTACATAACAAAACCAACATAAACCCTTCATGACAAAACCAACATAAACCCTACATAACAAAACCTGCATAAGCCCTATATAACAAAAACATAAGCCTTACATAAAACCATCATAAACCCTACATATGACACTACATAAAAAACATAAACCTTACATAACAGCAACATAAACCCTACAGAACACAATCAACATAAAACCCCACATAACACAAGCAACATAAACCCTACATAAACACAAGCAACTTAAACCCTACATAACACAAGCAACATAAACGCTACATAACACAAGCAACATAAACCTACATAACACAAGCAACATAAACCCTACATAACACAAGCAACATAAAACCCTACATAACACAAGCAACATAAACCATACATAACAACAGCAACAAACCCTACATAACACAAGCAACATAAACCCTACATAACACAAGCAACATAAACCCTACATAACACAAACAACATAAACCCTACATAACACAAGCAACATAAACCTACATAACACAAGCACATAAACCTACATAACACAAGCAACATAAACCCTGTGATGAATGGTGTCTCAATCTTCAACATAAACCCTACATAACACAAGCAACATAAAACCCTACATAACACAAGAAACATAAACCATACATAACAACAGAAACAAACCCTACATAACAACAGCAACATAATCCCTACATAACAACAGCAACATAAACCCTACATAACAGCAACATAACCCTACATACAACAGCAAAATAAACTACATAACAACAGCAACATAAACCCTACATAACAGTACAAACTCTACATAACAACATAAACCCTACATAACAGTAATACAAAACCTACCCTAACAGCAGCATAACCCTACATAACAACGCAACATAAACCTACACAACAACAGCAACAAACCCTACATAACAACAGCAACATAAACCTACCTAACAGCAGCAAATAACCCTACATAACAACAGCAACATAAACCCTACATAACAACAGCAACATAAACCCTACATAACAGCAACATAAACCCTACATAACAACAGCAACATAAAATCTACATAACAACAACATAAACCCTACATAATAGTAACATAAAACCTACATAAAAGCAACATAAACCCTACATAACAGCAACATAAACCCTACATAACAGCAACATAAACCATACATAACAGCAACATAAAACTACGTAACAACAATATAAACCCTACATAACAGTAACAAAAACCTACATAACAGCAACATAAACTCTACAAAACAGCTACATAAACTCTACATAACAACAGCAACATAAACCCTACATAACAACAGCAACATACACCCTACATAACAACAGCAACATAAACCCTACATAACAACAGCAACATAAACCCTACATATAACACTACATAAAAAACATAAACCTTACATAACAGCAACATAAACCCTACATAACACAAGCAACATAAAACCCTACATTACACAAGCAACATAAACCCCACATAACACAAGCAACATAAACCCTACATAACACAAGCAACATAAACCCTACATAACACAAGCAACATAAACCCTACATAACACAAGCAACGTAAACCCTACATAACACAAGCAACATAAACCCTACATAACACAAGCAACATAAACCCTACATAACACAAGCAACATAAACCCTACATAACACAAGCAACATAAACCCTACATAACACAAGCAACGTAAACCCTACATAACACAAGCAACATAAACCCTACATAACACAAGCAACATAAACCCTACATAACACAAGCAACATAAACCCTACATAACACAAGCAACATAAAACCCTACATTACACAAGCAACATAAACCCTACATAACACAAGCAACATAAACCCTACATAACACAAGCAACATAAACCCTACATAACACAAGCAACATAAACCCTACATTACACAAGCAACATAAACCCTACATAACACAAGCAACATAAAACCCTACATTACACAAGCAACATAAACCCTACATAACACAAGCAACATAAACCCTACATTACACAAGCAACATAAACCCTACATAACACAAGCAACATAAACCCTACATAACACAAGCAACGTAAACCCTACATAACACGAACTTCATCTATGAACAATTTTCGTCCTTATTAACGTCAGGAAGCAATAATTAATTAATGCATATAAAAATAATAGAAAAATAAAAGCTGCATTTGAACAAAAGTTCGACAGATGTTCATATGCACCAATCATGGAGTAATTTACCAACACTATTGTGCACACTCAACAAAAGTGCATTTTAAAAGCAACCTCTAATATATATATATATTTATATATATATATATATATATATATATATATATATATATATATAATGTGCCGAATAGGTAAAATTGGTCAATTTCCAAGAACTCATTTAAAATTAAGTTTTCTAAAATTTTCTTTTAAACGTTTAAAATATATTTTTTTTCATTTATGCTAATGTAGAAATTAATTTTGTACCAAAAACAACTTAGGAAACTTATCTAACCTTATTGCAACAAGCTCAATTTAATTCAGCCTAATCCAACTAAATATATTTTAGGTAAGTTTACAATAATTTAATAATAAACAAATACAGTTTAATATATATTTTTCGTTAGGTTCAGAATGATTTTTTTGTGAAATTATTGCATACACAAATTTTCGCTTTCCTTATTCGGCAACAAGAGCGTTGCTATTTAAGCCAAAACCGCAAGTTTTACCTATTCAGCACGACATACACATTCATAACTTGTTTCAAAACGTTTATTATCGATAATATAAGAGTGAAGACAGGCGAGCAAGCTGTTCATTGTTCATAACTATGTGAGAGTAAATGCAACACGTGAACAAGTTCATTATTCATAATGTGACAGTGAACCTAAGAAGTGAACGTGATGTTCATTATTCGTAACTTTCCCAGACAATGAACAAGCTGAGCCCCGTTAACTCACCCAACAAACTAATATCAAAAACAATTCCAACAAACTAATGGGCAACAAAATATTGACGAATTGTCCATTTCCAGCCGAAGTTATGTACCAACGGGCTCAATTTCAACACAATTCTAGCAACTAACTTACTAACTAGTTTTTCTATGTTGCTACTAACGCAGTTTATCTAAATAATGACGAATGAACAAAAATCTGCCAGATTTTTAAAAGCAAGTTTTAAAATTCCATGTAAAACATAAAATAATTTACGCGTGAAAATAAATAAATTTACGCGTGTAAATGCAATGATTCATTATTAATATGTAAACAAAAAAAGTTAACTAAAACTCTCTCCCCCACTCAACTTAATTACTTTATTACATTGTCGTCTAAATTATACTTTGCTTACAAATGTAACTATATATTGTAGCCTCTACGAGGGTAGTAACTACATATTGTAGCCTCTACGAGGGTAGTAATTACATATTGACCTCTACGAGGGAGTAATTTCCATATTGTACCCTTTCTACGAGGGTAGTAATTACATATTGTGCCTCAAACGAGGGTAGTAATTACATATTGTAGCCTCTACGAGGGTAGTAATTACATATTGTAGCCTCTACGAGGGTAGTAATTACATATTGTAGCCTCTACGAGGGTAGTAATTACATATTGTAGCCTCTACGAGGGTTTAGTAATTAAACATTGTAGCCTCTACGAGGGTATTTAACTACATTTTGGGTCCCCTCTACGAGGGTAGTAACTACAATTGTAGCCCCTACGAGGGTAGTAACTACATATTGTAGCCCCTACGAGGGTAGTAATTACATATTGTAGCCCCTACGAGGGTAGTAATTACATATTGTAGCCTCTACGAGGGTAGTAACTATATATTGTAGCCTCTACGAGGGTAGTAATTACATATTGTAGCCTCTACGAGGGTAGTAACTATATATTGTAGCCTCTACGAGGGTAGTAATTACATATTGTAGCCTCTACGAGGGTAGTAATTACATATTGTAGCCTCTACGAGGGTAGTAACTATATATTGTAGCCTCTACGAGGGTAGTAATTACATATTGTAGCCTCTACGGGGGTGGAACTATATATTGTAGCCTCTACGAGGTGAAATAATTACATATTGTGCCTCTACGAGGGTAGTAATTACATATTGTAGCCTCTACGAGGGTAGTGACTACATATTGTAGCCTCTAGGGAGGGTTTAGTAATTACATATTGTAGCCTCTACGAGGGTAGTAATTACATATTGTAGCCTCTACGAGGGTAGTAATTACATATTGTAGCCTCTACGAGGGTAGTAATTACATATTGTAGCCTCTACGAGGGTAGTGACTATATATTGTAGCCTCTACGTGGGTAGTAACTACATACTGTAGCCTAACGAGGGTAGTAATTACATATTGTAGCCCCCCTTTACGAGGGTTAGAAACTACTTATGTAGCCCTACGAGGGTAGTAATTACATATTGTAGCCTCTACGAGGGTAGTAATTACATATTGTAGCCCCTACGTGGGTAATAACTATATATTGTAGCCTCTACGAGGGTAGTAACTACATATTGTAGCCCCTACGAGGGTAGTGACTACATATTGTAGCCCCTACGAGGGTGTCAATTACATATTGTAGCCTCTACGAGGGAGAAATACATTTTGTAGCCCCTACGTGGGTAGAAAACTATATATTGTAGCCTCTACGAGGGAGTAAATTTACATATTGTAGCCTCTCGAGGGTAGTAATTACACTTTGAAAGCCTCTACGAGGGTAGTAATTACATATTGTAGCCTCTACGAGGGTAGTAACTACATATTGTAGCCCCTACGAGGGTAGTAACTACATATTGTAGCCCCTACGAGGGTAGTAATTACATACTGTAGCCCCTACGAGGGTAGTAACTACATATTGTAGCCTCTACGAGGGTAGTAATTACATATTGTAGCCCCTATGAGGGTAGTAACTATATATTGTAGCCTCTACGAGGGTAGTAACTAAATATTGTAGCCCCTACGAGGGTAGTAACTACATATTGTAGCCCCTACGAGGGTAGTAACTATATATTGTAGCCCCTACGAGGGTAGTAACTACATATTGTAGCCCCTACGAGGGTAGTAAATATATATTGTAGCCTCTACGAGGGTAGTAATTACATATTGTAGCCCCTACGAGGGTAGTAACTACATATTGTAGCCCCTACGAGGGTAGTAACTACATATTGTAGCCCCTACGAGGGTAATAATTACATATTGTAGCCTCTACGAGGGTAGTAATTACATATTGTTTCTACGAGGGTAGTAATTACATATTGTAGCCTCTACGAGGGTAGTAATTACATATTGTAGCCCCTACGAGGGTAGTAATTACATATTGTAGCCTCTACGAGGGTAGTGACTACATAATGCAACCTCTACGAGGGTAGTAACTACATATTGTAGCCCCTACGAGGGTAGTAATTACATTTTGTGCCTCTAGGGAGGGTAGTAATTACTTTATTGTTTCTACGGGGGTAGTAACTACATATTGTAGCCCCTACGAGGGTAGTAATTACATATTGTAGCCTCTACGAGGGTAGTGACTACATAATGTAGCCTCTACGAGGGTAGTGACTACATAATGTAGCCTTAACGGGGTAGTAAACTACTTTAAATGTAGCCTCTACGGGGGTAGTGACTATATATTGTAGCCTCTACGAGGGTAGTGACTACATATTGTAGCCTCTATGAGGGTAGTAATTACATGCTGTAGCCTCTACGAGGGTAGTAACTACATATTGTAGTCTCTATGAGGGAAGTAACTGCATACTGTAGTCTCTACAAGGGTAATGTCTACATAATGTAGCCTCTACGAGGGTAATGTCTACATAATGTAGCCTCTACGAGGGTAATGTCTACATAATGTAGCCTCTACGAGGGTAATGTCTACATAATGTAGCCTCTACATATTGTATCCTCTACCAAGGTAATTACTATACATAATACAACTAATATTACAATATCTCGTGTTAAAACTAGGCTCAGCGTGTGTAATCTCACGAATCCCAGCGCACCGTCCACCTTCATGTGCTAATCCACTAGGTACCGACGCTCGTCTGTCCTCCTGGCACCACCATCAAGTGAGATATTATAAATGATACAAAATACCGACAAGTTGCTTAAGATATATGCAACACTTAGGTATCTTTATTACCCTTGACAATAAAGATGCCTTGGTAATGTGTGTCGTTCATTATCTTGTGGCAAACCATTTTACCAGAGAAAGATAAATAAACAGCAACACAGACGTGAAAGGCTTGATAAGAATTATTATTATTATTATAATCAAAAAGAAGCGCTAAGCCACAAGGACTATACAGCGCTGCAGGGCAGGAAGGAAGTGAGGGCATCAGGTGGCAAAAGGGAGATGGATGAGCAACAGGTTACGGATAACAGCGGGGCAGTGGATGGTGAAAGGCTTGATAAGAAGCAACTTTCTTTTACATTGCAAGGACTAGGTACAAGAGGGTACAGATGGAAGCTAAAGACACAGTAACAAGAACACAGATAGAAGCTAGACACAGGTACATGAACACACAGATAGAAGCTAGACACAGTAACAAGAACACAGATAGAAGCTAGACACAGGTACATGAACACACAGATAGAAGCTAGACACAGGTACATGAACACACAGATAGAAGCTAGACACTGGTACATGAACACACAGATAGAAGCTAGACACAGGAACATGAACACACAGATAGAAGCTAGACACAGGTACATGAACACACAGATAGAAGCTAGACACAGGTACATGAACACACAGATAGAAGCTAGACACAGGTACATGAACACACAGATAGAAGCTAGACACAGGTACATGAACACACAGATAGAAGCTAGACACTGGAACAAGAACACACAGATAGAAGCTAGACACTGAAACAAGAACACACAGATAGAAGCTAGACACAGGACTGAACACACAGATAGAAGCTAGAACACAGGTCCCTGAACACACAGATAGAAGCTAGACACAGGTACATGAACACACAGATAGAAGCTAGACACTGGAACAAGAACACACAGATAGAAGCTAGACACAGGTACATGAACACACAGATAGAAGCTAGACACAGGTACATGAACACACAGATAGAAGCTAGACACTGGAACAAGAACACACAGATAGAAGCTAGACACAGGTACATGAACACACAGATAGAAGCTAGACACTGGAACAAGAACACACAGATAGAAGCTAGACACAGGAACCTGAACACACAGATAAAGTAGGGCACAGGTACATGAACACCAAAAGATAGAAACTAGACCAGGAACATGAACACACAGATAGAAGCTAGACCCCAGGAACAAGAACACCCCCGATAGAAGCTAGACCACAGGAACATGAACACACAGATAGAAGCAGACACAGGGCATGAACACATAGATAGAAACTAGACACAGGAACATGAACACACAGATAGAAGCTAGAAAACAGAAACAAGAACACAAAAGATAGAAGCTAGACACAGGTACATGAACACACAGATAGAAGCTAGACACAGAAACAAGAACACACAGATAGAAGCTAGACACAGGTACATGAACACACAGATAGAAGCTAGACACTGGTACATGAACACACAGATAGAAGCTAGACACTGGTACATGAACACACAGATAGAAGCTAGACACAGGTACATGAACACACAGATAGAAGCTAGACACTGGTACATGAACACACAGATAGAAGCTAGACACAGAAACAAGAACACACCCGATAGAAGCTAGACACAGGAACAAGAACACACAGTAGAAGCTAAAACACCCGGAACAAGAAAACACAGATAGAAGCTTTGACACAGGAACAAAAACAAAACAGATAGAAGCTAGACACAGAAACAAGAACACACAGATAGAAGCTAGACACAGGAACATGAACACACAGATAGAAGCTAGACACAGGAACAAGAACACACAGATAGAAGCTAGACACAGAAACAAGAACACACAGATAGAAGCTAGCCACAGGTACATGAAAAACCCAATAGAAGCTAGACACAGAAACAAGAACACACAGATAGAAGCTAGACACAGGTACATGAACACACAGATAGAAGCTAGACACAGGAACATGAACACACAGAAGAAGCTAGACACAGGAAAAATGAACACACAGATAGAAGCTAGACACAGGAAAATGAACCCACAGATAGAAGCTAGACAAGGTACATGAACACACAGATAGAAGCTAGACACAGGTACATGAAAAACACAGATAGAAGCTAGACACAGGTACATTTAACACACAGATAGAAGCTAGACACAGGTACATGAAACACAGATGAAGCTAGACACAGGAACAAGAACACACAGATAGAAGCTAGACACAGAAACAAGAACACCAGATAGAAGCTAGACACAGGTACATGAAAACACAGATAGAAGGCTAGACACAGGAACATGAAACACAGATAGAAGCTAGACACAGGTACATGAACACACAGATAGAAGCTAGACACAGGAACATGAACACACAGATAGAAGCTAGACACAGGAACAAGAACACACAGATAGAAGCTAGACACAGGTACATGAACACACAGATAGAAGCTAGACACAGGAACATGAACACACAGATAGCTAGACACAGGAACAAGAACACACAGATAGAAGCTAGACACAGAAAAAAAGAACACACAGATAGAAGCCCAGACACAGGAACATGAACACACAGATAGAAGCTAGACACAGGTACATGAACACACAGATAGAAGCTAGACACAGGTACGTGAACACACAGATAGAAGCTAGACACAGGTACATGAACACACAGATAGAAGCTAGACACAGGAACAAGAACACACAGATAGAAGCTAGACACAGAAACAAGAACACACAGATAGAAGCTAGACACAGGAACATGAACACACAGATAGAAGCTAGACACAGGGAACATGAAAAACACAGATAGAAGCTAGACACAGGAACAAGAAACACACAGATAGAAGCTAGACACGAACATGAACACACGATAAAGCTAGACACAGGTACATGGGAAAACACAGATAGAAGCTAGACACAGGTACATGAACACACAGATAGAAGCTAGACACAGGTACATGAACACATAGATAGAAGCTAGACACAGGTACATGAACACACAGATAGAAGCTAGACACAGGAACAAGAACACACAGATAGAAGCTAGACACAGGAACAAGAACACACAGATAGAAGCTAGACACAGGTACAAGAAAAACCACAGATAGAAGCTAGACACAGGTAACATGAACACATAGATAGAAGCTAGACACAGGGAAAATGAAACACAGATAGAAGCTAGACACAGGAACAAAAAACACACAGATGAAGCTAGACACAGGAACAAGAACACACAGATAGAAGCTAGACACAGGTACATGAACACACAGATAGAAGCTAAAGACACATGTACAAAAACACACAGAGAGACGCTAAAATAACAGAGGGAAGTTAGAAACACAGGTACAGAAACGTTAAGAGGCATTATATTTTAAATTTGTTTTCCACTACAATCACCGCCACCTTCCCGATGATCTGGCAGAGTACCACTCAGGTAGTGCTTGTAGCAATTCCTTCACAGTGACTGCACTCTAGCTCAGGGGTGCCTGTAATCACCTCCACATATATTACACCCCCACCTGTTGCTCTCACACATTATATATTCTACACTGATGCGCTTTACCACCTTAAAGGGAACATTTTGCTGGCGCTCTGTCGTTTTGTACCGAATCACAAGTACATATTTATATCTAAATTTTTAAAACAGTTATGAAAAACACACGTACCAGAGTGAGATATTTATTACGACGATGTTTCGAACTAAATATGGGTTTATTAGGTCTTCATAAAGACGTATTTGTCAATTACAAGGAATCCAACAATTTCAAATATCCCGCACACAGAGAAGCTGAAAACGACGTTTCGGTTCGACTTATACCATTAATGTGACGTAAATGACTCAAGTCGGACCGAAACGTCGTCATAGGCTTCTATTTCCCATGTGCGGGTTATATATGTATTGCTCCAGTAATGGTACTGTCCATTTTTTTCTGTATTTCAAGTTTATCTTAGTTAATTTACAAATTTGCACCTACACAGCATACACTCAAAATGTACATCGTTCTGTCTAGACGATTCATCAGCCAACATATATTAAAGACGTTCGCAGGAGAGATTGTGAAGGACCTGCCTAGTATGGGCCAACAGACCTGCTGCAGTGTTCCTCCCTTATGTTCTTATGTTCATTCTCAAGTTACTTCCCAGAAACAATGACCACACTGCTTTAAAAATAGTCACAAAAACACCTAAACACACTTATAACAATCCCAACCTCCTTCTAGGTAGGACACGTAAGTGATTATCAAATGGTATACAATACCGACAGGTTGGAACAGAACTTTGAAACAGAACTTCTCCAGGCTGAAGGACTGACAACCTCAAATCTACGACTTCAAGGGTGATTGACTGATTACATCGTCTTCACATCTCTACTGCTCCCGCCTACTTTCTGTACTCGACTAAAGAAGCATGCTGTGTAGGCGAAATGTTTCGAAATAAAGTTGCCTAAATGTTGCCTATGTGTCTTATCTACCAGGATTTCTCAAACTAGCGTATGGAAGCAACAATCGGGAGGGATCTGTATAAAAATAACCAGAGGATACCTGTACATGGCAGTAGTTCCATGAATCTTTCCCTAGTTACAGTACACCTGAGTTGATAATCTGAAGTTGATCGTATGAAGCGTGTTAGGCAGGCTACTGCATTAATGTGAAGATAGTTTGTATGTAACGTAAGGAGTTTATACTGTAGGGAAGATGTTCCATAAATGTGTAAATAATGTCAGTGGATATTATTTATACATTTATACAGCATCTTCCCTACAATATACATAATCTATCTTCACAATGGTTACAGTAAGATTTATCCAACCAGGTATATTTATACACCATAGGAAGGTTAGCATGGGCCACCACAGTGACCACAAGTGTAAGTTTTAACAGATGAATCTCCCACCAGCGTGGCTGTGGCGAACTCTAGCTCAAGTCTACTGTATTAATGGTGTTACCATTAATACAGTAGCCTACATAAAGCTTTTAGCTACAAACGAAAATGTGTCAAGAAATCCGGCAACAACTTAAAGATTACCCCTTCGAGGATACGTAAGAGTGGGCAGGTATAAGTGGATCCCTGCTGGATCAAAACGTTTAAAGGTGCCGTAGCTGGTGAACCCAGGTTGTGGCACGCCTGACGGCACACTCGTGGTCCTAGTAAAGTATCCCAGCTCAGGCTGATACACTCCATAACCTCCTGTGTGAAACTCATCCAGCCTGATGGAATGCAACACCATACCCATTCTACGTGACGCTCTCTTCCTTAAATACACTTTTTGCTCTAACTTTCCAGACTTCATATAAATGAGTAGCCACAATAGGCACATTTCATCAATAAACAACACTGCCTTGTAAGATCAGGTATCGTAAATACAATAATTATTAGTATTAATGAACGTGAAATAACAGACTAACAAAAGAACTAGCAGCAAAGTAGAGGCAGAAAAATTATGAATATATTAGTGTATAAAACTGTATATATATACAGGGAGTTATGTGTACATCTCAGTGTGGATAAATTAGGCACATGTGCAACTTTTGGGTATCTTTATTGAGGAAACGTTTCGCCACACAGTGGCTTCATCAGTTCATACGTAGGAGAAACGTTTTCTCAATAAAGATACCCAAGAGTTGCACATGTGTCTAATTTATCAACATGTCGGTTCTCTGAACCATTCATCTACAAACCTGTCAGACACTGCAAGTTCTTGGGATCTTAATACTTAGGAATTCTTCGCTTGCCTAATTCTTGGGCACGACCTACTTCCACATTGAACAAATGTGACACCACCTATGACTGCTGCACCTCTCCTGCCAACGGTTTATAAGCTGCTTCTCCGCACATATGCCGTATTCTATTCAAGATTGATGGACTGAACACATCGACTCAAGGTTGAGGGACTGATTACCTCATTCTCCTCCTGTTCTTCAAGTTTCTCCTACGTATGGACTGATGAAGCCACTGTGTGGCGAAACGTTTCCTCAATAAAGATACCCAAGAGTTGCACATGTGTCTAATTTATCAACATGTCGGTTCTCTGAACCATTCATCTACAAACATCTCAGTGTATATACAACGGGAGTTGTGTGTGTATCTCAGTGTATATACAACGGGAGTTGCGTGTGTATCTCACTGTATATACAACGGGAGTTGCGTCTGTATCTCACTGTATATACCGACGGGAGTTGCGTGTGTATCTCACTGTATATACAACGGGAGTTGCATGTGTATCTCACTGTATATACAACGGGAGTTGCGTGTGTATCTCACTGTATATACAACGGGAGTTGCGTGTGTATCTCTGTGAATATATACAGAGACCTGAGTACAACACAACCAAAACAAAACCTTGACAAAGACACAATAAATCACAAGGACGATGTAACATTGTACCTCTCGTATCAGACCATCGCCAACCAAAAAAAAAAAAGAAGTATAATATTTCGCTGTACTTGAAGTGACAAAACTAGTAAAAACCATAACAAATTAGAGGAAAATTTAGGCACACAGAAAAAACAGTTCACGGAGTAAATTACATCATTTCGTGTACACGTTAAGAGGTGTTTCCCGTCTCCATGTTTACTTTTCCTCTAACTACTTTTTCTGTACCTGTGCAGAATGCTTCTGTATCTCTCCTTGCATTTCTGCAAACCTTTTAAAAGTTTAAACACATTTGTAATTTTCTCTAAAGATTTTTCAGAGGCTTGAATGTGGGGTAACTACCCTGATGTAACTACCCTGGTGCAAAACTACCCCGGTGTAACTACCCCTGCGTAACTACCCCGGTGTAACTACCCCGGTGTAACTACCCTGGTGCAAAACTACCCCGGTGTAACTACCCCTGTGTAACTACCCCGGTGTAACTACCCCGGTGTAACTACCCCGGTGTAACTACCCCTGTGTAACTACCCCGGTGTAAAACTACCCCGGTGTAACTACCCCTGCGTAACTACCCCTGTGTAACTACCCCGATGTAAAACTACCCCGGTGTAACTACCCCGGTGTAAAGCTACCCCGGTGTATCTCTCCGTGTAAATACACCTTTATAGAGTTAACTAAAATTAACTAACTACAAGCAGGCATCTATAAAAAGTTAACTAGAATTAGCTAACTACAAGCAGAAGTCTACAGAGTTAACTAGAATTAGCCAACTACAAGCAGAAGTCTACAGAGTTAACTAGAATTAGCCAACTACAAGTGGGTAGTAACGAAAATTTAACGAAACATAATTCATAATTCCACATGTAAATATAGAATATATATATGTGTCGTGCCGAATAGGTAAAACTTGCGATTTTAGCTTAACAGCAACGCTCTTCTTTCCGAATAAGGGAAGCGAAAATTTGTGAATGCAATAATTTCGCAAAAAATCACTCTGAACCTAAAGAAAAAAAATATATTTGTGCTTGTTTATTAAATTATTGTAAACTCATCTAAAATATATTTAGTTGGAATAAGCTAAATTAAATTTGCGCTTGTTATAATAAGGTTAGGTAAGTTTTTTAAGGTTCTTTTGGAACAAAATCATTAATTTTTACAATAACACAAATTAAAAAAATATATACATCATTAAACGTACAAGAGAAAATTTTTAGAAAGGACTTAATCTTAAGCGAGTTCTTGCTAACTGACCAGCTTTACCTATTCGGCACGACATATATATATATATATATATATATATATATATATATATATATATATATATATATATATATATATACCTACAAATAATTACAAAGAGGTAACTAAAAAAAGGGTAACTAAACATAATTACGAAGGGGTATCTATAAACCCGAAATTACAAATAATTACAGAGGAAAATATAGGAGAGATAATTACACTGCAAACCCTGCACTCTCAAGCACCATCACTTAGCCCATTATATATGTTGTGTGTGTTATTATGTTATCAACCAGACAATACAAGTGTTATCTTATTAACAGTCAGACTATACCAGTGTTATCTTATTATCAACCAGATAATACAAGTGTTATCTTATTAACAGTCAGACTATACTAGTGTTATCTTATTATCAACCAGACAATACCTGTGTTGTATTATCAACCAGACAATACCTGTGTTGTATTATCAACCAGACAATACCTGTGTTATATTATCAACCAGACAATACCTGTGTTGTATTATCAACCAGACAATACCTGTGTTATATTATCAACCAGACAATACCTGTGTTATATTATCAACCAGATAATACCTGTGCTATATTATTATCAACCAGACAATACTTGTGTTATATTATCAACCAGACAAAACTTGTGTTATATTATCAACCAGACAATACTTGTATTATATTATCAACCAGACAATACTTGTATTATATTATCAACCAGACAATACTTGTGTTATATTATCAACCAGACAATACCTGTGTTACATTATCAACCAGACAATACTTGTGTTATATTATCAACCAGACAAAACTTGTGTTATATTATCAACCAGACAAAACTTGTGTTATATTATCAACCAGACAAAACTTGTGTTATATTATCAACCAGACAAAACTTGTGTTATATTATCAACCAGACAATACTTGTATTATATTATCAACCAGACAATACTTGTGTTATATTATCAACCAGACAATACCTGTGTTACATTATCAACCAGACAATACTTGTGTTATATTATCAACCAGACAATACTTGTGTTATATTATCAACCAGACAATACCTGTGTTACATTATCAACCAGACAATACTTGTGTTATATTATCAACCAGACAAAACTTGTGTTATATTATCAACCAGACAATACTTGTGTTATATTATCAACCAGACAATACTTGTATTATATTATCAACCAGACAATACTTGTGTTATATTATCAACCAGACAATACCTGTGTTACATTATCAACCAGACAATACTTGTGTTATATTATCAACCAGACAATACTTGTGTTATATTATCAACCAGACAATACCTGTGTTACATTATCAACCAGACAATACTTGTGTTATATTATCAACCAGACAAAACTTGTGTTATATTATCAACCAGACAAAACTTGTGTTATATTATCAACCAGACAATACTTGTATTATATTATCAACCAGACAATACTTGTGTTATATTATCAACCAGACAATACCTGTGTTACATTATCAACCAGACAATACTTGTGTTATATTATCAACCAGACAATACTTGTGTTATATTATCAACCAGACAATACCTGTGTTACATTATCAACCAGACAATACTTGTGTTATATTATCAACCAGACAAAACTTGTGTTATATTATCAACCAGACAATACTTGTGTTATATTATCAACCAGACAATACTTGTATTATATTATCAACCAGACAATACTTGTGTTATATTATCAACCAGACAATACCTGTGTTACATTATCAACCAGACAATACTTGTGTTATATTATCAACCAGACAATACCTGTGTTACATTATCAACCAGACAATACCTGTGTTACATTATCAACTAGACAATACCTGTGCTACATTATCAACCAGACAATACCTGTGTTATATTATCAACCAGATAATACCTGTGTTACATTATCAACTAGACAATACCTGTGTTACATTATCAACCAGACAATACCTGTGTTACATTATCAACCAGACAATACCTGTGTTACATTATCAACTAGACAATACCTGTGTTACATTATCAACCAGACAATACCTGTGTTACATTATCAACTAGACAATACCTGTGCTACATTATCAACCAGACAATACCTGTGTTATATTATCAACCAGATAATACCTGTGCTATATTATTATCAACCAGACAATACTTGTGTTATATTATCAACCAGACAAAACTTGTGTTATATTATCAACCAGACAATACTTGTATTATATTATCAACCAGACAATACTTGTATTATATTATCAACCAGACAATACTTGTGTTATATTATCAACCAGACAATACCTGTGTTACATTATCAACCAGACAATACTTGTGTTATATTATCAACCAGACAAAACTTGTGTTATATTATCAACCAGACAATACCTGTGTTACATTATCAACCAGACAATACTTGTGTTATATTATCAACCAGACAATACTTGTGTTATATTATCAACCAGACAATACCTGTGTTACATTATCAACCAGACAATACCTGTGTTACATTATCAACTAGACAATACCTGTGCTACATTATCAACCAGACAATACCTGTGTTATATTATTGTCAACCAGACAATACCTGTGTTATATTATCAACCAGACAATACCTGTGTTATATTATCAACCAGATAATACTTGTGTTATATTATCAACCAGACAATACCTGTGTTATATTATCAACCAGACAATACCTGTGTTATATTATCAACCAGACAATACCTGTGTTATATTATCAACCAGACAATACCTGTGTTATATTATTATCAACCAGACAATACCTGTGTTATATTATCAACCAGATAATACTTGTGTTATATTATCAACCAGACAATACCTGTGTTATATTATCAACCAGATAATACTTGTGTTATATTATCAACCAGACAATACTTGTGTTATATTATCAACCAGACAATACCTGTGTTACATTATCAACCAGACAATACCTGTGTTATATTATCAACCAGATAATACTTGTGTTATATTATCAACCAGACAATACCTGTGTTATATTATCAACCAGATAATACTTGTGTTATATTATCAACCAGACAATACCTGTGTTATATTATCAACCAGATAATACTTGTGTTATATTATCAACCAGACAATACTTGTGCAATATTATTATCAACCAGACAATACCTGTGTTATATTATTATCAACCAGACAATACCTGTGTTATATTATTATCAACCAGACAATACCTGTGTTATATTATTATCAACCAGACAATACTTGTGCTATATTATTATCAACCAGACAATACCTGTGTTATATTATTATCAACCAGACAATACCTGTGTTATATTATTATCAACCAGACAATACCTGTGTTATATTATCAACCAGATAATACTTGTGTTATATTATCAACCAGATAATACTTGTGTTATATTATCAACCAGACAATACCTGTGTTACATTATCAACCAGACAATACTTGTGTTATATTATCAACCAGACAATACCTGTGTTACATTATCAACCAGACAATACTTGTATTATATTATCAACCAGACAATACTTGTGTTATATTATCAACCAGACAATACTTGTGTTATATTATCAACCAGACAATACTTGTGTTATATTATCAACCAGACAATACTTGTGTTATATTATCAACCAGACAATACTTGTGTTATATTATCAACCAGACAATACCTGTGTTATATTATCAACCAGACAATACTTGTGCAATATTATCATCATCAACCAGACAATAACACCAAGAGCAAACTTCTAGAGATTATATTAAAGGAGGAAGCTTGTTAGGAGTACTGCCTCAGTGTTTACACCTGAGTTAGGAACACTGCCTCAGTGTTTACATCTGAGTTAGGAACACTGCCTCAGTGTTTACACCTGAGTTAGGAACACTGCCTCAGTGTTTACACCTGAGTTAGGAACACTGCCTCAGTGTTTACACCTGAGTTAGGAACACTGCCTCAGTGTTTACACCTGAGTTAGGAACACTGCCTCAGTGTTTACATCTGAGTTAGGAGCACTGCCTCAGTGTTTACACCTGAGTTAGGAACACTGCCTCAGTGTTTACACCTGAGATAGGAACACTGCCTCAGTGTTTACACCTGAGATAGGAACACTGCCTCAGTGTTTACACCTGAGTTAGGAACACTGCCTCAGTGTTTACACCTGAGTTAGGAACACTGCCTCAGTGTTTACACCTGAGTTAGGAACACATGCCTCAGTGTTTACACCTGAGTTAGTAGCACTGCCTCAGTGTTTACACCTGAGTTAGGAACACTGCCTCAGTGTTTACACCTGAGTTAGGAACACTGCCTCAGTGTTTACACCTGAGTTAGGAACACTGCCTCAGTGTTTACACCTGAGTTAGGAACACTGCCTCAGTGTTTACACCTGAGTTAGGAACACTGCCTCAGTGTTTACATCTGAGTTAGGAGCACTGCCTCAGTGTTTACACCTGAGTTAGGAACACTGCCTCAGTGTTTACACCTGAGATAGGAACACTGCCTCAGTGTTTACACCTGAGATAGGAACACTGCCTCAGTGTTTACACCTGAGTTAGGAACACTGCCTCAGTGTTTACACCTGAGTTAGGAACACTGCCTCAGTGTTTACACCTGAGTTAGGAACACTGCCTCAGTGTTTACACCTGAGTTAGTAGCACTGCCTCAGTGTTTACACCTGAGTTAGGAACACTGCCTCAGTGTTTACACCTGAGTTAGGAACACTGCCTCAGTGTTTACACCTGAGTTAGGAACACTGCCTCAGTGTTTACACCTGAGTTAGGAACACTGCCTCAGTGTTTACACCTGAGTTAGGAACACTGCCTCAGTGTTTACACCTGAGTTAGGAACACTGCCTCAGTGTTTACACCTGAGTTAAACATCGCTCACTCTCACATACCCTCATCTTTCCTTCATTTAATATATTTAAAATACATACAGCACAAGAGTTCTACACACCCACACAATATTACATTTATATACATATATTACAGGGCTAAAAGTTCATTGACGGAGCCATGATCTGGGATAGCCTAACGAGCCCTGAAACCAGACCTGCTTCCCCCAACAACTACAAACAGTCGCACTGGGATGGCCCAGTAGTGGAGAATATGGCCTCAACAAAACCTCAGAGTGTGTCAGGGAAGGATAGAGCCTGCCTCCTGGCAGTGACAGCTCCTCATGCAGGGGACTTTCTGTTGGCTGTTCCCAACTCCAGCCATGGTACACGCCTTGACCCACAGACCATCTGCATTGGTGTTGCCCATCGACTTGCCGCCCCTATTTGTGGCAGTGAAGCAGCAGACCGATCCGGGAACCATGGTCTTGTGTGCCGTAAATCCGAGGAAAACATTGCAAGACATGAGGAAGTTAATGACATCAAGAGGAGCCTCACAACAGCCGGATGCCCAGCAGTAAGGGAGCCACCCCAACTATGCAGATCTGATGGCAGCGCCAGAAGTGTCCAGATGGTATCACCCTTCAAGCCTGGACAGACGGTAAGGTGGTGTGGGACTACATATGTTCATCTACCTTGGCTGATACCCATCTCCAATACACCAATGAGGAAGGAGGGGCAGGTGTCAGCTTCAGGGAGTCCCAAAAGTCTAGAAAATATAGAGACCTTGGCCATCATTGTATGTCTGTTTCCACAGGCTCAGAGACCCTTGGCTCATGAGGAAAGAGTGCATCTACACTGACATCATTACTGAAGAAACTTTCGATCCTGGACCTTGGTCGCTCGAAACAACTCATCAGGGTAACCAGGGATCCCAGGGCAGCTAGTTTTCTGTTCCAGTGACTCAGTGCAGCTGTTCAGAGGGGTAATGCATGCTGTATTTTGGGCACACGCCCCAGCTCTGAGGAGCTAGATGAGATTTCAGAATTATGAGTGACAAACACGTAAAAATATGTACTAGACATATATCTCTCGCACCTCATGCCATCTCTGTATTAGCAATGTACTTCTTAATCTTCAGTATCATATGTAATATATATATATAATATATATATATATATATATATATATATATATATATATATATATATATATATATATATACATCATTCACACACACGAGTCATTTCATACGTCATGGTAACTATTTTTTTTATTGAGGACGGTACTATAAATGGAAAAATTCGAAATATACATTTAAAACCTCATAAAAATAAACATTAAATGGCGTCATCATTTTGGGCCTATACATAGGCGTTTAAAATAAATAAGCCCCAAAAGATAGCACTTTTCATCATTTTGTTTTCATTAGTCGTGAAAAAACATTATATACTGCAAGGAATATAACAACACGACTCAACAACTTCACTGTAGTTCCCCTGACTCGAAAAGTGGTAATAATAAGCTTGTAAACAAACCTGGGAACGAGTGGGAGTTGAACCCATGGCGAGTGAGTCCTGTTCGTTTCAGGACTCACTTGTCCTGGGTTCAAGTCCCACCGGTTCCGTGAGTAGTCTCCCTCGTTATTCATCAGTAGTTAAATAACAAAAAAAGGCACAATGCCGTGACTGGAACGATACACAAATAACCCGCACATAAAAGAGAGAAGCTTACGACGACGTTTCGGTCCGACTTGGACCATTTGCAAAGTCACACTAACCAGAAGTGGAGCAGGACGGCTATATATAGGCAGCAAGAGGTGGTGGTGGTAGTAGTAGTAGTAGTAGTAGTAGTAGTAGTAGTAGTAGTAGTAGTACAAGAATGGTATATAATACCGACTGGCTCGTCCTCCTTATTCCCCACTTCTACCACTACCACAACTACTACCTCTTCTACTACTACTACTACTACTACTACTACTACTACTACTACTACTACTGATGAAATTAAGACACATGTGCGGCGTCTGGGTGTCTTTGTTGTGGACGTTTCGCCATCCATCACTCACTGAGGGATGGTAGTGCTCGAACACCCACCTTACTCTTCTGACATCACTCACTGGGGATGGTAGTGCTGGAACACCCACCTTACTCTCCTGACATCACTCACTGGGGGATGGTAGTGCTAGAACACCCACCTTACTCTTCTGACATCACTCACTGGGGGATGGTAGTGCTAGAACACCCACCTTACTCTCCTGACATCACTCACTGGGGGATGGTAGTGCTAGAACACCCACCTTACTCTTCTGACATCACTCACTGGGGATGGTAGTGCTCGAACACCCACCTTACTCTTCTGACATCACTCACTGGGGGATGGTAGTGCTAGAACACCCACCTTACTCTCCTGACATCACTCACTGGGGGATGGTAGTGCTGGAACACCCACCTTACTCTCCTGACATCACTCACTGGGGGATGGTAGTGCTAGAACACCCACCTTACTCTCCTGACATCACTCACTGGCGGATGGTAGTGCTAGAACACACACCTTACTCTCCTGACATCACTCACTGGCGGATGGTAGTGCTAGAACACACACCTTACTCTCCTGACATCACTCACTGGGGGATGGTAGTGCTGGAACACCCACCTTACTCTCCTGACATCACTCACTGGCGGATGGTAGTGCTAGAACACACACCTTACTCTTCTGACATCACTCACTGGGGATGGTAGTGCTGGAACACCCACCTTACTCTCCTGACATCACTCACTGGGGGATGGTAGTGCTGGAACACCCACCTTACTCTTCTGACATCACTCACTGGGGATGGTAGTGCTGGAACACCCACCTTACTCTCCTGACATCACTCACTGGCGGATGGTAGTGCTAGAACACCCACCTTACTCTTCTGACATCACTCACTGGGGATGGTAGTGCTGGAACACCCACCTTACTCTTCTGACATCACTCACTGGGGATGGTAGTGCTGGAACACCCACCTTACTCTCCTGACATCACTCACTGGGGGATGGTAGTGCTGGAACACCCACATTACTCTCCTGACATCACTCACTGGGGGATGGTAGTGCTGGAACACCCACCTTACTCTCCTGACATCACTCACTGGGGGATGGTAGTGCTGGAACACCCACCTTACTCTCCTGACATCACTCACTGGGGGATGGTAGTGCTAGAACACCCACCTTACTCTCCTGACATCACTCACTGGGGGATGGTAGTGCTGGAACACCCACCTTACTCTCCTGACATCACTCACTGGGGGATGGTAGTGCTAGAACACCCACCTTACTCTCCTGACATCACTCACTGGGGGATGGTAGTGCTGGAACACCCACCTTACTCTCCTGACATCACTCACTGGGGGGTGGTAGTGCTGGAACACCAACCTTACTCTCCTGACATCACTCACTGGGGGGTGGTAGTGCTGGAACACCCACCTTACTCTCCTGACATCACTCACTGTCATTATTTACACACTTAAGACATCATTACTGAAGAAACTTTCGATCCTGGACCTTGGTCGCTCGAAATGATGGTTTGCAGTGACCAAGGTGCCAGGAGGGAAACGTACACTTGGGTCCTTTCAGCCATAATAATAATAATAATAATAATAATAATAATAATAATAATAATAATAATAATAATAATAATCTTAATTTCTACAAGTACATGATGCAACTTATACAGACCATAGCTAACATCAATGATATACTACACTATATAGAATGCTCTTGGTTATTCAGAGAATTTCAGACAAATTAGGTTGTCCCCCAGAATGCGACCAACACCATTCGACTAACACCCAGATACCTATTTTACTACTAGGTGAACAAGGACAGCAGGTGCCTTAAGGAAACACGTCCTAACGTTTCCACCTCTACCGGGGATCGAACCACGGACCTCAATGCGAGAGCTGAGTGCGCTACCAACCGAGCCACGGTAATATACCACCTACTTTCATTATGATTTAATTTCAAAGTTCAAGTACTCTTCGCCAGGGAAATGTTTGTAAGAGCACAACGTCATTGTACACAAATAACCCGCACATAGAAGAGAGGAGCTAATGACGATGTTTCGGTCCGTCTTGGACCATTTACAAAGTCACACTAACAGAAAGGAGAGGAGGAGGGAGTATACGGAGGCCAGCAGACAGGGACGGGAGCAAGAGAGGTAGTAGTAGAGGAGGTGGTGGTGGTGGTGGTGGTGGTGGTGGTGGTGGTGGTAGTGGTGGTAGTGGTGGTAGGAGTAGTAACAGTAGTAGAAGGAATAGTAATAGTAGTAATAGCAGTAGTAATAGCAGTAATAGTAGCAGTAGTAATAGTAGCAGTAGTAATAGTAGTAGTAATAGTAGTAGTAATAGTAACAGTAATAGTAGTAATAGTAAGAGTAGTTAACATGACTTACGAAATCGTAATGACACGATTGCAAACAAACCATACCACGGGTGGGGATAGAACCCGCGGTCAGAGAGTCTCAAAACTCCAGACCGTCGCGCTAGCCACTGGACCAGCTAGCCACAATAAGATTCATCCAACTAGGTATATTTCTACACCATAGGAAGGTTAGCATAGGCACCACTGTGACCACAAATGCTAGCTGGAGATTAGTCTGTAAAAACTAGTATTTGTGGTCACAGTGGTGCCTATGCTAACCTTCCTACGATGTAGAAATATACCTAGTTGGATGAATCTTATTGTGGCTAGCTGGTCCAGTGGCTAACGCGACGGTCTGGAGTTTTGAGACTCTATGATCGCGGGTTCTATCCCTGCCCGTGGTATGGTTAGTAAGAGTAGTAGTAGTAAGAGTAGTAGTAGTAATAGTAGTAATAGTGGTAGTAATAGTAGTAGTTGTAATAATAACAGTAGCAGTAGTAGTAGTAGTAGCAGCAGTAGTGGAGTCAGTCAAATATTAAGAAAGAGGAGCACTACAAGGGAGCCAAGGGACCACAGAGAGTAGGAACAAGAACACTGAGGGGAGACAAAATAATGAAAGAATAAATACTCAAGACAGAAGAAAGAAAACTCAAACTCCCTACCCTTGTGAACTCTCCTGTCCTCTGTCACGGCGAATACTGATAATATTCACCTTCAATCCCAGCAACAACAACAACAACTAGTGATGGATAACCATCACTGTGCTAATATTCTTTGTAATGTAAATTAACATTAGAGAAAATAATATGTGCATAACATGTGTTTTTTATCTACTTCCTTCGTACGCATGCGCACAGTCAGGTCTGATGACGTCACTGGATGTTTACCAGTTTTTAAAATGTACCTTTTAAATTTTCCGCATTAGTAATTATTTTTAATTAAATATAGTTGCCATGGTTCATTACATGACCCTCGTGTGTGTGTGTGTGTGTGTGTGTGTGTGTGTGTGTGTGTGTGTGTGTGTGTGTGTGTGTGTGTGTGTGTGTGTGTGTGTATGTGTGTGTGTGTGTGTGTGTGTGTGTGTGTGTGTGTGTGTGTGTGTGTGTGCGCGCGCGTGCGTATGTATGTGTGTGTTAGTTACCATTTTGCCCTAGGCACATGTCGATTAGACACTAGGCCTGTTGTATATTCGTGCATGTTTGTGTGTGTGTTTGTGTGTGTGTGTGTGTGTGTGTGTGTGTGTGTGTGTGTGTGTGTGTGTGTGTGTGTATGTATGTATGTGTGTGTACTCACCTAGTTGAGGTTGCGGGGGTCGAGTCCGAGCTCCTGGCCCCGCCTCTTCACTGATCGCTACTAGGTCACTCTCCCTGAGCCGTGAGCTTTATCATACCTCTGCTTAAAGCTATGTATGGATCCTGCCTCCACTACATCGCTTCCCAAACTATTCCACTTACTGACTACTCTGTGGCTGAAGAAATACTTCCTAACATCCCTGTGATTCATCTGTGTCTTCAGCTTCCAACTGTGTCCCCTTGTTACTGTGTCCAATCTCTGGAACATCCTGTCTTTGTCCACCTTGTCAATTCCTCTCAGTATTTTGTATGTCGTTATCATGTCCCCCCTATCTCTCCTGTCCTCCAGTGTCGTCAGGTTGATTTCCCTTAACCTCTCCTCGTAGGACATACCTCTTAGCTCTGGGACTAGTCTTGTTGCAAACCTTTGCACTTTCTCTAGTTTCTTTACGTGCTTGGCTAGGTGTGGGTTCCAAACTGGTGCCGCATACTCCAATATGGGCCTAACGTATACGGTGTACAGGGTCCTGAACGATTCCTTATTAAGATGTCGGAATGCTGTTCTGAGGTTTGCTAGGCGCCCATATGCTGCAGCAGTTATTTGGTTGATGTGCGCTTCAGGAGATGTGTCTGGTGTTATACTCACCCCAAGATCTTTTTCCTTGAGTGAGGTTTGTAGTCTCTGACCCCCTAGACTGTACTCCGTCTGCGGCCTTCTTTGCCCTTCCCCAATCTTCATGACTTTGCACTTGGTGGGATTGAACTCCAGGAGCCAATTGCTGGACCAGGTCTGCAGCCTGTCCAGATCCCTTTGTAGTTCTGCCTGGTCTTCGATCGAATGAATTCTTCTCATCAACTTCACGTCATCTGCAAACAGGGACACCTCAGAGTCTATTCCTTCCGTCATGTCGTTCACAAATACCAGAAACAGCACTGGTCCTAGGACTGACCCCTGCGGGACCCCGCTGGTCACAGGTGCCCAATCTGACACCTCGCCACGTACCATGACTCGCTGCTGTCTTCCTGACAAGTATTCCCTGATCCATTGTAGTGCCTTCCCTGTTATCCCTGCTTGGTCCTCCAGTTTTTGCACCAATCTCTTGTGTGGAACTGTGTCAAACGCCTTCTTGCAGTCCAAGAAAATGCAATCCACCCACCCCTCTCTCTCTTGTCTTACTGCTGTCACCATGTCATAGAACTCCAGTAGGTTTGTGACACAGGATTTCCCGTCCCTGAAACCATGCTGGCTGCTGTTGATGAGATCATTCCTTTCTAGGTGTTCCACCACTCTTCTCCTGATAATCTTCTCCATGATTTTGCATACTATACATGTCAGTGACACTGGTCTGTAGTTTAATGCTTCATGTCTGTCTCCTTTTTTAAAGATTGGGACTACATTTGCTGTCTTCCATGCCTCAGGCAATCTCCCTGTTTCGATAGATGTATTGAATATTGTTGTTAGGGGTACACATAGCGCCTCTGCTCCCTCTCTCAATACCCATGGGGAGATGTTATCTGGCCCCATTGCCTTTGAGGTATCTAGCTCACTCAGAAGCCTCTTCACTTCTTCCTCGGTTGTGTGCACTGTGTCCAGCACTTGGTGGTGTGCCCCACCTCTCCGTCTTTCTGGAGTCCCTTCTGTCTCCTCTGTGAACACTTCTTTGAATCTCTTGTTGAGTTCTTCACATACTTCACGGTCATTTCCTGTTGTCTCTCCTCCTTCCTTCCTTAGCCTGATTACCTGGTCCTTGACTGTTGTTTTCCTCCTGATGTAGCTGTACAACAGTTTCGGGTCAGATTTGGCTTTCGCTGCTATGTCATTTTCATATTGTCTTTGGGCCTCCCTTCTTATCTGTGCATATTCGTTTCTGGCTCTACGACTGTTCTCCTTATTCTCCTTTGTGTGTGTGTGTGTGTGTGTGTGTGTATGTGTGTGTGTGTGTATGTGTGTGTGTGTGTGTGTGTGTGTGTATACTTACCTAGTTGAGGTTGCAGGGGTCGAGTCCAAGCTCCTGGCCCCACCAGGAGTGTGTGTGTGTGTCTGAGTGTGTGTGTGTGTGTGTGTGTGTGTGAGTGTGTGTGTGTGTGTGTGTGTGTGTACTTACCTAGTTGAGGTTGCAGGGGTAGAGTCCAAGCTCCTGGCCCCGCCAGGAGTGTGTGTGTGCGTGTGTGTGTGTGCGCGTGTGTGTGTGTGTGTATGTGTGTATGTGTATGTGTGTGTGTGTGTGTGTGTGTGTGTGTGTGTGTGTGTGTGTGTGTGTGTGTGTGTGTGTGTGTGTGTGTGTGTTAGTTACCATTTTGCCCTAGGCACATGTCGATTAGACGCTAGGCCTGTTGTATATACGTGCATGTTTGTGTGTGTGTGTGTGTGTGTGTGTGTACTTACCTAGTTGAGGTTGCAGGGGTAGAGTCCAAGCTCCTGGCCCCGCCAGGAGTGTGTGTGTGCGTGTGTGTGTGTGTGCGTGTGTGTGTGTGCGTGTGTGTGTGTGTATGTGTATGTGTGTGTATGTGTGTGTATGTGTGTATGTGTATGTGTGTGTGTGTGTGTGTGTGTGTGTGTGTGTGTGTGTGTGTGTGTGTTAGTTACCATTTTGCCCTAGGCACATGTCGATTAGACGCTAGGCCTGTTGTATATACGTGCATGTTTGTGTGTGTGTGGTGTGTGTGTGTGTGTGTGTGTGTGTGTGTGTGTGTGTGTGTGTGTGTAGGTGTGTGTGTGTATATATATGTGTGTGTGTGTGTGTGTGTGTGTGTGTGTGTGTGTGTGTGTGTGTGTGTGTGTGTGTGTGTGTGGTGTGGTGTGTGTGTGTGTGTGTGTGAAAATGCGTGCGTGCATGCAGTGGAAGACAACGGATGGCAGTGGAAGACAGTAGAGGGCAGTGGAAGACAACGGATGGCAGTGGAAGACAGCGGATGGCAGTGGAAGATAGCGAATGGCAGTGGAAGACAGCAGATGGCAGTGGAAGACAGCAGATGGCAGTGGAAGACAGCAGATGAAAGTGGAGTGACAGCCTGACGTACAAGCACTTCCCACACCACGTCAGGGTTCTAGATGGAGTGTAGGCAATATACTCTAACGAGAACAGCACACACAACCCATAAGACTGTATAATTAGTTCCTATTGAATTCAGTATCCAGGTAAGCCCAGTGGAGCTGGATTTATTCAAGAACATCCTTTGAAAGTGAATGAACTCTCCAACTGATAGATAAGATGTTGGAAACATTACAACAGAAGCCAACAACTGACAAGGATGAAGGGTAAGCAAGCTTGAGTGAGCGTGTAAGCTGTGCTAGCTTGAACCTGGCGGCCACTGACCTTACCTGATACTTGACCTGGCAGAGATCTGCTGACGTCCACTCGTATCACATAACAAGCAGAGCATCACAGTAATGTTACAGATATCGACACCATGCCCAGCCCTTCTAGGGTAGGGTAGGTGCCTGAGCCCGAGCCTTTAGCTCATAAGACTGTCATTCCCATTTGCCCCCTTGGGGCGGGGATGGCAGACCAGAAAGGCCTAGCTTGTGGCTAGGCCTGGGGACAGTTGGTCCCAAAGATGAGGAGGTACTTGTGCCTCCTTCCATGGGAGACTTAGGTCTCAGACACTCCCTAAAGAGGGAGCCAAGGCCGGGCCACCACTTGGAAAAGGCCCGGGCCGGGAGAATAACTGCTAATCTTTAATAATAATAATAATGTTACAGATATCATAAACTATAAAACAATCGCTGACAGGCGATCTTAACAATGCAAGACAAGCCACGGGGGGGGGGGGATCTTTAGCCCAAGCGCCCCCACACTCCCCAGCGCGTCACCAGGAGCTGTGCAATGTTGCAAGGGCAACAGGAGAAGTAGGGAAAGTTTTTAGACTATGGTAGTACAGTGACACCCTACCTCTCCTGTTGTTGCCCTTGCAACATTGCACAGCTCCTGATGACGAACTGACAAGTGTGAGAGTACTTGAGCTAAAGATTCCCCTCCCCCCGTGGCTTGTCTTGCATATCATAAACTGTTACACTGCCTGTACTCTGGCGGAGGGGAAGGGTAAGGATGCTGCAGTTTGGAGTGCCAGCTCGACACCCCCCACCCGGGGGTCCAATGTTGGGTCACCTACTGGACCAGACCCGGGCCGGGACAATACCTGCGAACCACATCGAATCGAGTGTCAGCATTTCTGGCAAGACAGTGACTGAATGACAGTGTAAATGCTTTCTTCTTTATCGCGTCACCCTGCCTCGGTGGGAGACGGCCAGAATATTAACAAATACATAATAATCTTAGTACAACTATATCCTAGAATATAATAAGGTTACTGCATATAGTTTTTTCTTATATTCAAGAACTGATGTGAACGCCAATGGATATAAGTCACTGACTTTTTTTTTGGTTATCCTAGATAATTTACACAATGTATGATAACTGTACTTAGGTGTACATGTGCCTAAATAAACTTGTTTGTGTTCACAGAAGTGCATGACTCCTCGAAGTTTTCTGAAGTACTCGGAGGCTACTGGTAACTGCAGCGCAGGAGACACCATGCATGACCTACTGACCATACAGTGTCAGCTCAAATATAACTATCATACCAACAGATTAGTAAAGGCATTCATTTGTTATTTTTATTTCATTAAATTCACAAAATGCAAAACCCATATGATGCAATTTTTAAATTATGTAACACAGCAATTATTGCACGATTAACAAGTCACTATCTAAGGTATACGATCACTTGCAACCTTGAGTCATCAATCACCACTGGTACCACAGTTAATGTTATAACGCTCTCTAACAATCACCAACAAGAGAGTTGGTTCTCGTAAACCGTCCATTTCCTCCACCATCAACCTCTCCCTCCCTCAGCTGTGCCTGAGAGTTGATTAAATTGTTTACAGGTGTGTGGAGGCATGTATTTCGGCGGTGCTGGTGTGGCAGTGGTGGTGGTAGGGCTGGTAGTGGTGGCAGGGCTGGTGGTGGTGGTGGTGGTGGTGGTAGGGCTGGTGGTCGTCGTAGAGGTTTAGCATGTATCGAGTTGGTGGTGGGAGTGGTAGTTATGGTGATAATGGTGGAGGCTGGTGATGGTGCTCGTGAGGCTGGTGATTGTGTTGGTGGTGATGGTGGTGGAGAACAGTAATAGTGGTGCCAAGCAGAGACTATCAACCTCTACCTACACTAAGGACTTTCGTGTGTTACCTAGGTGTGAGAGTTAAGGATATAAAAGGTTCTCTCCTAATCCTCCAGCTACTGCCAGCTTAAACACTGGGTAAAAATATACCATACAACACTGGGAAAGTGGCATAGAATTTACAGGGAAAGGGTGGGGGCAAAAGTGAATGGTAGATGTGAGCTACAAGTACCTCTTTCTTAAACTAATCTTGGTACTCCACTGACACTGTTCACACTTATTTCCGCTGATTGATGGCAAAAACAAATTTTGATTCTGCTAATTCGACAAAGAATAACCTTGCAGAATAGGCCAAACTCAGCGACTGGGTTTAATCGGCACAACAAACATTGCCACTGGTTAAGACACGTAGGCAACAGTTAGTCATCTTTAATCAGAAAAGTTTCGGATTTCGACAGTATACAAGTCTCCACAGTCGCTTGATCTCCACATTATTTCAGACTATGGAACAGAACTCTTCTTCAGGCTGAGAGACTGACAACCTCAAATCTACGTCTTCAAGGGCGATGGACTGATTACATATTCTTCACATCTCTACTGCCCCTGCCTACTTTCTATACTCGACTGAAGAAGCCTACTGTGTAGGTGAAACGTTTCGGATACCTAACTGTTGCCTAGGTGTCTTACTTATCAACCTGTCGGTATTGTATACCATTAAGATATTCACCAATAGTTACAGTTCTTATAATAATGGTATATAACACCGAGAAGTTAATAAGACATATGTGCAACACTTTGATATCTTTGTTTCCAGAATGTTTTGCTTACATAGTAAGCTTCTTCAGTCGAATAGAGGTGACTGAAATTGGAGACAGAAAGAGTGGAACCGTAAAGATGAGATCAGTCCCTGAGTCTTGAGAAGCGTCCAGCTCCAGGGTTACTACCAGTGGTTACTACCAGTGGTTACTACCAGTGGTTACTACCAGTGGTTACTACCAGTGGTTACTACCAGTGGTTACTACCAGTGGTTATCACCAGTGGTTACTACCAGTGGTTACTACCAGTGGTTACTACCAGTGGTTATCACCAGTGGCTACCACCAGTGGTGCAAGACCTGTTGGCTTAGTGCTTCACCATAACTGTAATAATGGTAGTGTACCTCAGTCAGGTGTGTACCACTACACTGATACACTACATGCAACACACTGCTACTACATGCAACACACTGCCATTACATGCAACACACTGCCACACTACACGCAACACACTGCCATTACATGCAACACACTGCCAAACTACACGCAACACACTGCCATTACATGCAACACACTGCCAAACTACACGCAACACACTGCCATTACATGCAACACACTGCCACACTACACGCAACACACTGGCACTACATACAACACACTGCCACACTACACGCAACACACTGCCAGAACATACAACACACTGCCAGTAAATGCAACACTGCCACACTATACATAACACACTGCCACACTATACACAACACACTGCCACACTACACGCAAGAAACTGCCACACTACACGCAACACACTGCCACACTAAACGCAACACACTGCCACACTAAACGCAATACACTGCCACACTAAACGCAATACACTGCCACACTACACGCAACACACTGCCACACTACACGCAACACACTGCCACACTACACGCAACACACTGCCACACTACACGCAACACACTGCCACACTACACGCAACACACTGCCACACTACACGCAACACACTGCCACACTACACGCAACACACTGCCACACTACAAGCAACACACTGCCACACTACACGCAACACACTGCCACACTACACGCAACACTGCCACATTACACGCAACACACTGCCACACTACACGCAACACACTGCCACACTACACGCAACACACTGCCACACTACACGCAACACTGCCACACTACACGCAACACACTGCCACACTACACGCAACACACTGCCACACTACACGCAACACACTGTCACACTACACGCCACACACTGCCACACTACATGCAACACTGCCACACTACACGCCACACACTGCCACACTACACGCCACACACTGCCACACTACATGCAACACACTGCCACACTACACGCAACACACTGTCACACTACACGCCACACACTGCCACACTACATGCAACACTGCCACACTACACGCCACACACTGCCACACTACACGCCACACACTGCCACACTACATGCAACACACTGCCACACTACACTCCACACACTGCCACACTATATGCAACACTGCCACACTACATGCAACACACTGCCACACTACACGCCACACACTGCCACACTACACGCAACACACTGCCACACTACACGCAACACACTGCCACACGACACGCAACACTGCCACACTACACGCCACACTATACGCAACACTGCCACACTACATGCAACACACTGCCACACTACATGCAACACACTGCCACACTACACGCAACACTGCCACACTACATGCAACACACTGCCACACTACACGCAACACACTGCCACACTACACGCAACACACTGCCACACTACATGCAACACTGCCACACTACATGCAACACACTGCCACACTACATGCAACACACTGCCACACTACACGCAACACACTGCCACACTACACGCAACACACTGCCACACTATATGCAACACTGCCACACTACATGCAACACACTGCCACACTACACGCAACACACTGCCACACTACACGCAACACTGCCACACTACATGCAACACACTGTCACACTACATGCAACACACTGCCACACTACAAGCAACACTGCCACACTACACGCAACACACTGCCACACTACACGCAACACACTGCCACACTACACGCAACACACTGCCACACTACAAGCAACACTGCCACACTACATACAACACACTGCCACACTACAAGCAACACTGCCACACTACATACAACACACTGCCACACTACACGCAACACACTGCCACACTACACGCAACACTGCCATACTACATGCAACACACTGCCACACTACATGCAACACACTGCCACACTACAAGCAACACTGCCACACTACATACAACACACTGCCACACTACACGCAACACACTGCCACACTACACGCAACACTGCCACACTACACGCAACACTGCCACACTACATGCAACACACTGCCACACTACACGCAACACTGCCACACTACATGCAACACACTGCCACACTACACGATACTGTCATACTAGTCAAGGTAAGGTTCCTCAAGAGAAGCTTCCTCCATGCTGGTGAGAGGCTCTTGATCCAAGGCAGGGGATCAAGCCTGAATGTCTCCCATTTCCCGGGTACATGAACCGTAAGGGTTTAGTGCTTCCCCTGATTAAAATAATAAGCAATTCAATGGTGGGTGAGCAAGTGCAACACTCGCTACCATAGTTTTCTTCATGGGGCGCCACTAAACCCGTACGAGTTATACAGCGCCTCGGGGATGTCCAAGTAATCAGGTTTAATACAACGGAAAGTGACTCCAGTTCCAGGGCTCGAGAGATCTTCACTACAATCATTCTTCTAGCGCAGGAATATATGAGAGGGGGGGAATGGGGGAGAGGGAGGGAGAGGGGGAGATGGGAGGAGGGAGGGGAACATGGGGAGAGGGAGGGAGGGAGGGCGAGGGAGAGAGAGAGAGAGAGAGAGAGAGAGAGAGAGAGAGAGAGAGAGAGAGAGAGAGAGAGAGAGAGAGAGAGAGAGAGAGAGAGAGAGAGAGAGAGAGAATGAGAGAGAATATTACCAGCAGTGAGACATCTGGAGGGCTGAGAGCGAGGCTCTACAATACTTTCGAAGATTTAACATAATAACCACAGTGGGATTAAAAGGGTTAGGATAAAGTGAGGGGGTAAGGATAGGGAAGATAATGTTAAAAATAATAAAGGCGAAGACGTACAATAGAAAAATGTATAAAGATAAGAGAAATACCTAAGGATATGAAAAGGATGAGGAAGACTATAAAGAAGCGTAAGGAGTAAAGGATATGCATGACCAGAAGGATATGTTTAAGGATAGAAAGGTCTTTAATTAGAGATGAAAGGTGTGTAGGACAGGGGGAACAATGTGGAAGGCTGAAAGGATGTGTAACCACAGGAGAAAGATATGTAAGAGAGAAGACAGGCATGGGGAAGACACGTACGGTAAGAGGGAGTCATGAATGGGGGTTTTACACGTGTGACTTTGATGGATGGAAAGAGAGAGAGAGAGAGAGAGAGAGAGAGAGAGAGAGAGAGAGAGAGAGAGAGAGAGAGAGAGAGAGACAGACAGACAGAGACAGACAGAGACAGAGAGAGAGAGAGACAGAGACAGAGAGAGAGAGAGAGAGAGACAGAGACAGAGAGAGAGAGAGAGAGAGAGAGAGAGAGAGAGAATTAGAAGTGGTAACAGGGTCACAGTAGTATAAGTAACTGTAGTAATAGTGATAGCAATTAATAGTAATAGTAATAGTAGTAGTGATAGTGGTAGTAATAGTAGTAACATTTACGGAGAACTTTAACCACAGCCATAAAACAATATAGACAATAAATACAAGAATAAAATCACCAAATAAAATCAACACTAAACACAAATAAACCCAATAAATTACTATCAAAATAGTGTCCTGAAACCTCCACAAGGTCCCCACAGGCACCTCGTTCAATATAAAAGCACGACAAAAGCAGAAAGACCTAAGCCGAGGGCAAACTGTTAAAATATTATGCATAGTCAGTGGTACGTCACAAACTGACCATAGAGGAGGCAAGAGCATCTGCCGTTCATTTCCTGGGACACCAACGTGACTCGAGGAACCAACATGGCCTGGGTACCAACATGACCCAGGGCACCAACATGGCCTGGGGCCCCAACAGAACTCTACATCCTTGTGCTGTACGTGGAGCCGCACCAACCAATCCTGAATACTTTGGACCACATGGTGGACAGAGCTATACTGAATCAGGGCAAACAAAACACACTGGGAATCCAAGTACACACTGAACTGAGACTCAAGCCAGTCAGTTATCAGGACAACAGCAGTGAGGAGTGCGCTGAGCTCCATAATAAGAGCCCTCGCTGGCAATCGCAGCAAAAGTCAACAACACCCTCGCTGTTAGACCTGTCAGTAAAGATCTATCCTTGAAGCTTGAACTGAATCATGCTCTAAGAAATTAGCCAAGGTCATCACTGGTGCTCCACACTTGGGGTTCTCATCCACTGCCGACAAAGATGCACCTCAGGCACCATCTACGGAGAGCAGGGAGAGAAAACAACCTCTCTGACCGCAGATATATCAAGGCCACAATCGAGGAGAGGAGTCCGCATCTGAACGCAAACGGCACAGCAC
Organism: Cherax quadricarinatus; assembly: GCF_026875155.1. NCBI lineage: Eukaryota > Metazoa > Arthropoda > Malacostraca > Decapoda > Parastacidae > Cherax > Cherax quadricarinatus. The sequence continues at coordinate 49,304,404 of NC_069412.1, forward strand.
GAGAAGCAAGGACTCCCCCTTCTCCCCTCCACGAAGACCACAGCAGAAGCCGGGTTGTCAGGGGTACGCCCAACTTGAAACAAGTACCTTGGCGGAGATCCAGACTCGACACAAAAACTCTCAACTGGAAAAGTACTGAATACACCCGTGCTAACCTTCCTATGCCGTTGGCGTCCAAATGCCGAGCCCTCTCCTGGATTGTGGCTTTGATGTATCTGCGGTTCGAGAAGTTGTCTTCTCTCCCTGTCCTCCTTTGATGGTGCCTGAGGTGCAATATTTGTCAGCAGTGTATAGGAACTCCAAGTGTGGAGCACTATGTGCTACGGAGTACCACACAGGCTGTTGACCTAGTGACTGGGCAAAATAAACAGCCGCCGTCTTTCGAGTAGAAAACCAGTAGCCATTCAAGGCGGCTCACTCCATGCTGCCATCCACTGCCCCTCAAGTCGATGAGAAGCTACCTCAAGAGCAGAGTTAGTGTGGTAGATAAGATGTGTGTGTTGGATTTGTGGAGGTGCATTTATCTGTTTATGTTGTAGTGAAAATGGATGTGTATTTATGCTGGATATAGTGATTTATGTTATGTTGCAGTGAATTTGTGTGTTTATGTTATGGTGGCTGAAGTGGATTTATGTCGTTACATTATGGTACTGGAGGTGGATTTGTGTGTTTTGTTATGGTAGTGGAGGTGAAATTATGTGTTTATGTTGTGGTAGTTGAGGTGGATATATGAAACTGTTATAGACCAGGAGCGCCGCCCCCTGTACATTAGTTGCTGGTCATTTCTTGCCCCTGCCCGCCCCTTTCATTAAGAAGGGGGAGGCCAGAGAAGCAGACAAGATGAATGCAAACAACACCTGCAAATGGAGCAGCCGAAGACACCAAGATACTGACCCAACAACTGACAGCTCAACACCACCACCACCACAGCAATACGTACTACAAAACAACCACAGCAACAGTACACCACTAAAGCAACACCGCCAGAGTATCACCACCATAGCATCACCACCACTACCACCAATATCACTACCAACTACCACCATCAACACCACTACCACCAACCACTATCGTCACTAACCACCAAAACTACCATCACTACCACTGCCAACCACCACCAACAACCACTACCACCAACTACTACCACCTCCAACACCGCTACCATCACCACAACCCCAACACCACTACCACAACCTCAACACCACTACTACCAACCACCACCACCAGCCACCACCACCCTGCACCTCCAGTGCCGTAACTATCGACACCACCACAGCGGCTGTCCCCGATAACGAACGGAATAGACCGAACGTAAATTGAGGAGGAGGGGCGGGAAGAGGAAGGGACAGAGTGGGTTTGGGGTTAGAGTAGAGGGGAAAAAAGATGATTTAGGGTTAGAGGAAGGGGAAAAAGTTTGGGTTAGAGGAAAATGATGATGATTTGGGGTTAGAGGGAGGGAACAAATATTTTGGGTTAGAGGAAGGAACACTACGGAAGTATCTTACTTCAGCAACACAAGGCACCGACTTCAGGAACACTACAGAAGTATCTTACTTCAGCAACACAAGGCACCGACTTCAGGAACACTACAGAAGTATCTTACTTCAGTAACACAAGGCACCGACTTCAGGAACACTACAGAAGTATCTTACTTCAGCAACACAAGGCACCGACTTCAGGAACACTACAGAACTTACTTCAGCAACACGAGGCACCGACTTCAGGAATCAATGTATCAAGGTACCCTCCTTGAAGGATCCATGTATCAAGGTTCCCTCCTTGAAGAGTCAATATATCAAGTTACCCTCCTTGAAGAATCCATGTATCAAGGTACCCCTCTTTGAAGTATCAATAGATCAAGGTACTCTTCTTGAAGGTTCCATGTATCAAGGTACGCTCCCTGAAGGATCCATGTATCAAGATAGCCACCTTGACGGGTGCTCCTCCTCACTGCTCACGGACAGTCGCCTTGAGCTCAAGTTTCATAACTTCTCATCTTACGTGGATTTCAACTTTCCCAGCATAGTTGGCGAAGCGCCTCGAGGACACTCACCTTTAACCTTAATGACTAAATATTTACTATTTAGGTCTGAGGGAAGAGCTTATTACTCATCCCATGAGTAAACACACCCCATATTGTGATGCAACACATGGGTAACTGTATTACCAAAACTTTTCGCCTACACAACAAGCTTCTTCAGTCGATTGCAGGAGAATACAACACTGTAGGTGGCAGTAGTTGTTTTGACGTGATCAATCTGTTACCCTTTGTTGTGCAGGCGAAATGTTTCTGCAAGAAAGATAGCCAAGTGTTGCGCATGTCTTATCATGTCAGTATCGTATACCATGACAAGTAAGACACGTGCAACATTTAGGTAACTTGATTCCGAAACGTACACAGTAGGCTTCCTCAGTTGAGTACAGAGGAGGCAGAAGAGAAATGTAAAGACGATGTAATCAGGCCACCACTCTTGAAGACGTAGTTTTGAGGTGGTCAGTCCCTCAGCCCAGAGAAGAGTTCTGCTCTATAGTCTGGAAGAATGTGAAGGTGAAGCAACAGTACGCGGAGACTTACATACTGTCAAAGGTGAAGTGCAGATAATCTGGACGACAGGAGAGACAGAGACCACTAGTAGTCAGAATGTAATCACTGAGAGATCAGGTCCCTCTCAAATCCATCCCTTCTCACTTGTAACTAGTGGTCAGGCAAACAAGTTGTCGAAGATATTCTCTGTACCGAAATACCGTTGTTGCAGTATCTGACACATTGATGGTAATAATAATGAAGGAGGGGTGTTAATGTTGCAGTTTAAAAACTGTAGTGTAAAGCACCCTTCTGGTAAGACAGTGATGGAGTGAATGATGGTGAAAGTTTTTCTTTTTCGGGCCACCCTGCCTTGGTGGGAATCGGCCAGTGTGATAATAATAAAAAAATATATATATAAGAGTGTCGAAACATTTTAATAACATGTCCCTGGCGATATTAACGCTATTCTTGGCCTTAACAATAACGTGTTAGTATATTTACAAATGATCATTATCTAATGACAAAGATAATCTTGGAGTCATCTGAAAAGATAAATGAACCCAGCCAATAAGAAATGACTTTCTTTAAAGAGCATACAGTTTACATTTCACGGCCTATATTCTAGATGTGGAAAACTGAACATTTCGGGTCGTCCTGGACCATTATCAAGTTGCGATTAAGAAAGATAGACGGAGAAAGAAAAGAGAAATCATGCAAGATCACTGTCAAGTGAGAAGATAGTCAAGGTCATGAGTATTGAGAAAACTGGAGCACTGGACTACTTTGAAGGAATCTTCAACCATTCTTCTCTGTAACTGACTGAGGAACTCACTGGATTTGCGAAACTTTTCCACAATAAAGATACCCAAGCACTGCTCCAGCCCGGGCTGAGGGAGTGACCACCTCAAATACTATTTCTCTAAGGCTGGTTGATTCATTACATCATCGTCTCACTACTACACCTGCTGCATCTGTATTTGACTGAAGAAGTCTACTGTGTAGGCGAAACGTTTCAACAATAAAGCTACCCAACTGTTCCACATGTGTCTTAATCATCAGCTTGTCGGTATTTTATACCATTTTCAAGATAAGATGCAGATTACTCTGAAACTGATTAGTATGTCGAAGGCAAAGCTTAATACCCAGAATGTGAAATGTGTTATGAATAACACATTAGAAATACAGTGAGAATTAAGTACAGGGGTCGTCACTGGAGTCGCAGGGTTAAGACAGAAGAAATTCTTTCAAGAGGAAGTTAAGAAGAGTTGTAAATGTAGATGAATGGTTCAGAGAACCGACAAGTTGATAAATTACACATATATGCAACACTTAAGTATCTTTATTGAGGATACCCAAGTGTTGCATGTGTGTCTAATTTATCAGAGTTGTAAAATGTAATAAAGTTGGTAGAATTACCGACAATATGTAAAGTAAAAGGACACAAGTGCAACTAATGTGACATTTTATTGTGGCAACGTTTCGCTCTCCAGGAGCTTTATCAAGCCATTACAAACAATACATGGACACAGAGGGTATTGTTTGTAATGGCTTGATAAAGCTCCTGGAGAGCGAAACGTTGCCACAATAAAATGTCACATTAGTTGCACTTGTGTCCTTTTACTTTACATATTGTCGGTAATTCTACCAACTTTATTACATTGTAAATGTTTAGTATACAATACCGACAAGATGAAGAATTAGACACATACAATATCCGGGTGTCTTTATTGTAGACGTATTGCCAGCCAGTGTCTTTATGTCCTTGAATTTGTATTGATAAAGCGAGAGAATAAAGAAGTGAAACAGAGAATCATACAGGCGGAGGAATCGACAATAACAAAAACGCTTAACAGAGCGTGCACGAAGGGAAATATACATAGATCCGTGTGCACGGTAAACAAGGTATAAAACCGCCAGTCACAGTGCACTGGAAATTAATATCAAGTTACGGAAAATATGGAGTTTCTTTTTTCATTCAGCTTAAAACTTGACAGAGGAAACAAAGTGTTAAAAGCAACTAGAAGCTGGTACAGACAGGAGTCGTTCAGTTACATAGCATCGGGAAAAAGCTGGACAAATACGTGGGTAGGAATGGGTGATTCTGATAAGGATTTGTCTTGTATGGGCCAGTAGGCCTGCTGCAGTGTTCCTCCATTTTTGTGTTCTAGATAAAAGGACATATGAGCAACTAATGCGACATTTTATTGTGGCAACGTTTCGCTCTCCAGGAGCTTCGTCAAGCTTGACAAAGCTCCTGGAGAGCGAAACGTCACTATAATAAAATGATACATTAGTTGCATCTGTGACCTTGTACTAATTATCGGTAATTCTACCAACATTATTGCAAGAGCCATTACGAGAGAGAGAGAGAGAGAGAGAGAGAGAGAGAGAGAGAGAGAGAGAGAGAGAGAGAGAGAGAGAGAGAGAGAGAGAGAGAGAGAGATCCACATAGCGACGCCAGAGAGGACGAACATCAATAGAGGGAATTAAAGTGGTCACAAAATATTCGATATGATAAAATATGTAAGGTACAAGACCCAGATTGTTTGTTAGGTTTGAAGCCTATCGTCTTCCTTAGTCATTAAGGTTCAGTATCACATGCAAACAACCAGTAAACAATTGTACGTCTCTCGTGTATACATACACGAGAGACGTACATCTTTGAGTGTATATAAACTACGAGACGTACACATCTCGGTGTAAACACCCTGAAAGACATACACCTCTGCGTGCATACACTGCGTATACACGCATACCTATACGTGTATACACAGCATAAAACATACACCTATACGTGTATACACAGTATAAAACATACACCTCTACGTGTATACACAGTATAAAACATACACCTCTGCATGTATACACAGTATAAAATATACACCTCAGCGTGTATACACAGTATAAAACATACACCTCTACGTGTATACACAGTATAAAATATACACCTCTGCGTGTATACACAGTATTTAAAACATACACCTCTGCGCGTATACACAGTAAAAAACATACACCTCTACGTGTATACACATATAAAAAATAACACCTCTGCGTGTATACACAGTTATAAAACATACACCTCTGCGTGTATAAAACAGTATAAATATACACCTCTGCGTGTATACACAGTATAAACATACACCTCTTTCGCGTATACACAGTATAAAACATACACCTCTACGTGTATACACAGTAATAAAACATACACCTCTGCGTGTATACACCCGTATAAAAAACATTACACCTCTGCGTGTATACAGTTATAAAATATACACCTCTGCTGTGTATACACCGATTAAAAAAAATACACCTCTGCGTGTATAAAAGTATAAAACATACCTCTGCTTGTATACACAGTATAAAACATACACCTCTGCGTGTATACACAGTATAAAACATACACCTCTGCGTGTATACACAGTATAAAACATACACCTCTGCGTGTATACACAGTATAAAACATACACCTCTGCCGTGTATACACAGTATAAAAACTTACACCTCTGCGTGTTTTACACAGTATAAAACATTACACCTCCCGGTGTATACACAGTATTAAAACATACACCTCTGCGTGTATACACAGTATAAAACATACACCTCTGCGTGTATACACAGTATAAAACATACACCTCTGCGTGTATACACAGTATAAAACATACACCTCTGCGTGTATACACAGTATAAAACATACACCTCTACGTGTATACACAGTATAAAACATACACCTCTGCGTGTATACACAGTATAAAACATACACTTACCACAATCTTCAACACGTCCCTGGAAACTGGGCAACTACCTGAGGTATGGAAGACGGCAAATGTAGTTCCCATTTTTAAAAAAGGAAACAGAAAAGAAGCACTAAACTATAGACCTGTGTCACTGACGTGTATAGTATGCAAAGTTATGGAGAAGATTATCAGGAGGAGAGTGGTGGAGCACCTGGAACGGAACAAGAGTATAAACGACAACTAGCACGGATTCATGGAAGGCAAATCCTGTGTCACAAACCTTCTGGAGTTTTATGATAAAGTAACAGAAGTAAGACACGAGAGAGAGGGGTGGGTTGATTGCATCTTCTTGGACTGCAAGAAGGCCTTTGACACAGTTCCTCACAAGGGATTAGTGCAGAAGCTAGAGGATCAGGCGCATATAACAGGAAGGGCACTGCAATGGATCAGAGAAAATCCGACAGGGAGGCAACAACGAGTCATGGTACGTGATGAGGTATCACAGTGGACACCTGTGACGAGCGGGGTCCCACAGGGGTCGGTCCTAGGACCAGTGCTATTTTTGGTATATGTGAACGACATGATGGAAGGGTTAGACTCAGAAGTGTCCCTGTTCGCAGATGATGTGAAGTTAATGAGGAGAATTAAATCAGATGAGGATCAGGCAGGACTTCAAAGAGACCTGGACAGACTGGACACCTGGTCCAGCAACTGGCTTCTCGAATTTAACCCTGCCAAATGCGAAGTCATGAAGATCGGGGAAGGGCACAGAAGACCGCAGACGGAGTATAGGCTAGGTGGCCAAAGACTGCAAACCTCGCTCAAGGAGAAAGATCTTGGGGTGAGTATAACACCGAGCATGTCTCCAGAAGCACACATTAACCAGATAACTGCTGCAGCATATGGGCGCCTGGCAAACCTGAAAACAGCGTTCCGATACCTTAGTAAGGAATCGTTCAAGACACTGTACACCGTGTAAGTCAGGCCCATACTGGAGTATGCAGCACCTGTTTGGAACCCGCACTTGATCAAGCACGTCAAGAAATTAGAGAAAGTGCAAAGGTTTGCGACAAGGTTAGTTCCAGAGCTAAGGGAAATGTCCTATGAAGAAAGGTTAAGGGAAATCGGCCTGACGACACTGGAGGACAGGAAGGTCAGGGGAGACATGATAACGACATATAAAATACTACGCGGAATAGACAAAGTGGACAAAGACAGGATGTTCCAGGGAGGGGACACAGAAACAAGAGGTCACAAATGGAAGTTGAAGACTCAGATGAGCCAAAGGGATATTAGGAAGTATTTTTTCAGTCTTAGAGTTGTCAGGCCGTGGAATAGCCTAGAAAGTGACGTAGTGGAGGCAGGAACCATACATAGTTTTAAGATGAGGTTTGATAAAGCTCATGGAGCAGGGAAAGAGAGGACCCAGTAGCAACCAGTGAAGAGGCGGGCCAGGAGCTAAAACTCGACCCCTGCAACCACAAACAGGTGAGTAAATAGGTGAGGGAGTACACCTCTGCGTGTATACACAGCATAAAACATACACCTCTGTATGTATACACAGTATAAAACATACACCTCTGCGTGTATACACAGTATAAAACATACACCTCTGCGTGTATACACAGTATAAAACATACACCTCTGCGTGTATACACAGTATAAAACATACACCTCTGCGTGTATACACAGTATAAAACATACATCTCTGCGTGTATACACAGTATAAAACATACACCTCTGCGTGTATACACAGTATAAAACATACACCTCTGCGTGTATACACAGTATAAAACATACATCTCTGCGTGTATACACAGTATAAAACATACACCTCTGTATGTATACACAGTATAAAACATACACCTCTGCGTGTATACACAGTATAAAACATACACCTCTGCGTGTATACAGAGTATAAAACATACACCTCTGCGTGTATACACAGTATAAAACATACACCTCTGCGTGTATACACAGTATAAAACATACATCTCTGCGTGTATACACAGTATAAAACATACACCTCTGCGTGTATACACAGTATAAAACATACACCTCTGCGTGTATACACAGTATAAAACATACATCTCTGCGTGTATACACAGTATAAAACATACATCTCTGCGTGTATACACAGTATAAAACATACACCTCTGCGTGTATACACAGTATAAAACATACACCTCTGCGTGTATACACAGTATAAAACATACACCTCTACGTGTATACACAGTATAAAACATACACCTCTGCGTGTATACACAGTATAAAACATACCTCTGCGTGTATACACAGTATACACAGCAAGCGGAGGAGGGGAAAGAAACAATAAATTTTTATCCCGGTAACAAAAAACTCAACAAAACAATGTGTCAGGAGTTTATTCTACATAAACCAAAAAATATATAAATTTTCAGAGAAAAGCTTTGAAAGGTGTGATGGGGAAGAGAGTCAAGATTACCAGGATAATAAAGCAGAAGCAAGGAGGACAACAAGGTGGACAACACAACACTTAAGTTAGCGGCTGACATCGCTGACTGTCCTGCCAGGTGCTGTCAGTGATACAGCTGACACCACTGACTGTCCTGCCTGGTGTTGTCAGCACCACAGCTGACAGCTACACAAGCTTTTATTTACGACAGAAAGGTCGTAAATAAATAAAAGAAAGGTGTCAGAAAGAAAGAAGGGTCGGCCAGAAAGAGTGGTCGGTCAGAAAGAAAGAAAGGGTTCGGCCAGAAAGAGGGGTCGGCCAGAAATAATGAGGGGTCGGTCAGAAGGACCTGCTTGGAATGGGCCAGGAGGTATGTTGTTATGTAGGATAACGATGAAGAAGTTTCTTGGCAAGGAGTTCAGCTGTGTTGTTGGAGCTGTTGTTCTGGTTGAAGATGTTGGATATACAGTTGAGTGATGATTCCGATATCCTGCGACACTCGCTATCTTCCCTGGCGATGAGTCTTGCGTCCCTGTAGTTGATTAAATGGTTGTGGGAGTTTCGGTGTAAAACACAGGCATTCCTTAAATCTTTCATTCTGAATGCCTATTGGTGTTCTGAAATAGGTGTTTGGAGGTCTCTGGATGTCTCGTCCACGTATAATTGGTAGCAATCTTTGCAAGGGATTATGTATACCCCTGCACTGGACTGAACCTTGTGGTTTCTCTTACTAGTGATGTCCTTCATGGTGATGGATGTGGAAATAGATACCTGGAATGCGTACTGGGAAGAATGTTGGAGACGTGTTTGACAACGGAGTTAGCGGGAAGGATTATATATCTCCTCTCATTATTATTATAATCAAGGGGGAAGCGCTAAACCCGGAGGATTATACAGCGCCTGGGGGATATATGTGGAAGGCATTCAGGCTTAATTCGGGGAACTGGAGCACAGATCCAATTTCCTAAATTAAGAGCCCCTCACCAACATCAAGGAACCTTCCTTGAGGGGATATCTCCTCTCAGTGGTATCTTGTCTGGGTGAGTTGATATTATATGCACAGCGTCTGACTCCAAGTCACAATACTTCCTAATATATACTCGCGTACTCTCTGCTCGGGTACATCTGTTTGTGACTTGATAAAGCCCACTGTGTGGGCGAAACGTAGTCAATAAAGGATTACATAATACTGCGTTTGTGTCTATTTTTTCCAATACGCATGTTATCTAAGACACTGAAGCCAATTTCTTGGGTGGGTTTGAGTTTGACAAGGACATGCCAAACACTGGCCGGCAGGCCTGCTTCAGTGTTCCTCCTCATGTTCTTATCGGTTGGACGGTTATGCAGGTGAGAGGGGCTGGTTCAGTAAGCCTGGTGCAGTGTCCTTCCAATCTTATATTATTAAGTTAATCGTGGAAGGGAAGGTTGGCTGACAAGGCCTGGAAGTGTGTGTGGGTGGGGAGCGCAGAAGGGTGGCCCTGGGCCGGGACTGGTGGAAGAGGGTACAAGACTATGGGTGGTTGAAAATTGTTGTGGTGATACAGACAAACTGTTGAAAAAGACATCTCAGGAGATTTATTAGAGGAATCCCAGTTGTACTGCTACTACTACTACTATTACCCTTTCGTTGCTTCCATCTGACTCCTGACTCTCTGTATATTCTTTCTTAGTTATCTCTGTATTAAGACTTAAGAGGCCACTAAATGATTAATTAGACACGTGTGCAACACTTGGGTATCTTTACTGAGGAAACGTTTCGCCACACGGTGACCTGATCAGTCCAATACAAAGAAGAATATTGAAGATGAGAATGAGACTGAGGTAATCACTCCCTCAGGCCATCAATCTTGATAAGACTGATGGATTAATTCCATCGACTCCAGGCTGAGGGACTGATTACCTCAATCTCATTCTGATCTTCAATATTCTTCTTTGTACTGGACTGATGAAGTAACTGTATGGCGGAACGTTTCCTCTCATAAATGTCCTGAACAGCACGTGTCTTCTGACTCCTCTCTACGTTACTCCATACTATGTGTGAAGAGATAAACCCTTGAGGGTTATGCAGCGCAACGTGAATGTTGGTAGAAGTTACACGATTTTTTAGTTGTCCATCATGTGGCGTGCTCGTGAGGCAAAGCTTAGCTGCGGCTGCAAAACATTTAACAGGATTCCATTTCACAGATGTCTGTGTGTGGAGGGGTGAAGGGAGGTTGTTATGGTACACAGCAGGCCAGGATGACAGTTGTATTAGGTCGCTGAGGTCTGCCAGATTACTGACAGTTGAAGCAGGCTGCTGGGGTCTACGAGATTACTGACAGTTAAAGCAAGTTGCTGAGATCTACCAGATCACTAACAGTTGAAGCAGGTCGCTGAGATCTACGAGATCACTAACAGTTGAAGCAGGTCGCTGAGATCTACGAGATCACTAACAGTTGAAGCAGGTCGCTGAGATCTACGAGATCACTAACAGTTGAAGCAGGTCGCTGAGATCTACGAGATCACTAACAGATGAAGCTGGTTGCTTAAGTCTACGAGGTATACCTCATACCAGGAAGTATGACAAAGGTATAGTTCACACCAGGAAGTATAACAAATGTATAGCTCACACCAGGAAGTATGACAGAGGTTATGGCAGACAATGCCACCGGTACACCTGAAGACAAGACCTAATACTTTGCTGAGGTAAAGTAATTCCTCCCGACAATGGAAAGGATCATATAACACACCGGAGGGAAAAAACAGTTCACGGAAGACAAACTAAAGAAAAAAAAACAACAGAATGGTAAAAGTCAGGAACTGCGAGTGGAAAGAGAAGACATTCAAGACTAAAGAAAAAATGTTTCAGGAAATGTTTACACTAAAGTTGAGAAGAAAAATTCACAAGTCCGGTATTAAGTGTTGCGAAGAGTGAAGTGAGAAACGAAGGTGATCATTAAACAGCAAGTAACTTTGGCAAAGGGGAAACAAAACAGTGCGAAAAATGGAGATGGCCGGCAGACAGGTGGGGGAAAAAAGGGTTGGAAGTATAGTAAGGAAGGGTAGGAGAAATGTCACTGAGAGGCACAGAACCACTGTCAAGACCTGGGTCAAGAGTGAGGTCAAAAGGAAGATCAGCGGAGAGTCAATGGTAAGAGGAAAGGAAAAGGTGAATAGGGGCCAAAGAGAAAGATCAAGAGGACCAAATATGGTTAACAGGCGTCAAAAAGAAAGGTCAAGAGGACCAAAGATGAGGGTAACGAGGGTTCAAGGAGGAAGGTCGAGAAGAGTCAAAGAGCGTCAAGGTCAGGAGACCAAGAGTACACGAATAAACGTCTTAAAACTCAAATAACTTTCTTCAACATTAAGAAGCTACGCTTGTGCAGCGTGACCTGTGGGAGATCAAGAGATCGATCAAGAGGTCTATCAAAGGGCTACGAGGTCTATCAAAGGGCTACGAGGGATATCAAAGGGCTACGAGGGATATCAAAAGCAAGCTTGAGATACACACACACACACACACAAGACGAAGCTCAAAGAGAATATTAAGAGAGGTCAAGAAAGTCAAGGAGCCCAGCTGAAAATAATTTATTGACCATGAAAAACGTGGTTTAAAACTACACGTGAGCAAACACTAGGACATTTATTAGAAAACGTTTAGTTCTTGGGACCTCGATCAGAAGTGATCAAGGTCCCAGAACCGAAACGTTTTCTATGTCCTAGTGTTTTCCTACCTGTCTTTAAGACCAATTTGTCGGTATCAGTTACCTGGTCATGGACCGGGCAGCCGGGGCGTTGATCCTCGACACATCCCCTCATGGTAATGTTTGTACCATGAAAAAATGTAAACAGTACGACGTACCATCTGAACTAACTTCCCCATAACTTCAGTTTGTCAGACAAGTAACAATATAATATGTAAAGTAAAAGGACACAAGTGCAACTAATGTGACATTTATTGTGGCAACGTTTCGCTCTCCAGGAGCTTTATCAAGCCATTACTTGATAAAGCTCCTGGAGAGCGAAACGTTGCCACAATAAATGTCACATTAGTTGCACTTGTGTCCTTTTACTTTACATATTGTCGGTAATTCTACCAACTTTATTACAACAATATAATAGAGGGATTTTGATGTGTTTTTAGTCTGTTATAGACTGACATATTCTGTTATCTTGTGATTTTTGCCCTAACTTTCATAGTTTTTTTCACAAATCTTTGAGTCTAAACAGTTATTATTCCTACTAACAAGCGATTATACCTCTGATATACTTTTGATGAGTTTCAAGAGTTTTCTACTCCCGGAGCCCGGCCTTGGGCCAGGCTTATATGGTGCTTGCCCGGTCAACCAGGCTGTTGCTGCTGCTAGTGGTTCGTTGATCCACACATTGTGAGCCACCCTCTTCCAAGTCTACGACGACACTGCTTCACATCTCGGCTCCTCTTTGGAAAGGATCCAGGGCTCTCTGATTGGTTACTTTGGGATGACGAGGAGTTTCCCTACTGGATAATGGCAGCGTCAACAGTTTCATGCGCCAATAATCCAATCTGAAAAAGCCGAAGTTACGAAGATCAGGATCTTCGTAACTTCACTGATAGTTCTTCTCACAGCCCAAAGTTCCCAAGGTTCAAGACAGAGTGAGGCGCAACGTATGAGCAAGTGCAACGCCTCTTGTCCCCGGACGTACATTTTGCCATCAAAGTGGCTAGTTTATTTTGCACCCCATACCCACCCTGTGGAGGGTAGTGCAAGAGCATATGGATTAACAAAAGGCCTAGAAACTAGGCCTTTTGTTTATTCATATATCTACAGTTATATATATATATATACCCATATATGTACAGTTCACCCATCTGTTACAAGCAAATTTTGGAAATTTGCTTAATATATCTGGTATCTAAAGTGCCCAAAACTGCTTATGTATCTTCGTTAAACATTACTTGCCATTGTTTATTAAGCAATGATTAGATAATTTAGAAGTTAGTTGACTGCTGTGGATCATATTCTAGGAAAGGACCTAAAAATGTCACCGGTAATAAGCCACAATGAAAGGTTATCTTGAATTATCCTGGGATAAACATAATGAGCTTAAAAAAACAGATTTATCTTTTTTTTTTTTTTTACCGCTGAATTTACTCCGTAACTTCAATGGGGTAAACTGAATTTACATTTGAAAGACCAGTCCTACCAAGATATATGATGTGAATAAATGGTTTACCAAACAGACAGGTTGATAAATGAGACTTGTGCAACATTTGGGTATCTTTTTTCTGCAAACGTTTCGCCAGCCAGTGACTTCTTCAGTCCAATGTTGAGAAAAGTGAGAGATGAGGAGGAGTTTGAGGTAATCAGTCCTTCAGTCTGGAGTCGATGTGTTTAGTCTACCAGTCTTGATGAAAGTGCAGCATATTCACGGAGTTGGAGGTTATATACTAATGAAAGATGAGGTGGAGCAGTAGTAGGCGGTGTCACCAGTGGACAATACCACTAGTGGAAGCAAGTCGTGTTTATAGGTTAGACAAGTACTGAAGAAATCCCTGCATCAAAATCTCAAAATGTTGCTGTGTCTGACAGGATCCTGGGATGTTGATACAGGGATTTCTTTAATATTTGTCTAATCTATAGACACGACCTACTTCCACTAGTGCCTTTGTTCGCTGGTGACGCCACCTACCACTGCTCCACCTCATCTGCCTGCAGTAAGTCCTATCTCAGTGAATATGCTGCACTTATATCAACACTGATGGACCAAACACCTCAAATTCCTCCTCATCTCTCACTTTTCTCTGCACTGGACTGAAGAAGTCACTGCTTGCTGAAACGTTTCCTAAAAAAAAGATACCCAACTGTTTCACAAGCGTCTCATCAAGATACGCACTACCAGCATCCCAGGATGCCACCCACAGCATCCCAGGATGCTACCCACAGCAGCCCAGGATGCCACCCACAGCATCCCAGGATGCCACCCACAGCAGCCAAAGGATGCCACCCACAGCAGCCCAGGATGCCACCCACAGCAGCCCAGGATGCCACCCACAGCAGCCCAGGATGCCACCCACAGCAGCCCAGGATGCCACCCACAGCAGCCCAGGATACCACCCACAGCAGCCCAGGATGCCACCCACAGCAGCCCAGGATGCCACCCACAGCAGCCCAGGATGCCACCCACAGCATCCCAGGATGCCACCCACAGCAGCCCAGCGAACCACCCATAGCAGCCCAGGATGCCTCCCACAGCAGCCCAGGATGCCACCCACAGCAGCCCAGGATGCCACCCACAGCAGCCCAGGATGCCACCCACAGCAGCCCAGGATGCCACCCACAGCATCCCAGGATGCCACCCACAGCAGCCCAAGGAACCTCCCATAGCAGCCCAGGATGCCTCCCACAGCAGCCCAGGATGCCACCCACAGCAGCCCAGGATGCCACCCACAGCAGCCCAGGATGCCACCCACAGCAGCCCAGGATGCCACCCATAGCAGCCCAGGATGCCACCCACAGCAGCCCAGGATGCCACCCACAGCAGCCCAGGGAACCACCCATAGCAGCCCAGGATGCCACCCACAGCAGCCCAAGATGCCACCCACAGCAGCCCAGGGAACCACCCATAGCAGCCCAGATGCCACCCACAGCACCCGATCACCACCAGCCCGAGCACCCACAGCAGCCGGACCACCACAGCACCCAGTGCCCCACAGCAGCCAGATGCCACCCACAGCAGCCCAGGGAACCACCCACAGCAGCCCAGAGCCCCACCACCAGACCCACAGCAGCCCAGGATGCCACCCACAGCAGCCCAGGATGCCACCCACAGCAGCCCAGGATGCCACCCACAGCAGCCCAGGATGCCACCCACAGCAGCCCAGGGAACCACCCACAGCAGCCCAGGATGCCACCCACAGCAGCCCAGGGAACCACCCACAGCAGCCCAGGATGCCACCCACAGCAGCCCAGGATGCCACCCACAGCAGCCCAGGATGCCACCCACAGCAGCCCAGGATGCCACCCACAGCAGCCCAGGATGCCACCCACAGCAGCCCAGGATGCCACCCACAGCAGCCCAGGGAACCACCCACAGCAGCCAGGATGCCACCCACAGCAAGCCCAGGAGACACCCACAGCAGCCCAGGACCACCCACAGCAGCCCAGGATGCCATCCACAGCAGCCCAGGAGCCACCCACAGCACCCATGATTGCCACTGAAGTACCCAGGACCACCCATGGACGCAGATGAAAAACACATGAAACCTACCCACACAGCCCATGGATGCACCTCACTGACACTCAGTGCACATCCACGCACCGGTGCTCAACCACACATCCCATGATGCGCCATGAAAGTCTTTCGCACACTGACTGACGTGAATATCCATTGAATGTCTCCCAACATTCTCGAGGCGAGTCTGAACTACGTCACACTCAACACTGTAATCTCCTTAAGCGAGTGCATTACACAAATTACTTATTCACAGACACTATCACTATAATCCGCCAGTATTAACACTTCCTTTCAAGCACGAAATTCACTTATAATTACCGCATAATAACATTCTGTTACACGACACTTTACTATAATAGCCATAATAACACTTCTTTCAACATGAACACTATCACTATAATACCGCCATAATAACACTTCTTTCAACACGAACACTATCACTATAATACCGCCATAATAACACTTCTTTCAACACGAACACTATCACTATAATACCGCCATAATAACACTTCTTTCAACACGAACACTATCACTATAATACCGCCATAATAACGCTTCTTTCAATTCCAACACTAAATCATTCGCATATAATACCATAATAAGCACTGGTGCTGGAATGTCAATCACAACACTATCTACTATCAAGTACCGCCATTAATAACATCATGTCTTTCAACACAATGCTATAATGGAATACTCGCCATAGTTAAGCTTCTCAATTCCTAGACGAACGTTCAGTTATCACAGTCATTGTAGTTGCTACCTATAAGCGCTCTAAGGGAATGTTCTGATAGCAATCATAATTTCACAGTTCTGTATCAAGAACCCTTTACAACACATCATGAACTCCTCCATTCAAGACTAAGCTGTGCATTGTTCGTCAATATTATCGACATATGGTAAGAGGAAGACATATCTAGCAAAGTTTCCTGACGAGCGAAACGTTCCACGAAATGCTCTTTGTTATTGCCTATGTCCTCCACCTCCTACCTAAGAAGGTAATGTTCTTGATTCATGAAATCGTAATAACACGATCAGAAAGAAGTCACGGACAGGGCGAGCCATGGATGAAGTCCCACCAGTTACATGCCACCTACGTACATAAGCAACTTGCTGCCACTGTGATTCGTCCAATATCTCAATTTCTTTAATCAAAATGGCAAAATGGGACATACTCAGCCCAAAGTTAATTCAGTCTTTCCACGAAGAAACACCAGCATTTATCTACCTTGAAATGCATTTGTGATATGTAGTGTTATTGGGCCGTCTAGTACCGTGCACCACAACGCCTTCCTTCATACTGCAAGTTGATCTTCCGAGGCGTTACACTGTTCTCATCAGGCACCTCATTACATACACACCATCTGCTCTCACTGATTGCAAAGACTAACGCTTCAGTGCTACAGCTCAGGTAGTTATGACTGGTCAGGAAAGAGGACAAGTGTTTCCTGACGAGGGCCTTAGTCATATGATTACCCGCCACTGGAGCTTTTAGTCATCTGACCAGGGCCTTCCACTCTTACCCTTTAAAAACTGTGGTCATAATTATGACCATTATGCTCTCACTACTACTTCTACAGCGAATCCAGGCATGCATCTAGGGGAGGGGAGGAAGAGGGGGGGGGAACAAGGCGGGGAGAAGGAAGAGTGAGAGGATAGGGGAAGGGACGGAAGGACCCACAAATTAAGAATGCCCCCACTTCCTAACAAACAGCAAGATGCTCAAACCTCTCCACTGTCAACAGTCAGTTACTTGTGCAGTATATATGTCCTAGCAACATTTATAGGCAGGCTCCCTTGTCAGGTCTAGTCACGTGACACCCGTTTGAACCACGCACCTAGACCGGAGCCTTCTCCCCCTCACTCTCGACCAAACCAGGGGAAGGTAGACGTATAGGCTGGGCTCGCTACGATTACCAACACACGTCTCCAATAACAGTACTACGACTGCATTCTTGCAACCTTCACTTATATCGAAATCTGACACCACCACGACAAGATCATTACGCAGGATGCTGTAGGTGACGTGGCAGGACTTTGTCATGAGCGAGTCACTCCACCTCAGGACTGACATACGAGCTCTGAACGCCCCCTGGAAAACACAGTGACAGACAGCTTGACAGACTTGAGACATACCATGACTCGTGGACCATCTTCCTTGATGAAACTACCAAACGCTCTCACAATCTTCACAGCAGTAAGGTCGACACTGCTATTCATGCTAACATGGACCATGATAACACAGCAGTAAGATCGACACTCCACCTCTCGCCAGTGTTAACATGGACCATGATAACACAGCAGTAAGATCGACACTCCACCCCTCGCCAGTGTTAACATGGACCATGATAACACAGCAGTAAGATCGACACTCCACCCCTCGCCAGTGTTAACATGGACCATGATAACACAGCAGTAAGATCGACACTCCACCCCTCGCCAGTGTTAACATGGACCATGATAACACAGCAGTAAGATCGACACTCCACCCCTCGCCAGTGTTAACATGGACCATGATAACACAGCAGTAAGATCGACACTCCACCCCTCGCCAGTGTTAACATGGACCATGATAACACAGCAGTAAGATCGACACTCCACCCCTCGCCAGTGTTAACATGGACCATGATAACACAGCAGTAAGATCGACACTCCACCCCTCGCCAGTGTTAACATGGACCATGATAACACAGCAGTAAGGTCGACTCTCCACCCCTCGCCAGTGTTAGCATGGACCATGATAATACAGCAGTAAGATCGACACTCCACCCTTCGCCATTGTTAACATGGACCATGCTAACAGAGCAGTAAGGTCGACACTCCACCCCTCGCCGTTAACATGGACCATGATAACAGAGCAGTAAGGTCTACACTTCACCCCTCGCCAGTGTTAACATGGACCACGATAACACCACTCCACCCCTCGCCAGTGTTAACATGGACCATGATAACAGAGCAGTAACGTCGACACTCCACCCCTCGCCAGTGTTAACATGGACCATGATAACACAGCAATAAGGTCGACACTCCACCCCTCGCCAGTGTTAACATGGACCATGATAACACAGCAATAAGGTCGACACTCCACCCCTCGCTAGTGTTAACATGGACCATGATAACAGAGCAGTAAGGTCGACACTCCACCCCTCCCCAGTGTTTACATGGACCATGATAACACCACTCCACCCCTCGCCAGTGTTAACATGGACCATGATAACACCACTCCACCCCTCCCCAGTGTTAGCATGGACCATGATAACACCACTCCACCCCTCCCCAGTGTTTACATCGACCATGATAACACCACTCTACCCCTCGCCAGTGTTAACATGGACCATGATAACACAGCAATAAGGTCGACACTCCACCCCTCGCTAGTGTTTACATGGACCATGATAACACCACTCCACCCCTCCCCAGTGTTTACATGGACCATGATAACACCACTCCACCCCTCGCCAGTGTTAACATGGACCATGAGAACCGACATGTGGACACAAAAACAGACGGCTGGCACAGGAGGTGGGTGGGCAGGCTTGATGTAGTGTGTATTTTCAACAACAATTCTGGATATCTTGGCTTGGCTCCTCCACGTTTCCTGCTGATATGAGTACGCGATACATAGGAGAGACTGAGAACGGTGAATGTGAGAGCAAAGGGAAGAGAGAAAGAGAAAGTGAGAGGAAAAGGGAATAGGAGGAAGGAGAAAAGGCAAGACAAACTCTTATTTATTAAAAAATGGATACATCGGTGCTGTGCTGCTGCCCTATTCTTGGATTGATGGAGATGGGAAAGAGAAAAAGAGGGAAACGGAGAAAGGGTAGACTCGTAAAGAGAGACGGAGGTGGAGTAGAGGGAATGGGAAGAGGGGGAAGGGATTAAGTGAGATTGCTTCCAACACAGTGCAAAACAATCCTGAAATGGAGGTGGTGTGGTGGGAAGGAACTCAGTACAGTCCCACACGATACGAAAAAGAGGTAATGGCATGATGACTGAGAGAAGTGGCATGATGACAGAGAAGAGGTGGATCTAGAAAAGAAGTGGGATAATGACAAAAGTGGTGGATCTAGAAGAGAAAAGAAATGGGATAATAACAGAAGTGGTGGATCAAGAAGAAAACAGAAGAGAAGTGGTGGATCTAGGATAAAAGAAAATGATACTGATATAGGAGTTGATAGATTTATTGGTTTAGTATGGTCCCAAATGATGGAGAGGCGGAAATGGGAATGGTGGTATCCCAGACCATCCTGAGATGCATTGTTGGGTTCAGTCAGTAGTCAGGAGACCTGAAATGTGTCTAGAGTTTCAACAGTTACATCTTGATTTCCGTCACTCTGAGGGTGGCATCCACTGTATGTCAGATGACTGTAGCAAAACAAAGCAGTCAAGTACCCCATTTACACACCTATCTTCAAGACAATTTTCTTCAAGGTTAGCTTCTCTCACCACACACACACACACACACACACCGGTGAAGAGGCGGGGCCAGGAGCTAAGACTCGACTCCTGCAACCACAAATAGGTGAGTACACACACACACACACACACACACACACACCATACATAGTTTTAAGACAAGGTTTGATAAAGCTCATGGAGAAGGGAGAGAGAGGACCTAGTAGCAATCAGTGAAGAGGCGGGGCCAGGAGCTATGAATCGACCCCTGCAACCACAAATAGGTGAGTACACACACGAAGAAAGATTAGAGCCAGAGACGTAAGAAAGAATTCGTTTAGTGTTAGATGTGCTAAAATAGAATGCACTAGAAGGGCACAAAGATGTCACTCAACACACAACCTGTCCTCCTAACGCCAACTAGTTATTACCTTATTATATTATTACCCTTAATTCTCTCTACATATTCTTATCACGTCACTTCAGGTTAGGTTAACATTCATTAACCAAATTTAAGACATTACAGCTTACAAAGATGTCATTAAATGTAGTGATGCATTAAGGCGAGACAGATATGAAAAGTGGTGGTGAAAGAAGTGGGAAGCAGCGACAATACTAAGGAAGCATATGAGAACAATTACGAGGTTTTAATTCAGAGTTTCCCAGTAGCTTTACTGAGTGTGTTGAGTTACAAGATGATACGGAAGTATGCAGTGAAGGACAGGCGACTGTTTCTCTACAACTTAGTCTGTATCTTATACCAACCAACTTCCATCACATACCATTCAACCCCATCACATACCATGCAACCCCATCACATGCAGCCCCATCTTATACCATGTAGCCCCCACTGAGGGTAAACTGGCAGTTAAATTACAGATTGCGACACTCAGCCTCACCTGGCAGTCTAGACACCATCCTCACCAGTAATAACATTAAACTTACATTACACGTAGGCTATTCATATATATAATATATATATATATATATATATATATATATATATATATATATATATATATATATATATATATATATATATATATATATATATAATGTTCACATACATTTATACATACACACACAGGACAGGAGAGATAGGGGGGACATGATAACGACATATAAAATACTGAGAGGAATTGACAAGAATATTCCAGAGATGGGACACAGCAACAAGGGGACACAGTTGGAATTGAAGACACAGATGAATCACAGGAAAGTTAGGAAGTATTTCTTCGGCCACAGAGTAGTCAGGAAGTGGAATAGTTTGGGAAGCGATGTAGTGGAGGCAGGATCCATTTATAGCTTTGAGCAGAGGTATGATAAAGCTAATGGTGCTGGGAGAGTGAGCCAGCAGCGGCCAGTGAAGAGGCGGGGCCAAGAGCTATAACTCGACCCCTGCAACCACAACTAGGTGAGTACACACACAATTTCTGAAGCAAGAGCAGTGTTTAACTATCACGACGCCATATAGATATATTTTAAACCAAGTCTTATCTTATTTATAGAGGAACTCGGCCCTTCTGTTCTTCCCTTAGCCAAGATTTAGGGTGAATTTAATGTTGAAACTTTGAATTTCTACAATGTGTTGCAACAAAGTTAACTTATTCTAACAGAGTGAACCATTACTGGTTCAGGAGTCCTCCAGGTCCGGTTCAATAATGTATTACCTACCGAATCTGCACACAGAAATCACTCCCTACGAGAGTAAAGACTGGGCAGGCGATGTAAAATACCCCGGAATAACATCCAGGTAGACCATGGCCTGGTAGGTAATACTCGCCTCACACACACTAAGTGTCCGTGGTTCAATCCCCGGAAAGGGTAGAAACATTAGGCGTGTTTCCCTACACCTGTTGTCCCGTTCAACTAGTAAGCAAATAGGCATTCAGGTGTTAGCCGACTGGTGTGGGTGGCATCCTGGGGGACAAGATTTAAGACAAACAATGGAAATATGAGAGACCTTGATAAAGCACTGACATTACTGGGTTATCCTGGGTGGCTAACCCTCCGGGGTTAAAAATTCGAACAAAATCCTTGGGTAGCACCGAAAAATGGGTTGAGCGATTTTTTTTTTTTTTTTTGTTACTGGGTTTGAGTTTGAGAAGAACTTACCCAGTGGGCCAGTAGGCCTGCTGCAGTGTTCCTCCTTTCTTATGTTCTCATGTAATCAGATACCAAGCAAGGATTACCGCTAGGAGGATCGACCCTCCCATCACTCCTGCCGTTGAATGATTCGTATGCTTTTAGCGCTTCACGAAATATAGTGAATCCGAGTAATTTGCTTAAGTTTTTTTTCCCATCCAACGTTTTCGTGTTTTCTATTGTTCTCCTCGTATAAAATTTTCTAATATATTGTAAGACTCAAATTTCCTAATGTTACTGGGTGTAGTATCGTCCCAAGCCACAGTCTCGAGCACCACACGTCACTACATCATGTTACTGAGTGTAGTACCGTCCCAAGCCACAGTCTCGAGCACCACACGTCACTACATCATGTTACTGGGTGTAGTACCGTCCCAAGCCACAGTCTCGAGCACTACACGTCACTACATCATGTTACTGTGTGTAGTACCGTCCCAAGCCACAGTCTCGAGCACCACACGTCACTACATCATGTTACTGGGTGTAGTACCGTCCCAAGCCACAGTCTCGAGCACCACACGTCACTACATCATGTTACTGGGTGTAGTACCGTCCCAAGCCACAGTCTCGAGCACCACACGTCACTACATCATGTTACTGAGAGTAGTATCGTCCCAAGCCACAGTCTCGAGCACCACACGTCACCACATCATGTTACTGGGTGTAGTACCGTCCCAAGCCACAGTCTCGAGCACCACACGTCACTACATCATGTTAGTGTGTGTAGTACCGTCCCAAGCCACAGTCTCGAGCACCACACGTCACTACATCATGTTACTGAGTGTAGTATCGTCCCAACCCACAGTCTCGAGCACCACACGTCACTACATGTTACTGACTGTAGTATCGTCCCAAGCCACAGTCTCGAGCCCCACACGTCACTACATCATGTTACTGTGTGTAGTACCGTCCCAAGCCACAGTCTCGAGCACCACACGTCAGTACATCATGTTACTGGGTGTAGTACCGTCCCAAGCCACAGTCTCGAGCACCACACGTCACTACATCATGTTACTGGGTGTAGTACCGTCCCAAGTCACAGTCTCGAGCACCACACGTCAGTACATCATGTTACTGGGTGCAGTACCGTCCCAAGCCACAGTCCCGAGCACCACACGTCACTACATCATGTTACTGAGTGTAGTATCGTCCCAACCCACAGTCCCGAGCACCACACGTCACTACATCATGTTACTGAGTGTAGTATCGTCCCAAGCCACAGTCTCGAGCACCACACGTCACTACATGTTACTGACTGTAGTATCGTCCCAAGCCACAGTCTCGAGCACCACACGTCACTACATCATGTTACTGAGTGTAGCATCGTCCCAAGCCAGTCTCGAGCACCACACGTCATTACATCATGTTACTGAGTGTAGTATCGTCCCAACCCACAGTCTCGAGCACCACACGCCACTACATCATGTTACTGAGTGTAGTACATTCCCAACCCACAGTCCCGAGCACCACAACGTCACTACATCATGTTACTGAGTGTAGTATCGTCCCAACCCACAGTCTCGAGCACCACACGTCACTACATCATGTTACTGAGTGTAGTATCGTCCCAACCCACAGTCCCGAGCACCACACGTCACTACATCATGTTACTGAGTGTAGTATCGTCCCAACCCACAGTCCCGAGCACCACACGTCACTACATCATGTTACTGAGTGTAGTATCGTCCCAACCCACAGTCTCGAGCACCACGCGTCACTACATGTTACTGACTGTAGTATCGTCCCAAGCCACAGTCTCGAGCACCACACGTCACTACATCATGTTACTGTGTGTAGTACCGTCCCAAGCCACAGTCTCGAGCACCACACGTCAGTACATCATGTTACTGGGTGTAGTACCGTCCCAAGTCACAGTCTCGAGCACCACACGTCAGTACATCATGTTACTGGGTGCAGTACCGTCCCAAGCCACAGTCCCGAGCACCACACGTCACTACATCATGTTACTGAGTGTAGTATCGTCCCAACCCACAGTCCCGAGCACCACACGTCACTACATCATGTTACTGAGTGTAGTATCGTCCCAAGCCACAGTCTCGAGCACCACACGTCACTACATGTTACTGACTGTAGTATCGTCCCAAGCCACAGTCTCGAGCACCACACGTCACTACATCATGTTACTGAGTGTAGTATCGTCCCAAGCCAGTCTCGAGCACCACACGTCATTACATCATGTTACTGAGTGTAGTATCGTCCCAACCCACAGTCTCGAGCACCACACGCCACTACATCATGTTACTGAGTGTAGTACATTCCCAACCCACAGTCCCGAGCACCACACGTCACTACATCATGTTACTGAGTGTAGTATCGTCCCAACCCACAGTCTCGAGCACCACACGTCACTACATCATGTTACTGAGTGTAGTATCGTCCCAACCCACAGTCCCGAGCACCACACGTCACTACATCATGTTACTGAGTGTAGTATCGTCCCAACCCACAGTCCCGAGCACCACACGTCACTACATCATGTTACTGAGTGTAGTATCGTCCCAACCCACAGTCTCGAGCACCACACGTCACTACATCATGTTACTGAGTGTAGTATCGTCCCAACCCACAGTCTCGAGCACCACACGTCACTACATCATGTTACTGAGTGTAGTATCGTCCCAAGCCACAGTCCCGAGCACCACACGTCACTACATCATGTTACTGAGTGTAGTATCGTCCCAACCCACAGTCTCGAGCACCACACGTCACTACATCATGTTACTGAGTGTAGTATCGTCACAAGCCACAGTCTCGAGCACCACACGTCACTACATCATGTTACTGAGTGTAGTATCGTCCCAACCCACAGTCTCGAGCACCACACGTCACTACATCATGTTACTGAGTGTAGTATCGTCCCAACCCACAGTCTCGAGCACCACACGTCACTACATCATGTTACTGAGTGTAGTATCGTCCCAATCCACAGTCCCAAGCACCACACGTCACTACAGTCCCGAGCACCACACGTCACTACATCATGTTACTGGGTGTAGTACCGTCCCAACCCACAGTCCCGAGCACCACACATCACTACATCATGTTACTGAGTGTAGTATCGTCCCAATCCACAGTCCCGAGCACCACACGTCACTACGGTCCCGAGCACCACACGTCACTACAGTCCCGAGCACCACACGTCACTACAGTCCCGAGCACCACACGTCACTACAGTCCCGAGCACCACACGTCACTACAGTCCCGAGCACCACACGTCACTACAGTCCCGAGCACC
Organism: Cherax quadricarinatus; assembly: GCF_026875155.1. Classification (NCBI taxonomy): domain Eukaryota; kingdom Metazoa; phylum Arthropoda; class Malacostraca; order Decapoda; family Parastacidae; genus Cherax; species Cherax quadricarinatus. The sequence continues at coordinate 49,330,092 of NC_069412.1, forward strand.
ACACGTCACTACATCATGTTACTGAGTGTAGTATCGTCCCAACCCACAGTCTCGAGCACCACACGTCACTACATGTTACTGACTGTAGTATCGTCCCAAGCCACAGTCTCGAGCAACACACGTAACTACATCATGTTACTGAGTGTAGTATCGTCCCAAGCCAGTCTCGAGCACCACACGTCACCACATCATGTTACTGAGTGTAGTATCGTCCCAACCCACAGTCTCGAGCACCACACGTCACTACATCATGTTACTGAGTGTAGTATCGTCCCAACCCACAGTCCCGAGCACCACACGTCACTACATCATGTTACTGAGTGTAGTATCGTCACAAGCCACAGTCTCGAGCACCACACGTCACTACATCATGTTACTGAGTGTAGTATCGTCCCAACCCACAGTCTCGAGCACCACACGTCACTACATCATGTTACTGAGTGTAGTATCGTCCCAACCCACAGTCTCGAGCACCACACATCACTACATCATGTTACTGAGTGTAGTATCGTCCCAATCCACAGTCCCGAGCACCACACGTCACTACAGTCCCGAACACCACACGTCACTACAGTCCCGAGCACCACACGTCACTACAGTCCCGAGTACCACACGTCACTACATCATGTTACTGGGTGTAGTACCGTCCCAACCCACAGTCCCGAGCACCACACATCACTACATCATGTTACTGAGTGTAGTATCGTCCCAATTCACAGTCCCGAGCACCACACGTCACTACAGTCCCGAGCACCACACGTCACTACAGTCCCGAGCACCACACGTCACTACAGTCCCGAGCACCACACGTCACTACAGTCCCGAGCACCACACGTCACTACATCATGTTACTGGGTGTAGTCCCGTCCCAACCCACAGTCTCGAGCACCACACGTCACTACATCATGTTACTGAGTGTAGTATCGTCCCAACCCACAGTCCCGAGAACCACACGTCACTACATCATGTTACTGAGTGTAGTACCGTCCCAACCCACAGTCCCGAGCACCACACGTCACTACATCATGTTACTGGGTGTAGTACCGTCCCAACCCACAGTCTCGAGCACCACACGTCACTACATCATGTTACTGAGTGTAGTATCGTCCCAACCCACAGTCCCGAGCACCACACGTCACCACATCATGTTACTGAGTGTAGTATCGTCCCAAGCCACAGTCCCGAGCACCACACGTCACTACATCATGTTACTGAGTGTAGTATCGTCCCAACCCACAGTCCCGAGCACCACACGTCACTACATCATGTTACTGAGTGTAGTACCGTCCCAAGCCACAGTCTCGAGCACCTCACGTCACTACATCATGTTACTGAGTGTAGTACCGTCGCAACCCACAGTCCCGAGCACCACACGTCACTACATCATGTTACTGGGTGTAGTACCGTCCCAACCCACAGTCCCGAGCACCACACATCACTACATCATGTTACTGAGTGTAGTATCGTCCCAATTCACAGTCCCGAGCACCACACGTCACTACATCATGTTATTGAGTGTAGTATCGTCCCAACCCACAGTCTCGAGCACCACACGTCACTACATCATGTTACTGAGTGTAGTATCGTCCCAATCCACAGTCCCGAGCACCACACGTCACTACAGTCCCGAGCACCACACGTCACTACAGTCCCGAGCACCACACGTCACTACATCATGTTATTGAGTGTAGTATCGTCCCAACCCACAGTCTCGAGCACCACACGTCACTACATCATGTTACTGAGTGTAGTATCGTCCCAACCCACAGTCCCGAGCACCACACGTCACCACATCATGTTACTGAGTGTAGTATCGTCCCAAGCCACAGTCCCGAGCACCACACGTCACTACATCATGTTACTGAGTGTAGTACCGTCCCAACCCACAGTCCCGAGCACCACACGTCACTACATCATGCTACTGGGTGTAGTACCGTCCCAACCCACAGTCCCGAGCACCACACATCACTACATCATGTTACTGAGTGTAGTATCGTCCCAATCCACAGTCCCGAGCACCACACGTCACTACAGTCCCGAGCACCACACGTCACTACATCATGTTATTGAGTGTAGTATCGTCCCAACCCACAGTCTCGAGCACCACACGTCACTACATCATGTTACTGAGTGTAGTATCGTCCCAAGCCACAGTCCCGAGCACCACACGTCACTACATCATTTTACTGAGTGTAGTATCGTCCCAACCCACAGTCCCGAGCACCACACGTCACTACATCATGTTACTGAGTGTAGTACCGTCCCAAGCCACAGTCTCGAGCACCACACGTCACTACATCATGTTACTGAGTGTAGTACCGTCCCAACCCACAGTCCCGAGCACCACACGTCACTACATCATGTTACTGGGTGTAGTACCGTCCCAAGCCACAGTCTCGAGCAACACACGTCACTTCATGTTACTGAGTGTAGTACCGGTCCAAGCCACAGTCTCAAGCACCACGCGTCACTACATCATGTTACTGGGTGTAGCACCGTCCCAAGCCACAATCTCGAGCACCACACGTCACTACATCATGTTACTGGGTGTAGTACCGTCCCAAGCCACAGTCTTGAGCACCACACGTCACTACATCATGTTACTGGGAGTAGTACAGTCCCAAGCCACAGTCCCGAGCACCACACGTCACTACATCATGTTACTGGGTGTAGTATCGTCCCAAGCCACAGTACCGAGCACCACACGTCACTACATCATGTTACTGGGTGTAGTATCGTCCAAAGCCACAGTACCGAGCACCACACGTCACTACATCATGTTACTGGGTGTAGTATCGTCCCAAGCCACGGTACCGAGCACCACACGTCACTACATCATGTTACTGGGTGTAGTATCGTCCCAAGCCACAGTCCGACGGGACTATGTGCCATCGTCCGAAGGGACGATGGCACCTGTGAGGCTCCTCACAATCCCTCAGCCTCACGACTAGAGGAAGTAGTACACAGTCCCAAGGGACCACACGTCATTAGATCTTGTACACAGTCCCAAGTAACAGCTCCAAAGGACCACACGTCAGTAGGTCTAGTAGAGTCCCAAATAATCCCGAGTATTGTACTAGTAGCCACAAGAAACACAGGGGTCTAGCATTGTCCCAAACAATCTCACCAACACATACACCAAGATTCCCACCAGCACACCACCATCAACACCCTCACCATATAACACAGTTGGTGTGCTGGAGGCCTGCCACACTTCACCACACCATCACCAACACCCTCCCCCCCAACCAACACCACATAACATAGCTGGTGTTCTGGAAGACTGCCACACTTCGCCACACAATCACCACCACCATATAACACAGCTGGTGTGCTGGAAGCCTGCCACACTACGCCACACCATCACAAACCCTCCCCCACCACCATATAACACAGCTGGTGTGCTGGAAGCCTGCCACACTACGCCACACCATCACAAACCCTCCCCCACCACCATATAACACAGCTGGTGTGCTGGAAGCCTGCCACACTACGCCACACCATCACAAACCCTCCCCCACCACCATATAACACAGCTGGTGTGCTGGAAGCCTGCCACACTACGCCACACCATCACAAACCCTCCCCCACCACCATATAACACAGCTGGTGTGCTGGAAGCCTGCCACACTACGCCACACCATCACAAACCCTCCCCCACCACCATATAACACAGCTGGTGTGCTGGAAGCCTGCCACACTACGCCACACCATCACAAACCCTCCCCCACCACCATATAACACAGCTGGTGTGCTGGAAGCCTGCCACACTACGCCACACCATCATAAACCCTCCCCCACCACCATATAACACAGCTGGTGTGCTGGAAGCCTGCCACACTACGCCACACCATCACAAACCCTCCCCACCACCATATAACACAGCTGGTGTGCTGGAAGCCTGCCACACTACGCCACACCATCACAAACCCTCCCCCACCACCATATAACACAGCTGGTGTGCTGGAAGCCTGCCACACTACGCCACATCATCACAAACCCTCCCCCACCACCATATAACACAGCTGGTGTGCTGGAAGCCTGCCACACTACGCCACACCATCACAAACCCTCCCCCACCACCATATAACACAGCTGGTGTGCTGGAAGCCTGCCACACTACGCCACACCATCACAAACCCTCCCCCACCACCATATAACACAGCTGGTGTGCTGGAAGCCTGCCACACTACGCCACATCATCACAAACCCTCCCCCACCACCATATAACACAGCTGGTGTGCTGGAAGCCTGCCACACTACGCCACACCATCACAAACCCTCCCCCACCACCATATAACACAGCTGGTGTGCTGGAAGCCTGCCACACTACGCCACACCATCACAAACCCTCCCCCACCACCATATAACACAGCTGGTGTGCTGGAAGCCTGCCACACTTCACCACACTCTGGCACTCTCTCACTCAAGTTAACTTCTCCTGCTTTATCATCTTTACCATTATAATTTATCCTCCCATTTTAGTTGACTTTTTTGTTGCCTTTCTCTGTTAGGAAACAAGAAGATGTGAAACAATATAGAATGAAGATGAGGAAGACGGTAAAATGAGAGAGATCTAAGAAGAGCGAGGAAGAATGAGAAAATAATGAGGAATATCGAGGAAGAACAGCGAGTACGAGGAAGAACGGTGAAGAAGACTGAGGAAGAACGAGGAAGAGCGTGGAGGAAAAGGCAGAATTATTCAATGGTAGAATTATCGACAAAATGTTAGGTAAATGGCCACAGATGCAACTAATGTGGCATTTTACTGTGGCAACGTCTCGCCCTCCAAGAGCTTGGTCGAGTCGTTAAGACTTAAGCTCCTGGGGAGCGAAACGTTGCCACAATAAAATGTCACATTAGTTGCATCTGCAACCATTTACCTAACAGAATTATTCAAGTTGCGAGAGTGGACCAAGACACTAGAGCAACAGGTGTAATAAAGGAGGTAAGTTCATCAGTAAGCAGAAGTGACAACTAGACGTTACTGAGGTGAACCATAATAACTACCAAACTGTGGCCACTCACACGATTGTGTCTGCGTGGGTAAAAAATCTCAGCTCCTGCCCCCCGTATCCTAGGATACACTGATCCCTTATTGATTTCTTTTATCTTGGACTTCATCATATCTACTCTTTAAGCTTTGTATTAAGCTTGCTTCTACCCCTGTCTCGTCCAACGTTTCTATGGCTCATCTGTGTCCTCAGCTTCCGCCTATACATCCTTGCCCTCCTTATTCAAAATCTATCTTTATCTTATCTATCAATCCCACTAAAATGTTTGAATCTATTTATGTCGCCCCTTGTCTTTTGTCTCTGCCTAGATCCCAGGTTCAATTCCTTCACCATCACATTCCTTTCAGTTCTGGGACTAGTGTGGTTGCAAACTCTTTCGACTTTCTAAAATTATTGCATATGCTTGACAATGTGAGAACTCGACATTGAAGCCACATACTCAATGACTATGGCTTAAAGTCTTTATAAGGTTCTAAAGCCCTTTTTGACGACCTTCCTTAACGTTGTTCTGAGGTCTGCTAGGCTGTCATGTACTGCTTAATTTGCACGGTTAATGTGTACAGCTCAAAATGAAGGTAAATGGTTCAGAGAACCGACAAGTTGATAAATGGTTCAGAGAACCGACAAGTTGATAAATGGTTCAGAGAACCGACAAGTTGATAAATGATTCAGAGAACCGACAAGTTGATAAATGGTTCAGAGAACCGACAAGTTGATAAATGATTCAGAGAACCGACAAGTTGATAAATGATTCAGAGAACCGACAAGTTGATAAATGGTTCAGAGAACCGACAAGTTGATAAATGATTCAGAGAACCGACAAGTTGATAAATGATTCAGAGAACCGACAAGTTGATAAATGGTTCAGAGAACCGACAAGTTGATAAATGATTCAGAGAACCGACAAGTTGATAAATGGTTCAGAGAACCGACAAGTTGATAAATGATTCAGAGAACCGACAAGTTGATAAATGATTCAGAGAACCGACAAGTTGATAAATGATTCAGAGAACCGACAAGTTGATAAATGATTCAGAGAACCGACAAGTTGATAAATGGTTCAGAGAACCGACAAGTTGATAAATGATTCAGAGAACCGACAAGTTGATAAATGATTCAGAGAACCGACAAGTTGATAAATGATTCAGAGAACCGACAAGTTGATAAATGATTCAGAGAACCGACAAGTTGATAAATGATTCAGAGAACCAACAAGTTGATAAATGATTCAGAGAACCGACAAGTTGATAAATGATTCAGAGAACCGACAAGTTGATAAATGATTCAGAGAACCGACAAGTTGATAAATGATTCAGAGAACCGACAAGTTGATAAATGATTCAGAGAACCAACAAGTTGATAAATGATTCAGAGAACCGACAAGTTGATAAATGATTCAGAGAACCGACAAGTTGATAAATGATTCAGAGAACCGACAAGTTGATAAATGATTCAGAGAACCGACAAGTTGATAAATGATTCAGAGAACCGACAAGTTGATAAATGATTCAGAGAACCGACAAGTTGATAAATGGTTCAAAGAACCGACAAGCTGATAAATTAGGCACATGTACAACAGTTGGGTATCTTTATTGTGGTTATGTTTTACCTGCAAGTAGACTTCTTCAGTCAGATACAGAGGCAGCAGGTGTAGCAGTGACATGATGATGATGTAATCAGTCCATCAACATGGTAGAAACAGTATTTGAGGTAGTCAGTCCCTCAGCCTGGAGAAGCTTAGCTCTATGGAGCTAAACTTTTCCAGGCTGAGGGACTTACCACCTCAAATACTATTCTCCAAGGTTGACGGGCTGATTACATCTTCATCTCACTACTACACCTGCTGCCTCTGTATCTGACTGAGGAGGCCTACTGTGCAGGCGAAACGTTTCAACGATGATATCCAACTGCTGCACATGTGTCTGAATCCTCAACTCGTCTTTACGCCTTCCTGCTTTATCCTTCTCGTTAATTTTACATCAACAGACAAACGTAAGACCCGAGTCATACTGGCAGGTCATTTACATACATTAGGAACAGTTTGTGGTCTTCCTACTGAACCTGGTGAGGCTGCACACTCACTACTCTCCCATCCTGGTTTACCATTAATGGTCTTTCTTTCAGATATTCCCTGATCCACTACAACACTCTTGCTTTTATTCCTGCCGGTTTTTCAACTTGTAAACTGGTCTCTGATGAGTGTTGTGTCCAGTGCTCACTAGTTTTTATCTCTCTAACCTGACAATGGTCCAGGAGGGACCGAAACCTCGTCATAAGGTTCTTCTCCCAAGTGCGAATATTTGGTTAATTGTTCCAGCCACGGTACTGTCACTATTCTTCTTTCTAGTTTTACCTCCAGTTAGCTCGTAAGACAGGATTTCTAATTTCTAAATCCGCGCTAGTTTTCTCATAGAAATTTCCTCTCCAGATACTGAGGTATCCCATCCCTTACATTCTTTTCCAAAACATTTAATAGTATGCATGTTAAAAATACTGGCTTGTAATTCCCTGCCTCCTGTCTGTCCCCTTTCTTATATATGGCAACTACGTTGGCCTTTTTCCAGTTTTCTGGCAGCTGTCCTCTGTGTTTGTATATATATATATATATATATATATATATATATATATATATATATATATATATATATATATATATATATATATATATAAACACTTCATCATACACACAATATCACTGTCTTTCCAGAGGCGCTCAGATACGACACTTTAAATGTCACTCCAAACAGACAATATCCCAACCCCTCTCCTTGAAAGTGCAGGCATTGTATTTTTCACCTCCGGCTAACCGGTTTCCCCAAATCTTTTCATAAAATATTACGCTGCTCACACTCCAACAGCTCGTCTAGTCCCAGAAACCATTCCTCTTCATTCATTATCTAACACGCTCAACATGCCTACTATATGTCCAAGCCCCTTGCACACAAAACCTCTTTTACCCCCTCCCTCCATCCCTCCATCCTTTACTAGGACGACCCCTACCCCTCCTCCCGTCCTCTACAGATTTATACACCCTCCAAGTCATTCTATTTTGCTCCATTCTCTCTAAATGACCAAACCACCTCAATAACTCCTCCTCAGCCCTCTGAATAATACTTTTATTAACACATCAACAGTTTCCCACCAAGGCAGGGTGGCCCGAAAAAGAAAAACTTTCACCATTATTCACTCCATCACTGTCTTACCAGAGGAGCGCTTACACTACAGTTATAAAACTGCAACATTAACACCTCTCCTTCAGAGTGCCGGTACTGTACTTCCCATCTCCAGGACTCAAGTCCAGCCTGCCAATTTCCCTGAAGCCTTTCATAAATATTACCCTGCTCACACCCCAGCAGCACGTCAGGTTCTAAAAACTATTTGTCTCCATTCGCTCCTAACACGCTCACGCATGCTTGCTGGAAGCCTAAGCCCTCGCACACAAAAACCTCCTTTATCCCCTCTCTCCCACCTTCTCTAGGCCGACCTCTACCCCGCCTCCCTTCCACTACAGATTTGCACACTCTCAAAGTCATTCTATTTTGTTCCATCCTCTCTACATGTCCGAACCACCTCAACCCCTCCTCAGCCCTCTGGATAATAGTTTTGGTAATCCCGCACCTCCTCCTAATTTCCAAACTACGAATTCTCTGCATTATATTCACACCACACCACATCCCCATATAATTTATATATATATATATATATATATATTATATATATATATATATATATATATATATATATATATATATATATATATATATATATATATAAAATATGAAGACTAGGATGGGCTTTACTCTCGGGAAGTTTAGTAAACAAAGAGCAGCACCAGGCGCAACATTAATCTTTATTAAGTGGAGACGTGTGGGAGCAGCAATCATCACCACCATCAGCGGTAACAATGTAAACCCAACACTACACACTAACCTACTGCTACTTATATACATGTAACAGTAACCTACTGCTACTTATATACATGTAACAGTAACCTACTGCTACTTATATACATGTAACAGTAACCTACTGCTACTTATATACATGTAACAGTAACCTACTGCTACTTATATACATGTAACAGTAACCTACTGCTACTTATATACCTGTAACAGTAACCTACTGCTACTTATATACATGTAACAGTAACCTACTGCTACTTATATACATGTAACAGTAACCTACTGCTACTTATATACCTGTAACAGTAACCTACTGCTACTTATATACATGTAACAGTAACCTACTGCTACTTATATACATGTAACAGTAACCTACTGCTACTTATATACATGTAACAGTAACCTACTGCTCCTTATATACATGTAACAGTAACCTACTGCTACTTATATACATGTAACAGTAACCTACTGCTACTTATATACATGTAACAGTAACCTACTGCTACTTATATACCTGTAACAGTAACCTACTGCTACTTATATACATGTAACAGTAACCTACTGCTACTTATATACATGTAACAGTAACCTACTGCTACTTATATACCTGTAACAGTAACCTACTGCTACTTATATACCTGTAACAGTAACCTACTGCTACTTATATACATGTAACAGTAACCTACTGCTACTTATATACATGTAACAGTAACCTACTGCTACTTATATACATGTAACAGTAACCTACTGCTACTTATATACATGTAACAGTAACCTACTGCTACTTATATACATGTAACAGTAACCTACTGCTACTTATATACCTGTAACAGTAACCTACTGCTACTTATATACATGTAACAGTAACCTACTGCTACTTATATACATGTAACAGTAACCTACTGCTACTTATATACATGTAACAGTAACCTACTGCTACTTATATACATGTAACAGTAACCTACTGCTACTTATATACATGTAACAGTAACCTACTGCTACTTATATACATGTAACAGTAACCTACTGCTACTTATATACCTGTAACAGTAACCTACTGCTACTTATATACATGTAACAGTAACCTACTGCTACTTATATACATGTAACAGTAACCTACTGCTACTTATATACATGTAACAGTAACCTACTGCTACTTATATACATGTAACAGTAACCTACTGCTACTTATATACATGTAACAGTAACCTACTGCTACTTATATACATGTAACAGTAACCTACTGCTACTTATATACATGTAACAGTAACCTACTGCTACTTATATACATGTAACAGTAACCTACTGCTACTTATATACCTGTAACAGTAACCTACTGCTACTTATATACATGTAACAGTAACCTACTGCTACTTATATACATGTAACAGTAACCTACTGCTACTTATATACCTGTAACAGTAACCTACTGCTACTTATATACATGTAACAGTAACCTACTGCTACTTATATACATGTAACAGTAACCTACTGCTACTTATATACATGTAACAGTAACCTACTGCTACTTATATACATGTAACAGTAACCTACTGCTACTTATATACATGTAACAGTAACCTACTGCTCCTTATATACCTGTAACAGTAACCTACTGCTACTTATATACATGTAACAGTAACCTACTGCTACTTATATACATGTAACAGTAACCTACTGCTACTTATATACATGTAACAGTAACCTACTGCTACTTATATACATGTAACAGTAACCTACTGCTCCTTATATACCTGTAACAGTAACCTACTGCTACTTATATACATGTAACAGTAACCTACTGCTACTTATATACATGTAACAGTAACCTACTGCTACTTATATACATGTAACAGTAACCTACTGCTACTTATATACATGTAACAGTAACCTACTGCTACTTATATACATGTAACAGTAACCTACTGCTACTTATATACATGTAACAGTAACCTACTGCTCCTTATATACCTGTAACAGTAACCTACTGCTACTTATATACATGTAACAGTAACCTACTGCTACTTATATACATGTAACAGTAACCTACTGCTACTTATATACATGTAACAGTAACCTACTGCTACTTATATACATGTAACAGTAACCTACTGCTCCTTATATACCTGTAACAGTAACCTACTGCTACTTATATACATGTAACAGTAACCTACTGCTACTTATATACATGTAACAGTAACCTACTGCTACTTATATACATGTAACAGTAACCTACTGCTACTTATATACATGTAACAGTAACCTACTGCTACTTATATACCTGTAACAGTAACCTACTGCTACTTATATACATGTAACAGTAACCTACTGCTACTTATATACATGTAACAGTAACCTACTGCTACTTATATACATGTAACAGTAACCTACTGCTACTTATATACATGTAACAGTAACCTACTGCTACTTATATACCTGTAACAGTAACCTACTGCTACTTATATACATGTAACAGTAACCTACTGCTACTTATATACATGTAACAGTAACCTACTGCTACTTATATACATGTAACAGTAACCTACTGCTACTTATATACATGTAACAGTAACCTACTGCTACTTATATACCTGTAACAGTAACCTACTGCTACTTATATACATGTAACAGTAACCTACTGCTACTTATATACATGTAACAGTAACCTACTGCTACTTATATACATGTAACAGTAACCTACTGCTACTTATATACCTGTAACAGTAACCTACTGCTACTTATATACCTGTAACAGTAACCTACTGCTACTTATATACATGTAACAGTAACCTACTGCTACTTATATACATGTAACAGTAACCTACTGCTACTTATATACCTGTAACAGTAACCTACTGCTACTTATATACCTGTAACAGTAACGGTTTTACTACTGTTCACGTACAGAATATAATCAAGTGTAAAACAAGTAAAAAAAAGTTTGAGTTTTAAAATGCACTTCCTGCAACCATTATTATTGTAGGGGACAAAAATATAATCTATAAATTGTTATATATCCACTATATACACTCACTGGCCACTTTATTAGGTACAACTGTACTACACACTCGTTAATGCAAGTATCTATTAGCCAATCACGTGGCAGCACCTCGATGCCTAAAAGCCTGCAGACATAACGAAGAAGTTCAGTTGTTCAGACTGAACATCAGAATGGGGAAGTGTGATCTAAGTGACTCTGACCGTGAGATGATTGTTGGTGCCAGACGGGGTGGCTTAAATATCTCAGAAATTACCAATCTCTTGAGATTTTCACGCACTACAGTCTCTAGAGTGGCAGTTCTGTGGGCCATATCGCCTTGTTAATAAGAGGGGCCAGACTGCTTCAAGCTGGCAGGAAGGCGATAGTAACCCAAATAATCACGTGTTACAGCAATGGTAAGCAAAAGAGCTTACCTTGGAACCTTGAAGTGCATGGGATACAACACTAGAGACCACACAGGGTTCCACTCCTGTCAGCTAAGAACAGGAAACTGAGGTTACAGTGGCCACAAGCTAGCCAAAACTGGACAGATGAAAACTGGAAAAAACGTCGTCTGATCGAACGGGTCACGAAATCTGCTGTGACACGCAGATAGTAGGGTCAGAATTTGGCGTAAACCTTTGGGATGTGGTAGAACGGGAGATTCTTAGCATGAATGTGCAACCGATACATTCACAGCAACTGCATGATGCTATCATGTCAATATGGGTCACGATCTCCAAGGAATGTTTCCAGCGCCTTGTGGAGTTCATGACATGAATTCAGGCTGTGTTTTATATATATATATATATATATATATATATATATATATATATATATATATATATATATATATATATATATATATATATATGTCGTGCCGAATAGGCAGAACTTGCGATCTTGGCTTAAATAGCAACGCTCATCTTGCCATATAGGACAAACGAAAATTTGTGTATGCAATAATTTCGCCAAAATCATTCTGAACCTAACGAAAAAAAATATATTTCATTGTGTTTGTTCAGTATTAAATTATTGTAAACAAATCTAAAATATATTTAGCTGGGTTAGGCTAAAATAAATTACTTTTGTTATAATAAGGTTAGGTAAGTTTTCTAAGTTCCTTTTGGTGCAAAATTATAAATTTTTACATCAACAATAATGAAAAACTATATCTTTAAATGTATAAGAGAAAATTTTAGAAACAACTTAATTTTAAATGAGTTCTTGCTAACTGACCAGTTTTACCTATTCGGCACGACATATATATATATATATATATATATATATATATATATATATATATATAACAACACTGCGACTAGCCAAGGACTCGAACCCATATAGTTTTGGCCCGACTCATGGTGAGCGAAAACACATGACTCTCTAAAAAACTGGTCAATTAGCAAAAATTCATTTAAAATTAAGTCCTTTCTAAAATTTTCTCTTACATGTTTAAAGATTTTTTTCATTCATGTTAATGTAAAAATTAATAATTTTGTACCAAAAGTACCTTAGTAAACTTACCTAACCTTATTATAAGAAGCACAAATTAATTTAGCCTAATCCAACTAAATATATTTTATACAAGTTTACAATAATAAACACACACACACACATTATATATATATATATATATATATATATATATATATATATATATATATATATATATATATATATATATATATATCATAGGGGCAACTAAAATGCCGGGAGCAAGGGGCTAGTAACCGCTTCTCCTGTATACACTAATGAATTTAAAAAAGTGAGTTTTTTTCTTTTTAGGTTACCCTGTCAGTAGGATACGGCCGGTGTGTTGTGGGGGAAACGTGTGTGTGTATGTCGCTAAGTAATATACTGTACACAGCAATCATTATTACTGTGTGACTTATCACTGACTGCATAGTCATCCACCTAGGTATACTTCTATATACACTAGGAAGGTTAACATGCCTTGTATTGGCTGGAGAGAAATGCCACAATGGAAATATAAACACTTAAGCAGTATAATGTGATCCTTTATTGACATTATACTTCTTAAGTGTTTATATTACCACTAATGCTTAAGCTGACAAGTGTTGAAACAAAGTTACCGAGATGAACTTTACTGATAATAATTGATCATAAAAGTTTCCATCTACAATTGTGTCTTTTATATCATAGGTTTAAATCCCACGTCGGTCAGTGAGTAGCATTCACTGGACCTTTATTGCAATACTTAACGATATCTTCATAGCCCTTCCGAAGTCTCCCAGCTCAGGGTAACAGATTTCAATGCTAGTTTCCCAGCTCAAGCTGACAGATTTCAACACCATATGTGATGGAATATGACAGGGAAAACAGTGCTATCACACAGAATAGGGCAGCACCAATGGAAATAAGTCCCTCTGACTTTTTTGGGGAGTTACCCTAGGTAATTTGCACATGTATGATAGCTGTACTTATGTGTACCTGTGAATAAACTTACCACACTGGTGATGTATCAAATTTTACCAAATACAAAAACAAGAAAACCAGCAAAACACTCATCATCTGACATTAGCAGCAGCAGCAGCCCTGGTATTACCTTCTCCGCAGCTGAAACTGTTACCCATTAAACGCCGAGAATTTGTCTAATGAAGGCAATATCTGGAAACTTTTAGTGATATTACCGCTGGTATTCCCTGGAGGCTAATTTAGGGTAATTGTCGTCCGCCTGACGCTCCAGGGTACAACCCACCACTGCCACGCTCCACGGTACAACCATCCAGCACCATCCAACGCTCCTTGTTTGCTACCCTCCATTAATTGTATTAAAATTTAGAAAAGCAGCAATAATGGTTCTGTTGGGCAATATAATCGTGTTTTTTTTTACCCCCTTCCACCACCGCTCATGTTGGGCGATATTTTCTGACTGCAAAATATTCTGTCTTTTGGGAGCCAAGCGCTCTGAGAGTAATAAAACTGATACCTGCCACACCTATCAATACTCGTAATAATTATATAAAAATAACAATAATAATAATAATAATAATAATCTTTATTTCTACAAGCATATGATACAACTTTTACAGACCATAGCTGACATCAATGACATACTATATAGAAAGTCCCTTGTTATGTAGAGCATTTCGGGCAAATTAGGTTTTGTCCCCAGGATACGACCCACACGAGTCGGCTAATACTCAGGTACCTATTTACTGCTAGATGAACATGGACAGCAGGTATCTTAAGGAAACACGTCTTAATGTTTTCACCCGTACCGGGGATCGAACCATGGACCTCAGTGTGTGAGCTGAGTGCGTTATCAACCGAGCAATTGGACACTGATAATTATATTGGTTCACCACTGGTAATTATACTGGTTCACCACTGGTAATTATATTGGTTCACCACTGTTAATTATACTGGTTTACCACTGGTAATTATACTGGTTTACCACTGGTAATTATACTGGTTTACCACTGTTAATTATACTGGTTTACCACTGTTAATTACACTGGTTTACCACTGGTAATTACACTGGTTTACCACTGGTAATTACACTGGTTTACCACTGGTAATTACACTGGTTTACCACTGGTAATTACACTGGTTTACCACTGGTAATTACACTGGTTTACCACTGGTAATTACACTGGTTTACCACTGGTAATTACACTGGTTTACCACTGGTAATTACACTGGTTTACCACTGGTATTTACACTGGTTTACCACTGGTATTTACACTGGTTTACCACTGGTAATTACACTGGTTTACCACTGGTAATTACACTGGTTTACCACTGGTATTTACACTGGTTTACCACTGGTAATTACACTGGTTTACCACTGGTATTTACACTGGTTTACCACTGGTAATTACACTGGTTTACCACTGACACTGCTGTAGAAATTACTACCAGGTTTTAAATCTCAACTTTACACATATTAATTCAAAGTGAAAACTGACGTCATTAACTCGCATCAAATATATCCAAGTGACTTGCAACAAGTTATATTGATGGGAAAGTGGTAAACCCGTCAGTGGTGATCAAATAAATCACATGGTATATATACCGAGAAATTTATCTGTGCACGTGTTTATATATATATATATATATATATATATATATATATATATATATATATATATATATATATATATATATATATATATATATATAAATGCACCAGGCAGAAACAAGCGGGTATATACAGAGAAAGATCGCAGTCAGCAGGACTCGATACTGCTACTGGGGAGGGTCAAGATTCCCAGGCAGCGCTGTTATCCACTCAGCCGTGCATTGCTTGAGAAGTCAGAACATACAGGAGATTGAAATAGCTTGAGTCCATGCTTGAGGCTGACTGACGTGCCCTGGCTGCGAAAGAAACATGACCTGTGAACCAGGCTCCTCAGTTTATGTGGCATTTGTGGCTGAGTGGATAACAGCGCTGCCTGGGAATCTTGACCCTCCCCAGTAGCAGTATCGAGTCCTGCTGACTGCGATCTTTCTTTGTATATATATATATATATATATATATATATATATATATATATATATATATATATATATATATATATATATAATTGTAACCACGAACAAGTTGGCCGTCTCCCGCCGAGGCAGGGTGACCCAAAAAGAAAGAAAAACCCCAAAAAGAAATTACGTTCATCATTCAACACTTTCACCTCACTCACACATAATCATTGTTTTTGCAGAGGTGCCCAGAACACAACAGTTTAGAAGCATGTACGTATATACACAACATATCCCTCCAAACTGCCAATATACATATACATACATATATATATACATATATATATGAATATACATTAATATATATATATATATATATATATATATATATATATATATATATATATATATATATATAAACACTGATCTCTGGCTGAAGGAGACTCGAACCTACGAACCTTAGGACAAGGTACGCAGTGCTTTACCAATCTACCCACACTGGACAATACCTTGGCGTGTAGCTTGCGCTACACGTTTGATCCAAGGCAGCCAGCTTTCAGGGAGAAGGCTTACAGCTTTTCATCTCATCCCCTGCATGTATCAGCCTTACTAGAGATTTGAACAATGCAAGGAATTCGCGAGAGCAGGCGAAATATACACAAACACTGATCTCTGGCTGAAGGAGACTCGAACCTACGAACCTTAGGACAAGGTACGCAGTGCTTTACCAATCTACCCACACTGGACAATACATTGGCGTGTAGCTTGCGCTACACGTTTGATCCAAGGCAGCCAGCTTTCAGGGAGAAGGCTTACAGCTTTTCATCTCATCCCCTGCATGCATCAGAGATTTGAACAATGCAAGGAATTCGCGAGAGCAGGCGAAATATACACAAACACTGATCTCTGGCTGAAGGAGACTCGAATCTACGAACCTTAGGCGTACCTTGTCCTAAGGTTCGTAGGTTCGAGTCTCCTTCAGCCAAAGACCAGTGTTTGTGTATATTTCGCCTGCTCTCACGAATTCCTTGCATATATATATTTATATATATATATATATATATATATATATATATATATATATATATATATATATATATATATATATATATATATATATATATATATATATATACTTTCATCTCTAATTCAGGATTTAAAATATTTCTGATATATAGTGTATATCAAAGTCGCGCTCATACCTAAAGATCATACTGTTTTCAACGAATTAAAAAGACACGTTGCAAAAACTACCTTCCCCAGGGTCACTACGTCTGAAATATTCTCTCATAACTCGCTGGTAGAGCTTTCAAGTCCACTAAAAGAAGCACAAGGGTTCAATCTGAGTGCAAGGCGGGAATTATCAGGAAGGAATGAGGAAAGGGGAAATTGCGCCATTACCCTGCTGGTCCCGTCACCTCAGGACAGATACCTCTGAAGAACAAAAAGGCACAATACCGTCCAATACTAGTCCAAGTCGGACCGAAACGTCGTCGTAAGCTCCTTTCTCCTATGTGTGGGTTGTCTATAGATAACTGGGAGCTGACTGCGGCATCTTAGAGGAGAGAGCTTAACCAGTCTAACAGAATTAAGCCACACTGCTTGGCTTACACAGGGTTATTAACCCACTCACGGTAAGCCAAGTTTTCTTCATTAGGTATTGTGATAGGTACAAGCCATGATGTCCATGGTTGATCTTAAATAACCATGACCAGCACGCCTGACCTTAACCATGGCTACCATGCCTGACCTTAACCATGGCTACCACGCCTGACCTTAAATAACCATGGCCACCATGCCTGACCTTAAATAACCATGGTCACCATGCCTGACATTAAATAACCATGGCCACCATGCCTAACCTTAAATAACCATGGCCACCATGCCTAACCTTAAATAACCATGGCCACCATGCCTGACATTAAATAGCCATGGCCACCATGCCTGACCTAAAATAACCATGGTCATCATGCCTGACATTAAATAACCATGGCCACCATTCCTAACCTTAAATAACCATGGTCACCATGCCTGACATTAAATAACCATGGCCACCATGCCTGACATTAAATAACCATGACCACCATGCCTGACATTAAATAACCATGGCCACCATGCCTAACCTTAAATAACCATGGCTACCATGACTGACCTTTAATAACCATGCTTACCGTGACTGACTTTTAATAACCATGGCCACCATGCCTGACCTAAAATAACCATGGCCACCATGCCTAACCTAAAATAACCATGGCCACCATGCCTGACATTAAATAACCATGGCCACCATGCCTGACATTAAATAACCATGGCCACCATGCCTGACATTAAATAACCATGGCCACCATGCCTGACATTAAATAACCATGGCCACCATGCCTGACATTAAATAACCATGGCCACCATGCCTGACATTAAATAACCATGGCCACCATGCCTGACATTAAATAACCATGGCCACCATGCCTGACATTAAATAATCATGGCCACCATGCCTGACATTAAATAACCATGGCCACCATGCCTGACATTAAATAACCATGGCCACCATGCCTGACATTAAATAACCATGGTCACCATGCCTGACATTAAATAACCATGGCCACCATGCCTGACATTAAATAATCATGGCCACCATGCCTAACCTTAAATAACCATGGCCACCATGCCTGACATTAAATAACCATGGTCACCATGCCTGACATTAAATAACCATGGCCACCATGCCTGACATTAAATAATCATGGCCACCATGCCTAACCTTAAATAACCATGGCCACCATGCCTGACATTAAATAATCATGGCCACCATGCCTAACCTTAAATAACCATGGCTACCATGACTGACCTTTAATAACCATGCATACCGTGACTGACTTTTAATAACCATGGTTACCGTGACTGACCTTAAATAACCATGGTTACCGTGACTGACCTTTAACAACCATGGCCACCATGCCTGACCTTACAGGTTGCAATATGGTTTTGCAATACAACTCAAAATCTATTTTATGCATTACATAAATAAATGGTTTAGAACTCCGACAAGCTGATAAAGGAGACACTTGTGTAACATTTAGGTATCTTCATTCTGGAAATATTTCCAGAATAAAGATGCAAAGTCCTTTAGTAGCGTACAATCACCCTTCTCCTCCTCCTCGTAGAACTATGCGCAGATACAACGTGTAATATGATACGCAGAATGACGCACAGAGATTATTCGCACAGATACGTATATATCGCACAAAAATTAGTATATAAATAATCCCGAAAACTAAGGCAGACAATTGTTGGTTGGAAGCTGAGTGTGGTGGTAGGTTAGTCTCCAGGGACTGTGTCGCCCACTATCTCACTAAACAACACAATCTCAGCCTTACACACACACACAGTGGTGGAGCACCTACAACGGAACAAGCTTATTAACAACAACCAGCACGGATTCAGGGAAGGCAAAACCTGTGTCACAAACCTACTAGTTTTATGGCAAGGTAAAGGAAGTAAGACACTAGAGAGAGGGGTGGGTAGATTGCAATTTCTTGGACTGCAAGAAGGCCTTCGACACAGCTCCTCACAAGAGAATACTGCAAAAGCTAGAGAATCAGGCACGTATAACAGGAAGGGCACTGCTATGGATCAGAGAATACCTGACAGGGAGGCAACAACGAGTCATGGTACGTGACGAGCGGGGTTCTACAGGGGTCAGTCCTAGGACCAGTGCTATTTTTGGTATATGTGAATGACATGACGGAAGGGATAGAGTCAGAAGTGTCCCTGTTTGCAGATGATGTGAAGTTAATGAGGAGAATTAAATCAGACGAGGACCAGGCAGGACTACAAAGAGACCTGGACAGGCTGAAAGCTTAGTCCAGCAACTGGCTTTTCGAATTTAACCCCGCCAACTGCAAAGTCATGAAGATTGGAGAAGGGCAAAGAAGACCGCAGACATAGTATAAGTTAGGTGGCCAAAGACTGCAAACCTCTCTAACCCAACGAAAAGGATCTTAGGGTGAGTATAATACCGAGCACTTCTCCTGAAGCACACGTCAACCAGATAACTGCTGCAGCATATGGGCGCCTGGCAAACCTGAGAATAGCGTTCCGATACCTCAGTAAGGAATCGTTCAAGACACTGTACACCGTGCACGTCAGGCCCATACTGGAGCACGCAGCACCAGTTTGGAACCCACACCTGGTCAACCACGTCAAGAAATTAGAGAAAGTGCAAAGGTTTGCAACAAGGCTAGTTCCAGAGTTAAGGGGAATGTCCTATGAAGAAAGGTTAAGTGAAATCGGCCTGACGACACTGGAGGACAGGAGGGTCAGGGGAGACATGATAACATACAAAATGTTGCGAAGAATTGACAAGGCGGACACAGACATGATGTTCCAGAGATGGAACACAGAAACAAGGGGTCACAATTGGAAGTTGAAGACTCAGATGAGTCAAAGAGATGGTATGAAGTATTTCTTCAGTCATAGAGTTGTCAGGAAGCGGAATAGTCTGGCAAGAGATGTAGTGGAGGCAGAAACCATACATAGTTTTAAGACGAGGTATGATAAAGCTCATGAAGCAGAGAGAGAGAAGAGCTAGCAGCGAGCAGTGAAGAGGCGGGGCCAGGAGCTATGTCTCGATCCTTGCAACAACAAATAGGTGAGTACACACACACACACACACACACACACACACACACACACACACACACACACACACACACACACACACACCTAATGGATTAAATTCTTTTGATCTTAAAAAATATTTGAAGTTTGGGATGCAAATAATTGAATGCCGGCTGCTACATGATGAATTCTCTGTACACAGACCCAGAACTCTCAGTGGGATAGATGCTCAACCGTTGCGTATTCCACTGATACTCTAATAAATGTTGTCAACTTTTTCAGCATTTCCCCATCCATCCATCTAGAGGCTAGTGTTAAGTTCGAATCCTAACAATTCTCTGGAAGCTGACAAGATGTGACAAAATATTAAAAGATGATGCCATTCTCAAAGTAACACATGACTAGGGTTTCTGGGTTTGGTTTAGCAAGGTCAGGTGAAAACTCTCCCACCCAAGTGGAAGAGTTTCTACACAAGTGAAGAAGTCACATGTGGAGAAAAGTTTCCTTAATGTCTTGAACTGTAGTTGTGTGATCTACAAACTTAGTAAATTGTTAATGTAGTGGACCGAGGCATCGAATTTCTAATATTTCCGCATCGATGACATATGATTAATATGAGTTAGAGTCCTTCACATTATATATATATATATATATATATATATATATATATATATTCTTTCTTTCAACACACCGGCCGTATCCCACCGAGGCGGGGTGGCCCAAAAGGAAAAACGAAAGTTTCTCCTTTTACATTTAGTAATATATACAGGAGAAGAGGTTACTAGCCCCTTGCTCCCGGCATTTTAGTTGCCTCTTACAACACGCATGGCTTACGGAGGAAGAATTCTGTTCCACTTCCCCATGGAGATAAGAGGAAATAAACAAGAATAAGAACTAGAAAGAAAATAGAAGAAAACCCAGAGGGGTGTGTATATATGTGCTTGTACATGTATGTGTAGTGTGACCTAAGTGTAAGTAGAAGTAGCAAGACGTACCTGAAATCTTGCATGTTCATGAGACAGAAAAAAGGACACCAGCAATTACCATCATGTAAAACAATTACAGGCTTTCGTTTATATATATATATATATATATATATATATATATATATATATATAATATATATATATATATATATAATATATATATATAAAATGTCGTGCCGAATAGGCAGAACTTGTGATCTTGGCTTAAATAGCAACGCTCATCTTGCCATATAGGACAAGTGAAAATTTGTGTATGCAATAATTTCGCCAAAATCATTCTTAACCTAACGGAAAAAATATATTTCACTGTGTTTGTTTAGTATTAAATTATTGTAAACAAATCTAAAATATATTTAGTTGGGTTAGGCTATAATAAATTGTTCTTGTTATAATAAGGTTAGGTAAGTTTTCTAAGATTCTACTGAAGCAAAATTAAAAAAATTTTCATTAACATTAATGAAAAAAAATATATCATTAAACACATAAGAGAAAATTTTAGAAAGGACTTAATTTTAAATGAGTTCTTGCTAATTGGCCAGTTTTACATATTCGGCACGACATATATATATATATATATATATATATATATATATATATATATATATATATATATATATATATATATATTTCGTGTGGGAGATTACAGTTTCAACTTTGTTGTTTTTAATTTGTGACCATTGTGGATGAACAATCAGTGTTAGAAGTGTGTTTGAAGCCACAATTAATAAACAGCTGTTGGAGCCACGGTTGTGTGAGTTTCACTCGCCTCTTTCAACACTGGTTGAAGGTGCGTCCAAGCTTCAACACCCTCCAACAATACGGAATGTCATGGTATGTAGCAGAGCTTCAGTCCAGTGACTGAATGTGCTGACCTTGTGTTGCTCGCATCCTTGTCACTTATAGCAAGACTTTCTTGGGACGATATTCTGCTCAACTGTGAGCGAGACATTGTGTATTGTGTAGACAAAGGCTTGTTCTGAGATTATATCTCTCACTGGAGCGGAGGAGCGAGAGATACGTGATAATATACACCTGGAAAGTACACGAGAGTTTTGTCCCAAATCTACACACTGCCATAACAGCATACTGGAGGGAGAGATATGGGAGGAAGTACAAAATAAACCCAGTGAAAAGCAGGGGTGCCGTGGGTATAATAAAAGAACACTATCAATATCCATGGTCATAGACTATTCAACATCTTACCAGAAGACATCAAACACTGCTGTTGCAAGTGTCGAAGTCTTCAAGAAGAAACAGGACAGGTACCTTCAGTGGATGCCACACCAACCACGCTGTGATGGCTATGTTGGTCAGCGGACCACTAGCCAGCACACTGGCACCTTCAACTTCCTGTATTAGTGTGACTTGTAAATGATCCAAGTGGGACCGAAACGTCGTGGTAAGCTTCTCTCTCCTATGTGCGGGTTATCTGTGTATTAATGTCGTTGATTACAACATATAATCCGTCATAACACTGAAGATTTCAAAACGTGTTCACGAGATAGCAACTCATACGTAATGCTGATAGTAACAGTATCGTTGTTCATAAGACTTTAGTAAATTTTCGGAGGGGAGGAAGGGATAGGGAGGTCATCGCCCCCACGGGCCGGTCCCAGACCAGATATCAACAGTGTGGCTGATCACATACGATGTCAACACGAACAATATTTCAATAATTCTAGTTGAATTACCGTCAGTATGTTGGGTAAAAGGACACAAGTGCAACTAATGCGACATTCTATTGTGGCAATGAAAGGCATCCCCGTATCCCATAAGCTCAGCCTCCTCTACCTCGGTGTACACCAAAGGAATATTAAGAAACACCAGCTTTGAAAGTTTCAAGTCAATCCCAAGAGACATTCTCTAGTTAGGTAAAAGGACACATGTGAATCTAGTGTAACATTTTATTGTAGCAACGTTTCGCTCTTCAGGAGGTTTGTCAAGCTGTAACGGCTTGACAAAGCTCCTGGAGAGCGAAACGTTGCCACACTAAAATGTTGCAGTAGATTCACATGTGTTTATCTGGAGTTATTGGAGAGAGTTTCCGGGGGTCAACGCCCCGCGGCCGGTCTGTGACCAGGCCTCCTTAGGTCGTGTCCCAGATCGGACCCACACCATCCCACTAACACCCATGGTACCATTTTACTGAGGGGAACCTACAAAAAGTTTGGAAAGAATACGTCCAATGTTTTACTCCTGGCTGATGAATCCCAGGGCTCAACCGTGTGAAGCCGAAGCGTTAACCACCCGGCCTACCAGAGCCCCCCTTTAACTTGAACAATTTCCTTTCCCGCTCTTCAAACACCAACAATTATCCTCATTTTACCTCACATCCAACCTCTTACCTCCACTTACCAGAACTTATGTGATACAATACTGAGGAACAGCTTCGACGTGAGAGTACGCCCTTCACAACGAAATATTTATTATCTTTATTGAATATGAACTGATTTGTTATACAACTAGGAAGGATTATTGCAAATCCAAACACAAATATTGGTTAGTAGATTGTCAGGAGCAAGGTAACGCGTGATCGTCTGAAAACCATGAGCTGGTCACAGCTGGCCGCGGGCGTTGACCCGGAACCTCTCCAGGTTTTCAGGAAACCATGACAAGTATTTCTGACCGGTCTTATCATTGATGACCTAGATGCAATTTGATACGTGTCGAGCCTTCTGGTACCCTCCATGCTTAAAAATTACTGTGAAATATTAAGAAAAATAGGCATTTGGAAAGAGAAACGTTGACGACGTTTTGGTGTGTTTTAAACACAGTAAGTTATTAAGCAAGAATAACAGAGAAAAACTGAAGAAGGTGGAGGAAGGAGGGAGGGGAAGAGGTGGGGAAGGGGAAGAGGAGGGAAGGGGAAGAGAGGGGAAGGGAAAAGGAGGGATGGGGAAGAGGAGGGAAGGGGAAAAGGAGGGGATGGGGAAGAGGAGGGGAAGGGGAAGAGGAGGGGAAGGGGAAGAGGAAGGGAAGGGGAAGAAGAGGGGAAGGGGAAGAGGAGGGGAAGGTGGGGAAAGGAAACATTTATTTTCTTATGACGTTTCATCCTGCGGCTGGGACAATGTTTCTCTCTCTACGAGAGAGCGAAACTCGCCCAATGCAAGTTGGTTCTGCAACTAGTCTGCTCACCAGGTAAGTTACTGACCTGCCTCTCCAGCCTCGCCCCACTGGTGCCAACAACCCAGCCTCGCCCCACTGGTGCCAACAACCCAGCCTCGCCCCACTGGTGCCAACAACCCAGCCTCGCCCCACTGGTGCCAACAGCCCAGCCTCGCCCCACTGGTGCCAACAACCCAGCCTCGCCCCACTGGTGCCAACAGCCCAGCCTCGCCCCAATGGTGCCAACAACCCAGCCTCGCCCCACTAGTGCCAACAACCCACTCGCCCCTGTGCCACACAGCTCGCCAGGTGCCAACAACCCAGCCTCGCCCCATTGGTGCCAACAACCCAGCCTCGCCCCAATGGTGCCAACAACCCAGCCTCGCCCCACTGGTACCAACAACCCAGCCTTGCCCCAATGGTACCAACAACCCAGCCTCGCCCCAATGGTACCAACAACCCAGCCTCGCCCCAATGGTCCAACAACCAGCCGCCCCTGTGCCACAACATCCCGGTACCAACAACCCAGCCTTGCCCCAATGGTACCAACAACCCAGCCTCGCCCCAATGGTACCAACAACCCAGCCTCGCCCCACTGGTACCAACAACCCAGCCTTGCCCCAATGGTACCAACAACCCAGCCTCGCCCCACTGGTACCAACAACCACCTTGCCCAATGGTACCAACAACCCAGCATTGCCCCAATCGTACCAACAACCCAGCCTTGCCCCAATGGTACAAACAACCCAGCCTTGCCCCAATGGTATCAACAACCCAGCCTCGCCCCACTGGTACCAACAACCCATCCTTGCTCCAATGGTACCAACAACCCAGCCTGCCCCATGGTACCAATACCCAGCCTTGCCCCAATGGTACCAACAACCCAGCCTTGCCCCAATGGTACCAACAACCCAGCCTCGCCCCACTGGTACCAACAACCCAGCCTTGCCCCAATGGTACCAACAACCCAGCCTCGCCCCACTGATACCAACATCCCAGCCTTGCCCCAATGGTACCAACAACTTAGCCTTGCCCCATGGAACAATGAATGGTACCAACAACCCAGCCTCGCCCCACTGGTACCAACAACCCAGCCTTGTCCCAATGGTACCAACAACCCAGCCTCGCCCCACTGTTACCAACACCCCAGCCTTGCCCCAATGGTACCAACAACCCAGCCTCGCCCCACTGGTACCAACACCCCAGTCTTGCCCCAATGGTACCAACAACCCAGCCTCGCCCCACTGGTACTAACAACCCAGCCTTGCCCCAATGGTACCAACAACCCAGCCTTGACCCAATGGTACCAACAACCCAGCCTTGCCCCAATGGTACCAACAACCCAGCCTCGCCCCACTGGTATCAACAACCCAGCCTCCCCCCCACTGGTACCAACAACCCAGCCTCTCCCCCACTAGTACCAACAACCCAGCCTCCTCCACTGGTACCAAAAACCCAGCCTCCCCCACTGGTACCAACAACCCAGCCTCACCTCACTAGTACCAACAACCCAACCTCACCTCACTAGTACCAACAACTCAGCCTCGACCTTTGAATCATATTTTACCGAGGTTGAACTCGAGGTGTTCATTACTAGCATATATAACTTGGTAATCTGCTGGTTGGCCTTCCCGCCCCACCATAACCCACCTTCATGACCTTCCATCCACAACCACTGCCACACCTAAATTAACATTATTACTAGATATAAGACCTCACCTTGAGATTGCTTTCCTTAACCTTCCAAGTGGTCACAGGCAGGAGCGAGAGGGAATATCAGAGGGAGAAATAAATTTAATATTTAATATTAACCTTCCAAGTGGTCATAGGCAGAAAGGATAGAGAATATCCCAACGAAAAATATTTATAGTTATTAACGGCAGTTGACGTCATTATCATGGGGGAGCGTTAAACCGTAGGGTTTATACAGCGCCTGTGGGAGGAATAGTGGAAAGCTCCAAAAGTAGATCTACGTTTTTTTTTTTTTTACATATTTTCAAAAATAACAAAAAAAAGTAGAAGTTTTTTTTACACATTTTTAAATGTAAAACAAGAAAGAAGTAGTTTAATTTTTTTACATCTCGTTCAAAATGTTGAAAAAATATATATACGTTGGACCCATTTAAGGGTTAATTTACAAGGTATGGAGTTTCTTTTAAATTAAGCAGTACTTCTGCATTATTGTAATGGTCCAAGTCGACCGAAACGTCCCGTAAGCTTCTCTCTTCTATGTGCAGGTTATTTATGTATTGTGTGCCATTTATTGTGTTATTTTACTTAGTCATTGTTAATGTTGCATCATAGTTCTCAAGAACAGTAACCGTGGCTCGTTATTGTAGCGCATCACTCACACACTGAATCGGTTCAATCCCAGTTACGGTGGAAACATTGGGGCGTGTTTCTAAGACAACGCTGTCCCCTGTTCACAGCAATAGAAAAGGTACCTGGGTGTTAGTCGACTGGTGTGGGTCGCATCCTGGAGACAAAATTGACCTAATTTGCCCGAAATGCTCCGCAGAGCCTGGTCACAGACCGGGACCCGGGGGCGTTGACCCCCGAAACTCTCTGCAGGTATACCCCAGGTATAGCAAGGGCCTTTCTATAAAGCAGTATATCACTTATGTTACCTAGGACTGTATACCTTGTACATGTAGGAATAAAGATTACTATTATTATTATTATTATTATTATTATTATTATTATTATTATTATTAAACTGTTTCTCTTGATGATGAAGTTATTGTCACGTGAGCTGCAGGTATCGGAGAACCATTTAACCATCTTCATCTTATTGAATTCAAATAGTGTGGAAGCCCTTTTGTAAGTGGTCGGTCTCGGTAGAATTTAATATTCTTCAAAGCAGTTAACTAAGCTCAGCTCAACTGACTCCTCACCTTTATGTGGTGAGGGGCTCTTGATCTAGGGAATTGGATCTGTGCTCCACTTCCTGAATTGAGAGCCTGAATGCTTTCCACTATTCCTCCCACAGGCGCTGTATAAACCCTACGGTTTAACGCTCCCCCATGATAATAATGACGTCAACTGCCGTCTCTCCTCTTCCTTTCCTCCTCCTCTCTTACTAGGTACCAAAAAAATGGATTTCCGAATACATTTAGAGCCCTTTGCCATCGCCTTGCAAAACTCTTGCCCTCACACCAAAGGAAGTGTCAAGCCGAGCGCGACTCACGACTTGCTGAATTTGCCCCGAGGTCGCTGACCGTAACTCACTCTTGCCCCTCCATCCTCAACACCGCCGCGGAAATGACCATCCCCGGGGGACCAGAGGAAGGGTAATGGGAGTAGAGGAGAGAGTAGAGGCAACGGAAGACGGGAAATGGTGAAGAGGGAGAGTATCAGATGTCATCTTGGCCCAACTCGAACACCAGGGTTAACCTGGCTGGCGGAGAACAATGATTTTTCTCCCTCCTTATCTTATTTTTATTTTACTGTTAAAGCACGCACGCGCGCACACACACAGCGAAGAGGCGGGGCCAGGAGCTGTAACAACCCCTGCAATCACAAATGAGTACACACACAGAAGAGGCGGGTCCAGAAGCTAGGACTCGAGCCCTGCGATCACATATAGATGAGTACATACAGGTGACTACACACACAATTTGGCTAAAAGATGACTGACACAGATGTTCATGATCTGATGCTGCTAGAAGACACTGATGGAAATTTAGCGAATAAATGTGAAGGTTAGTCTTCTAGATTTTGGCTCAAGAACAAAGCACTCACCAGATGGTGCTACTGCTGCCCCAACTACAGCCAGGTGGTGCTACTGCTTTTCTGATCACAGCCAGATGGTGCTACTGCTGCTCCAACTACAGCCAGATGTTGCTACTGCTGCCCCAACTAGTCAGATGGTACTACTGCTGTTCTGACCACAGCCACATGGCGCTACTGTTGCTGCTACCACAGCCAGATGGCGCTGCTACAGCACTTTTCACAGACTTCCTAGTACCTCCCACTTCAACAGACAGAACTTCCTGCTAGACAAACTTGATCGTTTAGTTCTGCCATCTTGAATCTACTGGATAAGCAGAAGGGAAGAAGACAACGTCTTGCTCTCTACTGGATAAGACAGAAGGGAAGAATGACACTAAAGACAGTATCACTCTCGTTGGAACATGAATATCTCAACATATAAATGAAACATAAGTGATTTAGAAACCGACAAGTTGAAGAATGAGACACTTAAGCAACATTTGGGTATCTTTATTGTGGAAACGTTTTGGCCAGCAAATGGCTTCATCAGTCCAATACAGAGAAGAACGGTGGAAAATGACGAGTCTGAGGAAATCAGTCCCTCAGTCTAGAGTCGGTGTGTTCAGCCCATCAAACTTGATAAAAGTTGAGCATAGGTACAGAGAAGAACTTGTATACACCAGACAGTAATGTAGATAAATGGTGGCCCGGTGGCCTGGTGGCTAAAACTCCCGCTTCACACACGGAGGGCCCGGGTTCGATTCCCGGCGGGTGGAAACATTTCGACACGTTTCCTTACACCTGTTGTCCTGTTCACCTAGGATCAAATAGGTACCTGGGTGTTAGTCGACTGGTGTGGGTCACATCCTGGGGGACAAGATTAAGGACCCCAATGGAAATAAGTTAGACAGTCCTCGATGACGCACTGACTTTCTTGGGTTATCCTGGGTGGCTGACCCTCCGGGGTTAAAAATCCGAACGAAATCTTATCTTATCTATCTTATCTTGTCATCAGGGGAAAAAGCTTCTGGTGGAATTAGGTCATGTCTGTCTGCATTATATAGGTCCCTTCTGCGTGCTTATGTTGTCATTTGTTCAATACTGATGGACTGGACAGTCCCTCAGATTGATTACCTCAAACTCCTCATTTTCTACCGCTCTTCTCTATATGGACTGGTGAAGCCACTGGCTGGCGAAACGTTTCCACAACAAAGATACCGAAATGTTACACAAGTGACTCATTCTTCATGTAAATAAAACACACAATGCAGGTTATGGCATTTTACTGTCAAGATGTTTCGCCCATCAGGGACTTCATGAAGAAATAGTCACATATCCAATATTTGAGAGTCTTTATTGTGAAAACGTTTCGCCAAGTGGCTTCCTCAGATGAGAAGGAGTTGGAGGTTATCAGTCCCTCCGCCTGGGGTCGATGTGTTCAGTCAAGACTGATGGAGTGAACACATCGACTCCAGGTTGAGGGACTGATAACCTCAAACTTCTTTTCACCCCTGTATCGGACTAAGGAAGCCACTTCTTGGCGAAACGTTCCCACAATAAATATTCTCAAATATTGCATAAGTGATTATTTCTTAAACTTGACTGGTTTTCTACACCATTTACATCACTGGAACTTTATTAGTTAATAAAGTTCCTGACGAAATTCCTCATAATAAATGTCGTAACCTGTCTTTTGTCTCTTATTTACATACTGTGGGAAGTCTACCAATATATTACCTGCCTGAACATGTATGAATGTATATTCCTTTCATATATACGCGAGGTGGTATGTACGAGAGACTATACATATACATGTTGAAGTAAGTGAACCATATACATTCGCCAGCATGTAAAAATCAAAAGCTGGTGGGCTACTAATTTTTATCCCCTTCCTCCTCTTCCTTCCTCCTCTACCCTTCCTCTTCTTCCTTTCCTCCTCTCCATTTCCTCCTCTCCCTGTCTTCCTCTCTCCTTCCTCTTCTCCCTTCCTCTTCTCTTCCTTCCTCCTCTCCCCTCTCCCTTCCATACCTACTCAATACCTTCATAACCTTCCCCCACTATTCTTTCCCTGCTCAAGTGGGCTATGGTCAACTCTATTATTAGTTATAAATAATACTGTTAGAGGTGCACTGTGAAGTACCACCACTGTTAGAGGTGCACTGTGAAGTACCACCACTGTTAGAGGTGCACTGTGAAGTACCACCACTGTTAGAGGTGCACTGTGAAGTACCAGCACTGTTAGAGGTGCACTGTGAAGTACCACCACTGTTAGAGGCGCACTGTGAAGTACCACCACTGTTAGAAGTGCACTGTGAAGTACCACCACTGTTAGAAGTGCACTGTGAAGTACCACCATTGTAAGAGGTGCACTGTGAAGTACCACCACTGTTAGAGGTGCACTGTGAAGTACCACCACTGTTAGAAGTGCACTGTGAAGTACCACCACTGTTAGAAGTGCACTGTGAAGTACCACCACTGTTAGAGGTGCACTGTGAAGTACCACCACTGTTAGAAGTGCACTGTGAAGTACCACACAGTGTAGAGTGCACTGTGAAGTACCACCACTGTTAGAGGTGCACTGTGAAGTACCACCACTGTTAGTAAGGTGCACTGTGAAGTACCACCACTGTTAGAAGTGCACTGTGAAGTACCACCACTGTTAGAAGTGCACTGTGAAGTACCACCACTGTTAGAGGTGCACTGTGAAGTACCACCACTGTTAGAAGTGCACTGTGAAGTACCACCACTGTTAGAGGTGCACTGTTGTAGTACACCATGTTAAGAAGTGTACTGTGAAGTACCACCACTTTAGAAGTGCACTGTGAAGTACCACCACTGTTAAGGTGCACCTGTGAAGTACCACCACTGTTAGAAGTGCACTGTGAAGTACCACCACTGTTAGATGCACTGTGAGTACCACCACTGTTAAGGTGCACTGTGAAGTACCACCACTGTTTAGAGGGCACTGTGAGTTACCACACATGTTAGATGCACTGAAGTCCACACTGTAGAGGCACTGTGAAGTCCTCACACAACTTGTTGGCACGGAAATATCTTCACCTGTAGAATGCATCTAGATCCCCACGGATATTCTTAAGAAAACTTTTCAAAGTTGCACTTCTACAGACCCTCATTCCCCACACAACCTCTTTCCACACAACCTCTTAAGTCCCCAGACAAACTTCCTATCCCACACATCTATCTCCTTCGCCACTACAACCTTCCTTCCCCACAGCAATCTTCTCCTTTACCCGCAAACCTTCTTCCCACAAACGCTCCTTCACAAAACTTCTTCGCACAAACCTCTCCTTCCCCACGACAACTACTCCTTTCCCCACAAACTCATCCTTCCCACACAACCTCTCCTTCCCACACAACCTCTCCTTCCCCCACAACCTCTCCTTCCCCACACAACTCTCCTTCCCCACACAACCTCTCTTCCCCACAAACCTTCCTTCCCCAACAACTCTCCTTCCCCACACAACTCTCCTTCCCCACAAAACCTCTCCTTCCCCACACAACCTCTCCTTCCCCACACAAACTCTCCTTCCCCACACAACCTCTCATTCCCCACACAACCTCTCCTTCCCCACACAAACCTCGCCTTCCCCACACAACTCTCCTTCCACCACAACTTAACTCCTTCCACCACACAACCTCTCCTTCCCACAAAACACTCTCTTCCCACAACAACTCTCCTTCCCACACAACCTCTACCTTCCACACAACCTCTCTTCCCACGCAAACCTCTCCTTCCCCAACAACTCATCTTCCAACAACTTCTTCACAACTCTCCTCACAAACTCTTCCCCACACAAACCTCTACCTTCCCCATACAACAAACCTCTCCTTCCACACAACACTCTCTTACCCCACACAACCTCTCCTTCCCCACAAACCTCTCTTCCCCACACAACCTTCCTTCCACACAACCTCTCTTCCCACACAAACTCCCTTCCCCACAAACTCCTCATCCCACCAACTCCCTTCCCCACACAACCTCTCCATCACCACCTTCCATCCCACAACCTTCTACCTCTAACCAACCTATCCCACACAACCTCTCACATCCAACACTCTCTTCCCACACAACCTCATCCATTCCCACCAACACTCTCCTTCCCACACAACCTCCTTCTCTCACCAACCTTCTTCCCACACAACCTCTCCATCACCACCTCCCCACACAACCTCTCCATTCCCCACAACCTCCCCACACAACCTCTCCATCACCACCTTCCCCACACAACCTCTCCTTCACCACCTTCCCCACACAACCTCTCCATCACCCCTTCCCACACAACCTCTCCTTCACCACCTTCCCCACACAACCTCTCCTTCACACCTTCCCCACACAACCTCTCCTTCACCACCTTCCCCACACACCTCTCCTTCACCACCTTCCCCACACAACCTCTCCTCACCACCTTCCCCACACAACCTCTCCTCACCACCTTCCCCACACAACCTCTCCTTCACCCTTCCCACACAACCTCTCCTCCCACACCTTCCCCACACAACCTCTCCTTCACCACTTCCCCACACAACCTCTCCATCACCACCTTCCCCACACAACCTCTCCACACCACCTTCCCACACAAACCTCCTCCACTCACCACCTTCCCTCACACATCACCTTCACCACACCACCTTCCCCACCACACCACCTTCCCCCCACACCACCTTTCCCCTCACCACATCACCTTCCCCTCACCACACCACCTCCCCACACCCCCTCCCCACACCCCCCTTTCCCTCACCACACCACCTTCCCCTCACCCCACCACCTCCCCCTCACACGACCTCTCCACACCACCTTCCCCCAATACACCACCTCCCCACACCACCTTCCCTAAACACACCCTCCCTCCCACACCACCTTCCCCTAACCACACCTCCCTCACCCCCCCACCTTCCCTCACCCTCCCCACTCCACCTTCCCCTCACCTCCCCCACCCACCCTCCCCCTCACTCCCACTCCCCCTCCCCCTCATCACCTCCCCACCAAACAACTCCTCGGGCAATGAAATATTTCCTCAAAGTTAGTTTTAAGCTTCCTGTTTTCCTCAGTGTTTTGAGGCGGTTTTTACCTACTTACACACATGGTTTTTTACTCAGCATGTGTGTGTGTGTGTGTGTGTGTGTGTGTGTGTTGTGTGTGTGTGTGTGTGTGTGTGTGTGTGTGTGTGTGTGTGTGTTACTTACCTATGTTGTAGGGGGCTAGCTCTTGGTCCCGCATTTTAACTTGCTGTTTGCTGGATTTACTACGTCCTAGCTTCGTGATCAGTATCACAGCTTTTCTGATAATAACGTATTCCTGACCTCGTGGACCCTGTCATACTATTCTTAAAACTGCGTATGGAACCTGTCTACAC
This sequence comes from Cherax quadricarinatus, assembly GCF_026875155.1. Lineage (NCBI taxonomy): Eukaryota > Metazoa > Arthropoda > Malacostraca > Decapoda > Parastacidae > Cherax > Cherax quadricarinatus. The sequence continues at coordinate 49,364,226 of NC_069412.1, forward strand.
TACTTGGTCCAGATCATTACACTTCCTGACCACTGTGATGGAGAAAAAATACTTTTTTTTTTTTTACATCTTTGAGTCATCTTTGCCCTCGTGTACGTGTTCCCCGCCTCTCACACTATCCTCACCTACGCTATCAAAAACTTCTTAAGTGTTATGTCGTTGTGTCTCCCCAGATTCATCTATCGTCTAAAGTCAAGTTAAGTTCCTTTAGCGTCTCCTCAAAGGTCGCTACACTTTGCTCTGGTACTAGTTATGTTATATATCACAGCAGTTTATAAAGTATTTTAAGCTGGTTTATCAGGGAAGAGTTCCATGCTGGTGCTGAACACAACAGAAGCCTAACTTTCACTAGTAATTTTTCACAGGTCAACAAAATTTAACTTTTTCATCCAGTTCAGAAACCAAATTAGTGGTTTTAAGCTAACTTTGATTCACTGATCACGAATTTGAGTTTGTTTACTCCCTATCACGTAAGTATTTTTGAAAAACTTATAAGCAATATATTGGCTATTTAAGGTTGAAGAATCACTTGATATGTTACCTAATAACCATAGGTATTATATTACAGATATTAAGTGTGGTGTACACAATGACCAGAGCTAATCTTTATCGTAAATTTTCCTCTGAGGAAACTTCCCCTCAATCCACCTGTTGCTGCCCTTGCAACATTGCATAGCTCCTGATGCACGAAGACGTGTGAAAGATCTTGAGCTGAAGATTTCCATCCCCCCGAAGCTTGTCTTGCATTGTGAAGATCGCCGCGATCTTAACAATGCAACAGCGACTGGACGGGAATCTAACCACCGATCCTTTAGCACGCCTCATAAAAAGCCCGCCAAAATTCCGAGACGCCTTAGTCCACTCGGCCATCAATGCTTCACACATCAGGTGGCCAGTATCACTGGACATGTCACCGCTGATGCTAGCACATACGTGGCCATATCAGCTACAGGACTAATTTCATTCTCCTCCCGTTTGGAATACCAGTCTTCACGAGCAGTACCACTCGGAAATAAATGGTATAAAATACCGACACAATTTTCTTCGTGGCTGCATCCAAGAATTGGTCTTACCAAGATCCACTCCTCCACAGCAGTACCACTCGCTCGTGGATGCATTAATATGTGTACCGCTGGTGAAGACTAGTATTCCAAACAAGAGAATTAAATCAGTCGTGTAGCTTCCATAGCCAAGTATGTGCTGGTATCAGTGTCCAGCAGTAGTCAACCATCAAACTGATCGCCAGGTTTCCCTCATATATCTTCTACATATGGCTATGACTGTGAAATCATTCACTCTGGGCTTCTATTTCACAGAAACTGTACATGCTGGAGCAAAACTAAGTTCAGATTTGAGTTCAATATCCCAAAATTAGTTAGAATCATATATTTTCAAAAGCGAACTGAAACTATCATTGGCCAGTACACCCTTCGGGGTAGCCCAGTGGTGAGAAGCGTGACTCTCACCACTGGGGTCCAGGGTTTGAAACCCGGAAGAACTATTAGAAAAAAAAAAATATCGAAACTGTAGGCCAGTGGTGACAGATGCGACTCTCACCGCTGGTGTCCGAAGTACGAGAACCAAACGAACTACTTAAAAAAATAAAAATACTGCAATGCAGTAGTAAGTGCCAGCTTCTCATCACCGGTGCCCGGTGTAGAGACACGCACAAACTAATGAAAAAAAAAATTGGCCAGTGTTTATTCAGCTGATGTGTGCCTCTGCCAATATGCTCAGTACTATGCTCAACCCCAGGTCATGTGCCTCTGCCAATATGCTTAGTACTATGCTCAAACCTAGGTCATGTACCCTGAGAGAAACTTTCAATCAGTCCCATGAGTCTAGACTCGAGCAGCCACTTCCCTAAGCAATATTTAAGTTTGGCCAGGATCATATTCAGCCTTTCCTATCTTCATCGTTAATGAATACTTATTAATTTTACTGCATCTGCCAACAGGAATTTATAAGTCTCCCAGGTACGTCATTTACATACCACCAGACAATAATGGCCCTAATACCGATCCTTGCGGAACCCCGCTACGTATACTTTCACATTCTGACATTTCTAGGGAAATTACTTTGTCTCCTTTCCCTAAGGTACTTTCTGACCCACTGTTGCACGTACGCGCACATACGCACGCACGCACGCACACACACACACACACACACACACACACACACACACACACACACACACACACAGGCCTAAAAAAGGATGAAAAAAAGACCAATATGAAAAAAGTGACATTAAAAATCAAGAATAAGACGAAACTGCTCGGGTGGAAACAGTACTCCGGTGAAAGAGAGGAGGTAGAGAAAGGAAGAAGAAAAGAGGAAGGAGGAAAAAGGGAGGCTTATAAAGGAAAGAGGTATGAGAAACAGAGGAAGGTAGAAGAGAGACCACAGATAACACATCACACACGCCCCAAGACTCGACATTTTACTTCTAGTATGTAAAAAATAAATTCTCAGGCTTTTGTTTTTCGGCCAAGTGTTCCGGAGCTCTTCCATAACATTAGTAGTAGTGAGCACTCCCAGGAGATCACAGGACACAGTGAACCCTCCAAGAGCCTCACAGAGCATAGTGACATTCCCAAGAGCCTCCCAGAATACAGTGAACACACTCAGGAGCCACCTCACAGAGAACACTGAACATTTCCGTTAAGATTGTATTTTCATCCATACAGGGCAGGAGGAGGCCAGAACTTTCCTCTGCCTCTCAACCAGTGGATTCCAGCCTCCGGCTTAAAAGTTTTATCTCTCTTCTAACACTTCTTTCACGATGAACATCAAAATGGTATACAATACCGACAGGTTGTTAGGTAAGACACATATGCAACAGTTAGACAACTTTATTCCGAAACGTTTGAGGTTGTCAGTCCCTCCAGGCCGAGGGACTGACAACCTCAAATTCTACGACTTCAAGGGTGATGGACTGATTACATCGTCTTCACATCTCTACTGTTCCTGCCTACTTTCTGTATTCGACTGAAGAAGCCTACTGTGTAGGCGAAACGTTTCGGAATAAAGTTGTCTAACTGTTGCATATGTGTCTTACCTAACACACTTCTTTCACGACTTGTTCTCAAAAACTTGCTGCTTGTACACCAGCATCATAGTCTCTTGTTATCACTGATGGATCTCCTGATATAACCCTAGAAGATATCACTGTCTCTCAGGTCCCTGTCTCGCAGTCATTGTATGGGACAAAGTACCTGCTTACCTACCACCTCTCAGTATTGATGAAGAATTACATGTGCCACATTTGGTGTTTTCATTTGTAGACGTTTCGCCATCCAGTGGTTTTATCAATACAGTTCAAGGACATAATGTGAAGACTGTAGAACTATATACAAAAGGCGAGGTAATCAGTCCCTCAGCCGTGGAGTTGGTGATGAGCAAAGTAGTGCTTTATACCACCTCCAAGGCTGAGGGACTCATTACTTCGCCTTTTGTATATAGTTCTACAGTCTTCATATTATGTCCTTGTATTTATAAAGCCACTGGATGGCGAAACGTCTACAAATAATGAGACCCAGATGCTGCACATGTGTCTAATTCTTCATTTTGTCGGTATTGTGCACCATTCGTGTACACATGGTAATAGTGTTTTAGTTATCGCATGTTTTATATATACAATGTTCTTCTTGGTATCAAAGAGGCTCTCAGGACGCTAAATAATAAATAAAAGCAAGATGGGGAAAGAATCTAATTACAACACTTAACAGAAAATAATGTGCTAAGGAAGGAAAATGAAATAAGGACAATTACGTTGAAAAATAACCTTGAAAGAATTCTACCCCCATCAATGTAAAGGTGTGTAGCCGAGACAACGGCACTGTACAGCAGGTAAACGGCAGGTGAGAAGCGGGTATGACCGAACACACAGTAAACTAGCGCCAAAGAGGGCCACACGTAACATCATACAACTACCCACCACAACCTGGCAGTTGCTGGAACTTCCAACCTTACCTGTGACATATTTTGTAACTGTCTCACTTCGTACAGTATGAGCTGTCACCTCACGTACTATGACATCATGGTCGGTAGTGATGGTTCTACGTGCAGGTTCCCATATCGCTACTTCCATTAATGTTTGCCCAATGTACAAGACCACGTCTACTTCGACCAGTGCTTGTCTAACGTACAAGACCACGTCTACTTCGATCAGTGCTTGTCTAACATACTAGACTACGTCTTCACCGACCAAACCTTGCCATGACCATTGTTTGCCCACCGTACAAGACTTCGTCTATAAACTTCAACCTAACAGTGCCCTGCCTTACGTGCATGACCACTTCTGTATACTTGGACTAAAGGTGAAGTAGGGAGCACCACCAGGTAAGGGGGGGTGGAAGGGGGCGACCACCTGCTATCTCCCTCACGCTCCGGCGAAGTTACTAGCGATCGACTCGACTAAAGATTTTCGAAGGCCGTCACCCCCAAGACTTGACGCGACCACTGCCAAAACTGACACACTGTTTACACACTTCGGACGCCTGGGTCTCTGATGGTCAAGGTCTTCCTCCACGTCGAAGTCGCTCCACTGCGTCCTTAACTTTGGTATAAACCTTCGTAATTGATACCGACAAAGTGGTTAAAAAAGACACGTGATCAAACACTTGGACATATTTACTGGGAAACGTTACGCTCCTGGGACCCTGATTATTTCTACCACAAGGAAATTAAAATGACAGCGTATATAGACGGAGAGTAGGGTGCGACACATGGTGACCTGAAAAATACCAATGTCTAGCTGTCCTCATCCCAATATGTCATTCTTCAGATCACCATGTGTCACTCACACCTCGCTTTCCCCGTATATATATTGCCATTTTAATTTGTGTGTGTTACAAGTAATCAAGGTCTCAGGATCGTAACGTTCACTAATAACTATGTCCTAGTGCTTGTTCACCTTTTTTTTTTTAACCATCCTTAGCTCTGTATCACTGCTGGTGTTACCTCCGTATTCTTGTTCTGCTACCACTACCGTTTTCCATTACTCCAGCTTACTACATGGTACCGACCGGCTATGGGTTTTGTACTTGTGCCAACATCCCTATTTTTATCCAGCTGATTTCTCCGATTAAGAGCTGTTATCCTACCTCAACTCGTTTCAAAGCCAAATCCTGGGATGCGACCCACAACAGTCGACCAACATCCAATATCCCTGAGTGTGTGGCAGTTCTTGCTGATTTCTTTCCCAATGCGAGCTAACATCTTTAATAGTAACTTTCCTGCCTCCACATCTACCTCCAAGATCTTCACCACTACACCAGTAACTCTCGTACCCTTTTCACTTCGTTTCCTTCCAGATCCTGACCCCTATATTAGTAGCGTCTACACTTCTTGCCTCAGGCTCTGACATTAGCAACTCCCACACTTTTCTCAGGCTTTAACCCCCTATATAGCAACTTCTACACGTCTTTCCCCAGGTTCTGACCCCTACACAGCAACTTCTACACTTCTTTCCCCAGGTTCTGACCCCTACACAGCAACTTCTACACTTCTTTCCCCAGGTTCTGACCCCTACACAGCAACTTCTATACTTCTTCCCTCATGCCCTAACCCCTTCATAGCAATTCTACATTTCTTGCCTCAGGCTCTGACTCTTGTACCTATACCAACTATCAAAACTACGATCAACCTACTCTCTGCCAACTGCCCTTTACCCCATTCAAACTTCCTTTATTTTCTTTTACAGCTTGCCCACTACGTTCCTCCAACATTGGAGCCTCTCCCCACTCAACTCCCACCTCCCTCATTTCCACTAATGCTTCCTTCACACATTATTTTCCTCTCTCTCTCTCTCTCCTCTCTCTCTCTCCCTCTCGGAACCACTGAGAGTATCCCACTCCTCTTTTCACCTCTCTCCTCGCAGATATTTCCCGTACCCCTCTCAGACCCACGCCTCTATTTCCACCAGCATTATCATCTTCCTTCCTTCAACTTGGCCTCTTCCCGGCCCTCCTATCGTCCTCTTTACTCGTCTATCATATTATTATCATACCAAATTCCACCCCCTCGCTGTTTGTGCCGCTCCGCCTGAGTCCGATACCAAATTCACACCTCTGTGCCCTGCGCCAGTCACAACACACCAATTCATCACTCTGTTATTATATAGACACCTTTGTACACTATACTCGCTTATTTGTGGTTGCAGGGGGTCAAGTCTCAGCTCCTGGCCCTACCTCTCTGCTAGCCACTACTGGGCTCACTATCCTGGCTGCATGAGCCCTGACATACCTATTCTCAAAAGCTATGCTTTAATCCTGCCTCTACCACTTCACTGCCTAGCTGCTTCCACTTCACTGCCTAGCTGCTTCCACTTCCAGACATCTCTAAGGTTAAATAAGTATTTTCTAACATTCCTTTGGCTCAATTGTTCTTAATTTCCAGCTGTGCCTTCGTGTACCTGTGTGAGTACTCAACTAAATGTGGTTGCAGGGGTCGATTCATAGCTCCTAGGCCCCGCTTGTCACTAATAGATCCACTCCCTACTCCAAAAACTTTATCGTAGTTCATCGTAAAGCTATGTATGAATCCTGCGTCCACTACTTCACTCTCCAGATTATTCCATTTCTTGACAACTCTAAGGCTGAAGAAATACTTCCTAACATCCCTATGACTCATCTGGGTTTTCAACTTCCAGTTGTGTGTGTGTGTGTGTGTGTGTGTGTGTGTGTGTGTTGTGTGTGTGGTGTGTGTGTTGTGTGTGTGTGTGTGGTGTCGTGCCTGATAGCTTCTATCGACCGGCTTTCAAGACCGGCTGTCCTCAAGGGTCCGATCATGTCTACTCTTCAAAGTGTTTATTTCGATTTTTTTTTTACCTCCACTACCCCCTCGGTATTTGAACTTAATTGATTCCAAGGTGGTGTTGGAACTGCGAAAAATTCTAAATGGGGAAACAGTAATTGCTAGGCTTTAATTATCAGTCTCACACACTGGAGGATGTTGACCTGATTCTTCCAGAAGTCTCTGAGAGTCAGGTCAGTGTCAGAGGTCACTTCAAAGCACTTTTAAAACAGAGCTTTTCTGTAAAGTGTTTTTTACAACTGAATTTTAAACAAGTCATCGCGTTCGGACTCCAGAAAAACGTTCAAAGACCGGATCAATTTTTCTGAAAATGGTTTGGGCTCCGGTTTGTGCGAGGTCCGGTGCGTTCGAACACCGGGGTTCACTGTATTTCCAAACGTCCGCGTGGCTAATACGCGTCTTAGACTAGTATCTCTCTCTCTCTCTCTCTCTCTCTCTCTCTCTCTCTCTCTCTCTCTCTCTCTCTCTCTCTCTCCTTCCACGCCAAACAGCCTTTCTTATTCCACTATTTGGTTCACGGTATTATACACTTCCTATATGGAAGAATGAGACACTTGTGCAGCATTTGGAAATCTTTTTTGTGGAAACGTATCGCCATGCAGTGGCTTCCTCAGTCCAAAACAGAGAGAAACGGTGGAAGATGAGGAGAACGAGGTAATCAGTCCCTCAGCCTGGAGACGATGTGTTCAGTCCACCAATCTTGAGGAAAGTACTTTTTCTGATTACCTCATTCTTCTCATCTTTCACAGTTTTCTCTGTTTTGGACTGAAGAAGCCACTGGCTGGCGAAACGTCTCCTCAGTAAAGATTTCCAAGTGTTGAATAAGTATCACAGTCTTCAACTGGATTAAAACAGCGTAGTGTTGATAATAGTGAAGACAATTTGCCGAACATGTTACTGAGAGAACGTTTAGCTCTAGGTAGAGATTTATAAAGCCATGACTTGATAAAGCTCTAGACAGAGCGAAACACCGCTCTATTATTATTTACGAGGAAGCGTTAAATCCGTAGGGATTATACAGCGCCTGTCGGGAGAAGGAGAGGGAATAGAAGGCATTCAGGCTTAATTCATGGAACTGGAGCACAGATCCAATTACCTAGATCAAGAGCCCCTCGCTAGCATCAAAGAACCTTCCTTGAGGGGCAACACCACTCAGTGTTTTAACAGATGCGAACTTCATACTGGTGTTGCAATCTCCAAGTTGAACCTTCTGTAAACTGTGTATAATATACCAAATGATTCCTTGTTAAAGTAGCTACGGGTGTTGAGGTGATATTAACTACGTTAATTAGGGTCATGTAATAAACTGGTTTAAAACTGGTTAGGGAATCGGTTGTATATAAAGATTTTGTTAAAAATTGTTAAAATAGAGACTAATACGTTCAATATTGTGTCAGCCAATATTTCTTCCACAATAAGTCGATATTTTCAGACTACTCTCTATAATACACTATAATTTACTGGTCCAGGAATTTAACTGGCAATTGGAACACAAAAATCAATAGTGTACCACGCTCGGTTATAAGAACGTGCACCATGAACGTAAACATAAGAACGTGTACCATGAACATCAACACAAGAAGGTATCAAACCAGAAGTGTACCATGAACGTAAACACAAGAACGTTGTTGTACCATGAACGTAAACATAAGAACGTGTACCATGAACATAAACACAAGAACGTGTACCATGAACGTAAACATAAGAACGTGTACCATGACATAAAACAGAAGTGTACCATGAACGTAAACACAAGAACGTGTACCATGAACGTAAACATAAGAACGTGTACCATGAACATAAACACAAGAACGTGTACCATGAACGTAAACACAAGAACGTGTACCATGAACGTAAACATAAGAACGTGTACCATGAACATAAACACAAGAACGTGTACCATGAACGTAAACATAAGAACGTGCACCATGAACATAAACACAAGAACGTGTACCATGAACGTAAACATAAGAACGTGTACCATGAACGTAAACATAAGAACGTGCACCATGAACATAAACACAAGAACGTGTACCATGAACGTAAACATAAGAACGTGTACCATCAACATAAACATAACGTGTACCATGAACGTAAACATAAGAACGTGCACCATGAACAAACACAAGAACGTGTACCATGAACGTAAACATAAGAACGTGTACCATGAACGTAAACATAAGAACGTGTACCATGAACGTAAACATAAGAACGTGCACCATGAACATAAACACAAGAACGTGTACCATGAACGTAAACATAAGAACGTGTACCATCAACATAAACATAAGAACGTGTACCATGATCATAAACATAAGAACGTGTACCATCAACATAAACATAAGAACGTGTACCATGAACGTAAACATAAGAACGTGTACCATCAACAAACATAAGAACGTGTACCATGATCATAAACATAAGAACGTGTACCATCAACATAAAAACGTGTACCATCAACATAAACATAACGTGTACCATCAACATAAACATAAGAACGTGTACCATCAACATAAACATAAGAACGTGTACCATCAACATAAACATGAGAACGTGTACCATCAACATAATAAGAACGTGTACCATGAACGTAAACATAAGAACGTGTACAATCAACATAAACATAAGAACTTGTACCATCAACATAAACATAAGAACGTGTACCATCAACATAAACATGAGAACGTGTACCATCAACATAATAAGAACGTGTACCATGAACGTAAACATATGAACGTGTACCACGAACGTAAACATAAGAACGTGTACCATCAATATAAACATAAGAACGTGTACCATCAATATAAACATAAGAACGTGTACCATCAATATAATAAGAACGTGTACCATCAATATAATAAGAACGTGTACCATCAACATAATAAGAACGTGTACCATCAACATAATAAGAACGTGTACAATCAACATAAGAACGTGTACCATCAACATAATAAGAACGTGTAACATCAACATAATAAGAACGTGTACCATCAACACAATAAGAACGTGTACCATCAACAGAAGAACGTGTACCATCAACATAATAAGAACGTGTACCATCAACATAAACATAAGAACGTGCACCGTGTGAATTTACAAAAGGTTATTTTAAGAGGTAAACGACCACTGACAACATAATACACTGACAACATAATACACTGACAACATAATACGCTGACAACATAATACACTGACAACATAATACACTGACAACATAATACACTGACAACATAATACACTGACAACATAATACACTGACAACATAATACACGCCCACCTATAATGTTTACCCTCGACAAAATATAGAAATTTAAACCACAACAAAATATACTACAAAAATGGCTTGTACAAAACATGTTATGTTTACCCCGGATGATCTACCATACACCAGTATGCATAACGCACCTCTCATGTTATGTTTACCCCGGGTGATCTACCATACACCAGCATGCATAACGCACCTCTCATGTTATGTTTACCCCGGATGATCTACCATACACCAGTATGCATAACGCACCTCTCATGTTATGTTTACCCCGGGTGATCTACCATACACCAGTATGCATAACGCACCTCTCATGTTATGTTTACCCCGGGTGATCTGCCATACACCAGCATGCATAACGCACCTCTCATGTTATGTTTACCCCGGGTGATCTACCATACACCAGCATGCATAACGCAACTCTCCTGTCATGTTTACCCCGGGTGATCTACCATACACCAGCATGCATAACGCACCTCTCATGTTATGTTTACCCCGGGTGATCTACCATACACCAGCATGCATAACGCACCTCTCATGTTATGTTTACCCCGGGTGATCTACCATACACCAGCATGCATAACGCACCTCTCATGTTATGTTTACCCCGGGTGATCTACCATACACCACCATGCATAACGCACCTCTCATGTTATGTTTACCCCGGGTGATCTACCATACACCAGCATGCATAACGCACCTCTCATGTTATGTTTACCCGGGTGATCTACCATACACCAGCATGCATAACGCACCTCTCATGTTATGTTTACCCCGGGTGATCTACCATACACCAGCATGCATAACGCACCTCTCATGTTATGTTTACCCGGGTGATCTACCATACACCAGCATGCATAACGCACCTCTCATGTTATGTTTACCCCGGGTGATCTACCATACACCAGCATGCATAACGCACCTCTCATGTTATGTTTACCCCGTGTGATCTACCATACACCAGCATGCATAACGCACCTCTCATGTTATGTTTACCCCGGGTGATCTACCATACACCAGCATGCATAACGCACCTCTCATGTTATGTTTACCCCGGGTGATCTACCATACACCAGCATGCATAACGCACCTCTCATGTTATGTTTACCCGGGTGATCTACCATACACCAGCATGCATAACGCACCTCTCATGTTATGTTTACCCCGGGTGATCTACCATACACCAGCATGCATAACGCACCTCTCATGTTATGTTTACCCCGGGTGATCTACCATACACCAGTATGCATAACGCACCTCTCATGTTATGTTTACCCCGGGTGATCTACCATACACCAGCATGCATAACGCACCTCTCATGTTATGTGCTACTTGCTGATGAATTAAGGCATTTGGGTATCTTTATTGTGGAAATTTTTCGCCAACCAGTGGCTTCATCAGTCCAATAGAGAGAGGAATGGTTGAAGATCAGGAGGAGTTTGAGGTAATCAGTCCACCAAGATTGATGGACGGACTACATCGACTCAAGGCTGAGAGACTGATTACCTCAAACTCCTTCTGATCTTCAACCATTCTTCTTTGTATTAGACTGAGGAAGCCACTGGTTGGTGAAACGTTTCCACAATAAAGATACCCAAGTGTAGCACAATTTTCTAATTTATTACCTTGTCTGCACCCTGAACCATTAATGTCAATTATATGGTTGATAATATAATTACTACTAATAGTATATTTGATGTCATATTTACTTAAAAATGCTCCTTGTACTTTGCCACTAGTCTCTCCCACCCAAAGCTATACTCCGTGTCCAGTCTTATCACTTTCCTGTTCTTATTATTTTGCACGTGTCAGGAATAAAATCAAGTAGATAATTCCCTAACCATTTCCTATTACGAAGTATTTTATTAGTCTCAAGGATGATGATAAGTGCAATGAACTGGACGAGGAACTGTTGAGACAAATTCACTGCACATCTAGAAGATGTGCAAGAAAGGCATACAATACCGACAAGATGAAACTTAAGACACATGTGCAACATCTGGTTATCTTTATTGTAGACGTTTCACCATCCAGTGACTATCAATACAGATTCTAGGACATAATTAAAAGACAGTAGAGCTATATACAGAAGATGAGGTAATCAGTCCCTCAGCCTTGGAGTTGGTGTGGAAGCACCGTGTAGTAGAGATTCTGGAGCAAAGGTAAGGGACTGGCGTTTATATAGGCGTCAGTGGATAGGGACTATGTCCTCGTCTGCTACACGTCCCTATCCACTGACGCCTATATAAACGCCAGTCTCCTTGCCTTTGCTCCAGAATCTCTACTACCACGGTGCTCTCCACACCAACTCCAAGGCTGAGGGACTGATTACCTCATCTTCTGTCTTAACTTTCATCTAGAAGATATGCAGTATGTTTAATAACGCCCAAACATCAGGTCTAAACACTCTACAACTCGGCGCCAGGAGCCGACAATCAACACCTGTCAACTAAACTTTACGAGTATGCACGAGTACACCAGAGCCCAACGTAATACTTAATACCAACGTAATACTAACCAAATTCTTAGCTTCACTTCAGGAACTGTCTTCTGACGCAGTCACTGCTTGACACGACCCTCCACTCAGTGCACGGAGTGAGGACCTGTCTTCTGACCCAGCCACTGCTTGACACGACCCTCCACTCAGTGCACGGAGTGAGGACCTGTCTTCTGACCCAGTCACTGCTTGACACGACCCTCCACTCAGTGCACGGAGTGAGGACCTGTCTTCTGACCCAGTCACTGCTTGACACGACCCTCCACTCAGTGCACGGAGTGAGGACCTGTCTTCTGACCCAGTCACTGCTTGACACGACCCTCCACTCAGTGCACGGAGTGAGGACCTGTCTTCTGACCCAGTCACTGCTTGGCACGACCCTCCACTCACTGCACGGAGTGAGGACCTGTCTTCCGACCCAGTCACTGCTTGACACGACCCTCCACCCAGTGCATGGGGTGAGGACCTGTCTTCTGACCCAGCCACTGCTTGACACGACCCTCTGCTCAGTGCACGGGATGAGGACCTGTATTCTGACACAGCCACTGCTTGACACGACCCTCCATTCAGTGCACGGAGTGAGGACCTGTCTTCTGACCCAGCCACTGCTAGACACGACCCTCCACTCAGTGCACGGGGTGAGGACCTGTCTTCTGACCCAGCCACTGCTTGACACGTCCCTTCACTCAGTGTGGGGAGTGAGGACCTGTCTTCCGACCCAGCCATTGCTTCACCCGTCCCTCCACTCAGTATACGGGGTGAGGTGCAACCTTCCCTATATACTCTTGTTCTCATTTCACTTATGTGATATGTGAAAGACGCTGATCGCAACTACAGAACAGCTGAATTAGATCGACATCTTAAGAGATCCTCAGACAGGTCATTTTAGGATTAAGACCTGTGTCAGGACACAGTCCCTGACTAATCAATCAATTCACTTATGTATCTGCTGAAGATGATTCCATAAGGGATCGAAATATACAGATCATAAAAAAAACATACCACGGGTGGGGATTGAACCCGCGGTCAGAGGTCGTAAAACTCAATACCACCCGTGGTATGGTTTGTTTGCAATCGTGTCACTATGATTTCGTGAGTCGAGTTATATAGACCATTTAATCATGCATGTTTCTGTGCCGATGTGGGTTGTTACTGAACACTGACAAGTGTTCATTACACTTTAGTTATCCACGAACTAAATTTCACGCTTGTGAGTTTATTGCCACGAGAGAGAAAGTTGTTACAGTGAACCTTCCCGTACAATTCCTCCTCCGCTCACAACTCTTCGAGCGTTAACCTGTTTATGGTTATGGGAAATTGGGATTCGCAGCTCCTGGCTCCACTTAACCAGCCAGAACCTGGTATAGTTTTGACGAGTTAGACATGTGCAACATCTGGGTGTCTATTGTATACGTTTCGCCATTGAGTACCGTAGTGTTTAAAACTACGGTGCTCTTCACCAATTCCAAGGCTGAGGGACTGATTACCTCATCTTTTGTATATAATTCTCCATTCTTCACATTATATCCTTGAATTAGTATTGATAACATCACTGAAAGGCGAAGCGTCTACAATAAAGTACCCAGATGTTGCATGTGTCTAATTCTTCATCTTGTCGATATTGTACACCATACTAGTTTAACTGCTATGACAAAGTCTACCTGGACCTGTTCATCAGTTGTTATTTCACTTCCTGACCGCTCAGTTTTCATGACGCTGCACTGGAACTCCACAAGCCGCTTGTCTAATCCTGCAGTTTGTCCGGAATAAACTTTCCAGACAAACTGCTGCAGGTTTATATTCTCCTCATTTATTTCACATCATCCGTCGATAACACACACACACACACACACACACACACACACACACACACAGCCAGAAATAGTGCTATTATCAATCTTTAGGAGCTCCACTTGTTACCCTTGTCAGTACTGGTAACCTCTTTAATTAAACCACTGTAATGCCATTTTTTTTATCCCTAAATACTTCTCTATAAGATGACTGTGTTGGGCAGTACAGTGTCAAATGCCTTCTTGCAGACCAAGAATATGCATTCTACTCGTCCATCTCTTTACTTTATTTCTATTGCATTATCACACAACTAGGCAGGTTTAGGAGACAGAATTTACCATTTCTAAACGTGTGAGCGTTCTTGCTTATGAAAATTGTTTACGTGTTTTTTTACCATTATCTTCTGAAGTTACTGTAGTAAATCCGGTGGAGATGTAGCATACATTACTGTAATTCTCAAGTCGTCGCTCGCCTTCTCCCCCTCACCTCTCTTCCCCTCGTAAGTGCGTGTGCCCTCACCTGAGGTGTGCGAACACTACCGTCTAACTTAAACTGGTTGTACATCACAGCGGCCAGGATACAGGAGTGACCAAGCCTCGTCACACCGACCAGGATACAGGAGTGACCGAGCCTCGTCACGTCCACCAGGATACAGGAGTGACCAAGCCTCGTCACGTCGACCAGGATACAGGAGTGACCAAGCCTCGTCACGTCGACCAGGATACAGGAGTGACCAAGCCTCGTCACACCGACCAGGATACAGGAGTGACCAAGCCTCGTCACACCGACCAGGATACAGGAGTGACCAAGCCTCGTCACACCGACCAGGATACAGGAGTGACCAAGCCTCGTCACCGACCAGGATACAGGAGTGACCAAGCCTCGTCACACCGACCAGGATACAGGAGTGACCAAGCCTCGTCACACCGACCAGGATACAGGAGTGACCAAGCCTCGTCACACCGACCAGGATACAGGAGTGACCAAGCCTCGTCACGTCGACCAGGATACAGGAGTGACCAAGCCTCGTCACACCGACCAGGATACAGGAGTGACCAAGCCTCGTCACGTCGACCAGGATACAGGAGTGACCAAGCCTCGTCACACCGACCAGGATACAGGAGTGACCAAGCCTCGTCACACCGACCAGGATACAGGAGTGACCAAGCCTCGTCACACCGACCAGGATACAGGAGTGACCAAGCCTCGTCACGTCGACCAGGATACAGGAGTGACCAAGCCTCGTCACGTCGACCAGGATACAGGAGTGACCAAGCCTCGTCACGTCGACCAGGATACAGGAGTGACCAAGCCTCGTCACGTCGACCAGGATACAGGAGTGACCAAGCCTCGTCACGTCGACGAGGATACAGGAGTGACCAAGCCTCGTCACGTCGACCAGGATACAGGAGTGACCAAGCCTCGTCACACCGACCAGGATACAGAAGTGACCAAGCCTCGTCACGTCGACCAGGATACAGGAGTGACTAAGCCTCGTCACGTCGACCAGGATACAGGAGTGACCAAGCCTCGTCACGTCCGACCAGGATACAGAGTGACCAAGGCCTCGTCACGTCGACCAGGATACAGGAGTGACCAAGCCTCGTCACGTCGACCAGGATACAGAAGTGACCAAGCCTCGTCACGTCGACCAGGATACAGGAGTGACCAAGCCTCGTCACACCGACCAGGATACAGAAGTGACCAGGCCTCGTCACAAAGACCAGGATACAGGAGTGACCAGGCCTCGTCACAACGACCAGGATACAGAGTGACCAGGCCTCGTCACAACGACCAGGATACAGGAGTGACCAGGCCTCGTCACAACGACCAGGATACAGGAGTGACCAGGCCTCGTCACAACGACCAGGATACAGAAGTGACCAGGCCTCGTCACAACGACCAGGATACAGGAGTGACCAGGCCTCGTCACAACGACCAGGATACAGGAGTGACCAGGCCTCGTCACAACGACCAGGATACAGAAGTGACCAGGCCTCGTCACATTGACCAGGATACAGGAGTGACCAGGCCTCGTCACAACGACCAGGATACAGAAGTGACCAGGCCTCGTCACATCGACCAGGATACAGGAGTGACCAGGCCTCGTCACAACGACCAGGATACAGGAGTGACCAGGCCTCGTCACAACGACCAGGATACAGAAGTGACCAGGCCTCGTCACATCGACCAGGATACAGGAGTGACCAGGCCTCGTCACAACGGCCAGGATACAGGAGTGACCAGGCCTCGTCACAGCGCCCAGGGCACAGGAGTTACCAGGCCTCGCCACAGCGACCAGGACACAGGAGTGACCAGGCCTCGCCACAGCGACCAGGACACAGGAGTGACCAGGCCTCGCCACAGCCACCAGGACACAGGAGTGACCAGGCCTCGCCACAGCCACCAGGACACAGGAGTGACCAGGCCTCGCCACAGCCACCAGGACACAGGAGTGACCAGGCCTCGCCACAGCCACCAGGACACGGGAGTGACCAGGCCTCGTCACAGCGACCAGGACACAGGAGTGACCAGGCCTCGTCACAGCCACCAGGACACAGGAGTGACCAGGCCTCGCCACAGCGACCAGGACACAGGTGTGACCAGGCCTCGCCACAGCGACCAGGACACAGGAGTGACCAGGCCTCCCCACAGCCACCAGGACACAGGAGTGACCAGGCCTCGCCACAGCCACCAGGACACAGGAGTGACCAGGCCTCGTCACAGCCACCAGGACACAGGAGTGACCAGGCCTCGTCACAGCCACCAGGACACAGGAGTGACAAGGCCTCGTCACAGCCACCAGGACACAGGAGTGACAAGGCCTCGTCACAGCCACCAGGACACAGGAGTGACCAGGCCTCGCCACAGCCACCAGGACACAGGAGTGACCAGGCCTCGTCACAGCCACCAGGACACAGGAGTGACCAGGCCTCGCCACATCGACCAGGACACAGGAGTGACCAGGCCTCGCCACAGCGACCAGGACACAGGAGTGACCAGGCCTCGTCACAGCCACCAGGACACAGGAGTGACAAGGCCTCGTCACAGCCACCAGGACACAGGAGTGACCAGGCCTCGTCACAGCCACCAGGACACAGGAGTGACCAGGCCTCGCACAGCCACCAGGACACAGGAGTGACCAGGCCTCGTCACAGCCACCAGGACACAGGAGTGACCAGGCCTCGTCACAGCCACCAGGACACAGGAGTGACCAGGCCTCGTCACAGCCACCAGGACACAGGAGTGACCAGGCCTCGTCACAGCCACCAGGACACAGGAGTGACCAGGCCTCGTCACAGCCACCAGCACACAGGAGTGACCAGGCCTCGTCACAGCCACCAGGACACAGGAGTGACCAGGCCTCGTCACAGCCACCAGGACACAGGAGTGACCAGGCCTCGTCACAGCCACCAGGACACAGGAGTGACCAGGCCTCGTCACAGCCACCAGGACACAGGAGTGACCAGGCCTCGTCACAGCCACCAGGACACAGGAGTGACCAGGCCTCGTCACAGCCACCAGGACACAGGAGTGACCAGGCCTCGTCACAGCCACCAGCACACAGGAGTGACCAGGCCTCGTCACAGCCACCAGGACACAGGAGTGACCAGGCCTCGTCACAGCCACCAGGACACAGGAGTGACCAGGCCTCGTCACAGCCACCAGGACACAGGAGTGACCAGGCCTCGTCACAGCCACCAGGACACAGGAATGACCAGGCCTCGTCACAGCCACCAGGACACAGGAGTGACCAGGCCTCGTCACAGTGACCAGGACACAGGAGTGACCAGGCCTCGTCACAGCCACCAGGACACAGGAGTGACCAGGCCTCGTCACAGCCACCAGGACACAGGAAGTGACCAGGCCTCGTCACAGCCACCAGGACACAGGAGTGACCAGGCCTCGTCACAGCCACCAGGACACAGGAGTGACCAGGCCTCGTCACAGCCACCAGGACACAGGAATGACCAGGCCTCGTCACAGCCACCAGGACACAGGAGTGACCAGGCCTCGTCACAGTGACCAGGACACAGGAGTGACCAGGCCTCGTCACAGCCACCAGGACACAGGAGTGACCAGGCCTCGTCACAGCCACCAGGACACAGGAGTGACCAGACCTCTTCACAGTGACCAGGACACAGGAGTGACCAGGCCTCGTCACAGCGACCAGGACACAGGAGTGACCAGGCCTCGTCACAGCGACCAGGACACAGGAGTGACCAGGCCTCGTCACAGCCACCAGGACACAGGAGTGACCAGGCCTCGTCACAGCGACCTCACAAGTAATTTTCACAACACATTTTTTTCACATCTTACGTAAATTCTATAATTTGTTAGAATTAGAGACTATCAAATACCTGAGAGTCATTAAGTTTAATACGGTTAAAACTTATCAACTGTTTGAAGATCTTTTAACTTGGTTTAACAGATTTAAAACCTATCGACCGTAAGAGCGCCTTTAATTAAGGCAGCCTTTCACTCGTACACAACCAAACAGAAATATTACCAGCAAACTGTCATTTATACCGAGATATATATACCCCTTTATGTATATATACTACTGTTCTCGGAGTATATACACAGAGAATGTATCCCTCAGTATATACACATTATATTTAGTTAAGATTATTGTTTTTGAGCTTAGCATTAATCTATTATGTAATTTTTCAAATATCAAGTTGATTCTGCAAGATATTTATATATTGTGGGTATAGGCAAGTTGCAATCAATAATCGGCAAAAAAGTGACCCAACCTTTAACCAAACCTATATTTAAAAAAATTCTTCCCCTAGACCCACTTAATATCGCAGAATTAGCATAATTAAAAACTCGACTCCCTGAACTCAATATTAATATCGTAGTCTTTTCATTTTATGGACTCCATTATTATAAGGTGCGCCTGGGAGAGGACGCTACTCACCAGAGTACTGCAACATGTTGTCCAGTGGTCTCTAGCAGGACTTGTATCGTCATGGTGTCTCCTTGCTTCCCTTATACACTGGTAAACCTTCAGTGCATTAATCTCCTTATACCCCGGTAAACCTTCGGTGCATTAATCTCCTTATACACTGGTAAACCTTCAGTGCATAAATCTCCTTATACACTGGTAAACCTTCGGTGCATTAACCTCCTTATATACTAGTAAACCTTCAGTGCATTAACCTCCTTATACACTGGTAAACCTCCGGTGCATTAACCTTATACATTGGTAAACCTTCGGTGCATTAATCTCCTTATACACTGGTAAACCTTCAGTGCATTAATCTCCTCATACACTGGTAAACCTCCGGTGCATTAACCTCCTTATACGCTGGTAAACCTCCGGTGAATTCAAAACACTCGTAAACTCTCCTTAAAATGCCTTACAAGAGAGTTTTCACTGATAACACACCGATGCCGCCCACCTCGGCCCCCACACACACTCCACAGAAAGATCATTCCATTTCATCCGCGTCTCCATCTCTGAGCCCAGCCATCTACTGTCCGATCACTCTATGCAACCCTTTATCTATGTCGCCTTCCATCTCTAAGAGCCCAGCCATCTACTGTCCGATCACTCTATGCAACCCTTTATCTATGTCGCTTTCCATCTATCAGCTTTCACATCACAACGTTACACACTCCAACAAAATTCTGTCCCGGGAATATTTTCTTCCACATCTCAGAGATCGTACACAGTAAGTTATCCTCACAACGCTGACATATATACCCCCTCTGGAGTGCCCTCCTTCGTACGTACTGCTGAACCTGTTATGGCTGTTGCTGCTACCTCCCTGTTGGCGCTGGTGCGTCTCATATTGGTGGTGCTACTGTTGCTGTTTCTCTAACTTTTGGTGCTTCTATAATGATGGTGCTACTGCTAGTGTTGTTGCTGATTATGGTGGCGGTATTGCTGCTACTACTGCTGCTGCTGATTATGGTCGTGGTGGTACTGCTACTGCTGGTGTTGCTACTCCAGTCCCAATTATTTTGCACACTAATATACTACGTCATCTCTCCTAATTCTACTAGCTAAACTTACATTGCACTTGTGTACTTTTATCTTCTGATGCTTAATTTACCTGTCACTTCAACGTCCCCCCTTCATCCTAACATTCGTTACTTCCTCCACCTTTAACAACCTCAGTCTATGTTCCATCTTATTTGTAGCTCGGTGGCACAGCGCTTAACTCACAACTTAAAGGACTCGGATGTAATTTCTGGCTCGACAGAGACGTGTGGGCAAGTCTTTTAACACCTGCTAGAATCACTACAACTACGGTGTTCTTCAACACCAACTCCAAGGCTGAGAGACTGATTACCTCATCTTTTGTATATAGTTCGACTGTCTTCTATTTATGTCCTAGAATATGTATTGATAAAGCCACTGGATGGTGAAACGTCTACGATAAAGATACCCAGATGTTGCACATGTCTTAACTTTCATCTTGTCGGTATTGTATACCTTACTCGCACCACCTGCTAGTTATGTTCACCTAGCAGAGACGTATGTGCAAGTCTCCGACAGAGACATATGTGTAAGTCTCCTAGCACCTGCTGGTCATGTTCATTAATTACTAAAGGTCACATCTTTTGACCAGAACCTAAATGGAAGTCCCACTATCTAGTTTAATCAAGACTCCAATAAGTCCCACTATCTAGTTTAATCAAGACTCCAATAAGTCCCACTATCTAGTTTAATCAAGACTCCAATAAGTCCCACTATCTAGTTTAATCAAGACTCCAATAAGTCCCACTATCTAGTTTAATCAAGACTCCAATAAGTCCCACTATCTAGTTTAATCAAGACTCCTCTTGAGGTTCCCACAAAGCAATCTACATTGCAGTGTTCCTCTTGAGTTTCCTACATAGTAATCTAGGTGGCACTGTTCCTCTTGAGGTTCCCACAAAGCAATCTAGGTGGCACTGTTCCTCTTGAGGTTCCCACAAAGCAATCTACATTGCAGTGTTCCTCTTGAGTTTCCTACATAGTAATCTAGGTGGCACTGTTCCTCTTGAGGTTCCCACAAAGCAATCTAGGTGGCACTATTCCTCTTGAGGTTCCCACAAAGCAATCTAGGTGGCACTATTCCTCTTGAGGTTCCCACAAAGCAATCTAGGTGGCACTGTTCCTCTTGAGGTTCCCACAAAGCAATCTAGGTGGCACTATTCCTCTTGAGGTTCCCACAAAGCAATCTAGGTGGCACTGTTCCTCTTGAGGTTCCCACAAAGCAATCTAGGTGGCACTATTCCTCTTGAGGTTCCCACAAAGCAATCTAGGTGGCACTGTTCCTCTTGAGGTTCCTACATAGCGATCTAGGTGGCACTGTTCCTCTTGAGGTTCCCACAAAGCAATCTACATGGCAGCGTCCTCTTGAGTTTCCTACATAGTAATTTAGGTGGCACTGTTCCTCTTGAGGTTTCCACAAAACAAACTAGGTGGCACTGTTCCTCTTGAGGTTCCTACATAGTAATCTAGGTGGTACTGTTCCTCTTGAGGTTTCCACAAAACAAACTAGGTGGCACTGTTCCTCTTGAGTTTCCTACATAGTAATTTAGGTGGCACTGTTCCTCTTGAGGTTCTTACATAGCTATCTAGGTGGCACTGTTCCTCTTGAGGTTTCCACAAAACAAACTAGGTGGCACTGTTCCTCTTGAGGTTCCTACATAGTAATCTAGGTGGTACTGTTCCTCTTGAGGTTTCCACAAAACAATCTAGGTGGCACTGTTCCTCTTGAGGTTCCTACATAGTAATCTAGGTGGTACTGTTCCTCTTGAGGTTTCCACAAAGCAATCTAGGTTGCACTGTTCCTCTTGAGGTTCCTACATAGCAATCTAGGTGGCACTGTTCCTCTTGAGGTTCCTACATAGCAATCTAGGTGGCACTGTTCCTCTTCAGGTCTCCAAAAAGCAATCCAGGTGACACTGTCCCGCTTCAGGTCCCCACAAAGTAATCTAGGTGGCAGTGTTCCTCTCTCGAGGCTCCTACAAAGTAATCTAGGTGTCATTGTTGCAGTGATATTGCAGTCTTGTGGCTCGTGCAACACTTCTCGTCTCAACAATCTCCACTGCACTGCCTTCACGCTCTTATTAAGCTTTTGTCAATCACAGACTCGTCTCGTTGAGGTGCTCTTATCAGTTTTCCTTTTGGTGTGTGTGTGTGTGTGTTTGAGAGAGAGAGAGAGAGAGAGAGAGAGACTGCATCAATCTTTAACTGCCGATGCATCGTACGAAATAAATGAAAATTTTCTTGGGTTCAGGCTGTGTAGTTGCAACTTTTGATGGGTTCTGTGCAATAACTGGACAATGCATCTTCTGGTCGGCTTCAAACTTTTACCGTTTGTGTGTTTTTCTCAAAGAAAACTTCGCCTGGATATTATGCTGTCTAAGTTCTATTGTGGCAATAATATTAATTGAATTGTTTTCTGTGCATCTAGTGAAGGATGTTTCTTATAATCTACTTAATGTGAGTATAATGTTTGTCGTCAAAACTATTAACAAAAATGTGTTATGTAGCCAAAGTTTAAATAATGACTTTATTTACTTATTCATCTGCTTAATTACAAGCTGGTCATGTTTACTTAGAGAAAACTTTGGATAAATTTTGGTCTGTATAGGTTCCATTTCTTTTGGGGGGGGGGGGGGGGGAAGAGAAACTGGGAAAAATTAAATTATACTTTTTCATGTAATAATTTTTGAGCATTGTATCCGACTGGCTTCAACTCTTCAACGTTCATAACTTGAGAATGCAACTTCTGAGCGGCTTCAAACTTACTGTGCTGGTGTAGTTGAGGATACTGGTCTCTGAGATATCAAAGAAATGCCTCGTCAGTTTAGCTTCAACGTTACTGTTTCTTAGTGGAAGATTGGAATCAGATTTGGGCCGTTTACGTCCTAGATTACCATTATTATTGAAGAAATTGGGATACTGGAGTAACTGGGATTGTTGTAATTGTAGATTTTAGTACTTGTTGTAATCGTCTCTGTTAGTGCAATTGTAGTTAGTGTATAGAACAAAGACACAATACCATGACCGGAACAATACACAAATAACCCTCACATAGCATTACCTCTACTATTACTTCTTCACTTCCTTCTTTCCTCCCTTCTGTCCTGTCCCTTCACCTACATATACTGGCTCCCTCACCTTCGCGTGTTATTGTGACTTGTAAATGGTCAAACTCGAACCGAAACATCGTCAAAAGCTTCTCTCTCTCCTGTGTGCGGGTTATCTGAGTATGGTAGTTACTGTATTTGTGTTTCTATTCCTCTTCAGACATTTTCTTTGATTTCTTTACCCCGTTGGTTCCCTGGTATTGTAGTGGTTAAGCCTTCATAAAGGCAACCTTCCTGCTGGACATGCTTGACGTTCTGGATACCTACGTCTCCTGCTTTGGGATAATACTCTATGGAACACTACTCAAAATACACAACACCTAGGTGGCAACACTATCTTGAGTGAGGTGGGACGCAGAGGTAAGTCCCCTAACACCTGTTGCCCTTGTTTACCTAACAGTAAATAGTTAAGTTTTACTAGACTGTTGTAGGTCGCATCCTAGATAAGGGGACTCTAGGGCCCCACAACGGAAATAACCCATACTCAGGAGTAGATATATGACACTTAAGCTTCAGGGCCCCCTAATCCTGAAGGGGCCCCAGAAGCGACTTCAGTTCAGACTGCTTAAAAATAAAAATTAAAAGGTTATTGAAGTATCATGTAGGCCTAGCCGTTGTAGGCCTAGCAGTTGCTGGTTGTGAAGGAGCCGCCCATGACAGTTCAAGCTTCAGGGCTACCACTGGCCATACTATAGGTCCACCACTGGCCACACTGAAGACCCACCACTGGCCACACTGTAAGTCCACCACTGGCCACACTGTAGGTCCACCACTGGTCACACTGTAGGTCCACCACTGCCCACACTGTAGGCCCACCACTGGCCACACTGTAGGTCCACCACTGGCCACACTGTAGGTCCACCACTGGTCACACTGTAGGTCCACCACTGGTCACACTGCAGAGCCGCCATTGGTCACACTGCAGGGCTACCACTGGTCACACTGTAGTACCACCACTGGTCACACTGTAGGTCCACCACTAGCTACACTGCAGGGCCACCACTGGCCATACTGTAGGTCCACCATTGGTCACACAGCAAGGCCACCACTGGCCACACTGCAGGGTCACCACTGGTCACACTGCAGGTCCACCACTAGCTACACTGCAGGGCCACCACTGACCATACTGTAGGGCCACCACTGGCCATACTGTAGGGCCACCACTGGTTACACTGCAGGGTCACCACTGGTCACACTGTAGGTCCACCACTAGCTACACTGCAGGGCCACCACTGACCATACTGTAGGGCCACCATTGACCACACTGTTGGTCAACCACTGGTCACAGTGTAGGTCCACCACTAGCTACACTGCAGGGCCATAACTGACCATACTGCAGGGCCACCACTGGCCACACTGTTGGTCCACCACTGGTCACACTGTAGGTCCACCACTGGTCACACTGTAGGTCCACCACTAGCTACACTGCAGGGGTACCACTGGTCACACTGCAGGGCCACCACTGGCAATACTGTAGGTTCACCACTGGTCACACTGTAGGGCCATCACTAGCTACACTGCAGGGCCACCACTAGCTACACTGTAGGTCCACCACTAGTCACACTGTAGGTCCACCACTAACTACACTGCAGGGCCACCACTGGGTTTCCCTGAGTTACCCGGAGTCATTAACCCTAAAGAATAAAGTCACAATACCGTGACTGGAACAATACACAACACGCACACAGTACAAAAAAACTTATGACTACATTTCGGTCCAAGTGTGACTAGTTAATGGTCCAAGTCGGACCGAAACGTTCTACGTTTCTATGTGCGGGTTATTTGTGTATTAGCCCCAAGCTGTCAAATTATATAAATTATTTGTATTAACTTTTTATTTTTTGTCAGACCCTGATCCACCACGAGGCCTGGTCTCAGACCGCACCGTGGGGGCGTTGACCCCCGAAACACTCTCCAGGTATACGTCAAAACCTGTCTTGCCAAAACACAGGTTGTTGAAGTTGTGTTCACTAGACCTACCTGATATAATGTACAATATCCAGTTCTCATTAATTTATTTAAAATATTACTCAGTGGGGATAAGCGTTTTCTGTACATCTAACACTTAAAATATTACGCAGTGGGGATAAGCGTTTTCCGTACATCTAACACTTAAAATATTACGCAGTGGGGATAAGCGTTTTCCGTACATCTAACACTTAAAATATTACGCAGTGGGGATAAGCGTTTTCCGTACATCTAACACTTAAAATATTACGCAGTGGGGATAAGCGTTTTCCGTACATCTAACACTTAAAATATAACGCAGTGGGGATAAGCGTTTTCCGTACATCTAACACTTAAAATATTACGCAGTGGGGATAAGCGTTTTCCGTACATCTAACACTTAAAATAGTGAAAATTAAAATGGTATAAAATACCGACAGGTTGTTAGGTAAGACAAATATGCAACAGTTAGGTATCTTTATTATGAAACGTTTCGCCTACACAGTAGGCTTCTTCAGTCGAGTACAGAAAAGTTGATAGAAGCAGAAGATACTTGAAGACGATGTAATCAGTCCATCACCCTTTAAGTTTTGAGGTGGTCAGTCCCTCAGTCTGGAGAAGAGTATTGTTCCATAGTCTGAAACAATATGGAGTGGAAGTGATAGGATGGAGCCTTATATAGCGCCAGGAGGTGAGACGTAGGTCACTAGTAGAGGTAAGGCTCCATCCTATCACTTCAACTCCATATTGTTTCAGACTATGGAACAATACTCTTCTCCAGACGGAGGGACTGACCACCTCAAAACTTCAAGGGTGATGGACTGATTACATCGTCTTCAAGCATCTTCTGCTTCTATCAACTTTCCTGTACTCGACTGAAGAAGCCTACTGTGTAGGCGAAACGTTTCGAAATAAAGATACCTAACTGTTGCATATGTATCTTACCTAACACACTTAAAATATTATGCAGTGGGGATAAGCGTTTTCCGTACATCTAACACTTAAAATATTACGCAGTGGGGATAAGCGTTTCCCGTACATCTAACACTTAAAATAGTACGCAGTGGGGATAAGCTTTTTCCGTACATCTAACACTTAAAATATTACGCAGTGGGGATAAGCGTTTCCCGTACATCTAACACTTAAAATAGTACGCAGTGGGGATAAGCGTTTTCTGTACATCTAACACTTAAAATAGTACGCAGTGGGGATAAGCGTTTTCTGTACATCTAACACTTAAAATAGTACGCAGTGGGGATAAGCGTTTTCTGTACATCTAACACTTAAAATAGTACGCAGTGGGGATAGGAACTTCTGTATGACGCTTTCATCAAAAAGTTAAGAAACTGGTATATGTAATAAATTATTATATGTGGAAGATCCTCTATAAAACGTGTGACTACATATGTGAAAAAACATTCGTGAAAATGTAAGAGAATAAAAACATCCCAGTTGTTTCACATGTTCAAATATATCTTTAAATATAGTGTCAACACATGAAGGCGCTAAATAAACACTGTAATAGATTCACACACATGTTAGGAAGTATTTATTTAGTCACAGAGTCGTCAGGAAGTGCAGTAGTCTACAAAGTGAGGTACTGGAGGCAGGAAACATACATAGTTTTAAGATGAGGTATGATAAAGCTCATGGAGCAGGGAGATTGGACTTAGTAGCGACCAGTGAAGAGGCGGCGCCAGGAGCTATGACTCGACCCCTGCAACCACATAGTTGAGCGCGCGCACACACACGATCAGGCGCGTATAACAGGAAGGGCATTTCAATGGATCAGAGAATACCTGATAGGGAGGCAACAACGAGTCATGGTACGTGATGAGGTATCACAGTGGGGGTCTGTGACGAGCGGGGTCTCACAGGTGTCGGTCCTAGGACCAGTGCTATTTTTGGTATATGTGAATGACATAATGGAAGGGATAGACTTAGAAGTGTCCCTGTTTGCAGATGATGTGAAGTTAATGAGGAGAATTCAATCAAATGTGGATCAGGCAGGACTTCAAAGAGACCTGGACAGGCTGGACACCTGGTCCAGCAGCTGGCTTCTCGAATTCACCCCTGCCAAATGAAAAGTCATGAAGATCGGGGGAAGGGCAAAGAAGACCGCAGACAGAGTATAGGATAGGTGGACAAAGACTTTAAACCTCGCTCAACGAGAAAGATCTTGGGGTGTGTATAACACCGAGCACGTCTCCGGAAGCACACATCAACCAGATAACTGATGCAGCATATGGGCGCCTGGCAAACCTGAGAACAGCGTTCCGATACTTCGGTAAGGAATCGTTCAAGATACTGTACACCGTGCACGTCAGGCCCATACTGGAGTATGCAGCACCAGTTTGGAACCCACCCCGGGTCAAGCACGTCAAGAAATTAGAGAAAGTGCAAAGGTTTGCGACAAGGTTAGTTCCAGAGCTCAGGGGAATGTCCTATGAAGAAAGATTAAGGGAAATCGGCTTGACGACACTGGGGGACATGAGGATTAGGGGAGACATGATAACAACATACAAAATACTGCGTGGAATAGACAAGGTGGACAGGGACAGGATGTTCCAGAGATGGGACACAGAAACACTTGGAAGTTGAAGACCCAGATGAGCCAAAGGGATGTTAGGAAGTATTTCTTCAGTCATAGAGTTGTCAGGAAGTGGAATAGTCTAGCAAGTGATGTAGTGGAGGCAGGAACCATACATAGTTTTAAGACGAGGTATGATAAACCTCATGGAGCAAGGAGAGAGAGGACCTAGAAGCGACCAGTGAAGAGGCGGGGCCAGGAGCTGAGTATCGACCCATGCAACCACAATTAGGTGAGTACACACTCGGGTATGTCTCTCACTGGTCAATTTCCACAGCGGCATTTTTTCATTACAAAACAGTAAGAGAAGAGTTAACCCGCTTGGGAATGAGAGGCAATGAAGGGGAAGGTAGCTCCCCGTTACTCAGATCAAGAGCCCAGCATCAAGAAATCCTTGAAGGGATACAAAAATAAATTTATACATTATAATAATAATATATAATATACATTTGTTTCATCTTTTTTTTACCCTTTAGCGACAGTGTTAATAATCTTCAGGTTTGTGGCCCTCTAGCGAAAGTTTTTATAATTTATATTTTTCATTATGTATACGTAGTGTGTCTTTGCTCAGTTAAGAAAATTGTATTTTTTTTTATTTCATGTACGTGTGTGTGTGTGTGTGTGTACATAAACACGTGGGCCGTCTCCCACCGAGGTAGGCTGACTCAAAAAGAAAGAAAAAACTTTCAGCATCACTCATACATAATCATTGTCTTTGCAGAGGCGCCCAGACACGACAGTTTAGATGTCCTTCCAATTTACCAATAACCCTGTGAGGAAAAAGTTCAACAAATAGGAGTAGCGAGCAAGTACATGGTGACGATAATTTGATTGCCAGTCTTTTTGTTAAAGTAGGGTCAGTGTCTATCTCCCGCTATCCCCCCTTTTTTTCCACCCAGAAAGGGTGGAAAAAAGGGGGGGATAGCGGATAATCACTTGACTCACAACTCCCAACACAACTGTAAGTAAAAGCCTCTGCGCCTGTTTTTAATAGATATATTGGTCAAAAGCTTCACTTTTAACTAAATGTGAAAACTTAGTTCATAATGCCTTGACTTTCATTTAAATCCTCACCAGTCTTTTAAATGCTTTACTTATCATGGAGAGTGATTTCGCAAGCAGTGGTTAACGTTTATCTCTTTCTAGCTTGGAATGTTAGCTTGGCTCATCTGGCAACCACAGAAACAGTGTTGAAGGAGACGAACATCACATGAGTTCTGGGACGTCACTTTATCTACATACCTGATGAGTGTAGCCAATCCCAGGCAACTACCCCTCATCTTTGCAGTGGTGAAGGACCTGCGTTCCTGTCATCTTGACGGATTATACAAGGCTAGAGACACTGTGACGAACTAGTCGTTGGGTTGTCACTCAACAGCTGTGACCCCCCCCCCCCCATTATTAGCAAAGGCTACAATTTCTACAAGGAGCGGTGTCAACATAACCAGACACCCCTGTCTAACTGTACATATTAGCGTTGAATTCAAATATCATTTTTATATTTCATTTTTCATTTCTCTTTCACGTAGGATAAAAATTCATACATGTATTTAAATGTTTTATATTTTCAATTCTAACAATGAAGTGTTTATATTTGTATGTTATTATTCTTTTTCTATTCATTAATTTTCCTAAGGAGGAGCCAGCCTTGTTAATACCTACCTAAGGTCTTACAGGGCTGAATAAGCCTTCACAATCCCAAACCCCTCCTATAAAGTGCAAGCATCGTACTTCCCTTTTCCAGGACTCAAGGCCGGCTAACCTGTTTCCCTGAATCCCTTCACAAAATATTTCCCTGCTCACATTCCAACAGCTCGTCGGATCCCAAAAACCATTTGCCTCATTCAATTCTAACACGCTCACGCACGCTTGCTCGAAGTCCAAGCCCCTCGCCCAGAAAACCTCCTTTAACCCATCCCACCAGCCTTTTCGAGGACGACCCCTATCCCACCTACTTTCCCCTACAGATTTATATGCTTTCCAAGTCATTCTACTTTGTTCCATTCTCTCTAAATGACCAAACCACCTCAACAGCCCCTCGTCAGCCCTCTGACTAATACTTTTAGTAACTCCACACCTCCTAATTTCCACACTACGAATTCTCTGCATAATATTTACACCACACATTGCCCTTAGACACATCTCTACTACCTCCAGCTGTCTCCTTGCTGCAGCATTTACAACCCATGCTTCACACCCATATAAGAGTGTTGGTACCATTATACTCTCGTAGTCCCTTCTTTGCCTCCATGAATAACGTTCTTTGTCTCCACAGATACCTCAGTACACCACTCACCTTTTTTCCTTCATCAATACAATGGTTAACCTCATCCTTCATAAACCTATCCGCTGACACGTCAACTCCCAAATATCTGAAAACATTCACTTCTTCCATATTCCCTCCTTCAAATGTGATATTCATTTTTCTTTATCTAAATCGTTTGATATCCTCATCACCTTACTCTTATCTACGTTCACTTTCAACTTTCTACCTTTACACACGCTCCCAAACTCGTCCACTAACCTCTGCAACTTTTCTTTAGAATCTCCCAAAAGCATAGTATCATCAGGACAAAGTAACCGTGTCAACTCCCATTCTGTATTCTATTCCCCATAATTTAATCCTGCCGGTCTCTCCAACACCCTAGCATCTACATCTTTTACAACCCCATCTATAAATATATTAACAACCATGGTGACATTACAAATCCCTAAGACCTACTTTTACTAGTAAGTAATCTCCCTCTTTCCTACACACCCTAACCTGAGCCTCACTATCCTCATAAAAACTCTTTACAGCATTTAGTAGCTTACTACCTATTCCATACACTTGCAAACTCCGCCATATTGCTCCCCTGTCCACTATAATATGCCTTTTCTAAATCCATAAATGCAATGAAAACTTCCCTACCTTTATCTAAATACTGTTCACATATATGCTTCAATGTAAACACTTGATCTACACATCTCCTACCCACTCTAAAACCTCCTTGCTCATCCACAATCCTACATTCTGTCTTACCTCTAATTCTTTCAATAATAACCCTACCATACATTTTACCTGGTATACTCAGTAAACTTATCCCCCTTTAATTTTTACAATCTCTTTTGCCCCCCTTCCCTTTACATAAAGAAAATAAACATGGTCTCTTCCAATCCCTAGGCACCTCCCACTCTTTCATACATTTATTAAACAAAAATACCAACCATTCCAACATTAGATCTCCCCCTGCTTTTAACATTTGTCATGATCCAGCTGCTCTACCCCCTTTCATTCTACGTAATGCCTTACGCACCCCCCCCCCCCCCGCCCACACTCACATCCTGCTCTTCTTCACTCCTAAAAGATGTTATACCTCCCTGGCCAGTGCATGAAATTACCGCCTCCCTTTCTTCATCGACATTTAAAAGTTTCTCAAAATATTCCTGCCGTCTACCCAATACCTCCAGCTCCCCATCTACTAACCCCCTTACTCTGTTCTTAACTGACAAATCCATTCTTAATCAGATTATCTGACTCCAATTTTTTTTTCTTATTCTCAGCATAAATTCTTGACAGTGCCTCTCCCACTCTATCATCTGCTCTCCTTTTACACTCTCTCACCACTCTCTTCACTTTTCTTTTACTCTCCATATACTCTGCCGTTCTTATAACACTTCTGCTTTGTAAAAACCTCTCATAAGCTACCTTTTTCTCTTTTATCGCACCCTTTACCTCATCATTTTACCAATCACTCCTCTTTCCTCCTGCACCCACCCCCCAAGAGCCACAAACTTTTGCCCCACATTTTAACGCTGCATTTTTAAAACTATTCCATCCCTCTTCAACCTCCCCTCCCCACTACCCCCGAGATATATAATGAGAGGTTTGTAACCACGTGGTTACAATATGTATACTGCTTCTGGAGGCTAGTACAACAAACGGGGAGTAGAATTAAATTAGCTCTGAGGCAACCACACCATCGTACGTCCTCGCAACTTGAAGTAAGCCTATTTCGCTAGGTTCAAGTTGTTTGTAGGATTGTATGGTTCAGTGGTTCAGAGCGTCGTGAATTTTTGCTCGCCATGAGGCGGGCTAAAACAACATTGGATTCGATCCTCCGGCTAGCCGCAGTGTTGATTAAATACCACTTGTTCGTAGTTAGTATATATATATATATATATATATATATATATATATATATATATATATATATATATATATATATATATATATATATATATATATGCGCGCAGAAGAACCACCGTGAAAAAAGTGAACTTCTAAGCGCTTTCTTGAATTCTTACATTATCAGGTAAGCAGTTA
Source organism: Cherax quadricarinatus (assembly GCF_026875155.1). Classification (NCBI taxonomy): domain Eukaryota; kingdom Metazoa; phylum Arthropoda; class Malacostraca; order Decapoda; family Parastacidae; genus Cherax; species Cherax quadricarinatus. The sequence goes on from NC_069412.1 coordinate 49,396,537, forward strand.
CTGTCAATCAAGCATGACGCCCTATTAACATTTGGCAACATCAACGCTACCATACTCTAGCCTAGCCCGATACTTTGCTTGCTCTGTTTTCTGTTGCTCAGATATTCCTTAACCCACTGAGAGACATTTTACTCCCACCCTGTTTATCTAATGAGTGACTCCGTCACTGGCGAGGCGGTGTGTCCAAGGCTTCCCTGCAGCTCAGGAATATGCAATCAACCCACCCGTCTCTTTCTGGATTAATATTCGTGATTCTCTCATAAAAGTGCAGAGGGTTCGTGAGGCAGGATTTGCCATCCATAAATCCATGCTGATGTTCACTTATGAAACTCACTCTTTCCAGGTGTTCCACCAATCTCTTTCTGATTATATTTTCCAACACTCTGCATGAGAGAGGAAAGGAAGAAGTAAAGGAAGCCAGAGCACAGAGAAAAACGTACGTACGTGTGTGTGTGTGTGTGTGTGTGTGTGTGTGTGTGTGTGTGTGTGTGTGTGTGTGTGTGTGTGTGTGTGTGTGTGTCTGTGTGTGTGTGTGTGTGTGTGTGTGTCTGTGTGTGTGTGTCTGTGTGTGTCTGTATGTGTGTGTGTGTGTGTAAGCATACATTCGTGTACGCACACGTTTGTGTACATAAGAACATAAGACCTGGTAGCACAAGCTATCAGGTCCAACTCACACCCACCCACATCCACTCATGTATTTATCCAACCTATTTTTAAAGCTACACAACGTTCTGGCCTCTATAACTGTACTCGGGAGTTTGTTCCACTCATCCACAACTCTATTACCATACCAGTACTTTCCTATATCCTTCCTGAATCTGAATTTTTCCAACTTAAAACCATTGCTGCGAGTCCTGTCTAGGTTAGATATTTTCAGCACACTATTTACATCCCCTTTATTTATTCCTGTCTTCCATTTATATACCTCAATCATATCCCCCCTAATTCTACGTCTTTCTAGAGAGTGCAGATTCAGGGCCCTTAGTCTATCCTCATAGGGAAGGTTTCTGATACATGGGATCAACTTTGTCATCCTCCTTTGTACATTTTCCAGAGAATTTATATCCATTCTGTAATACGGTGACCAAAACTGTGCAGCATAATCTAAATGAGGCCTAACCAAGGATGTATAGAGTTGAAGAACAACCTGAGGACTCCTATTATTTATGCTTCTTGATATGAAGCCAAGGATTCTATTAGCTTTATTGCGAACACTTATGCACTGTTGTCTTGGTTTCAGATTACTGCTAACCAGAACTCCTAAATCTTTTTCGCAATCCGTAATATTAAGATCTACATTATTTAGTTTATATGTGGCATGGTTATTGTCCTGTCCAACATTTAGAACTTTGCATTTGTCTATATTAAACTGCATCTGCCACTTCTCCGACCACTGCATCAGTCTATTCAAATCTTCCTGGAGTGCTCGAATGTCCTCGTCAGAATGAATTCGACGGCCTATTTTGGTGTCATCGGCAAACTTGCCGATGTCGCTCTTTATGCCCTCATCTATGTCGTTTATGTAGATTGTGAACAGCAGGGGGCCCAACACTGACCCCTGTGGAACACCGCTCGTGACGCTTCCCCACTCTGATTTCTCCCCATTTATGCAAACTCTCTGCTGCCTATTTGTCAACCATGCCTCTATCCAGGAAAAAATTTCTCCTATTCCATGTGCCTTAATTTTCCTCAATAGTCTCTGATGTGGGACCCCTGTGTACGCGTGTGTTTGTGTACGAGTACGTTTGTGTACGAGTACGTTTCTGTACGAGCACGTTTCTGTACGCCTAAATTTGTGTGCTCACCTATACGAGATTGTAGGGGTCCAGTCTCAGCTCCTAGCCGCATCTCCTGAAGACATGTGTGTGCTTGCGCATGTGTGTGCGCGCGTACGCATCTGTATCAGCGTGTACACGTGTGCATGTCTGTGCGCTGCAAAATATTCTTGGGTCGTCTATTTTAAAAATTAAATAATTCTTGGGATTAGTGTAAGGAACATTCAAAGAACTAAATATAGTGTTCATATTCCTGCAGAGTAAAACACAAACACCAGAATAAAACAGGGAGAAACACCTGCCAGTGAAGCCAACGTCAACATAAACCACCTTAAAGTGGGAGTAAAACACGCGCCACACACACACACACACACACACACACACACACACACACACACACACACACACACACACACACACACTCACTCCTCCAGCAGGATGATGAAGGGCTGGTGCAGAAGGAAGGAAAAGGGAAGAGAGGAGCAGACGGAAGGATGAAAATAGGGAGAAGGAAGAAGAGATGAAAGAGGAAGGAGTTCCTGGTTGGCCCAACACCAACACTCCTCCCTCCCTCCCTTACTGTTCTAAGTCTTGTTAATCTAGAGGAAGCCAGACCTCAACGCTACACACCCTGCCAGGCAGGAATGAAAGGAAAGAGAAAATAGGAAGAGTGAGAGGAACTGAAGGATGTAGGGGTCAGAGGGACTGAAGCAT
>NC_069412.1:49404025-49406525 GCF_026875155.1 Cherax quadricarinatus
CCATAGTAACTTCTCCAAGCACCATAGTAACTTCTCCAAGCACCATAGTAACTTCTCCAAGCACCATAGTAACTTCTCCAAGCACCATAGTAACCTCTCCAAGCACCATAGTAACCTCTCCAAGCACCATAGTAACTTCTCCAAGCACCATAGTAACCTCTCCAAGCACCATAGTAACTTCTCCAAGCACCATAGTAACTTCTACAAACACCATAGTAACCTCTCCAGGCACCATAGTAACTTCTCCAAGCACCACAGTAACCTCTCCAAACACCATAGTAACCTCTCCAAGCACCATAGTAGCCTCTACAAGCACCATAGTAGCCTCTCCAAGCACCATAGTAACTTCTACAAACACCACAGTAACCTCTCCAAGCACCATAGCAACCTCCAAGTACCATAGTAACCTCTCCAAACACCATAGTAACCTCTCCAAGCACCACAGTAACCTCTCCAAGCACCACAGTAAACTCTCCAAGCATCACAGTAACTTCTCCAAGCACCACAGTAAACTCTCCAAGCACCACAGTAACCTCTCCAAGCACCACAGTAACCTCTCCAAGCACGACAGTAACCTCTCCAAGCACCACAGTAAACTCTCCAAGCACCACAGTAAACTCTCCAAGCACCACAGTAACCTCTCCAAGCATCACAGTAACCTCTCCAAGCACCACAGTAACCTCTCCAAGCACCACAGTAACCTCTCCAAGCATCACAGTAACCTCTCCAGGCACCACAGTAACCTCTCCAAGCATCAGAGTAACCTCTCCAAGCACCACAGTAACCTCTCCAAGCATCACAGTAACCTCTACAAGCATCACAGTAACCTCTCCAAGCATCACAGTAACCTCTCCAGGCACCACAGTAAACTCTCCAAGCATCACAGTAACCTCTCCAAGAACCACAGTAACCTCTCCAAGCATCACAGTAACCTCTCCAAGCACCACAGTAACCTCTCCAAGCACCACAGTAACATCCCCAAGCATCACAGTAACCTCTCCAAGCACCACAGTAACTCTCCAGCACGTACCTCTCATCACAAGCATCACAGTAACCCTCCAAGACCACAGTAACTCTCCAAGCACCACAGTAACCTCTCCAAGCATCACAGTAACCTCTCCAAGCACCACAGTAACCTCTCCAAGCACCACAGTAACCTCTCCAAGCATCACAGTAACCTCTCCAAGCACCATCAGTAACCTCTCCAAGCACACAGTAACCTCTCCAAGCATCACAGTAACACTCTCCAAGCATCCATAAACCTCTCCAAGCACCACAGTAACCTCTCCAAGCATCACAGCAACTTCAGCCAGTAACCTCTCAAGCATCACAGTAACCTCTCCAAGCACCACAGTAACCTCTCCAAGCACACAGACTCTCCAACCCACTAACTCCAAGCATCACAGCAACCTCTCAAAACATCACAGTAAACCTCTCCAAGCACCACAGTAACTCTCCAAGCACCACAGTAACCTCTCCAAGCACCACAGTAACCTCTCAAAGCACACAGTAACCTCTCCAAGCACCACAGCAAACCTCTCCAAGCACCACAGTAAACTCTCCAAGCACCACAGTAACCTCTCCAAGCACCACAGTAACCTCTCCAAGCACCACAGTAAACCTCTCCAAGCACCACAGTAACCTCTCCAAGCACCACAGTAACACTCTCCAAGCACCACAGTAACCTCTCCAAGCATCACAGTAACCTCTCCAAGCACCACAGTAAACCTCTCCAAGCATCACAGTAACCTCTCCAAGCACCACAGTAACCTCTCCAAGCATCACAGTAACCTCTCCAAGCACCACAGTAACCTCTCCAAGCACCACAATAACCTCTCCAAGCATCACAGTAACCTCTCCAAGCACCACAGTAACCTCTCCAAGCACCACAGTAACCTCTCCAAGCACCACAGTAACCTCTCCAAGCACCACAATAACCTCTCCAAGCACACAGTAACCTCTCCAAGCACCACAGTAACCTCTCCAAGCACCACAGTAACCTCTCCAAGCATCACAGTAACCTCTCCAAGCACCACAGTAACCTCTCCAAGCATCACAGTAACCTCTCCAAGCACCACAGTAACCTCTCCAAGCACCACAGTAACCTCTCCAAGCATCACAGTAACCTCTCCAAGCACCACAGTAACCTCTCCAAGCACCACAGTAACCTCTGCAAGCATCACAAGTAACCTCTCCAAGCACCACAGTAACCTCTCAAGCATCACAGTAAACTCTCCAAGCACCACAGTAACCTCTCCAAGCACCACAGTAACCTCTCCAAGCATCACAATAACCTCTCCAAGCACCACAGTAACCTCTGCAAGCATCACAGTAACCTCTCCAAGCACCACAGTAACCTCTCCAAGCACCACAGTAACCTCTGCAAGCATCACAGTAACCTCTCCAAGCACCACAGTAACCTCTCCAAGCACCACAGTAACCTCTCCAAGCATCACAGTAACCTCTCCAAGCACCACAGTAACCTCTCCAAGCACCACAG
>NC_069412.1:49414025-49461525 GCF_026875155.1 Cherax quadricarinatus
GTAATGATGTTACCAGAGTCAGCGTGGTAATGAAGTTACCACCTGATGATACAGTTATGGCTTGAGTGATGACAAGCATTAAGTGTGTACGGAACTCTTCACAACGATGTTGATAACAAGTGCTGGAAGCAAGTTAGATGCATTATAATTTACACCTGGAAAATCCTGGAGAGACTGGTCCCAAATCTGCACACAGAAATCCCTCCTTATGAAAGTGGAATATTATGCAGGCGATGCAACATCCGTTAATGAAAAGCACCGGTGCCCTGAGTACACTAAGAAATAACATATTAAGTATCAGGGGCCCAAGACTGTTCAGTCAACTGTCACCCAGCATACATCTAGCTGTCTTCATGAGGAAGTTGGACAGACATCTAAAGTCAGTACCTGACCAGCCGGACTGTGGAAAGTACGTTGGATTGCGTGCGGCCAGCAGTAACAACCTGGTTAATCAAGTTGTGATCCACCGCGAGGCCTGGTCATGGACAAAGGCCGCGAGGGCATTGACTCCCGGAATACCCTTCAGGTAGACTCCAAGTGGGATGAATAAGACCCATGAAGTCAGAAATAGTGCGTGACATCTTCAGCAACTGAAAGGCGGGACCAGGAGCTGAATTTCAGTCATGCCAAGTCGGATACACAAAACAATGGAAATACTGCAACTGGAAAACTATAAATGTAATCCCAAAATATAAGATAAATGGAGGATACCCGTAGCAAGTTCTCGGGGGTTCAATTCCCTCGCAGCCCAGTCACTGACCAGGCCGCATGGTGGATCAAGGTCTGATCTATCAGGCTGTTACTTCTGGCCACCTGGTTTCTTTATGCACCACAGGCCGACTGAGCAGGAAACTTGCCTTGATGAACTTACCGAATTCCCTATTTATAACAGCATGAGGGGAGAGTGGCGATAAGTTCTGGGCCCCTTACACTTATTGTGTTATCTCTTAGTGTACTCATGGCAGTCCTGCTTTTCACTGGAATATTTTGCACCGTCTGCTGAGCATCTCGCTTTCGTAGGGAGTGACTTGTGTGAAGATTTGGAACCAATCCCTCTAGAATTTTCCAGGTGGAAATTATGATGCATCTTTCTCGCCTGCATTCCAAGGAGTACAGCTCAAGGAACTTCAAACCTTCACACTTATTTAGTTGTTTGACTGAATTTATATGTCCAGTGAAGGATTTTTGTATATTATCTAGGTCTGCAATTTCGCATAACGTAATATTATACAACAATATTTCAGCCAGGAGAGAACAAGTGACCTAAAGAGGACCATCACTGGCCGTTATCTCTTGTTTTGAAGGTTCACTTTATCCAGCCTATTATTTTCCCTAGTGGATGTGATAATGACAGTGTTGTGATCCTTGAAAGTGAGATCCTCTGACATTATCACTCTTAAGTCTTTCAAGTTAGTTTATCGCTTTACTAATATTAGTTTTATATTCTGTATTTCCTCAATTTTTTCTCCATAATGAAATAACTTGGAGATCTGGAGTATCCTCCATGGATGCCACTCATGCAAATTTTTATCGTCTGCAAAGGAAGGTGCTATGATTTACTGACCTATCTATGTCGGATATGAGGATGAGGAAAAGATTGGAGGCGAATATTGTGCCTTGGTTAATAAGAGGTTTTCTCTCTGGAAGTCTGATCTAATTCTGTTACTTATTATAATTGTTTTCAACATTATCACTGGCAAGCATTCAAAGTAAGGTTTTAGAAATTAAGAACACCTTTACAGAAAAACATACATAAAGAGGCAGCATAAGTTTAGAGATGTCAAATCTTGTCTCGCAATTCTAGAATTTTATGATAATGGCGGAAATAGATAAGATGGGGAGACTGTATCACCTCGACTACCAGAAAGTATTTGACAACTGGTTTACAGAAGGTCGCTATACAACCTGGAGGAACAGGCAATGGCAGCAGGAAAGGTACTTTGTATTATATATATATATATATATATATATATATATATATATTATATATATATATATATATATATATATATATATATATATATATATATATGAGATGAAAAGCTGTAAGCCTTCTCCCTGAAAGCTGGCTGCCTTGGATCAAACGTGTAGCGCATGCTACACGCCAAGGTATTGTCCAGTGTGGGTAGATTGGTAAAGCACTGCGTACCTTGTCCTAAGGTTCGTAGGTTCGAGTCTCCTTCAGCCAAAGATCAGTGTTTGTGTATATTTCGCCTGCTCTCGCGAATTCCTTTCATATATATATATATATATATATATATAATATATATATATATATATAATATATATATATATATATATATATTTAATGAAGAGAATGCTAAAGGTACTGTCCCTGGAGACTGAGAATAGCAACACCGTTCGATAAGAGTTAAGAGGTTGAACAAGGAGTAATTAATGGAAGTCTGGGAGCACAAATTGGTAAGTGCACACAAACACCCGCTCGCATGCTCACACGAACACACCCAACCACACTATACACGTGTCTATTAACAAGCACCCTTGACAACCTGTAATACACACACGACGACCCTCGCAACTACAAACAGGTGAGTATATACATGACCCCAGTCATACGAGTTTCATAATAAGGTTTCGTTGCCCTCACTGGAAATATAAACAATGGGAACAAGCAAGTGAACGCTCCTCGCCTCCGAGAACGTCAACAACACAGCTAGGCGAGGCTTCACCTGCCACAATGAAGGATAAAGAAGTCAAAATGAACATTAATACTGAAACTAAGCAAGTCCCGTAGCTCGATTGCTAGCGTACTCAGCTCACACTGACGTCCGTGGGTAGATCCCCGGTACTGGTGGAAACATTAGGACGTGTTTCCTTAAAACACCTGCTGTCCCTGTCCACCTATCAGTAAAATAGGCACCTGGGTGCTGGCAGACTGGTGTGGGTCGCATCCTGGGGACAAAATTGACTTAATTTGCCAGAAATGCTTTGCATAACAAGTGGCTTTCTATATAGTTGTGTCATTGATGTCATCTAGGCCTGTATACCTTGTACACGTACTTGTAGAAATAAAGATGATTATTATTGTTAGCCGACACTGCAGCATCCAATGTTCTCTCGCAAATATAAGGTGAATATCACTGAATAACTTCAAATAATATAAAGCAAGAAAAGGAAAATATCACTGCCACAGAGGAGGGACTATTTAATAACCTCTGATATTGTCAGCACTCAGGATCAGTGGTCTGTGACTTTATACAAACCAGGGCAGGTCTTCGGGTAACAATCATACGGTGTCCATAGGGAAGTGGTATTTTCATTAGAAAAATTTTAACCTCAGGGAGGGTCCTGGGTCCCTTAATTAACGTGGTAAATTAATCCCTGTGGAGCCGAGTATATGTCATTAGACAAATTATATATCACACAGCAAACCATGTAGGGTCGTTCAGTTCCTAGACTGATGGAGACTGGAACCTCGCGGTGTTTATGATTCACTATGTTTACACTAGATATACATCCGTTTGGCATGGAAAAAAAGATGTCAAACACCCGATTCGAAAAGTTAAAAAACGAGAGCTTGTCTTAGGTTAGCAAGGTTTACTTCCCAAGGACAGGCACAGTCTTGCAACACCCCGATGAAAGTAGAACTGTACAGATACTACCAGATCTATTATCCATCATAATGAAATGTGTCACGTTAAACATATCCACGGAGAAAGTAACAGGGTCAGCAGATTGCAAGGTGTTGTTACTGCTAGACTAAGGCTAGACTATATGTGGCAGTACTATTGTTACTGTTAGACTAAGGCTAGGCTATAAGTATTTGTGGCTGTATTGTTACTGCTAGACTAAGGCTAGGTTATAAGTATCTCTGGCAGTACTGTTGTTACTGCTAGACTAAGGCTAGGCTATAAACATCTCTGGCAGTACTGTTGTTACTGCTAGACTACGGCTAGGCTATAAGCATCTCTGGCAGTACTGTTGTTACTGCTAGACTAAGGCTAGACTATATGTGGCAGTACTACTGTTACTGTTAGACTAAGGCTAGGCTATAAGTATTTGTGGCTGTATTGTTACTGCTAGACTAAGGCTAGGTTATAAGTATCTCTGGCAGTACTGTTGTTACTGCTAGACTAAGGCTAGGCTATAAACATCTCTGGCAGTACTGTTGTTACTGCTAGACTACGGCTAGGCTATAAGCATCTCTGGCAGTACTGTTGTTACTGCTAGACTAAGGCTAGACTATATGTGGCAGTACTATTGTTACTGTTAGACTAAGGCTAGGCTATAAGTATCTGTGGCAGTATTGTTACTGCTAGACTAAGGCTAGGTTATAAGTATCTCTGGCAGTACTGTTGTTACTGCTAGACTACGGCTAGGTTATAAGCATCTCTGGCAGTACTGCTGTTACTGCTAGACTACGGCTAGGCTATAAGCATCTCTGGCAGTACTGTTATTACTGCTAGACTAAGGCTAGGCTATAAGTAACTTTGGCAGTACTGTTGTTACTGCTAGACTAAGGCTAGGCTATAAGCATCTCTGGCAGTAGTTATTACTGCTAGGCTATAAGCATCTCTGGCAGTACTGTTATTACTGCTAGACTAAGGCTAGGCTATAAGCATCTCTGGCAGTACTGTTATTACTACTAGACTAAGGCTAGGCTATAAACATCTCTGGCAAAGTACTGTTGTTACTGCTAGACTAAGGCTAGGCTATAAGCATCTCTGGCAGTACTATTTGTATGGAGATGCCAATTAAATAAAATATGAAGTGTGTGGACAGAGACAGGGCCATACACTGGAGTATTATATCTTAGTGTCCACACATCCACCGTTTCATAGACACCTCCATGTAAAAATTAAAGGATATGGCAAAACAACTCACTGTTAATGATATCCATATTTTGCATCGACGAGATGGACAAACTCTTTTCAGAGACTGCAAACCCAGCTATAACTAATTTGTTTTTAATGGTAATAAAAAAAAAACATTTTTTTTTTTGAGACTGTATTCCTTACAGTACCGTATACAACAACTATATGAAGTAACTGTAAATACAAAATGACTAATATTCTTATCTAGTGATGAAATAATGCTCAGTGGAGTCTGACGAAGACCCACTGTGACCTCTAATCCTGTTTTTTTTTTTTGTGTGTGTGTGTGTCTGCCACCGCTCCCAGAATGAGCTGCAGGCGTACAACTAGCCGCTCAGGCGACATAATTAACAAAACTTGCAGCACCAGAGCCACAGTGGAGGTACTCATGGCTGCCCCACTGAAGTCTCCCAGCTCAGACTGACAGATATCGACACTGTATAAGCCCCAACGTACGTGATGAAACATAACAGATAAACATAGCTTCTGTTCCCACTGTGTAACTATTGTATAGAAAGAGTGGCAGCACGCTGCTGATATATCCAATTTTGCTAAATTAAAAAAAAAGTGAGCAGATCATAAGCCAAAACCCATGGCCGATGATTTTTCCTGAGGAATAAATCTGAGTGATATCAGGAATAATTTTGAGTTATACAAGTTACTAATAATTCTATGCCCTATCAGTTTAGTCTTAGCTGTGTCACAGTAATACTCACACCTTCATATATCTTCCCTTTTCAACAAAAGATATTACATTACCCCCATTTACCGCATTTTCCAAGTTATCTGCTCTTACTCGAGTATTATTTACCCTTCGTTACAGTACAATGAGGGGAAAGGAAGTCAAAATGTGTTAAATGAGTAAACAAATCAAAATGCGTTGATCCGTCACGAAAAAAAAATTATTACCACGCGCAAAAAAAAAAAAAAAAAAAAAAAAAAAAAAAAAAAAAAAAAAAAACCGCTAAGAGCCTGAGACAGAAAATTTTTTATCTACGCCAGAGAAGTCAAAAATAAGTCTCCACGCTGAGGATACAGCAAGACAACACAAGTTTCCACCCTAGGAGCCAGAGACAAAACTCTTCTCTACGCCAGAGAAGTCAAAACAAGTCTCCACGCTGAGGGGTCAGGAAGACAAAATAAGTTTCCGCGCAATATCCAGCATTTTCTGCCACTGCCGAGGGGAATTAATGAGCAGGCCGAGTTCACAACACAGCGTGCTGTGCTGTGAGTTAGAAAAAAATAAGTCTGGACCGCGTGTTTGTACAGTGCCCGGAGAGTAAGACAACAGTGCACGGAGCACCACCATCCAAATTGAGATAAACTGAGCCTAGAGTCCATTTATCTTTAATGGCGGAGAGAGAAGAGTCGGCGAGGTAGTTTCTGAGAGTGTGAGAGAGAGAGAGAGAGAGAGAGAGAGAGAGAGAGAGAGAGAGAGAGAGAGAGAGAGAGAGAGAGAGAGAGAGAGAGAGAGAGAGAGAGAGAGAGAACGACCTCTTTGCTGAACACTTTGCTACCAAAATGCAAGTTCCTGATCCAGCAAGGGACCCTCCTTGGCTACCTGCAAGAACTGTGTCAAAACTGTAAGGGGCTCTGGTGGCCTGGTGGTTAACGCTCTCGCTTCACACGGTGAGGGCCTGGGTTCGATTCCCAGCCAGAGTAGAAACATTGGACGTGTTTCTTTCCACCTGTTGTCTATGTTCCCCATCAGTAAAATGGGTACCTGGGTGTTAGTCGACTGGTGTGGGTCGCATCCTGGGACACTGACCTAAGGAGGCCTGGTCACAGACCGGGCCGCGGGGGCGTTGACCCCCGGAACGCTCTCCAGGTAATCTCCAGGTGACAATAAGGCAGGAGGAGGTGTATTTCCTTCTTAAATCACTTGACCAAGAAAAGGCTGTGGGCCCAGACAAGTTGAGCCCAAGGTTGCTGAGAAGATGTGCAGACCAGCTAGCAGCACCTCTAACTCGCATCTTTCAGCACTGTCTAGTACAGTGTAAATGGCCCTCTCTATGGAAAGAGGCAAATGTAGTCCCTGTTCACAAAAAGAAGAGCAGAGCAGAAATCAGCAACTACAGACCAGTGTCACTCCTGTCACTCACTACTTTGTGATCGTCAATATGGCTTCAGGAAAGGTTACTCTGCTGCTGATCTGTTATTAAACCTCTCCACTAAGTGGCACCAGTCACTGGATGAATCCAAAGTCAGCTGTGTGGTAGCATTGGACATTGCTGGCGCTTTCGACCGGGTGTGGCACCAGGGCCTCTTAGCAAAACTTCAAGCACTGGGAATTGCAGGCTCTACGCTATGTCTCCTCAGTGATTACCTTCATGGTAGATCTCTAAGTGTAGTTCTCAATGGAACGGAATCACCAAGACATCCTATTGGGGCAAGTGTTCCACAAGGAAGCGTGCTGGGACCATTGTTATGGAACGTCTACTTCAACGACCTTCTTCATCTCATCCCAGAATCACATGCATATGCAGACGACTGTACACTGACATTCACTTATACAAGAGAAGAAATGCCAGCTGCTCTAAGCTACATCAATCACCAGCTGAGAGCTATATCAGCTTGGGGAAATAGATGGCAAGTAACATTTGCACCTGAGAAAACGCAAATGATGATCGTCTCTAGGCACCATGATGGTAATGCTGGTGCAGTAGTAAGGATGAATGGGAAGGTGTTGGCACCTGGAGAAGAAGTTGATATCCTTGGGGTGAAATTTGACTCCAAACTAATCATGAAGAACCATGTTGTAAATCTTGCAAACAAGGCAGCCAGGAAGCTTACAGCACTTCGCCGTATCTCGCATCTACTTGACAGTATGGGTTGCAAGATTCTGTACGAGGCACAAGTACGCTCGCACCTTGAGTATGCTCCACTTTCTTGGTTTGCCTGCCCCCCCCCTCTCATCTGCGACTGCTTGACAGAGTAGAGAACAGAGCAAGACGTCTCATCTCTCGCCTGGACCCATCCTGGATAGATCTGTCATTTCAGCAGAGCCTTCAACATAGGAGGGATGTGGGTGGCCTTACTGTTATGTACAAGGCCAATATTGTCAAAGTACCACACTTGGATCCACTTCGAGGACAGCATGAAACAAACTTTTATGCCACAAGACGGGCAGAAAGCAGCAACTTCACTCTGGCTGCACCCTTCTCCAGAACATCACTCCATCTGAGATCACATATACTCAGGATGACTCGAGTATGGAACACATTCGTACAGCATAATGATGTCAATGAGATAAAGTCAGTTGATCAAATGAAAATGCTGGCCCACAGATGGCTCCAACTTCATCCTGTTCCCTACTTGTATGTCTCATAACAATAAAAATGCTTTCAAATGAGCTGATGTAGGTAACAGCTCTTAGCTTGCCAATAAAGTTAGGGATCCTTAACCTTGTCAAATCCTGTGTAAAAAGAGAGAGAGAGAGAGAGAGAGAGAGAGAGAGAGAGAGAGAGAGAGAGATTCTCAATCCGTAAGTGCCAAACTTAAATGAAGACAGAAAATGGTTCGTCGCAGAGTGAAAATGCTCGTGTTAGCAATAATGAAAGTGTCCTTTATTATTAATGTACACAATTCATGCCTAAATGTTCCCACTTTGCTTCTGACGCCTGAGTAAAGTATACAATATTTCACTTAAAATTAGGAATGGGGAGTTAAATACACACGTCCAAATGCACTCACAAACACGCGATCCTAACAATGCAAAACAAGTTACACGGATATGAAAATCCTTAGCTCTAGATCTTTCGCATTCGTGCGTCATCAGGAGCTATGCAATGCTGCAAGACAGCAACAGATAGGAGGGGAAATTCTCTGAGACAAGACAGGTGGTATCAATGGTGGTTCATGGGCTGCCATGATACCACCTGCTTTGAACAACTGAAAAAAAAGTCAAGTGTTATTCCTTAAAAATAATCACTCCACAAAGGTGGAACATATTCTAATATCTGACGCATTCAGAATTTATAAAAAAAAATAGTATAAATATAATACATTATTGTACTTTTTGCGACGTTAGGAAACATGAAGATTTATCAAAATAAACTCATTCCTTCAAATTGTATTGTACACAATTATCTTACGGTATATATATTAAATTTCCACACTGCTAAACACAGCCATTTATTTGTTCCATTAGATGGTCTTAAATATTACAGAGTGAACCTTACTAGCAGAGTTGGGAGTCAAAATGTACGTATCAGAAGGAAGGACCTTCCCTGTAACACTGAAGAGACGGTTCTCAGCAGCAGAGGAAGCTGATGTTGATTAATAGTGGTAACATGACTCACGAAATCGTAATGACAATGTCTCATTACGATTTCGTGAGCCATGATGACGGCTTTGAGGGATTCGAGCTAAAGTTCGTAACGGCCACGCTGGAGGGAGATTCATCTATAAAAACTTGCATTTGTGGTCACAGTGGTGGCCCATGCTACCCCCCTACAGTGTATAAATATACCTAGTTGGATGAATCTTATTGTAACCAGCTGGTCCAGTGTCTTAACGCACTGGTCTGCAATTTTAAGATTCACTTGCCGCGAGCTCAATAGTGGCAAATCAACTCTACCATCTACAAAAAATTGATGGATTGTCGCTGCCAGAGAGTTATAGTGGGTTGTCTGATTCTGCTGAACAGAGGAAAGCCAAGTAACCAAGTACTTGTCAACCTGAGTTTCTGCAGCAGGAGTTAATACCTGTGTTGGCGGGGTGGCACTGACTGATGGACTGTTTTCCATGAGCTTACAAAACTTGGAGAGTTTGGTTGGTGTAACTGTGACGGATGAGGCGGTGGCCTAAGGCTCTTCACGGGTAGTTCACATGAGCCCCAGCAACTGGAGATAAATGGTATAAAATACTGACACAATGGAAAAGTTGATACAAATATACTCATGTAGTCTCTGCTCAGGTAGATTTGTTTGTGACTTGAAAGTGGGCGAAACGTAGTCAATAAAGGATCGCATTACACTGCATTTGTGTATTTTTTTCAACTCCTGGAGTGATGAGTTACCTAGTTCCATACTTTAATATACTCGTCACCGCAGAGCTGCTAGGGTTTATACCAACATGCAACTGAATTTCCCTTGAGGTTCAGACAGCTCAGCAAGTTCTCCTAACACATGGTAAAACAATACTTGAAGTGACATGGTTCTGGGCAAAGTTGGTAACAGTCTCAAAGGGTGAGAGACTTAATCAACTTATCAAGGTTCATGTTCTCATATTGGGAGAAGTTCTCAGCATAGTTCAGCTACTCCGTGTTCTCTGAACTTACCAAGAGGAACTATTAGAGCTGAGCTGACTACCGGGTATTCCATCGAACTGCGGTGTACTGCTCGCCCAAACTTGTGCGCTCCCTCAGAAATCTCTGTAACAAGACTGCCGTGCCTGGCATGGCTAACAAGTTTGCTGACCTTATTACCCTGAACTGAAGCCCAGCCTCTTTCAGCTCATCCTTTAAAATTAACACTGAATGGGGGAGCAACAATAGTGCGTGGGAAGGTACGCTAAAAGTTCACTATTTGTTTCAACACTCTTTATTAAGTAATCATAATCCATATCAGTAGAAATCTTATATGCTTGCATCCCTGGCAGGATAAATGCTTTTATCATATCCGTAACAAGTGAGTGCACCTGATGTCTGAGGGATGTGCTCAGCTGTGTGGGCTACCTTAGAAACTGGAGCAGGTAAGCAGTAAGCGCGGTTGACAGTACCTGCAAGCTGATAATGTAGTGATACTATATAACTCTTATGTAAGAGCGCATTTCACTTGCACAGATGTTAACTGTCAAACTGAAATATTTAACATGGCCGAGTTTTGCTTTTAATGAGTTGTTAAGTACTGATGAGTCACTAGGATAGAGGATGACATTTATTTGCGAACAAGTATTACTTAAGTGAGGTACTAAACAAAATCAGAAAACTGCTGACACTCAGCCAGTGACAGTGGTTGAAGGTTGTCAGCAACGAAGTTTACTAGACTTTTCCTACTGACGAGGATCATTGTGTAGCCAATGTTTGATGGAAACTCAGGTTTCCATCAAACAGGAAGTTAGGTTAGGTTAGGTTTGTCAGGAAACAGGACAAGTGTTTCCTGAGGAAGGTCTTAGTCATATGAAGACCAGCAGCTGGAGTTTTTAGTCATCTGACCGAGGCCTTCCACTGGCTTACTCCTCCACTCCTTTAAAACAATATGGTTATAAGTATAACTATTAGGAGTTGGAGGGCTGCTGCTACTGCTCAGTTATTGAAGAATTACACTGTGACGCCTATGCAATGTGCAAATATTATATATAAACACCAAACACGTCCATGACGGTATAATGTTTGTTACAGTACTACACAACTGTTGGAAACTCAATAATACATCTCTGTACATGTATGCTTCCTGTTTCATAAAGTTACACTTGTTGGTGTGACGTTTCCAAAGGTTAATGAAATCAGACGAAGGCGCTTGAGATGAAACAAGTTACGTCAGTTACTGTGAACTTTCAGTAAAGTGAAACTGAGTGTAGCAATAATATACAAGATATGAAACTCAGAGAAGCCACAAAGTACACACAGTACTGTACATCCATGACTTGCACTCTCACAGTACACACAGTACTGTACATCCATGACTTGCACTCTCACAGTACACACAGTACTGTACATCCATGACTTGCACTCTCACAGTACACACAGTACTGTACATCCATGACTTGCACTCTCACAGTACACACAGTACTGTACATCCATGACTTGCACTCTCACAGTACACACAGTACTGTACATCCATGACTTGCACTCTCACAGTACACACAGTACTGTACATCCATGACTTGCACTCTCACAGTACACACAGTACTGTACATCCATGACTTGCACTCTCACAGTACACACAGTACTGTACATCCATGACTTGCACTCTCACAGTACACACAGTACTGTACATCCATGACTTTGCACTCTCACAGTACACACAGTACTGTACATCCATGACTTGCACTCTCACAGTACACACAGTACTGTACATCCATGACTTGCACTCTCACAGTACACACAGTACTGTACATCCATGACTTGCACTCTCACAGCACACACAGTACAGTACATCCATGACTTGCACTCTCACAGTACACACAGTACTGTACATCCATGACTTGCACTCTGACAGTACACATAGTACTGTACATCCATGACTTTGCACTCTCACAGTACACACAGTACTGTACATCCATGACTTGCACTATCACAGTACGCACAGTACTGTACATCCATGACTTGCACTCTCACAGTACACACAGTACTGTACATCCATGACTTGCACTCTCACAGCACACACAGTACAGTACATCCATGACTTGCACTCTCACAGTACACACAGTACTGTACATCCATGACTTGCACTCTCACAGTACACATAGTACTGTACATCCATGACTTTGCACTCTCACAGTACACACAGTACTGTACATCCATGACTTGTACTATCACAGTACACACAGTACTGTACATCCATGACTTGCACTATCACAGTACACACAGTACTGTACATCCATGACTTGCACTCTCACAGTACACACAGTACTGTACATCCATGACTTTGCACTATCACAGTACACACAATACTGTACATCCATGACTTGCACTATCACAGTACACACAGTACTGTACATCCATGACTTGCACTCTCACAGTACACACAGTACTGTACATCCATGACTTTGCACTCTCACAGTACACACAGTACTGTACATCCATGACTTGTACTATCACAGTACACACAGTACTGTACATCCATGACTTGCACTTTCACAGTACACACAGTACTGTACATCCATGACTTTGCACTCACAGTACACAGTGCTGTACATCCATGACTTGCACTCTCACAGTACACACAGTACTGTACATCCATGACTTGCACTCTCACAGTACACACAGTGCTGTACATCCATGACTTTGCACTCTCACAGTACACACAGTACTGTACATCCATGACTTGCATTCTCACAGTACACACAGTACTGTACATCCATGACTTTGCACTCTCACAGTACACACTACTGTACATCCATGACTTGCACTCTCACAGTACACACAGTACTGTACATCCATGACTTGCACTCTCACAGTACACACAGTACTGTACATCCATGACTTGCACTCTCACAGTACACACAGTACTGTAAATCCATGACTTGCACTCTCACAGTACACACAGTACTGTACATCCATGACTTGCACTCTCACAGTACACACAGTGCTGTACATCCATGACTTGCACTCTCAAAGTACACACAGTACTGTACATCCATGACTTTGCACTATCACAGTACACACAGTACTGTACATCCATGACTTGCACTATCACAGTACACACAGTACTGTACATCCATGACTTGCACTCTCACAGTACACACAGTACTGTACATCCATGACTTGCACTTTCACAGTACACACAGTACTGTACATCCCTGACTTTGCACTCTCACACTACACACAGTACTGTACATCCATGACTTTGCACTATCACAGTACACACAGTACTGTACATCCATGACTTTGCACTCTCACAGTACACACAGTACTGTACATCAATAACTTTGCACTCTCACAGTACACACAGTACTGTACATCCATGACTTGCACTCTCACAGTACACACATTACTGTACATCCATGACTTTGCACTCTCACACTACACACAGTACTGTACATCCATGACTTTGCACTCTCACAGTACGCACAGTACTGTACATCAATAACTTTGCACTCTCACAGTACACACAGTAATGTACATCCATGACTTGCACTCACAGTACACACAGTACTGTACATCCATGACTTTGCATTCTCACAGTACACACAGTACTGTACATCCATGACTTGCACTCTCACAGTACACACAGTACTGCACATCCATGACTTGCACTCTCACAGTACACACAGTACTGTACATCCATGACTTGCACTCTCACAGTACACACAGTACTGTACATCCATGACTTGCACTCTCACAGTACACACAGTACTGTACATCCATGACTTGCACTCTCACAGTACACACAGTACTGTATATCCATGACTTTGCACTCACAGTACACACAGTACTGTACATCCATGACTTGCACTCTCACAGTACACACAGTATTGTACATCCATGACTTGCACTCTCACAGTACACACAGTACTGTACATCCATGACTTGCACTCTCACAGTACACACAGTACTGTACATCCATGACTTGCACTCTCACAGTACATACAGCACAGTACATCCATGACTTTGCACTCTCACAGTACACACAGTACTGTACATCCATGACTTGCACTCTCAAAGTACACACAGTACTGTACATCCATGACTTGCACTCTCACAGTACACACAGTACTGTACATCCATGACTTGCACTCTCACAGTACACACAGTACTGTATATCCATGACTTTGCACTCACAGTACACACAGTACTGTACATCCATGACTTGCACTCTCACAGTACACACAGTATTGTACATCCATGACTTGCACTCTCACAGTACACACAGTACTGTACATCCATGACTTGCACTCTCACAGTACACACAGTACTGTACATCCATGACTTGCACTCTCACAGTACATACAGCACAGTACATCCATGACTTTGCACTCACAGTACACACAGTACTGTACATCCATGACTTGCACTCTCACAGTACACACAGTACTGTACATCCATGACTTAAACTCTCACATTACACACAGTACTGTACATCCATGACTTGCACTCTCACAGTACACACAGTACTGTACATCCATGACTTTGCACTCTCACAGTACACACAGTACTGTACATCCATGACTTTGCACTCACAGTACACACAGTACTGTACATCCATGACTTGCACTCTCACAGTACACACAGTACTGTACATCCATGACTTGCACTCACAGTCCACACAGTACTGTGCATCCATGATATACTCTCACAGTACACACAGTACTGTACATCCATGACTTGCACTCTCCCAGTACACACAGTACTGTACATCCATGACTTTGCACTCTCACAGTACACACAGTACTGTACATCCATGACTTGTACTATCACAGTACACACAGTACTGTACATCCATGACTTGCACTTTCACAGTACACACAGTACTGTACATCCATGACTTTGCACTCTCACAGTACACACAGTACTGTACATCCATGACTTGTACTATCACAGTACACACAGTACTGTACATCCATGACTTGCACTATCACAGTACACACAGTACTGTACATCCATGACTTGCACTTTCACAGTACACACAGTACTGTACATCCATGACTTTGCACTCTCACAGTACACACAGTACTGTACATCCATGACTTGCACTCTCACAGTACACACAGTGCTGTACATCCATGACTTTGCACTCTCACAGTACACACAGTACTGTACATCCATGACTTCCACTCTCACAGTACACACAGTACTGTACATCCATGACTTGCACTTTCACAGTACACACAGTAGTGTACATCCATGACTTGAACTCTCACAGTACACACAGTACTGTACATCCATGACTTGCACTCTCACAGTACACACAGTACTGTACATCCATGACTTGCACTCACAGTACACACAGTACTGTACATCCATGATTGCACTCTCACCGTAGTGTACATCCATGACTTGCACTCTCACAGTACACACAGTACTGTACATCCATGACTTGCACTCTCACAGTACACACAGTACTGTACATTAATGACTTGCACTCTCACAGTACACACAGTACTGTACATCCATGACTTTGCACTATCACAGTACACACAGTACTGTACATCCATGACTTGCACTATCACAGTACACACAGTACTGTACATCCATGACTTGCACTCTCACAGTACACCACAGTACTGTACATCCATGACTTGCACTTTCACAGTACACACAGTACTGTACATCCCTGACTTTGCACTCACAGTACACACAGTGCTGTACATCCATGACTTTGCACTCTCACAGTACACAAAAGTACTGTACATCCATGACTTGTACTATCACAGTACACACAGTACTGTACATCCATGACTTTGCACTCACAGTACACACAGTACTGTACATCCATGACTTGCACTCACAGTACACACATTACTGTACATCCATGACTTGCACTCTCACAGTACACACAGTACTGTACATCAATAACTTTGCACTCTCACAGTACACACAGTACTGTACATCCATGACTTTGTGCTCTCACAATACACACAGTACTGTACATCCATGACTTTGCACTCTCACAGTACACACAGTACTGTACATCAATAACTTTGCACTCACAGTACACACAGTACTGTACATCCATGACTTTGCACTCTCACAGTACACACAGTACTGTACATCCATGACCTGCACTCTCACAGTACACACAGTGCTGTACATCCATGACTGCACTCTCACAGTACACACAGTACTGTACATCCATGACTTGCACTCTCACAGTACACACAGTACTGTACATCCATGACTTTGCACTCACAGTACACACAGTACTGTACATCCATGACTTGCACTCTCACAGTACACACAGTACTGTACATCCATGACTTTGCACTCTCACAGTACACACAGTACTGTACATCCATGACTTGCACTCTCACAGTACACACAGTACTGTACGTCCATGACTTGCACTCTCACAGTACACACAGTACTGTACATCCATGACTTGCACTATCACAGTACACACAGTACTGTACATCCATGACTTGCACTATCACAGAGCACACAGTACTGTACATCCATGACTTGCACTCTCACAATACACACAGTAATGTACATCCATGACTTTGCACTCTCACAGTACACACAGTACTGTACATCCAAGACTTGCACTCTCACAGTACACACAGTGCTGTACATCCATGACTTTGCACTCTCACAGTACACACAGCACTGTACATCCATGACTTGCACTCTCACAGTACACACAGTACTGTACATCCATGACTTTGCACTCTCACAGTACACACAGTACTGTACATCCATGACTTGAACTCTCACAGTACACACAGTACTGTACATCCATGACTTGCACTCTCACAGTACACACAGTACTGTACATCCATGACTTGCACTCTCACAGTACACACAGTACTGTACATCCATGACTTGCACTCTCACAGTACACACAGTACTGTACATCCATGACTTGCACTCTCACAGTACACATAGTACTGTACATCCATGACTTTGCACTCTCACAGTACACACAGTACTGTACATCCATGACTTGTACTATCACAGTACACACAGTACTGTACATCCATGACTTGCACTATCACAGTACACACAGTACTGTACATCCATGACTTGCACTCTCACAGTACACACAGTACTGTACATCCATGACTTTGCACTATCACAGTACACACAATACTGTACATCCATGACTTGCACTATCACAGTACACACAGTACTGTACATCCATGACTTGCACTCTCACAGTACACACAGTACTGTACATCCATGACTTTGCACTCTCACAGTACACACAGTACTGTACATCCATGACTTGTACTATCACAGTACACACAGTACTGTACATCCATGACTTGCACTTTCACAGTACACACAGTACTGTACATCCATGACTTTGCACTCACAGTACACAGTGCTGTACATCCATGACTTGCACTCTCACAGTACACACAGTACTGTACATCCATGACTTGCACTCTCACAGTACACACAGTGCTGTACATCCATGACTTTGCACTCTCACAGTACACACAGTACTGTACATCCATGACTTGCATTCTCACAGTACAACACAGTACTGTACATCCATGACTTTGCACTCTCACAGTACACACTACTGTACATCCATGACTTGCACTCTCACAGTACACACAGTACTGTACATCCATGACTTGCACTCTCACAGTACACACAGTACTGTACATCCATGACTTGCACTCTCACAGTACACACAGTACTGTAAATCCATGACTTGCACTCTCACAGTACACACAGTACTGTACATCCATGACTTGCACTCTCACAGTACACACAGTGCTGTACATCCATGACTTGCACTCTCAAAGTACACACAGTACTGTACATCCATGACTTTGCACTATCACAGTACACACAGTACTGTACATCCATGACTTGCACTATCACAGTACACACAGTACTGTACATCCATGACTTGCACTCTCACAGTACACACAGTACTGTACATCCATGACTTGCACTTTCACAGTACACACAGTACTGTACATCCCTGACTTTGCACTCTCACACTACACACAGTACTGTACATCCATGACTTTGCACTATCACAGTACACACAGTACTGTACATCCATGACTTTGCACTCTCACAGTACACACAGTACTGTACATCAATAACTTTGCACTCTCACAGTACACACAGTACTGTACATCCATGACTTGCACTCTCACAGTACACACATTACTGTACATCCATGACTTTGCACTCTCACACTACACACAGTACTGTACATCCATGACTTTGCACTCACAGTACGCACAGTACTGTACATCAATAACTTTGCACTCTCACAGTACACACAGTAATGTACATCCATGACTTGCACTCACAGTACACACAGTACTGTACATCCATGACTTTGCATTCTCACAGTACACACAGTACTGTACATCCATGACTTGCACTCTCACAGTACACACAGTACTGCACATCCATGACTTGCACTCTCACAGTACACACAGTACTGTACATCCATGACTTGCACTCTCACAGTACACACAGTACTGTACATCCATGACTTGCACTCTCACAGTACACACAGTACTGTACATCCATGACTTGCACTCTCACAGTACACACAGTACTGTATATCCATGACTTTGCACTCACAGTACACACAGTACTGTACATCCATGACTTGCACTCTCACAGTACACACAGTATTGTACATCCATGACTTGCACTCTCACAGTACACACAGTACTGTACATGACTTGCACTCTCACAGTACACACAGTACTGTACATCCATGACTTGCACTCTCACAGTACATACAGCACAGTACATCCATGACTTTGCACTCTCACAGTACACACAGTACTGTACATCCATGACTTGCACTCTCAAAGTACACACAGTACTGTACATCCATGACTTGCACTCTCACAGTACACACAGTACTGTACATCCATGACTTGCACTCTCACAGTACACACAGTACTGTATATCCATGACTTTGCACTCACAGTACACACAGTACTGTACATCCATGACTTGCACTCTCACAGTACACACAGTATTGTACATCCATGACTTGCACTCTCACAGTACACACAGTACTGTACATCCATGACTTGCACTCTCACAGTACACACAGTACTGTACATCCATGACTTGCACTCTCACAGTACATACAGCACAGTACATCCATGACTTTGCACTCACAGTACACACAGTACTGTACATCCATGACTTGCACTCTCACAGTACACACAGTACTGTACATCCATGACTTAAACTCTCACATTACACACAGTACTGTACATCCATGACTTGCACTCTCACAGTACACACAGTACTGTACATCCATGACTTTGCACTCTCACAGTACACACAGTACTGTACATCCATGACTTTGCACTCACAGTACACACAGTACTGTACATCCATGACTTGCACTCTCACAGTACACACAGTACTGTACATCCATGACTTGCACTCACAGTCCACACAGTACTGTGCATCCATGATATACTCTCACAGTACACACAGTACTGTACATCCATGACTTGCACTCTCCCAGTACACACAGTACTGTACATCCATGACTTTGCACTCTCACAGTACACACAGTACTGTACATCATGACTTGTACTATCACAGTACACACAGTACTGTACATCCATGACTTGCACTTTCACAGTACACACAGTACTGTACATCCATGACTTTGCACTCTCACAGTACACACAGTACTGTACATCCATGACTTGTACTATCACAGTACACACAGTACTGTACATCCATGACTTGCACTATCACAGTACACACAGTACTGTACATCCATGACTTGCACTTTCACAGTACACACAGTACTGTACATCCATGACTTTGCACTCTCACAGTACACACAGTACTGTACATCCATGACTTGCACTCTCACAGTACACACAGTGCTGTACATCCATGACTTTGCACTCTCACAGTACACACAGTACTGTACATCCATGACTTCCACTCTCACAGTACACACAGTACTGTACATCCATGACTTGCACTTTCACAGTACACACAGTAGTGTACATCCATGACTTGAACTCTCACAGTACACACAGTACTGTACATCCATGACTTGCACTCTCACAGTACACACAGTACTGTACATCCATGACTTGCACTCACAGTACACACAGTACTGTACATCCATGACTTGCACTCTCACCGTAGTGTACATCCATGACTTGCACTCTCACAGTACACACAGTACTGTACATCCATGACTTGCACTCTCACAGTACACACAGTACTGTACATTAATGACTTGCACTCTCACAGTACACACAGTACTGTACATCCATGACTTTGCACTATCACAGTACACACAGTACTGTACATCCATGACTTGCACTATCACAGTACACACAGTACTGTACATCCATGACTTGCACTCTCACAGTACACACAGTACTGTACATCCATGACTTGCACTTTCACAGTACACACAGTACTGTACATCCCTGACTTTGCACTCACAGTACACACAGTGCTGTACATCCATGACTTTGCACTCTCACAGTACACACAGTACTGTACATCCATGACTTGTACTATCACAGTACACACAGTACTGTACATCCATGACTTTGCACTCACAGTACACACAGTACTGTACATCCATGACTTGCACTCACAGTACACACATTACTGTACATCCATGACTTGCACTCTCACAGTACACACAGTACTGTACATCAATAACTTTGCACTCTCACAGTACACACAGTACTGTACATCCATGACTTTGTGCTCTCACAATACACACAGTACTGTACATCCATGACTTTGCACTCTCACAGTACACACAGTACTGTACATCAATAACTTTGCACTCACAGTACACACAGTACTGTACATCCATGACTTTGCACTCTCACAGTACACACAGTACTGTACATCCATGACCTGCACTCTCACAGTACACACAGTGCTGTACATCCATGACTGCACTCTCACAGTACACAGTACTGTACATCCATGACTTGCACTCTCACAGTACACACAGTACTGTACATCCATGACTTTGCACTCACAGTACACACAGTACTGTACATCCATGACTTGCACTCTCACAGTACACACAGTACTGTACATCCATGACTTTGCACTCTCACAGTACACACAGTACTGTACATCCATGACTTGCACTCTCACAGTACACACAGTACTGTACGTCCATGACTTGCACTCTCACAGTACACACAGTACTGTACATCCATGACTTGCACTATCACAGTACACACAGTACTGTACATCCATGACTTGCACTATCACAGAGCACACAGTACTGTACATCCATGACTTGCACTCTCACAATACACACAGTAATGTACATCCATGACTTTGCACTCTCACAGTACACACAGTACTGTACATCCAAGACTTGCACTCTCACAGTACACACAGTGCTGTACATCCATGACTTTGCACTCTCACAGTACACACAGCACTGTACATCCATGACTTGCACTCTCACAGTACACACAGTACTGTACATCCATGACTTTGCACTCTCACAGTACACACAGTACTGTACATCCATGACTTGAACTCTCACAGTACACACAGTACTGTACATCCATGACTTGCACTCTCACAGTACACACAGTACTGTACATCCATGACTTGCACTCTCACAGTACACACAGTACTGTACATCCATGACTTGCACTCTCACAGTACACACAGTACTGTACATCCATGACTTGCACTCTCACAGTACACACAGTACTGTACATCCATGACTTGCACTCTCACAGTACACACAGTACTGTACATCCATGACTTGCACTCTCACAGTGCACACAGTACTGTACATCCATGACTTTGCACTATCACAGTACACACAGTACTGTACATCCATGACTTGCACTATCACAGTACACACAGTACTGTACATCCATGACTTGCACTCTCACAGTACACACAGTACTGTACATCCATGACTTCCACTTTCACAGTACACACAGTACTGTACATCCCTGACTTTGCACTCTCACAATACACAGTACTGTACATCCATGACTTTGCACTCTCAGAGTACACACAGTACTGTACATCCATGACTTTGCACTCTCACAGTACACACAGTACTGTACATCCATGACTTTGCACTCTCACAGTACACACAGTACTGTGCATCCATGACATACTCTCACAGTACACACAGTACTGTACATCCATGACTTGCACTCTCACAGTACACACAGTACTGTACATCCATGACTTTGCACTCTCACAGTACACACAGTACTGTACATCCATGACTTTGCACTCTCAGTACACAGTACTGTGCATCCATGACTTATACTCTCACAGTACACACAGTACTGTACATCCATGACTTGCAATTTCACAGTACACACAGTAATGTACATCCATGACTTGCACTCTCACAGTACACACAGTACTGTACATCCATGACTTGCCCTCTCACAGTACACACAGTACTGTTCATCCATGACCTGCACTCTCACAGTACACACAGTACTGTACATCCATGACTTCCACTCTCATAGCACACACAGTACTGTACATCCATGACTTGCACTTTCATAATACACACAGTACTGTACATCCATGACTTGCACTCACAGTACACACAGTACTGTGCATCCATGACTTGTACTCTAACAGTACACACAGTACTGTACATCCATGACTGGCACTATCACAGTACACACAGTACTGTACGTCCATGACTTTGCACTCACAGTACACACAGTACTGTACATCCATGACTTTCCACTCTCACAGTACACACAGTGCTGTACATCCATGACTTGCGCTCACAGTACACACAGTACTGTACATCCATGACTTGCCCTCTCACAGTACACACAGTACTGTACATCCATGACTTGCACTCTCACAGTACACACAGTACTGTACATCCATGACTTGCCCTCTCACAGTACACACAGTACTGTACATCCATGACTTGCACTCTCACAGTACACACAGTACTGTGCATCCATGACTTTGCACTCTCACAGTACACACAATACTGTACATCCATGACTTGCACTCTCACAGCACACACAGTATCGTACATCCATGACTTTGCACTCACAGTACACACAGTACTGTACATCCATGACTAGCACTCACAGTACACACAGTACTGTACATCCATGACTTGCACTCTCACAGTACACACAGTACTGTACATCCATGACTTTGTACTCTCACAGTACTGTACATCCATGACTTGCACTCTCACAGTACACACAGTCCTGTACATCCATGACTTGCACTCTCACAGTACACACAGTACTGTGCATCCATGACTTGCACTATCACAGTACACACAGTCCTGTACATCCATGACTTGCACTCTCACAGTACACACAGTCCTGTACATCCATGACTTGCACTATCACAGTACACACAGTCCTGTACATCCATGACTTGCACTCTCACAGTACACACAGTACTGTGCATCCATGACTTGCACTATCACAGTACACACAGTACTGTACATCCATGACTTTGCACTCACAGTACACACAGTACTGTACATCCATGACTTTGCACTCTCACAGTACACACAGTACTGTACATCCATGACTTGCACTCTCACAGTACACACAGTACTGTACATCCATGACTTGCACTCTCACAGTACACACAGTACTGTACATCCATGACTTGCACTCTCATAGACATTTGGTTACCTTAAACTGCATTATGTATTAATACTGATATACAATTTACCCCTGTTTCATTTCCCAAGTGATGGGTGGGAAGATTCAAGATTTAGAGACAAAGTGTAAGAGAAGTATGGAATGAAAACTAGAGAAAGATTATCTTCCTTTCAATACTGTACAGTACTAGTATTGATTACGTTACATAATACATGAAAGGATACTGGTACAATAGTTAGCATTATTCTAGTAAGCCTGGCTAAATAATGAGATTATTATTATTATTATTATTAAAGATTAGCCGGTATTCTCCCGGCCCGGGCCTTATCCAAGTGGTGGCCCGGCCTTTTCCAAGTGGTGGCCCGGCCTTGGCTCCCTCTTTAGGGAGTGTCTGAGACCTAAGTTTCCCATGGGAGGAGGCACAAGTATCTCCTCATCTTTGGGACCAACTGTCCCCAGGCCTAGCCACAAGCTAGGCCTCTCTGGTCTGCCATCCCTGCCACAAGGGGGCAAATGGGAATGACAGTCTTATGAGCTAAAGGCTCGGGCTCAGGCACCTGCCCTACCCTAGAAGGGTTAGGCATGGTGTCGATCTATATTAAATAATGAGATGGTCGTAATAAACTGTAATATATACATAATAATAAAAACCAGTGAACATTGCTAGCAGTTAACTCAATTTCATAAAGGCCAGCCAGCCAGGTTCATGACAGGTTCACCACCTGTTCACCCTTCAACACATTTATAAAAAAAATTTTTTACCTTTCATACTTAAAAATAAATAAGTGAAATGTTGAAAAAATATAGAAAAAATGTGATAAAAACGTTATTTTATTTGATATTTCGACGATTCAGCGCGGCTTGAAGCTTGTCTTATCTCGAAGTAATTACAGTACGAGGCCTGGTCACGGACCAGGCCGTGGGGGCGCTGACCCCCGAAACCCCCACCAGGTATGGTACTATATCTGAACTTCATTTGAACTAAATACAACAAATACAAATACATAAATACCAAATACAATATCAAATACCAAATACAAAATACACCGATTTTTTTGAAGTTTCTTTGTATTTGCAAATACATATATAGGTGTGTCACCCGCATCCCTGCCTACACTTCCCGGTGTAATGACAGCTTACAACAGAAGCGCCAGAGTTCAATTGACTGGTGAAGACTAAGGGCAAGTCTTACAAATAACCCGCACAGTCTCGGTCCGACTTGAACCGAAACGTCGTGTTATTTGCGTATTGTACCAGTCACGATATTGGGCCATTTTGTACGTTTCGGGCAAGATTCGTTGCACATGTTGCCCCTGTTCACCTGGCAGTAAACAGGTACCAGGATGCACGCACTGTTGTAGGTGGCATCCTGGGGAGGTGTACTATACTTCAGACTGATTTTCAAAAATATGAGAACGAGTTTTAGACAGTAAAACAAGGTAGAGCGACCCACAAACACGGCTGAGGGACCAGCAACTGTAGCTCAACACTCTCAAACACCACTGTGGGCCCAAGGGGTGTAGCTCAACACAGGTGGTCACACCCAGGTGCGCAGATGCGCACAACCACGCATACATTTTTATTAAAGGTCCACTTTGGTTCCACGATATACTGCCGGACAAATTGGCTTCGTCCCATTTATAGTGCATCATAAAAGTTATGGTGCAGGTGTGGCTGTAATGGTGGTGGGTGGTGGTGTAGGTGGGGGTTGTGTGGTGGGTGGTGGTGTAGGTGGGGGTTGTGTGGTGGGTGGTGGTGGTGGTGTAGGTGGGGGTTGTGTGGTGGGTGGTGGTGGTGTAGGTGGGGGTTGTGTGGTGGGTGGTGTAGGTGGGGGTTGTGTGGTGGGTGGTGGTGGTGGTGTAGGTGGGGTTGTGTGGTGGGTGGTGGTGTAGGTGGGGGTTGTGTGGTGGGTGGTGGTGGTGGGGTAGGTGGGGGTTGTGTGGTGGGTGGTGGTGGTGGTGTAGGTGGGGGTTGTGTGGTGGGTGGTGGTGGTGGTGTAGGTGGGGGTTGTGTGGTGGGTGGTGGTGGTGGTGTAGGTGGGGGTTGTGTGGTGGGTGGTGGTGGTGGTGTAGGTGGGGGTTGTGTGGTGGGTGGTGGTGGTGTAGGTGGGGGTTGTGTGGTGGGTGGTGGTGGTGGTGGGGGTTGTGTGGTGGGTGGTGGTGTAGGTGGGGGTTGTGTGGTGGGTGGTGGTGGTGGTGGGGGTTGTGTGGTGGGTGGTGGTGTAGGTGAGGGTTGTGTGGTGTGAGGTGGTGTGGGTGTAGGTGGGGGGGTTGTGTGGTGGGTGGTGGTGGTGGGGGTTGTGTGGTGGGTGTGGTGGTGTGGTTGGGGGTTGTGTGGTGGGGTGGTGGGTGGTGGGGTTGTGTGGGGGTGGGGGTTGTGGTGGGGGTGGGTGGTGGTGGTGTGGTGGGGGGTTGTGGGGGGGTGGGGGGTGGTGGTGGTGGTGGTGTAGGTGGGGGTTGTGTGGTGGGTGGTGGTGGTGGTGAGTGGGGGTTGTGTGGTGGGTGGTGGTGGTGGTGGGGGGTTGTGTGGTGGGTGGTGGTGTAGGTGGGGGTGGTGTGGGTGGTGGTGTGGTGGGTTGGTGGTGGTGGTGTGTAGGTGGGGGTTTGTGTGGTGGGTGGTGGTGGTGGTGTAGGTGGGGGTTGTGTGGTGGGTGGTGGTGGTGTGGGGGGGGTTGTGTGGTGGGTGGTGGTGGTGGTGGGGGGTTGTGTGGTGTGGTGGTGGTTGTAGGTGGGGTGGTGTGTAGGTGGGGTGGTGGTGGGTGGTGGTGTAGGTGGGGTTGTGTGGTGGTGTGGTGGTGGTGGTGGGGTTGTGGTGGGTGGGTGGTGGTGTGTAGGTGGGGGTTGTGTGGGTGGGGTGGTGGTGGTGGTGTGTAGGTGGGGGTTGTGTGGTGGGGTGGTGGTGGTGGTGTAGGTGGGGGTTGTGTGGTGGGTGGTGGTGGTGGTAGTGGAGGTGGGGTTGTGTGGTGGGTGGTGGTGGTGGTGGTGGGGGTTGGTGGTGGGTGTGGTGTGGTGGGGGGTGGTGTAGGGGGGGGGGTGGTGTAGGTGGGTGGTGGTGGTGGGTGGTGGTGGTGTGTAGGTGGGGGTTGTGTGGTGGTGGTGGTGGTGGGTGGTGGTTGTGGTGGGGGGTGTGGTGTGGTGGGGTTGTGGTGGTGGTGGTGGGTGTGTGTGGGGTGTGTGGGTTGGTGTGGTGGTGGTGTAGGTGGGGTTGTGTGGTGGTGGTGGGGGTTGGTGGGTGGGTGGGGGTGGTGGTGTAGGTGGGGTTGTGTGTGGGTGGTGGTGGTGGTGTAGGTGGGGGTTGTGTGGTGGGTGGTGGTGGTGGTGTGTAGGTGGGGGTTGTGTGGTGGGTGGTGGTGGTGGTGAGGTGGGGGTGTGGTGTGGTGGGGGTTGGTGGTGGGTGTAGGTGGGTGGTGGTGGGTGGTGGTGGTGGTGGTGTAGGTGGGGGTTGTGTGGTGGGTGGTGGTGGTGGTGTAGGTGGGGTTGTGTGGTGGGTGGTGGTGGTGGTGTAGGTGGGGGTTGTGTGGGGGTGGTGGGGGGTTAGGTGGGGTTGTGTGGTGGGTGGTGGTGGTGGTGTAGGTGGGGGTTGTGTGGTGGGTGGTGGTGGTGGTGGTGTAGGTGGGGTTGTGTGTGGTGGTGGTGGGTGTAGGTGGGGGTTGTGTGTGGGTGGTGGGTGGTGTGTAGGTGGGGGTTGTTGGTGGTGGTGGTGGTGTAGGTGGGGGTTGTGTGGTGGTGGGGTGGTGTGTAGGTGGGGGTTGTGTGTGGTGGTGGTGGTGGTGGTGTAGGTGGGGGTTGTGGGTGGGTGGTGTGGTGGTGGTGTAGGTGGGGGTTGTGTGGTGGTGGTGGTGGTGGTGGTGTAGGTGGGGGTTGTGTGGTGGGTGGTTGGTGGTATGTATGGTTTTGAACCAGCATGAACTGTGTTATACAGCTGTACTGCTTAGAGGATGTATGCGCTTAGCACAGATGTACTGCTTAGGACTGCTGAACTGCTTAGCACAGCTGTTGTTTAGTAACTGTACTGGCTTGACCAGTGGTGCTTGCTTAGAGAGGTATGATGTTGGCAGCATGTATGCTTAAACGCTGTTGTTGTAAAGTGTACTGCTGTAGAAGTGGAGTACTGCTTTAACACAGCATGTACTGCCTTACACAGTGTACTGCTTACAGCATGTACTGCCTTAAAACCAGCATGTACTGCCTTAACACCAGCATGTACTGCTCTTAGCCTCACAGCATGTACTGCCTTAACACCAGCATGATACTGCCTTACACCAGCATGTACTGCCTTAGCACCAGCATGTACTGCTTAGCACCAGCATGTACTGCCTTAACACCAGCATGTACTGCCTTAACACCAGCATGTACTGCCTTAGCACCAGCATTTTACTGCCTTAGCACCAGCATGTACTGCCTTAACACCAGCATGGGACTGCCTTAACACCAGCATGTACTGCCTTAACACCAGCATGTACTGCCTTAACACCAGCATGTACTGCCTTAGCACCAGCATGTACTGCCTTAACACCAGCATGTACTGCCTTAACACCAGCATGTACTGCCTTACACCAGCATGTACTGCCTTAGCACCAGCATGTACTGCCTTAACACCAGCATGTACTGCCTTAACACCAGCATGTACTGCCTTAGCACCAGCATGTACTGCCTTAGCACCAGCATGTACTGCCTTAACACCAGCATGTACTGCCTTATACACCAGCATGTACTGCCTTAGCACCAGCATGTACTGCCTTAGCACCAGCATGTACTGCCTTAACACCAGCATGTACTGCCTTAACACCAGCATGTACTGCCTTAACACCAGCATGTACTGCCTTAGCACCAGCATGTTCTGCCTTAGCACCAGCATGTACTGCCTTAGCACCAGCATGTACTGCCTTAACACCAGCATGTACTGCCTTAACACCAGCATGTACTGCCTTAACACCAGCATGTACTGCCTTAACACCAGCATGTACTGCCTTACACCAGCATGTACTGCCTTAAGCACCAGCATGTACTGCCTTAACACCAGCATGTACTGCCTTAACACCAGCATGTACTGCCTTAACACCAGCATGTACTGCCTTACACCAGCATGTACTGCCTTAACACCAGCATGTACTGCCTTAACACCAGCATGTACTGCCTTAACACCAGCATGTACTGCCTTAGCACCAGCATGTACTGCCTTAGCACCAGCATGTACTGCCTTAGCACCAGCATGTACTGCCTTAGCACCAGCATGTACTGCCTTACACCAGCATGTACTGCCTTAACACCAGCATGTACTGCCTTAAGCACCAGCATGTACTGCCTTAGCACCAGCATGTACTGCCTTAGCACCAGCATGTACTGCCTTAACACCAGCATGTACTGCCTTAACACCAGCATGTACTGCCTTAACACCAGCATGTACTGCCTTAACACCAGCATGTACTGCCTTAAACACCAGCATGTACTGCCTTACACCAGCATGTACTGCCTTAACACCAGCATGTACTGCCTTAACACCAGCATGTACTGCCTTAGCACCAGCATGTACTGCCTTAGCACCAGCATGTACTGCCTTAGCACCAGCATGTACTGCCTTAACACCAGCATGTACTGCCTTAGCACCAGCATGTACTGCCTTAACACCAGCATGTACTGCCTTAGCACCAGCATGTACTGCCTTAACACCAGCATGTACTGCCTTAGCACCAGCATGTACTGCCTTACACCAGCATGTACTGCCTTAGCACCAGCATGTACTGCCTTAACACCAGCATGTACTGCCTTAAAAACCAGCATGTACTGCCTTAGCACCAGCATGTACTGCCTTAACACCAGCAGTTACTGCCTTAGCACCAGCATGTACTGCCTTAGCACCAGCATGTACTGCCTTAGCACCAGCATGTACTGCCTTAACACCAGCATGTACTGCCTTAACACCAGCATGTACTGCCTTAACACCAGCATGTACTGCCTTAACACCAGCATGTACTGCCCTTAACACCAGCATGTACTGCCTTAACACCAGCATGTACTGCCTTAGCACAGCATGTACTGCCTTAGCACCAGCATGTACTGCCTTAGCACCAGCATGTACTGCCTTAGCACCAGCATGTACTGCCTTAAGCACCAGCATGTACTGCCTTACACCAGCATGTACTGCCTTAACACCAGCATGTACTGCCTTAGCACCAGCATGTACTGCCTTAACACCAGCATGTACTGCCTTAGCACCAGCATGTACTGCCTTAGCACCAGCATGTACTGCCTTAACACCAGCATGTACTGCCTTAACACCAGCATGTACTGCCTTAACACCAGCATGTACTGCCTTAGCAGCAGCATGTACTGCCTTAACACCAGCATGTACTGCCTTAGCACCAGCATGTACTGCCTTAGCACCAGCATGTACTGCCTTAGCACCAGCATGTACTGCCTTAGCACCAGCATGTACTGCCTTAACACCAGCATGTACTGCCTTAGCACCAGCATGTACTGCCTTAACACCAGCATGTACTGCCTTAGCACAAGCATGTACTGCCTTAACACCAGCATGTACTGCCTTAGCACCAGCATGTACTGCCTTAACACCAGCATGTACTGCCTTAGCACCAGCATGTACTGCCTTAGCACCAGCATGTACTGCCTTAACACCAGCATGTACTGCCTTAGCACCAAACATGTACGCCTAGTAAACCAGACATGTATGCTTAGCACCAGAGTTTACTGCCTTACATCCAGCATGTACTGACACTTAGCACCAGCATGTACTGCCCCTTTCAACAGCCATTCGAAACTAGGCCTTAACACCAGATGTACTTGCTTACACCACAATGTACCCGCCTTAACACCATCATGTACTGCCTTAGCACAAGCATGTACTGCCTAGAACACACACATCTACTGCCAGCACCAGCATTGTACTGCCTAAAACCAGGCATGTACGCTTAACCAGCATGACGACTTACACAGCACGTACAGCCATTAAAACCACACACTCCTAGCACAGACCAAGTACAGCACAACCCATTACAGATTAACACACAACAGTACCACACACCCAGATACAATACACCCACGAACTCCAACAACATAGCAAGATAAACACGCCAGCACCACAGCCCTTACAATAAAGCAACGCCTCACACACGAACAATAGTTAACACCCGTAACACCAAAACTAAACACACCACACTTCACACCCAATAGCTACTACAACACGACACCAATCAGGTAATCACTAACACCACACACGCCAATAGGTATAACATAACAGCACTCTAAAGACACACACGTCACCTACCCGAGTCACCGGTTCACAGGAATGAACAAGACTACGTACATTGCAACGCAAGCTACATACACACCCACCACAACGCAATCAAACACACACACACCACACACACCAATCAATACACCACAAACACCAACACAATCACACACACACACCCCACACACACACAATACAAATACACACACACACCCACACACACCAACACAAATCACACACACCACACACACCAATACACATTACACACACCCACACACACAATACAAATATACACACACCACACACACATACAAATCACACACACCACACACAACCAATACAATACACACACACACCACACAATACAAACACACACACCCACACACATCCAATACAAATACACTCCAGTCACAGCACGCAACAACACGTCACAGGACACCGCCAACTGTACCACCACACGGGACACACACACACACGCACACGCACAGGTACGACACCAAGGAAAGCAACGCACACCACTCATGCACACACACACTACCTCACACACAGCACACACGACGTACGCCACCACACACACACACACACACATAACACACTTTCCCACATGCACACAACGAACCTACAACACACGCGGGACAACACACAGCAAAATGCACACATGACAACAATCAGCACACACACACATCAACACACCACTATACCACAGTCACACACTAAATCACACCACACACACACATCATAATAACATACACAAAACACATAAATACACATACACATCAGTTGGTATGCTTGACTGATAGCACATAACGTCAGTTGACCAGGTCAGCAAACAGAGAATGTGGTCCAGGACGGGTCCGAGGGGCTGTGACCCCCGGAAGGGAAGACAAACACACGATGGAGGGTTCTTGATCCGAGGAAATGGACATAACCTCCCCTTCCTTGAATCGAACCTTGAGTGCCTTCCATTTTCCAGGTGTTCTATGACCCTGACGGGTTTAGCTTTCCAACATAACCGCATTAAAACATTTTTTTCCATTTGCATCAAAGGGAAGCGCTAAACCAGTCAGGGTGACAACATCCGTAGCATGGGAAGCCTTCACAATGGATCCAAGCAATGGGAGAGATCCAAATCCTTGGATCAAGAACCCCTTCCCAGTATAACTGGAATTAACTGCGTAAAACTGATTTCAATTAATAATTATTTACAAATAGAACAGTTGAATATAATTATCATCAGAGGTAATTAAGAGTGCAGCAGCTAAAGTAATTACCATCAACTACAAAGAGAAGGTAACACAACAGATGAAGTGTAATCTAAATAAATAACAAAAATAGATAATTACAAAGAAAGTTGGAGTGTTGGAGTCACTACAAAAATAGAAAGTTAATAATCGCACTTTAAAACATGACTACATTAAGAGGATTATTTTATGTTCGTGTCATGAGTTAATTATGAGGGAGGCCTGGGAAATAATGGAGGAGGTGGAGTGAAGGTGAAGGAGGTGGAGTGAAGGTGAAGGAGGTGGAGTGAAGGTGAAGGTGGTGGAGTGAAGGTGAAGGAGGTGGAGTGAAGGTGAAGGTGGTGGAGTGAAGGTGAAGGAGGTGGAGTGAAGGTGAAGGAGGTGGAGTGAAGGTGAAGGAGGTGGAGTGAAGGTGAAGAAGGTGGAGTGAAGGTGAAGGAGGTGGAGTGAAGGTGAAGGTGGTGGAGTGAGGGGAGAGGTGAGTGAAGGTGAAGTGGTGGAGTGAAGGTGAAGGTGGTGGAGTGAAGGTGAAGGTGGTGGAGTGAAGGTGAAGGTGGTGGAGTGAAGGTGAAGGTGGTGGAGTGAAGGTGAAGGTGGTGGAGTGAAGGTGAAGGTGGTGGAGTGAAGGTGAAGGAGGTGGAGTGAAGGTGAAGGAGGTGGAGTGAAGGTGAAGGTGGTGGAGTGAGGTGAGGGGAGGTGAGTGAGGTGGTGGAGTGAAGGTGAAGGTGGTGGAGTGAAGGTGAAGGAGGTGGAGTGAAGGTGAAGGAGGTGGAGTGAAGGTGAAGGAGGTGGAGTGAAGGTGAAGGGGTGGAGTGAAGGTGAAGGTGGTGGAGTGAAGGTGAAGGGGTGGAGTGAAGGTGAAGGAGGTGGAGTGAAGGTGAAGGAGGTGGAGTGAGTGAAGGTGAAGGAGTGAAGTGAAGGAGGGGTGAAGGGAGGGGGGGGAAGGTGAGGTGGGGATGAAGGTGAGGGTGGAGTGAAGGTGAAGGTGGTGGAGTGAAGGTGAAGGTGGTGGAGTGAAGGTGAAGGTGGTGGAGTGAAGGTGAAGGTGGTGGAGTGAAGGTGAAGGTGGTGGAGTGAAGGTGAAGGTGGTGGAGTGAAGGTGAAGGTGGTGGAGTGAAGGTGAAGGTGGTGGAGGTGAAGGTGAAGGTGGTGGAGTGAAGGTGAAGGTGGTGGAGTGAAGGTGAGGTGGTGGAGTGAAGGTGAAGGTGGTGGAGTGAAGGTGAAGGTGGTGGAGTGAAGGTGAAGGTGGTGGAGTGAAGGTGAAGGTGGTGGAGTGAAGGTGAAGGTGGTGGATGAGGTGAAGGGGGGTGAAGGTGATGGTGGAGTGAAGGTGAAGGTGGTGGAGTGAAGGTGAAGGGGTGAGTGAGGTGAGGGTGGAGTGAAGGTGAAGGTGGTGGAGTGAAGGTGAAGGTGGTGGAGTGAAGGTGAAGGAGGTGGAGTGAAGGTGAAGGTGGTGGAGTGAAGGTGAAGGTGGTGGAGTGAAGGTGAAGGTGGTGGAGTGAAGGTGAAGGGGTGGAGTGAAGGTGAAGGTGGTGGAGTGAAGGTGAAGGTGGTGGAGTGAAGGTGAAGGTGGTGGAGTGAAGGTGAAGGTGGTGGAGTGAAGGTGAAGGTGGTGGAGTGAAGGTGAAGTGGTGGAGTGAAGGTGAAGGTGGTGAGTGAAGGTGAAGGAGGTGGAGTGAAGGTGAAGGTGTGGAGTGAAGGTGAAGGAGGTGGAGTGAAGGTGAAGGTGGTGGAGTGAAGGTGAAGTGGTGGAGTGAAGGTGAAGGTGGTGGAGTGAAGGTGAAGGAGGTGGAGTGAAGGTGAAGGGGTGGAGTGAAGGTGAAGGTGTGGAGTGAAGGTGAAGGGGTGGAGTGAAGGTGAAGGAGGTGGAGTGAAGGTGAAGGAGGTGGAGTGAAGGTGAAGGTGGTGGAGTGAAGGTGAAGGGGTGGAGTGAAGGTGAAGGAGGTGGAGTGAAGGTGAAGGTGGTGGAGTGAAGGTGAAGGAGGTGGAGTGAAGGTGAAGGAGGTGGAGTGAAGGTGAAAGGTGGTGAGTGAGAGGTGGTAAGTGAAGGGGGGAGTGAAGGTGAAGGATTGGAGGGTGGAGTGAAGGTGAAGGAGGTGGAGTGAAGGTGAAGGAGGTGGAGTGAAGGTGAAGGAGGTGGAGTGAAGGTGAAGGAGGTGGAGTGAAGGTGAAGGAGGTGGAGTGAAGGTGAAGGAGGTGGAGTGAAGGTGAAGGAGGTGGAGTGAAGGTGAAGGAGGTGGGAGTGAAGGTGGATGGTGAGGGTGGAGTGAAGGTGAAGGAGGTGGAGTGAAGGTGAAGGAGGTGGAGTGAAGGTGAAGGAGGTGGAGTGAAGGTGAAGGAGGTGGAGTGAAGGTGAAGGAGGTGGAGTGAAGGTGAAGGAGGTGGAGTGAAGGTGAAGGAGGTGGAGTGAAGGTGAAGAGGTGGAGTGAAGGTGAAGGAGGGTGGAGTGAAGGTGAAGGAGGTGGAGTGAAGGTGAAGGAGGTGGAGTGAAGGTGAAGGAGGTGGAGTGAAGGTGAAGGAGGTGGAGTGAAGGTGAAGGAGGTGGAGTGAAGGTGAAGGAGGTGGAGTGAAGGTGAAGGAGGTGGAGTGAAGGTGAAGGAGGTGGAGTAGTGAGGAGGTGGGTGAAGGTGAAGGAGGTGGAGTGAAGGTGAAGGAGGTGGAGTGAAGGTGAAGGAGGTGGATGAAGTGAAGGGTTGAAGTGAGGGTGGAGTGAAGGTGAAGGAGGTGGAGTAAAAGTGAAGGAGGTGGAGGAGTGAAGGGGTGGAGTGAAGTGAAGGAGGTGGAGTGAAGGTGAAGGAGGTGGAGTGAAGGTGAAGGAGGTGGAGTGAAGGTGAAGGAGGTGGAGTAGTGAAAGGTGGGGAAGGAGGTGGAGTAAAGTGAGAGTGAGTGAAGGTGAGAGGTGGATAAGGTGAAGGAGGTGGAGTGAAGGTGAAGGAGGTGGAGTGAAGGTGAAGGAGGTGGAGTAAGTGAAGGAGGTGGAGTGAAGGTGAAGGAGGTGGAGTGAAGGTGAAGGAGGTGGAGTAAAGTGAAGGAGGTGGAGTGAAGGTGAAGGAGGTGGAGTGAAGGTGAAGGAGGTGGAGTGAAGGTGAAGGAGTGGAAGTGAGGTGAAGGAGGTGGAGTGAAGGTGAAGGGGTGAGTAGGTGGATGGAGTAGTGAAGTGGATAAGTGAGGGGTGGAGTGAAGGTGAAGGAGGTGGAGTGAAGGTGAAGGAGGTGGAGTGAAGGTGAAGGAGGTGGAGTGAAGGTGAAGGAGGTGGAGTGAAGGTGAAGGAGGTGGAGTGAAGTGAAGGAGGTGGAGTGAAGGTGAAGGAGGTGGATGAGTGAAGGAGGTGATGAGTGAAGGGTGGAGTGAAGGTGAAGGAGGTGAGTGAGGTGGGAGTGAGTGAAGTGAAGGAGGTGAGTAAGTGAAGGAGGTGGAGTGAAGGTGAAGGAGGTGGAGTGAAGGTGAAGGAGGTGGAGGAAGTGAGGAGGTGGAGTGAAGTGAGGAGGTGGAGTGAAGGTGAGGAGGTGGAGTGAAGGTGAAGGAGGTGGAGTGAAGGTGAAGGAGGTGAGTAAAGTGAAGGAGGTGGAGTGAAGGTGAAGGAGGTGGAGTGAAGGTGAAGGAGGTGGAGTGAAGTGAAGGAGGTGGAGTAAAAGTGAGTGAGTGGAAGTGAAGGTGAAGGAGGTGGAGTGAAGGTGAAGGAGGTGGAGTGAAGTAAGGAGGTGGAGTAAAAGTGAAGGAGGTGGAGTGAAGTGAAGGAGGTGGAGTGAAGGTGAAGGAGGTGGGAGTGAGGAGGTGGAGTGAAGTGAAGAGGTGGTAGTGAAAGGTGAAGGAAGTGTGGAGTGAAGGTGAAGGAGGTGGAGTGAAGGTGAAGGAGGTGGAGTGAAAGTGAAGGAGGTGGAGTAAAAGTGAAGGAGGTGAGTAGTGAAGATGGAGTGAAGTGAAGGAGGTGGAGTGAAGTGAAGGAGGTGGAGTGAAGGTGAAGGAGGTGGAGTAAAGTGAAGGGGGAGTGAAGGTGAAGGAGGTGGAGTGAAGGTGAAGGAGGTGGAGTGAAGTGAAGGAGGTGGAGTTGAAAGGTGGAGGAAGTGAAGGGTGGATAAGTGAAGGAGGTGGAGTGAAGGTGAGAGTGAGTGAAGGTGAGGAGGTGGAGTGAAGGTGAAGAGGTTGGAGTGAAGTGAAGGAGGTGGAGTAAAGTGAGGAGGTGGAGTAAGTGAGGGGTGGAGTGAAGGTGAAGGAGGTGGAGTGAAGGTGAAGGAGGTGGAGTGAAAGGTGAAGGAGGTGGAGTGAAAGTGAAGGAGGTGAGTGAAGGTGAAGGAGGTGGAGTGAAGGTGAAGGAGGTGGAGTGAAGGTGAAGGAGGTAGGAGTGAAAGTGAGTGAGGTGAGAGGTGGAGTGAAGGTGAAGGAGGTGGAGTGAAAGGTGAGGAGGTGGAGTGAAGGTGAAGGAGGTGGATGAGTGAAGGAGTGTGAAGTGAGGGGTGGAGTGAAAGTGAAGGAGGTGGAGTGAAAGTGAAGGAGGTGGAGTGAAGTGAAGGAGGTGGAGTGAAGGTGAAGGAGGGTGGAGTGAAGGTGAAGGAGGTGGAGTGAAGGTGAAGGAGGTGGAGTGAAGGTGAAGGAGGTGGAGTGAAGGTGAAGGAGGTGGAGTGAAGGTGAAGGAGGTGGAGTGAGTGAAGGAGGTGGTGAAGGTGAAGGAGGTGGAGTGAAGGTGAAGG
Source organism: Cherax quadricarinatus (assembly GCF_026875155.1). NCBI lineage: Eukaryota > Metazoa > Arthropoda > Malacostraca > Decapoda > Parastacidae > Cherax > Cherax quadricarinatus. Next base: position 49,450,959 of record NC_069412.1, read on the forward strand.
AGGTGGAGTGAAAGTGAAGGGGTGGAGTGAAGGTGAAGGAGGTGGAGTGAAGTGAAGGAGGTGGAGTGAAGGTGAAGGAGGTGGAGTGAAGTGAAGGAGGTGAGTGAAGTGAAGGAGGTGGAGTGAAGGTGAAGGAGGTGGAGTGAAAGTGAAGGAGTGGAGTGAAGGTGAAGGAGTGAGTGAAGGTGAAGAGTGAGTGAGGAAGGAGGTGGAGTGAAGGTGAAGGAGGTGGAGTGAAGGTGAAGGAGGTGGAGTGAAGTGAAGAGGTGGAGTGAAGGTGAAGGGGTGGAGTGAAGGTGAAGGAGGTGGAGTGAAGGTGAAGGAGGTGGAGTGAAGTGAAGGAGGTGGAGTGAAGGTGAAGGAGGTGGAGTGAAGTGAAGGAGTGTGGAGTGAAGGTGAAGGAGGTGGAGTGAAGGTGAAGGAGGTGGAGTGAAGGTGAAGGAGGTGGAGTGAAGGTGAAGGAGGTGGAGTGAAGGTGAAGGAGGTGGAGTGAAGGACGTGGAGGAGTGAAGGTGGAATGGAGGTGAAGGAGTGAAGGAGGTGGAGTAGTGAAGAAGGTGAAGTGAAGGTGGACGAGAGAAGGAGGTGGAGGAGTGAAGGTGAAAGAGTGAAGGTTGTGAAGTGAAGGTGGATGAGTGGAGGAGGTGGACGAGAGAAGGAAGTGAAGTGAAAGGAGGTGGAGTGAAATAGGCGGAGGAGTGAAGGAGGAGTGAAATAGGCGGAGGAGTGAAGGAGGTGGAGTGAAATAGGCGGAGGAGTGAAGGAGGTGAAGGAGTGAAGATAGAGGAAGGGTGATACATCAAGTTATAACAATTTTATTGACAAAACTAGTGTAAATGTGGAACATTCTAAATACACACCTAAGAGTTCCTACAAGACACACACACACACACCAACTCATTGAAAAGGCGGGGCCAGGAGCTGAGTCTCAACCCTTGCAACCACAATTAGGTGAGTACAATTAGATGAGTACACAGTGTTCACAGAAGAGACAGAAAGAACGAGAGGCGGGACACACCAAGTGCTGGACACAATACATATAAGAGAGGAAGAAGTGAAGAGGTTGCTAAGCTAGCTAGACACCTCAAAAGAGATGGGGCTGGATAACATCTCTCCATGGGTCCTGAGAGAGGAAGCAGAGGCGCTGTGTGTGCCACTAACAACAATCTTCAACACATCTATCGAAACAGGGCGACTACCTGAGGTATGGAAGACAGCAAATGTAGCCCCAATTTTTAAAAAAGACAGGTCTGTATTAAACTACAGGTCAGTGTCAATGACATGTATGGTATGCAAAGTCATGGAGAAGATTATCAGGAGAAGAGTGGAGCACCTAGAAAGGAATGTGCTTATCAACGACAGCCAGCACGGTTTCAGGGACGGGAAATCCTGTGTCACAAACCTACTGTAGTTCTATGACAGGGTGACAGAAGTAAGACATGAGAGAGAGTGGGTAGATTGCGTTTTCTTGGACTGTAAGACGACGTTTGACAGTTCCACGCAAAAGATTAGTGCAAAAGCTTGAGGACCAGACAGGGATAACTGGGAAGGCACTACAATAGATCAGGGAATACCTGTCGGGAAGACAACAGCGAGTCATAGTACATGGCGAGATGTCAGACTGGGCGCCTGTAACGAGTGGGGTTCCACAGGGGGTCAGTCCCAGGACTAGTGCTGTTTCTGGTATTTGTGAACGACATGACGGAAGGAATAGACTCCGAAGTGTCCCTATTTGCAGATGATGTGAAGTTGATGAGAAGAATTCAACCGGACGAGGACCAGGCAGAACTACAAAGGGATCTGGATAGGCTACAGGCCTAGTCCAGCAACTGGCTCCTGGAGTTCAACCCCACCAAGCGCAAAGTCATGAAGATTGGGGAAAGGCAAAGAAGACCACAGACGGAGTACAGTCTAGGGGGCCAGAGACTACAAACCTCACTCAAGGAAAAGGATCTTGGGGTGAGTATAATACCGGACACATCTTCTGAGGCGCACATCAACCAAATAACTGCTGCAGCATACGGGCGCCTAGCCTATATGCTGCAGCTTCAGAACCCTGTACACTGTGTACGTTAGGCCTATATTGGAGTATGCAGCACCAGTTTGGAACCCACACCTAGCCAAGTATGTAAGGAAAATAGAGAAAGTGCAAAGGTTTCCAACAAGACTAGTCCCGGAGCTAAGGGTATGTCCTACATGGAGAGATTAAGGGAAATCGACCTGACGACACTGGAGGACAGGAGAGATAGGGGGGATATGATAACGACATATAAAATACTGAGAGGAATCGACAAGGTGGACAGAGACAGGATGTGCCAGAGAGGGGATACAGCATCGAGGGGTCAGAATTGGAAGTTGAAAACTCAGATTAATCACAGGGATGTTAGGTAATATTTCTTCAGTCACAGATTATTATTATTATTATTATAATCAAGGGGGAAGCGCTAAACCCGGAGGATTATACAGCGCCTGGGGGGGGGGGGATGTGGAAGGCATTCAGGCTTAATTCGGGGAACTGGAGCACAGATCCAATTCTCTAAATCAAGAGCCCCTCACCAACATCAAGGAACCTTCCTTGAGGGGTCTTCAGTCACAGAGTTGTCGGGAAGTGGAACAGTCTGGGAACTCATGTAGTTGAGGAAGGATCCATACATAGCTTTAAGAAGAGGTACGATAAAGCTCATGGAGTAGGAAGAGTGACCTAGTAGCGACCAGGGAAGAGGCGGGGCCAGGAGCTGCGACTCGACCAATGCAACCACAACTAGGTAGCCAAACGCACGGCAATGATTTAATATTTCTCCTCGGCGATAAATTCTAGTTAAAAATTTCCAAAATTAAGTTTGTTTTAGCGAAGAGAGTTGTGTGCTGAGCAATGGGAAAAAAAATACGTAATGAATCCTCTTATAACCTGACATAACCCACCATCACCCAACACAACATAACTTACTCTGATATCGGCAGATATTGAACTGGTATAACTTTGTTTACATTCACTGTGATTGGCTAGACACGTCAGCTGACTCAGATAATAACTACTGATTGACTCTCACGCGATATTCATGACAAAACAGTTATTATTTTTGCTGATATCTTCCAAAATAATTTACACAAGAAATAATTACTTATTCTATGGTGTCGACAGACAGCTTGCAAGTACAGTAAAATATAAAGTAATTACTGAATTCCGCCAACGAGCTGATGTGAGTGTCTTGCCAGAGGCGCGATACTACAGTTCGAAGCTGCAGATGTCTCCACCTTTCCTTGAGAATGCAGTCATTGTACTTCCCACCTCCAGTACAACTAACCGGTATCCCTCACCTCCTTCATAAATGTTACCTTACTCACACTCCAACAGCCTGTAATTAAACAACAGCACAGGCTGCACAATTACACATGTTTGGAAAGACAGTTGTTTGAGTTTCTACAATGTTTCTCTCTAGCACGTGTTTACAAGAATTATCTCAGCAACTGGTTTAATAACTCAGCACATCCTCGACGACACAAATTTAAGAGCATCACTCATAAAACATTATTCATCAACAAATATATAAAGCTTATTAGCAAAAAATAACATATGACGCTTATAACTGAAAACCTTATTAATCAAATGAATAATATCATGCGAGGCTTATATCTCCCTCCCCCTCCCCCTCCCCTCCTCCCAATCCCCAACCCATTCTCAGAAAAGAATTAGGTTATGCAAATTTTTCTAGCAAAACAAGGCAGCTTAACCTTGCTAACATTTACGTAATATAAAATACGTTAATTTGTTTAATATAAGAATTTGCATATTATTATTAATATATTCTTGTGGAAGTGGTAATCCCGCAGCGCACACTGGAAAAAAACGATTTAATCCCAGGAAGAGGAACGTACTTTCTATTCCGTGCATCAAGAACAAAAAACTTAAGATTCACTTTAACCACGTGTTCTGTTGTGGCCTCACTCACCTGCTGCTGTGGTACTCACTTGCTGCTGTGGTACTTGCTGCTGTGGTACTCACCTGATGCTGTGGTACTTGCTGCTGTGGTACTCACCTGATGCTGTGGTACTTGCTGCTGTGGTACTCACCTGATGCTGTGGTACTTGCTGCTGTGGTACTCACCTGATGCTGTGGTACTTGCTGCTGTGGTACTCACCTGATGCTGTGGTACTCACCTGATGCTGTGGTACTCACTTGCTGCTGTGGTACTCACCTGCTGCTGTGGTACTCACCTGCTGCTGTGGTACTTGCTGCTGTGGTACTTGCTGCTGTGGTACTTGCTGCTGTGGTACTCACCTGATGCTGTGGTACTCACTTGCTGCTGTGGTACTCACTTGCTGCTGTGGTACTCACTTGCTGCTGTGGTACTCACCTGCTGCTGTGGTACTCGCTGTTGTGGTACTCACTTGCTGCTGTGGTACTCACTTGCTGCTGTGGTACTCACCTGCTGCTGTGGTACTCACTTGCTGCTGTGGTACTCACTTGCTGCTGTGGTACTCACTTGCTGCTGTAGTACTCACTTGTGCTGTGGTACTCACTTGCTGCTGTGGTACTCACTGCTGCTGTGGTACTCACTTGCTGCTGTGGTACTCACTGCTGCTGTGGTACTCACTGCTGCTGTGGTACTCACTTGCTGCTGTGGTACTCACTTGCTGCTGTGGTACTCACTGCTGCTGTGGTACTCACTTGCTGCTGTGGTACTCACTTGCTGCTGTGGTACTCACCTGCTGCTGTGGTACTCACTTTGCTTGGACTCACTTGCTGCTGTGTACTCACTTGCTGCTGTGGTACTCACTGCTGCTGTGGTACTCACTTGCTGCTGTGGTACTCACTTGCTGCTGTGGTACTCCACTTGCTGCTGTGGTACTCACTTGCTGCTGTGGTACTCACTTGCTGCTGTGGTACTTGCTGCTGTGGTACTCATTGCTGCTGTGTACTCACTTGCTGCTGTGGTACTCACTTGCTGCTGTGGTACTCACCTTGCTGCTGTGGTACTCACTTGCTGCTGTGGTACTCACTTGCTGCTGTGGTACTCACTTGCTGCTGTGGTACTCACCTGCTGCTGTGGTACTCACTTGCTGCTGTGGTACTCACTTGCTGCTGTGGTACTCACCTGCTGCTGTGGTACTCACTCTCTGTTGTTCACTTGCTGCTGTGGTACTCACTCTGCTGTGTGGTACTCACTTGCTGCTGTGGTACTCACTCTGCTGCTGTGGTACTCACTTGCTGCTGTGGTACTCACTTGCTGCTGTGGTACTTGCTGCTGTGGTACTCACTTGCTGCTGTAGTTCTCACTTGCTGCTGTGGTACTCACTTGCTGCTGTGGTACTCACTGCTGCTGTGGTACTCACTTCTCTGTGTTACTCACCTACTGTGCTGTGGTCACTCACACTTCTGCTGTTGTACTCACTACTCATGCTGCTGTGTCACTTCACTCCTGCTGTTGTATTACCACTCACTGCTGCTGTGAGTACTCACTCACTGCTGCTGTATTACTCACTCTGCTGTGTCACTTCACACTGTGCTCTGTGTATACTCACCTACTGCTGTGTACTTCACCTGTGTTGTTACCTCACTCACTGCGTGTGGTACTTCACTCACCTGCTGTTGTGGTCACCTCACTCCCTGCTGTGGTACTTCACTTACTGTGTGTATCACTCCTCCCTGCTTGTGGTCACTCACTCGCTGCTGTTGTACTCACTCCTCAGCTGCTGTAGTACTCACTCTGCTGTTGTATTCCTCATGCAGCTGTTATCACTCACACTGCTGCTGTGGTAATTAAAACCTCTCTGTGTATCATCTCAATCATCAGAGTCGCTGTTGTTATAACTACCAAGTGGTTATTCAAGCCTGGGTGGTTGGTTGGTGGCTTAACTCCTCCGCTCCAGCGTGTTTATTCAAAGTCATAGTAGCTGTGGTGTCGCTTAACCTCACCGTCGTTGTTATTCAAAGCCAGGATGTGTGCTGTGGTGGTTAACTCATCTCCCAGTGGTTATTCAAAGCCAGGATGTGGTGTTGGTATAATCCTCACGTCCAGGTGGGTTATTCAACCAAGCCAGAGTGGTGTGGTGCTTAATTCCTCCGTCCAGTGGGTTATTCAACCAGGAGTGGTGTGGTGGCTTAATCTCCGTACCAGTGTGGTTATTCAAAGCCAGGAGTGGTGGTGGTGTCTTAATCCTCCGTCCAAGTGGGTTATTCAAAGCCAGGAGTGTGGTGGTGGCTTAATCTCCGTCCAGTGGGTTATTCAAAGCCAGGAGTGGTGTGGTGGCTTAATCTTCCGTCCAGTGGGTTATTCAAAGCCAGAGTGGTGGTGGTGGCTTAATCCTTCCGTCCAGGTGGGTAATTCAAAGCCAGGGTGGTGTGGTGCTTAATCTTCCGTCCAGGTGGGTTATCAAAGCCAGAGTGGTGGTGGGTGGCTTAATCTTCCGTCCAGGTGGGTTATTCAAAGCCAGGAGTGGTGTGTGGTGGCTTAATCTTCCGTCCAGGTGGGTTATTCAAAGCCAGGAGTGTGGTGGTGGCTTAATCCTCCGTCCAGGTGGGTTATTCAAAGCCAGGAGTGGTGGTGGTGGCTTAATCTCTCCGTCCAAGTGGGTTATTCAAAGCCAGGAGTGGTGGTGGTGGCTTAATTCCTCCGTCCAGGTGGGTTATTCAAAGCCAGGAGTGGTGGTGGTGGCTTAATCTCCGTCCAGGTTGGGTTATTCAAAGCCAGGAGTGGTGGTGGTGGCTTAATCTCCGTCCAGGTGGGTTATTCAAAGCCAGGAGTGGTGGTGGTGGCTTAATCCTCCGTCCAAGTGGGTTATTCAAAGCCAGGAGTGGTGGTGGTGGCTTAATCTTCCGTCCAGGTGGGTTATTCAAAGCCAGGAGTGGTGGTGGTGGCTTAATCTTCCGTCCAGGTGGGTTATTCAAAGCCAGGAGTGGTGGTGGTGGCTTAATCTTCCGTCCAGGTGGGTTATTCAAAGCCAGGAGTGGTGGTGGCTTAATCTTCCGTCCAGGTGGGTTATTCAAAGCCAGGAGTGGTGGTGGTGGCTTAATCTCCGTCCAGTGGGTTATTCAAAGCCAGGAGTGGTGGTGGTGGCTTAATCTTCCGTCCAGGTGGGTTATTCAAAGCCAGGAGTGGTGGTGGTGGCTTAATCCTCCGTCCAGGTGGGTTATTCAAAGCCAGGAGTGGTGGTGGTGGCTTAATCCTCCGTCCAAGTGGGTTATTCAAAGCCAGGAGTGGTGGTGGTGGCTTAATCTTCCGTCCAGGTGGGTTATTCAAAGCCAGGAGTGGTGGTGGTGGCTTAATCCTCCGTCCAGGTGGGTTATTCAAAGCCAGGAGTAGTGGTTGTGGTGGCTTAATCCTCCGTCCAGGTGGGTTATTCAAAGCCAGGAGTGGTGGTGGTGGCTTAATCCTCCGTCCAGGTGGGTTATTCAAAGCCAGGAGTGGTGGTGGTGGCTTAATCTTCCGTCCAGGTGGGTTATTCAAAGCCAGGAGTGGTGGTGGTGGCTTAATCTTCCGTCCAGGTGGGTTATTCAAAGCCAGGAGTGGTGGTGGTGGCTTAATCTTCCGTCCAAGTGGGTTATTCAAAGCCAGGAGTGGTGGTGGTGGCTTAATCCTCCGTCCAGGTGGGTTATTCAAAGCCAGGAGTGGTGGTGGTGGCTTAATCTTCCGTCCAGGTGGGTTATTCAAAGCCAGGAGTGGTGGTGGTGGCTTAATCTTCCGTCCAGGTGGGTTATTCAAAGCCAGGAGTGGTGGTGGTGGCTTAATCTCCGTCCAGGTGGGTTATTCAAAGCCAGGAGTGGTGGTGGTGGCTTAATCCTCCGTCCAAGTGGGTTATTCAAAGCCAGGAGTGGTGGTGGTGGCTTAATCCTCCGTCCAGGTGGGTTATTCAAAGCCAGGAGTGGTGGTGGTGGCTTAATCCTCCGTCCAGTGGGTTATTCAAAGCCAGGAGTGGTGGTGGTGGCTTAATCCTCCGTCCAGGTGGGTTATTCAAAGCCAGGAGTGGTGGTGGTGGCTTAATCCTCCGTCCAGGTGGGTTATTCAAAGCCAGGAGTGGTGGTGGTGGCTTAATCTTCCGTCCAGGTGGGTTATTCAAAGCCAGGAGTGGTGGTGGTGGCTTAATCTTCCGTCCAGGTGGGTTATTCAAAGCCAGGAGTGGTGGTGGTGGCTTAATCTTCCGTCCAGGTGGGTTATTCAAAGCCAGGAGTGGTGGTGGTGGCTTAATCCTCCGTCCAGGTGGGTTATTCAAAGCCAGGAGTGGTGGTGGTGGCGGCTTAATCCTCCGTCCAAGTGGGTTATTCAAAGCCAGGAGTGGTGGTGGTGGCTTAATCCTCCGTCCAGGTGGGTTATTCAAAGCCAGGAGTGGTGGTGGTGGCTTAATCCTCCGTCCAGTGGGTTATTCAAAGCCAGGAGTGGTGGTGGTGGCTTAATCCTCCGTCCAGGTGGGTTATTCAAAGCCAGGAGTGGTGGTGGTGGCTTAATCCTCCGTCCAGGTGGGTTATTCAAAGCCAGGAGTGGTGGTGGTGGCTTAATCCTCCGTCCAGGTGGGTTATTCAAAGCCAGGAGTGGTGGTGGTGGCTTAATCCTCCGTCCAGGTGGGTTATTCAAAGCCAGGAGTGGTGGTGGTGGCTTAATCCTCCGTCCAGGTGGGTTATTCAAAGCCAGGAGTGGTGGTGGTGGCTTAATCCTCCGTCCAGGTGGGTTATTCAAAGCCAGGAGTGGTGGTGGTGGCTTAATCCTCCGTCCAGGTGGGTTATTCAAAGCCAGGAGTGGTGGTGGTGGCTTAATCCTCCGTCCAGTGGGTTATTCAAGCCAGGAGTGGTGGTGGTGGCTTAATCCTCCGTCCAGTGGGTTATTCAAAGCCAGGAGTGTGGTGGTGGGGCTTAATCCTCCGTCCAGGTGGGTTATTCAAAGCCAGGAGTGGTGGTGGTGGCTTAATCCTCCGTCCAGGTGGGTTATTCAAAGCCAGGAGTGGTGGTGGTGGCTTAATCCTCCGTCCAGTGGGTTATTCAAAGCCAGGAGTGGTGGTGGTGGCTTAATCCTCCGTCCAGGTGGGTTATTCAAAGCCAGGAGTGGTGGTGGTGGCTTAATCCTCCGTCCAGGTGGGTTATTCAAAGCCAGGAGTGGTGGTGGTTGCTTAATCCTCCGTCCAGGTGGGTTATTCAAAGCCAGGAGTAGTGGTTGTGGTGGCTTGATCGTCCGTCCAGGTGGGTTATTCAAAGCCAGGAGTGGTGGTTGTGGTGGCTTGATCTCCGTCCAGGTGGGTTATTCAAAGCCAGGAGTGGTGGTTGTGTGGCTTAATCTCCGTCCATGGGTTATTCAAAGCAGGAATGAGTAGGTCAGTGGCTTAAATCACTCCGTCCAGTGGTCCTATCTCAAGCCAGGCACAACACTCGTGTGGTGCTTAACAGGTCAGCAGGTGTTAGTCAACTGCCAGCTACCACCTGGTGGTGTGACCTTATCTCCATGTCCAGGTTGGGTTATTAAGAGCCAGGGTGTCGCTTCTCATGGTGGTCTTAATACTTAGTAACCAGGTGGTACTATTACAAAGCCGAAGCTTATGTGGTTTGCGTAACCTCGATCCATGGTGGATCAAAGTCAGCGAGGGTGGTGTGACTTGTCAAGTCCAAGTCCCGTAACCTCGAAGCTGTTATTGCTATTACAGCCAGCAATGGTGTGTTGACACAGTTGGCTAAGTTCTTACACTTCATCACTCGAGCTATCGAATATCACCAATGCCCACAAGGCACAAAGGTTAACGAGAGGTGCTTAATCAACATCCAACGCTCCACATGCGGGATTAATCCATCTCAATAGCAGAGGTGTGGGTATTGTTACCCTCCTCTCATGAATATTATCAGACCTTTGTCACAAGTAGTTTTGGGGAATGATCTCAAGCCTGAGGGGATATATCAAAGCCAGGAGAAATGAGCTGGTATTACGTGGGACTGCTTGGATCGGTCCGTCCGAGGTGGATTGTTAATCAAAGCCAGGAGTGGTGGTTGTGGTGGCTTGATGGTCCGTCAGTAATCACCCGGGTAAACACTTGTAATACGAGAGGTCAGTTGTCTTAGGAACACTGTCGTGGACCCTTCATCACCTTGAGGCAACAACCACCCTCTCGCAACAAGGGTTAGAGAGGGCTCTTGATCCAAGCAACTGCAGCTACTCTCCCCTTCTTTAGACTGACCCTGATTCATTCCCATTTCCCAAGAGTTGTATGACCCCGACGGGTTTAACGCTTCTCCATGACTATTTTACAATAAATTATATTTGACACATCAGTACACAAATAACCCGCACATAAAAGACAGAAGCTTACGACGACGTTTCGGTCCGACTTGGACCATTGACAAAGTCACACTGGTGTGACTTTGTCAATGGTCCAAGTCGGACCGAAACGTCGTCGTAAGCTTCTGTCTTTTATGTGCGGGTTATTTGTGTATCGTTCCAGTCACGGTATTGTGCCTTTTTGTTATTTTGACACATCAGTTTTACAGGCTAAGAGTTGTTAGTCTACTTCAGCTCACCTCAGAGCACTATCTGAAGAATAATACCACCCCCAGGATGCCACCCACAACGGCCAACTAACACCCAGGTTAACA